>JAXDDX010000020.1:3082500-3782500 GCA_034670405.1 Hoplostethus atlanticus
CAGAGAACAGCTGCTCGGCTCTGATGTGACTGGTCCCTCTCTGGGCTGGGCCAGGCAATCTGTACGGGACACTAATGTGCCTGCAACATGTCAACTGTGTAATAATGTATAATACAATGCCTAAATGACCTTTCATTCAGTATGACATGTACTCTCATGGGTCGGGAACAATGATTATGTAAGACATGCAAGCTGACAATGCTATAAATTGGAGTTGAAGGAAATGGGTCTTCACTAATTCAATAAGACACAACAATGGTGTGTGCAGATTGTGTCATATGATCAACATTTTGATGACATTTTAATCATAGTACTGAGTTCAGATATACCACACACGTTAGGATTATGTTATATGTTATGGCACGATATTTTCAGCATCTACATTACAAAATGCTCTGAATTAGAGATCGTAGATCTGTTCACATGCCTATAGATATTTTTTTATTTCACCGCACTACTGCTTACTGTCCCATAAAACCTTGTGGAATGAGAGAACACAATATCAGATCATAATAGCGACCTATAAGAAAGTATGACATGCAAAGTCTTTTATTGTAATTTTATTGTTTCATGTGAGACAGGACCTGAAATGACTCAATCAATCTTCCTGTCATGTGACAACCACATCATATTGGCAAAATATGCAAGTCCCTCCCCCCACCTTTTTATTTTTTTATTTTTTTTACATTATTACAGTCCTTTGCAGATGTACATATTGCAGTCTCTTCAGGTAATTGGATATGGAGTTTAAATATGTAAGAAGACTTATGGCACACCAAGGAGATATTAGAGGCAACACCCCCCCCCCCCTGAAATCTGCAACACAGCCTGATAAACCCATTATTAATTACCTTGCTTATTTCTCATATAACCCTCCCCCTTGGAACCAATTAGGAAGTTGAGATGCTTCTTTTCAATTTAATGAGGTCTAAGTAATGATAATGAATTTCATAATCCTGCCAAGCATTTAAAATAGGCTAGCGGAACCACGAAGGCGATGCCATATAAAATTATTTTTCAAGCTTAATTCCCATCCCGCAAAGAAGAACTGTTCAGAAAATCAGAAAATTAGGAAATGAGGTCCCATTTTCACCATTATAAATACAGAAGATGAATTGATAGTCATTTTTTGTTCCCCACACCAATACAATTTGCGGTGGGTTTGTAGCTTGTTAGTCACATGCAATATCTCACAATCTACTGACCCAGTTTTGACCACATTATAGTGAATGGAGCTTCTTGCATTTGGGTCACATAATCAGAAAAATTGCTCCTCACTTCCACTTACAATGACCAACAGTGGTGAAAGGACCAAATCCCATTCAATGTAGGAGCATAGAGGGTCGGAGAGTTCTCAGAGCAGTGAAAGTCCCCCACAACCAAAACAGGGAGGGGGTGAGTGGCCTGTGACATAATTACCTTGCTACCTTTTTAGTTCAGATGTGTATAAGAGCATTTCCACCTCAGTGACTTTCAAATATGAAGATAGCCAGCTGTGGCTTTTGTTGTGCCTATCATGGGGGGGTCCACCCTATGTTCCCAGGGCCCTATGTTCCCAGGGCCCTATGTTTCCAGCGCTCTATATTCCCTGGCCTATGTTCCCTCAATGTAACTGCAAACAGCCTAATGTCCCATCAATCCTATGTTGCATCAATATAAAATAGGTATTTTTTTGGCAGGGAGCAAATTTGCAAACATTAGCTGGAACAATCAAAAGTACACAAGAGACACAAGAGACAATACAGTCTGCTTTTTTCATATAGCAAATTCACTGGAGAATTTTGGCCTTCTGCATTCCATAATATAATATTTACAAACAATGTGGACACAAGCTGTTATTTATTAATTTAGGTCTTGTTTCATGGGGGAAATTAATGTTTAATTAAAAGGGAATAATGGTCACACGCTGTAACCCACACAGGCTTGCACAACCGTGGTATTTAACACTGACATCAACAATTATGCTCAAGGGCCCCTGATGGGATCCATTCTCTGAGAACCTGCTCCATTGAGAGGGGATGTTTGATTTTCTTTCAAAAGAAAAAAGGGGCTTGGATGGTTCCTTTCGCTGGCATTACTGCACTTAACAGAAATTGTAGATGCTGTCACTGAGTTGAGGGACAATGCTATCTGTTGTCCTGTAACTAGCTTACAAGCTTACAATTCCCAATGGGGCAAGTCATGCTAAAAATGTATTCGCTCATGGTACTGTAAGGTGCTGCTGTCTCATTTAGGTGCTACATAGCTCAAAGTCCCCTCCCTTGTCTTACCCAGACACACAACTCATAGTAATGAAAGTTTAATACTAATTACAGCTAACATCATCATTAGAAATTAATTAATATGAAAAAATAATGTTATCCATGAAGTCAGTTAAAGACTTTTCGAGTGTCTTAATACTGTAAATGGTTCAGAAATGTGTCTCAGTTGGTGTCAGATAGTGTCAGCTTCACTAAATAAACGTTTGTGTATGATAGCGGAGCCTTCATTTTTAATCATTTCTGAATAAAGCAAATTTAAGGCTTTTATCAGGAGACTATTGAGAGTCAACAAACCCTCACGTGACCAATAACAGCATATTTAACAAATTACTCCTGAATAGTGTACGAAAAACACTGAAACTAATAGACTGAGGTCAAATTTGATGCACTATTCTCAGAATTTATTTATAGCCTTACAGCCTCCTCTCTGTGCTATGTTGATGATTTCTTGGAGAAACACTCGGCCAAAGGCCACAGTGCATGGTAGTAGGGTCCTAACATGCTTATTACTGCATGGGGATCTGAGGAGTGGTTGAGGCAAGGAGCAGCTGGCACAGTCGCGAGAGAGAGAAAGCTGGCTAATTAATTAAGCTGTGGGCTACAGAAATTCATTTTGCACATACGCATTGTGACCGCAAACCATAGCCCCTGCACAGAACTGGTTGAACAACTTCAATTAAACACGCTGTTTAAACAAATATCCACAAGCTTAGGAGAGTTCTCTCTTATGAATAATGAATGGGCTGAAAGAGAAAATAAATGGGAAACACAGTGAAATCTGTTAAACCTATTTGTAGCTCTGAGCATACAGTAATAATTAGGGTGCTATGTGTCCACAGTTTAATTTACTTCAACAATATTTTCCTAAAGGTGCTAGCCAAGGAAATGTCACAAATAGTTTATTATTGGAGAGATATTTGATACATCACCAGCTGAATGATCTTCTTAAGATGGTGTCATAACAGCAGAGGAAATCCACTTTGGAGGATAGGTATATAGGGAAGTTAATGGTCAGTGGTCTCAGGTTCCAGGCCTCCAAAGCAAGTGTCAATCCTTTGAGTTCACTATGGCATGTGTAGCAACATTGGGACAAAGTGGGTTTGGCGAGCTCCAGATGTGGAGCGGTCTGAGGCTGAGGCTGCATGCCACTTCCCATTGGCACTGCAGGGATGAGACTAGTGAGAGCATGGTTGAGAGGAGGACTAGGGGAGGGGTGGAGGGAGATGTATGTCAAAATAATGTGCCTCCAGGATGCATTATATAAGGCTATTAAACTGTCAGTGTCTAAAACCGTGCATGGAGGGATACAACCTTTGTTTGTGACAGCCGAAAATCCATTTTTCATGTTTGTTTCATTGTGCGCTACCAGCAAGTGGTTTCCTTTGTTCGAGAGCGTAGAAAAAATTCCTGATCCTCTACTCCTCACTCAAGCTCATGAAAGGGATACACATGGGATTTAAATGGGATTTTCACTCTGGAAATAAATGAAACCAGGCATATTCCAGATACAACAGGAAAACTGTATGTTACAGTTGCTTAATATTGAAGTTATATCCACGGCACTGTGGCAATGATAAGAAGGGAGGATAGCTGGATAGAATAGAGGACTATAGCAGGTGACAGTGTGAGGAAAGAGGATAGCACTGGAATGGATATGGCACATAGTGATGCATTTCTGCGTAAGGTAAAATTACAATATAGAGTGGGTACTTAGTGGTTAATTCAAGCCAATTACTGCTGCTTATATCCCCAGTGCTGTTGCTGCTATGTATATCATATCTGTTAATGTACATTCAGTTGTAGCTACACATTTACAGCAACAAAAGAGGACAGAGATCTGTTTGCACAGTGTTGGTGGAATTGATGTGGAAATGATGACCTTTCAGTCATGAACAGTTTAACCATGCCAGGCCCACTGTATGTGGGAGTAAGTTCACCAGAGAGTGAGGCCACCTCCTGCTGTCACTGTCTACTCTTTGTCTTACTCTCTTCTAACACCTCCACATCATGCAGAGTGTCACCAATGGCACTATTTCTTCCACTGGTAAGGCTTTCTATTTGCATTCAAAATAACTGCAATACACTGCAGCCTTTATCAACTACCATCCAGTATTTGAGATATGATTCCTCCTTTGTTTGGGCCAATAGGACAAAAAGGTGAACTATGTTTGACAAATAGACAAAGCTTGTTTTTATGTGTTGAACGGACTGACAACAAGGGCAAGGATACTTAGTTGTTAAAATCAGATTGAAGTGGATGGCACTTCTTTATTTGTAAAACACAACAATTTTTTTGCCAAGAAAATATTAATTTGGAGGTATCCTGTGGACATGTTTGGGCGTGGGGAAATGCATAACCCCAAAATACAAAATCTTTGCCCAGCACTTTGTGGATATACGACACAATCTGTTCTCTTTTGTGCACCGTTCACGCTCTTTGCACCAAATAAATACAGCACCTTATGAATCATACTGCAGAGAGCAACACTGCCTGTACCAGAAAAGCAGAGAACAGCCCTAAGCATATCTGAGAGAGTGGCAGGCAGCAATCTGTAAGTACCGCTGTAGGGTGGAAAGCAGGCCACCTTGTCCGAATCACTGAGCATACACAAGCACCTACTCAAGGGTCATCCAGCTAATGGACTTTTGGACACATATTCTTGGCAATAAGGCTGCCAATATGTCAGTGCACCAGTGGAACAGTTGCTTATACCCCTGTCAAATCTGAACAAATTATTATTGTGACCAAACCCATTTGCAGTCGGCATTGCATTGCTGTTGATATGTTTGTAATCTGCCTGCCTCATACTGCAGGCCTCTATGTATACGAGTTACTTTGATAGAATATTAATGTCTGGTCCAAAGGTATTTGTCAGTATGTGTGATTGACTTGGTTTTAAAAACACTATCTACCCATAGACCTAAGTTTCTATTGGCGAGGACACGGCTGATCTCTCACCCTCTACAATTTCAATTTCCTCTAGTAATACCAGTCACCGTGAACTTGTAGCATTTCACTGGCCTTAATGATTGGCCCATTGGTCTACAACCAATGGCCTTCTTGCCACCAATTCATGACCCGTCAACCCTAATCCTCCCACCAATCCAACAAGCACACAACACACAGCACAGAACAAATGTCCTAGTGTCAGAGTCAATCCAAGACAGGCATCCCATCCTCCTCTCATAAAACTGGCATCTCATTTATCCAGGAGTGAGGACAAGCCATACCATGGTAAATGGAATGACAAGGCATTTACACTTTTAGTAGCAGAGGATCCAGAAGGATCCAAATTCTATGCTTTGAACTTTATTTTTCCCCAAGGAGATGGCTTAAGATTTGAAATATTCATTCCATTTCCCTTTTGTTGACATGAGACCACTTTCAAGAAAAAATCCTATTTGCGCGTCTGTTTTTCTTTGCATTTGTTCACCTCCAGTACACATGTGCAGACATGAGTAATGAAATGAAGGTGTTGGAACAGGAAGTCTTTTGACTCACAATATCGTAGTTCTTTGACTAGACCCCTAGCTGATATGCTTGAGGTTCACCGGTGCATGGAGGAAATAGCAAACACCAAGGACCTGCACTCTCATGCAGCTACCACTCCCTTTGAACTTCTGACAGCATTCAGCTTCCACTCTTCTTTTGAATCATGAGACCATAATTATTTACTATAACCGTTACTCATACATGCCTCCTGAAAACAAAAGTTCCACTTGCAATTTTTTGATCATATTCTATTCAGTTCAATTTCACCGAGAACAGAATCACACAAATCAAAAGGATGGAAAGTACCGAAGCATGAATATCAACAGTAATAGCTCAGAAGAGAAAGTGCAATAGGACAACCTAGCTCTGTGAACTTACAGAAATACATTTCTCATGTTATCAAGGCAAAAAACAGGCATTGTATGATGTGCTTACTAATTCATTGGTTATTAGTCCAAGCTTAATTGCTAAAACATGAATGAATTTAATGACTTCATCAAATCCTTATGGAAATAGAAATATAGCACACCCACTCCAGGACAAGATGTGTGCTGTTTCCTTCCTCTTCAAACACACAGCTATCAAACCATCCGTCTACTGTCAATAACACCAACTGCCATAATTCTTTGGTTTGATAGTAAACTTTAGAGGCAAAACTTAAAAAAAACAAAAAACAGTTTCTGCTTATTTTTATTAACCAGATGGCACAGACCAGCAGCACTGAAAGCGTTGGAAGACTCACCAATCATGTGGATGGTGGTTCGTCCTGGCCGTGTCCCATGATGCTGTTGGATGGTGTCATAGAAAGTGGCCTGACAAAGCTGAATGGCAGTCACACTGACCCAGAGGCACAGGCAGAGCAGCCAGGACATGACAGGACACATCTGGTAAGGACCAGGAGAGGTGGAGTCAAAACAAACTACATCATGTTCTCAACCTTTGACCTCCCCCCCAACCCCAATACACACACACACACACACACACACACACACACACACACACACACAGGCACACACATCTGCACACATCTTCTTGCAGCAACATTTAAATGAATTGGAATAAATACATTTCAACATTTTTCACAGGAACGTCGGTCTAATTGGCCTGAGTGGATATTTTAGTCATCAGAATTTATCATTAGCATGTTTATATAAGTATGAGCTCTTCGCTACTCGTCTTCTTATTTTTCCCTGTCTTGTCCCTGAGCCACAGCACAGTAAATGTGGAGTGATCCCTGGGGAGTTTTTCCATGCAGCAGAGATTTCCCCTGACAGGCTGACTCCCTTCAACTCCTGAGCTGTACTCCTGCCTTAAAACCTACAGCAAACTTAAGAAAGACAAAAATCTCACAAGCAGCTGGCTGCCAAGGTTTTTCTGTGTCTGTCACTATCAAAATAATATGACAGTGACACAACAGTAATAGGAATCAAAAGCCTTGTAATGTTTCACTGTGCTGTTTAGATAAGAAATAAATAGAGCAACACCGAGTCGGGCTCCTGGTTATAACACAGGGTTGGCTGTTGAGGCTTTCTATGAGGGAAATAATACAACACACGAACATTTGTTTCAGACCTCAGACTGACATTTGATACATTGATGTACATTTGATCACAAACAACGAACAACGCATGCTTGTGTTTCAAATTAGTATTAGATTGACCTGATATTCATTTATACCATAGTCATCTATGATTCTAAGATATATTCAGATATGATTTCTTCAAGATGTGATTTTAATTATTGCACACTTACTTGCAATAAACTTTCTAATGTAAAAAATATGCATTTCATGACAATTAATGTCATCAAGGTCGGTGCACAGGTATAAATAAAGTAGCGCAGATGCACCCAGACTCTGGAAGCTTAAAGTGTAAATACTTTTGATTCCTTTCAGATGTTCATTGTGCTTCTATCATGCAAAGTGACAATACGATCAGACACGTTAATAGAGACTGTGATTCTCAGTATTCAGTATTACAGCATATGATGGACAGGATATCAGGAAAATGCATACTGGTACCCTTGCATCAACTGAGACAATATGGCACAGCGTGCAATAATTCATTGTGTGTTCATGCAGATTACATTTTAAAAGCTGTATTCTGCAGAGTCCATCTACTTCATGCACAGAGATAAAGCTCTTAACAATGGAGCACAACAGAAATGAGAAAACTCTTACCTGAGCAACAGTATATAAATATCTCAACAGTGTGACTTAAATCCATCCATGATGCTGCTCATCTTGATCCCCTCAAACAACTCTGTAAATTAGGAACTCCACTGACTCTCCCTCCCTGCTCCACACTTTGATAGCAACAGTCCAGTAATTCAGAAATGACAACTCGGAGTCAGGAAATGGGAAATTTACAGCTCTTTCTATTCCACCTTTGAAATATCACTGCCGTCCCTTGAGGAGATGCTGCCACTGACACAGAATTAATTTGCCCCTTCGCATTTATAGGCACGTGCAGAGTGCTCCTTAATTAACTGTAGTGGAATCTCTTCCTCCACCGTCTGCATCCTTCCAGTGAGAGGCAGACTCTGAGCATCCGCTCTAGCTGTGTCCCCCTCAGCGAGCGCTAAGCAGCGAATGTTCCTCTGCTGCCTGGCTGAGTGTAAAGACTGTATCACATGTCTTAAAGCCAGACTGCCTCTGGATTACACCTGATCATTAGCTTCTGACAAATGCAAAGCAGTTAGACTGGCACCACTCACATAGCTGTGACCACTTGATTAACAATTATTTACATTTAGAATGGATTTCTTTATCTGTTGAGGAAAGATTTCCATTCATTGGCTTCCTTTTTTATTGTCATTTTCTACTCTGCAAGTAACTGGCCCACACAAAGAGAAATAATAAAATGCTTACATTTTTTAAATTATTTCCAGGAAAGTCCAGAATAAATTTGAGATATTATGTTCTACTATATTGTGACTGGATTTTTTTTTTATCACTGGCATGCAGAACATGCCCAAGGCCTGCAGCTCTCACTGCCATCACTACGACATAAAGACTTGTTTCTTTCTCAGGAAGACAGGGTGCATTCACAATTCAGGAAGGGGTGAAGAATACCCAGATTGAAAAGAACAGCTCAACAAACTAACTGCTTGAGATGTACTAGAGATGTGACTACAACACTGCATAAATGTCCACAGTCTGGGGCTGTGGTGTAGTCAACTCTGTGATGGGGATTTGAGAAATACGGGGGGAATCAAAACAGCTTGAATTGTTGAATCCTTCTCAGTAGAATAAGAGCTTCTGAAGGTGAGGCAATCATTTGTTGTAGATAGAGAATGTGCCCATGTTGAAACAGCGCTGTGACATCAAGACTTTATTCAACTCATCTATTTCATAGAGGAGGTTGGTCGGGAATGTCTGGAATTCTTGGACCACGCGGGAAGCCTGGTATCAGAAACAGAGGACCCAGTAGAAAGGCTGAGTCTGACACAGTAGTTTTGTGGACTTGGGATACCATTGTTGCAGCTTATGTAATGACATCCTAAAGCTCAATTATGTGATACGAGTTGATGTGGCAAATGTTGGTTTGACGTAGTCAGGTACACCAATCTGGCAGTAAAATGCTGACTTGACCTGACAATGGGCTACAATGAAAGCAAACGTCACTCCAAAAAGCCTCTTAAAGATCTTTAACACCATCGGGACCACTTGGGAAAACGTTTCTGCAATCAAACTTGCCTTAAATAACAAACCTCTGAGACAAACTTGAAGCTTTATGAATGGCCCAGGTCTGTCATCTCTGGGTATGCATGTTATGGATCTGTGATAAACCTAGAGGTTAATACAGGAAAGAAATAGACAATGGAAACACACACAATACTTTTTGTGTTCCACACATAATAACAAGGATGGATGTCACTGGGCTGGCTGGAAAGAGGTTGGAGTCCTACTTGCATCCTGCAGATCAGTTTGTGATTGCAGTATGTTCAATTTGTTCAGAAGCTGAAGATTTATTTATTTATTTTTATGGACCCAATGTGGCCATGGAGTACATTTAATTATGGGGATTATTTCCATCTTAGAATAATGGTTTCAGAAGTCATGGGAACCTTATGGCCAAATCCATTTCCCTGGTCTTATTAGAGGTAAATGGATCAATATCACACACATCACTCACTGGTTTTAGTGCTTTGTTTGAGCTATAACATTTCTACACCATTCTGCACAAAATATTACAGAACAAAAGTGACCTTGCCCTTCCTAATACAAACCTTGCATTGATGTAGGTATTAGTATTAATGGAATTCTTGGTATATCTGATTTATTTTGATACCCATCATATGCTGTGATACATGTTTCAGTGATACACTTCAAGCAGAATACCACTCAATTAAAGGGGGTGGTAGTGCAGTAATGACACACAGTCCATTTAGAGAGATATTTATTTATCACCTGTAAATGGCTGGATAACACACAAACAAACACGTTAAACTTATCATTTTAAACACATCTTCTCTCACTGCGAACGGTGTCCTTGCTTCTTATAGTTCACTGAATCTATTGCGAAACGATGCTGATTCAAAGCAATGAAAATGCCACTGAATCTATATCGTCTATCGTGTTTGTAATGTAATGCCAACCAATCCCGATGATTTCCTGACCCGCAGACCACCGGTTTCTGTCTGAAGAAGGTTCATGCACTGCTGATTCAATGGGTTCCTCCCTGAATGGTTCTGACGGCTGCGCTCTGAAAACTAACCCTGAAAAAAAAGACATGTTTGCAAGAGTGTTCAGAAGAGTTGGCTCCTGAATCTATAACCGTCGGTACAGATATGACCACAAGGCATACTGCCCACTCCATATGCCCCCCACAGGCTTTTGGCCAAGGTGTTGTGTACCTCCACCAATGGGGCTTTCAGGAAAATATCCAAGGTAACATGTAGCATAAACAACATAAAAACCACACATTTTACAAATTACTAATGACAGCGATATGTGTCTAACCTTAATGCATGTCAAACTCCATGTCAAATTTTCTTTCCAAGTGGAATGCTTATAAGGCGTTGGCATTTTGTGCTGAGGGTGAGTAAGCGGAGAAAAAATGTCAATAAATCATTACGTTTTTTGCAGGAAGCTCAGAGTGTGAGAGCTTGTTTCTGTGAGAAGTCTCAGAAAGAACGATGAAACATTTTGCTATTTCGCTTTCCCTTCAGCTATGCCTAGTCTTGTCATAACAGGAATCACAAAAGGTTTTGGTGCCCTAAAAAATACGTGACATTTCAAGATGATATTACTGCTGATTACAATGACATCATGCCCAGGAGGACATTTTTATCAGTCACAGAGAACATGTCATACTGTAGATCATGTCATGCATTACAATTCAATGGTTTTTGAACAATAAGAGAGCTTTTCTTGTGTGTGTTTTTACATAAAAGTCATCTATTTCTGCAGGCATTCATGCCTGTAATTACACAAAAATCCGCATGACCACCATTCACAACAACCCAAGTCTTGTTGCACGTAAAAAAGAGAAGTGGTGTGAAAACAGCCCTAAAGATTCAATAATAGATGGAGATATCATCTTGTTGAGATACCAATCCAAATATCTTTTCTCTGAGGTTGATAAATCACTGCCAATAAATTACTTTCCTAGAAGGTAGAGTGAAATGGTGAGGGATGCCTTTCAAGTCTTTAATTTGCATTTTCATTGAGTGTTTTTGTTTTCTGCAGCTTTCTCTGCTCCTTTGTGGAAAGGTCAATGGGAAATGGTCGGTGTCTACTTTATCTGCATGAGCCACTTCTCAAGTTCAGCCAAGTAAGAAATAAGATTATCTTTATGGAAGCCCAAGTGAGAAACTGGCCTTTGAATCTTATTCAGTAGAGTATTAAAATCTTGGTGGGTAGAATCAGCTCAAACTGCTATTAAAATAACCAAAGTCTTGAGCTGGATGTTTTTCAATTTACTGAGCCCCACATGTTTAATGGAAATTGAGTGTCTCACCTTATACATCAGTTGATCTTAACATTTAATAGATTCTTTTAAGGATATTAATCTTTTCCATTATATCTTTGTCGTGGATAAGAGTAGCTAAGGCATATTTCTCTCAGCAGAAACAACTCATTAACTTCCCAGACACAAATCTTCCTGCTGCCAAGGTGCGTTGTGAGAAAATCAGGTGAAAAGTGGCATCAAATGCTTATAATTTGCCTACTCAATGTACGCCTAGTTTTATTGTTTCTTCAAAAATCTATACTCTCAAACTAGAAATGCAAACCCATCTTCGAACTGCTTGTGGCGTTTACTGAGTGCTACGCTATTTGATTCCGCCATTAAGTGAAATGTCATTGCATACACACATCGTGCAGTTTTCAAATAAAAAAAAGAGAAATACAGTATTGCGATCTCAGGCAGAAAAATAGAGCTAGCACATAAGCATTTCAACATAAGTAGCCATTCTTTTAGCCCAAACTGCTGATGACAGTCTCCAGAGAGAGCAGATGCTGTTGCCTTCTGGCTCTGGGCTTCACCGTTCCATTCTAGTAACTGCCTCTGTTCCTCCAGAGATTTGCCACTGTAGAAAAAAACCTCTGCACTCTCTTATAGCATCCAGGTGAAGAAAAATACTATTTTAATGGGTGGCTTTTTGCTGCCTTTAAAATGTCATTGCCATTCAGCAGTTGTCTCGAGTAAAGTGCACAGGGTTGTGTTAATCCTTGAGATTAAGTGTAGATGCAAAGTGTGATGTGAATGTCTTGTATTCACTGTCTACAAGATTGTGGGATCAGACAAGAGAACATTAACGAGCAAACATTTTCTTTTAACTGGTTCTGAAGGATTTTAAAATGGAGTAAATGAAGACATTTTCTCCTGAAAGTCACGCAATCAATCATATTCAATGCCTTTATGGTGTCCTTTTGGACCTATTCATGTGGTTGATGTGGCCCATTCAATTCATGTTAGCTCCATTATATCACATGACAACCCAAAAACTTGCAAGCCCTTTTCCAACGCATGTGTTTGTCTCCTGAAAGGAAGCCACATCTGCCCTTCAAATGTTCAGCTTTACATCCACAGTAAACATAATCATTTGGCCTTGTTTATCTAACATCTACATGTCACTACTGTATATTAGGTATACTAAATAGCTGTTATAGCAGGGTAGAGGTGACTAGTGGGGGAAAAAATCAATGAGAGATGGTGACTGAAGGGTGTCAAATCTGATTCACTTCAGTCTCTTTTCCAGTCTAGGGATTCTGAGGCCGTCTCAAGCCAACCCCTCTGACAAGGTTAGACTATTTCACGTGACCTTTTGTGGAAAGCACTCAGCACAATAATGGACCCTAAACTGTTTGATACCTGCCCTATGCACTCAAAAGGCAGCTCAAGTTGTGATCACGTACACCCACCCTGGCACACTCTAACCCAAAGTATTTGTTCTGGGCCAGTGCTGACTGAAGATGACTGGGAAGTTCACAGGGGCAGAGGTTCACTGAAGACCTTTTTGTGAGTGATGATGATATCATGTGTTTTTACTGAGAGTTAGGTCATCTTGTTGGAATGGTTGAGTGACTGATGATGACAAGGAATGCTATTAAGAGCCAAAAACAAAAACAATGTTATTGTCAGATATGAAGAAAACTATATCACGTTGCTAAGCTATTCTATCTTGCTCAAGATGAGCAAATGATAAGCAGTCTTTAAAACAGTTAAAAATAAACATTTTATGATAACACAACAAAATTCAAGAATGCTTGAGGCTGCACAGTGGGATTAGAAGATGGCAGAACTGAAAAAAATTATTTGAACTTTTTTCCTGAATGTTTTCCAGAGCTGTTCAAGTGAACTTCATTTCAACATTACTGTGCTTTCTCTCTGCCTCCACAGGCATAATACGGAAATAGCTCATATAAAACCTGAAATTGTATTCTTTCCTCTGTAAAGAGAGATGATTGCATATCAAGTTGGCTGGTTGAAGTACCTCCTGTGTATGACTCCTGTGTGATGGGAGTGGAAGCATTTTTCTTCCAACCAATGGAAGAGTGAGTCAGGTTTATGACTATGGGGAGCAGAGGGTGGCCTTTATTTCCCTGAGAAGAGTCATTATTATTGCCCCGTAAATTTATGGCTTGCTTCTGGAGAGAACCTACGAGCAGAGTGCCTGTCATTTCTCTTACTATCTTATGCATTATTGATAAGTCTATGGTCCTATCATCTATTGTGTGCTATTGCCATAAATCAGCAGCAGAAAACAACATATAGATGTTTAGAGTCTTTCTCTTTCTCTTTTCTCCCCTCTACTGTATTTTACACATTTTCACACAAACTTTCAATTATTAAACTGTAGTTATGAAAAGACGATATGTAATAAAAACTACTTTGGCCTTCTTGTAAAAATAAAATGTTTTCAGTTTCCCCCCACAATAATACTTTTAACAATCCATAATAAGAAACACTTTACAGAGGATTAATTTGTTCTGTACACATGTTTTAAAGAACGATCCCCTTGCCAAATCCTCATTTGCAAACAATAATTGGCTAATCAAATGAAATGAAATGTCACGAGCCAGTTTGCCCATGGTTGATGCTCGGGTTCATGTGGAGGCTGATGAGACAAAGACAACTGCTTAAGACAGAGTGGACGTGGGGAATGCTAATCCCCAGCATGAAGGGCTGGATCAGGTACAGGGGACATTCTCACCATGCAGGTGAACCAGGCTGAACAAAGTGAAATAGGCATGTTCATCAAAGCACTTCCTTAAGTAATGTGAATAATAGAAGAAATGTGTTTAAATCTGATAGCCACCAAAGGGCTGCAATACCTTCTAATCCCTCCGCTGCTGCACTAGCATATGGTTACAAATGTCGCAGAAGGAAGCAGCTACATTATGGGATGGTGTGACAGAAGATCTTGCTCTGTCCTCAGTGCTTCACATGACAAATACTTCCAGAGCAATTTAATAGTTGTGGGAGCCTGCCTCAATTAATATCTCCACCAATTAACTGATAAATGGTTGCTATTAGTTCCATGCTGGGCAATTATATGGGGAGATAATTAGATTGTCACGTTGTTAAAGGCTAACAAGGATCGGCCTATTCTTGCAACAAAGGATGACCTCCTCCTATGACCGACCTCCTAATGTTCCTCGGGCAGCCATTCACCTGGCCAAAGGCTTTGTGGCTGTTAGGAGAGTATTCACACCTTTCGCTATAAGCTTTAGCGGAAATCTACTTTTATTCAACTTCCTCTGTCATAAATACTGGAAAAAGATGGATTCTTTATGTACACACACGCATATGTGAACACACACACACACAAACACACACACACACACACACACACACACACACACACACACAGACCCTAGAATCACTGCACACTGGACCGAGCAAGTTAATCAGAGATGTTCTATTTGGCACATCCCACATGTGTGTGTCTCTCTCTCTCTCTTCAGAGAGAGAGAGACCCTTCAGACCAGCAGCAATCATCCTATTTAGACAGCTGAGAGGGCTGCTTTTTGAAACATGGTACTTTGGAATTGTATAATGCTGCCTGTACTTGCAATCATGCTCTTCAGTCTGCGATAATGAAGTTGATTCGGTCTGTTGTGTGTACTTTGCTTATTTGAATGTTTATATAAGCTGTTTAATCACATGCAAAACAAACTATTTTAACTTTGACTGGCCAACACTGCTTATGACATAACTGTCCATTATACTACCAAGCGATCGATTCCTGCACACACGTATATGTGTGCACTGTTCATGTTGGTATTGTTTTTAATTAACATTTGATGTAAAAAGTACTTTAGTAGTGGCTTATGTGCTCAAAAGAGTTCTGTATTTCACAGGGAGGTAAAAGAATAGAAAGACTTTGTTACTAGTTTCTCAGATAAAACATTTTCTGAGGCAGAGCCAATCCACCCCCACCACATTACATACAATAAAGTTGACTGGCTGCGCATGAGGCAACGTGTGAGTATGTGGTTTGTATCCAGTGCTAGTTTGTTTATCAGGTCCCTCAGGTGATTATACATACTATTCCCTGTAAAAGTTAGCCAGAGTGCAACTGTTTTCTAGCACATCACTCATTGAAAATCTCAGAATAATTCTTAAAGACTTAATTTATCTATATAAATGGGAAAATAAATTTGTTTTTAATTTCTCATGTCAGGCTTCACTGGAGCCTACACCATCAAATACTTGATAACCAAATGCTCCAGTAAGCAATTTTAGGTTGATCTGGAATTGATTTATTTCTCCTGGCAAACAGGAATGGCTGGATTGATCAGAGGAGGAAGCTACAAATTATTTTTGTGACTTGTGAAGTAATGTGTAATCTGTGTCTTGTACAAAGACATGAGTTAACATTCTGTTTTCTTTAATGATCACACGAATACACCAAAGAACGTCCCATAGAAATAATCACTGAGCATCGCTGTTATGTGGAAGAAAATGTTTTTAAAGCCAATCTTTGGTCACAATTGAGCAGCCACTGAGTGCAGAGAGTTAAAATACCTAGCAGTATCCTGAAATACTCTTTACTGAGTGTTTTAAGTGCCTTTTGGCTCATGATGTAAAATATTTTGAGCCTTGAAACACCTCTTAGTAGTTTAGAACTCTTTTTAAACCATTTAATAGCATTAGAGAGACTATTCGGTAGACTAGAGTGAAGAGGAGTGACATAAAACATGTGCGAGAGAGATGATTCAAACCTTTGACATCATGAGCGTATCCTCACTGTCAGGTGAAAGTCTTGTATCGCCCAGTTACCAACTTTTCAGAAGACCGTGCAATCCTTCAGTTCAAGTTAAAACATGAAAATCATCCAAAATACAGTTGGCAGGTTTTCAGACGACAGTGATGTGATATGCTTCATATGGCACTAATCCACTGGGATGCCTGCAGCTTTGGACTTTTATGTAAATAAAAGCAATACTTTTCCTTCTGAAATGTTTTGCTCTCTAGTAATGTCAGCACTGTATGGTCTAGTTAAATGTGTACTTTTCAGGTTCTGATAGTGTGCTTGTTTCAACAAATAATTATGGTGCCACTCTCTCTTTTTCAAACCATGCTCTCCAAACTTCATAACTAATGGCCTCCACACCTCAAGCTCACTTGGACATAATGGCTTCTGATGAGAATTTATTTTTTCAATCATTGTGTATATAGGAGGTAGGCTGAGAGTATGGGATGTTATAGCCAAATTTGTTGACAGAAAAGTCTGTCGTAACTGTTCGTTTTGCTGGTTCTCAGTGCAACCTACAAACGATCTTGAACATAATAGCTAGAAGGTAAAAACCTAAACGACAAGTCCATGTGGCACTGTGAGGATTAATTGGGAACCCCTCTTGGAAAGACACGATTTCCTGCAGCTTTGTTTTAGGACTGTGCTTCTGTTTCTTGACTGTTAACTTAATGTTTTTATCTATTGCTTTTATGAAATGTCTTTATTGTTTTCCTGTTTTAACTAAATGTGCTGCCGCTGTCTAGGAAATCTATTCTATTGAAGACCTCATAGGGTTTCATTTTCAGGGAGAACATGAAACAATTCCTCACAAGAAATTCTCTCAAAAACAGAAAGTCGGATTTTGAAGCACTTTTACTTGCGTTGTTATTTACAAATGCTCCACAATTATTACAATTTTTACAATAAAAAACATTGTGGTCAAGCATACAATAGATACACAAAGGCATAATGTATCCCTCCTGACAGCATCCAATCCCTATTTCCATGGCTTTCTGAGAAAGCCTATAGGGTACTCTTTCAAGACTTTTTATTGTCTTGCCCATATGGTTTATGTGTTTCTAGATGGCTCCAGACCTCTTTAAGAAAAGAATGAGAGCTTCACCTTTGTCCGGCTTTGAGAGGCATCACATTCAACAATCTCATCATGCCTGTCGGAGACTCGGGAGAGACCGCCCTTGAAACACAAAGATCCTCCAAGGACATGGATTCACTCCCGCTACTCACAATTATTGCCAGTGTACTCAAAACTTTTCCCGCACAGTAAAGGGACAATAAAGTGGAAAGTTCACTTCCCAGTATCGAAATAAGTAAGTCCACATTCCAAGTGACGGTGCTAACTACCATCATCATTGTCATCTATTGCAATTCCCTGTTCATCTACCATCTTGGCTCAGGGTAATGATACACTTGATGATTCTGTGAAATGTGTATATGACAGAATATGGTAACAGTATCCCAGTATATACTAGGTTGCTGATATGTAATTACACAGATGTTATGACTGAGATGGGTATATGGGCTTGCAGTTGATTTGTTCTATCGTGTTTTATCCTGCTCTTCATTTTGAGGCAAGGACAAGCCGATACGCCTCAGTTGCTCTTATAATTATTTCTGCTCTTCTCCCTTCTCCATGCCCGGTCTCTCTGTCATGCTTTCAGTCTCAGTCAAGGCCCGGGTGTCTATCCCTAAGGACATGGCAATGGAATGGCTATCTCAGGCGTCTGCAAATGGGGATTGGGAACTAGAACTATCTTCCATTCAATACAATTTTCCAAATTAGGACTGAGGAATTGAATGAAATCTTACAATGTCATCTCTCGGGTCAAATTGGTCGCTCAATTGTGCTGCCCTAATAGATGATAAGACAGCCCACTTACCTTGTTGCCGTCCTCATGCCACAGATTGCATCAATCTCAGTGTGCACAGTCTGTTCAAGCCTGTGTATGCTAGTACTTGTGAGTAGTTTATCATATCACTTAGTCCGTCGGCTCTTCAATCAAATTTGTTTATATGCATACAGCAATATAATTCAGTAGATCGTAATCCACGGGACAATCCATGGATTCTCCCTATAATATGCACACAACAGCGCCACCATCCCCAGACATGCAAGCTTTAGTGGTTGTCTGTGTTCACCAGATAAAGAGAAACAATGGTTCTAATAGGCTGCAGAGAGACTCCACAACCAATGTTTCAGAGACACGCGTTTGTTCTCACAAAGGCTAAATGTATTTTGAGTGGCGGATTAAGGATATTGGTCAGGGGCTCTGCATTGTCAACTCTAAAAAGTGGGGTAAATGTGTGTTTGGATGATAATTCACACATTCTTGGCAGACAAAAAAGCCACACTGTTCTCAGTTTGGGGAAATGTGTGTCACAGTTTGTTAATTATGGATAACATAATCTCATTAAGTCCTTTAGCTTTGCCTCTCAATTTCTTTTACAAGTGTTAGTCATAATTGAGCAGTTTGGCAGTTTAAGTTCCTCTTTTGTCTGAGTTCAAAAAATGGGCCTCTTCATAAGGGCTCTGTTTGGTCCCATTTGTATTCCACAAGGAAGACAGATGTCCTGTACTGGCAGTAGCAGTTTGCCTAGCCTGGAGCATATAATATCATCAATATTTGTCATCCCAGACTTTCTCAGTCTGGTAGCAACATTTGTATTTGAAAGAAGGATTTCTGTGGAAATTGGTATCAAAATTAAGGTCGCTGAGGTTTACTTTAAAATTGCCATGTAGTTATGTCGTTGGCTAACAGGCAGTTTATATACCCATGGTATAGTATGCAGTTGAAGATGGACAGTATCCAGCCATGTGTGTTTTATTGACCAGTTCTCTTTCATCTTGATAACTAGTGGTCTGCCCTCTAGGGACTGTCAAAGGTAAAACAAAGCCCCAAGATTTGCTCTGCTCCTCTTTCTTCACACACCAAAATTTTAGATTAGAAATTTACAGTTTGACCAGTTGTGGTGGTGAAAATCTAATTGTCAATAATATACTGTATATGGAAATATTGGTTATTTCATTATGTTGTGTTCACTGATTGCTGTGATTATGGATTGTCAGCGTAGACTGTGAATACTCTGGTGCTTTATTTATTTATTTTTTTAACAAATGAGGTATTCACAGTAAATCTTGCTCAACCAAGTAATCAACCAAGACAACCCACAGCGTCGCCAGGCTATGGATGGTGTGATTGAGTCCTTGAAAGCCCCTTGGATAGATTGACATGGCAATCGCTCCGCTGTCTGCTAGCACATCTCAACTTCCCCGATATATCCATGTTAGATGACCTGGCTATCCTTGTTCATCTTGGACCAGCGATGTGTCACAGCTAATAGCTCCGTTCACAGGCCTGCAGAGTGAACTCTTAAGTCTCTGGTATTCACATGGCGTGGCCCTCCCTCAGAGTGTAAACATTGTGAAGACAGATTAGTTCTGCTGCTGTGGGTAAAGAGGATTTGTGGAGATTATTAACAAACATGTTGGATTAAACAGACAGTATCACTCCCTACTTTTCAGACACCCCAACCATGTAGTTAAAACAGAAGTCGGGATACAATTATTCCAACCGATAGCTATTCAGCCCTGGCAGTGTAAATTAACAGGCACACAGTGGCATAATAAACTGTTAGTGGTGTCCCCAAATGGAAAGTGAGCTCAAAGAATGAGTTCCCAATTAGTCCCCACTATAGTATCAACACGCTCATTAGAGTAAGATGTGGTCCAATACCTGTAGATGCAGTGTAATGAGCATCCTTCAATCTTAATCAATCCAACATCCAACGCTTGCTCATAATGTGCCGATATCTCTGCTTTCGTTTGTTTTTCTACACATGGTTCACACTGTATGTCTCCCCACAGTAGCAGTGTTAAAGGGATTGACTGCAAGCCTGCCTGGATTCAATCTTCTGGGTCTCAATTAAAGTCAGATTTGCTGACATCAGTCACAGTTCATCACAGTGATTATGTTCAAGCTGTTCAGCAAGGAGATGATACAGAGCGTATGGGAACCACTAATTGGAGGCCTTCACTTTCTCAGTTTGTGTCCGCTCATTGAACTTCCCGGCAAATGCCATCGGGACGGCTTGGTTAACCTGGCCCTTGTGCCAGTCAGTCATTTGCCCATATATACAAACAATTATAATGATACCTGCATTGTGGTTAAGAAAATCATTCATGTCTACCTCAAGTCGGTTGAAATTAAATCAGAACCTGCAAGACCATCCGCCCCTAGATATTTTGTCTTGGACTTACATGTTGTTTATCTGATTTTCAGATAATATTATCAAAGGTTATAATAAACATATTGATTCCCACAGATAAGCAATTTTCCTGCCAGCTGGAATATGGGGGCAATGTATGCCTTACAGGGACATGATGGCTATAGATCGTTTCAAGATCTATCTGTAATAACAGCATTGATCGTTTCCTTAATGGTTATCTCATCTATCTTGAGTTGCTCAAGGCTCGGCACCAGGGCCTGTACAATATTTTAGAGTAGAAGGTCAGACCTGTGACCAGTTTGCCCTATGGCCACTTGACCTGACAAGTGATCCTTGATCAGTACTCCTGTTGTGTTCTGTGTAATAACAACAGTTGCTGCCAGATATATTCTTCATGGTGTGGCAGAAGAGTCAGGATCTTAAGACCTCGCTAAGCAAGTAGGTAACCAACTCCTTCATAATATACCAAAGCATTAAGTACCGTAATACACTTGTTGTATACGTATTTTGTCATACACAATCATTTGTATCTATGAAAAATACACAAAAGATGAAATACCCCAAGATACTAAAGTAATCTGTAGAACTGGCCAGGAACTATGGTAAATGTATTGATACTCTAAGCAAAATTGTTTTGGTACTTTTAATGTCAGTGTGAATGGTATGTGACACAGCACACTCTTGAGTCTATAGACCAAACTACTTCAGTGAAGCTGAAGTATGATACAAGAGATGTGCCGCCATCTAGTGGTAAGTAATAATAATAATAAAGCATACACACATTTCCCGCTTGCAGGGTTCTGTATGTTGTGGATTTGACACATTACATAATTTAGGACTATGACAATTAAGGAGGAACCACATTAATTTATAGAACCATAACAATGATACTGCTGAATGGAACAGGGACAGTTTGGGATTATTTATGAGGCAAATCAATTATAACTACATAGATAAAACAGCCACTAAAAATACCAAATGTTGATCTACAGATATGTGCCAGCATAAGCCTGATGTAAGCAAAAGAAGTGCAAAATAGAAAATGATTTTAATCAGTCATAACCAGCATACAGTATGTCCTGTAGTAAAGCCCAGCATCATCTCCCAAACACCCGTTAAAATAAAATCATGGTCAGCAGGTTCAGCCATCTGTCTCATTTGCAGTTTTACCATCCTAGCTCATTCTGACTTGCTCTGCCTCTCTCTCCTCCATTACAGACAGTTTTGCAGTCCTCGTCTCCATAGCTACACTCTGCCTCTCCCTCGCCTCCTCGTCCAGTTTCTTGTAGTTGTAGTAATTCATAATGAAGAAAAATATTCCAGGCACCAGCATCATCACGCCACATGCATAGTACATGTATTTGTAGTCATTGAATACATCAACCAGTGCCCCTGAAAGAGAAGATAACAAAACACTCAGTGTTTACATGCTAATTTATTTGCTCATGTGTTGTTTTTACAGATTTTACAGACATAATCGCATTAAGTCCTTTAGCAAAGCTACAGATAATGAGATTATTCTTTTACAGATTCCTGAATTTCAAACAAAGAAAATACCTCAAAAAAAAAATCTCCAATCTCTTAATCTCCATGAAGCTGTAAATATACTAACCTGAAATTGGAGGTCCAAGAAGGACAGGGCCACACTCAATAATGGTGACAAGTCCAACTGCATTGGAGAAGCGCTGAGCTCCAACCAGATCCATCAGAACTTCAAAGAGCAGTGAAGAAAGCATACCAAAAGCCAAACCAAAGAAGACAGCATAAACAACCAGACCTAAATATCCAGACGCCAATGGGCATAAAAGGTGGCATACACCATTGTATGTAACAGCGAAACTGAAAAGATACTGGATCCTAGGCCTAATCCATTTGGAGTTGGCTACGAAACCAGTTCCTGGTCTAATGAACATGTCCACCAAGGCAAAAATAGAGAGCAAGAAAGCGGCTGAATATTCATCGATCCCTTGATGCTTGGCATATGGGGCCAGGAAAACCACCGGTGCAAAAAAGCCAAAAAACATTACCACGTTACCAATGAGGTAGATCAGGAAGCCTCGGTGTCTGAAAAGTGTGAGATCTACGAATCTGTTTGCACAGCCCCCGCTCTTACTGCTCTCACTTTTCTCTTGTTCAGTTAGAAGGTCAACTGACTGTGCGTTAGTGTCCTCAGCAGCAACTTTCTCAGTGGCGGCTCCATTCAATCGGTGTGGTCCAGTGTTACATTTGGAGTTTACCTTTTTGTTGACCGGTCTCATCAGAGCACCAGCTACACAGCAGTTCAAAAGAAAGGCTCCCAGGATGAGGAAGCTCCCTCTCCAGCCAAAAGAATCCAACAGAAACTGATTGAGAGGAGCCAGAGTGAAGAGGAAAACTGGACTGCCTGTCATAGCGAGTGCATTTGCCAATGGCCTTTTGACCTGGAAGTAGGTACCTATGATTGTTAGGGCAGGGTTGCAGGTTGAAGGCAAGGCCAAATCCTGTTGAAATAATATGATGCTTCATTAACACAATATGAATAACAAATCTCCTTTGGATCATGTGAACATACTGTGGCAATAGAAAGTTTGTGATGTGGTGAGTTGTCTTCTTAGAATCGTTTTTATTTGATCATCTAGTGTAGATTCTAGTGTAGATAAAGATTAATAACATAATATAGAAAAGTTGTGACATTTTCATTATCTACAAAAGAAAGAAGAAAGGAAAACTAAGTGGACGTCCAGTTCAATAATAGCTCAAAATCTTTTTTTAACAGCAACAGCTACAGAAGAGAAAAGTAGAAAAGTCTCACATATTGCCTCGGAGTAATTCCTTACAAAAATATTTGAACTTTGGATTTAATTATGTCCAGCTCAGCTTTTTTCCAATGCTGTTAATGAGTTTTCAGCACATGCAGCCTTGCCTTGCCTCGCACTACTCTGGAGGGTGTGATATGGAATGATTGACTTATTGCTTAAACTACACCGCGATCAAGCAGAAGAGCCCATAACTATCATCCTACTGCCTCTGTAGTTCAGGCTGATAAAGGGATTAGCGCCGAAAAACTATGCAGTAGAGGAATGTTGGGAGGGTGACATTTTTTTAGCTGCTTGGATTACTTAAGGCCTGGCCATTGGGTAAACACTATTAAGCTGATTTAGGATTTAAAAAATGTAGGATTTAAAATGTTCACTGACATGCATTGTACAGAGCCAATGTGATCAGTACACACACCAGAGGCAGGGTTTCAAAAGAAATACATTCAGGAATTTCTCTCAGGTGATCTGAAAGACTGATCGACTGTTTAAGGAAACACAAAACTAGAGGTTAGGTTATTTTAACTTTCTCCGCTAGTTTTCATATGACACTGTCCTTTATCAATACGATGTACAAATAGTTTGATTCAACACAAAGATACAAGAGCAGTCCAAGTTATTCACAAACACTGTTCTGTTCCTTAATGCAGCAGATACTGTATCTACACCAGATCTGCCAATTCAGTTTAAAGTCTGACAAAAGTACTTTGTACAGTTGTTTGATCACTGTGAGGTGAAGCTACGCACTTATTTGATTTGGAATAGATGCATATGTGGGCATTGACCCAGGGCATTGATGTTTTATTATCGTTTGAACATGACAAAGATTCACACACTGCAGAATGGCCCAAGATGCCTCACACTGAGGGGCGCAGATGACCCTAGCAGATGACCCTGAATGCTCAAAATATTACTCCTGTCTATGAGGGGGAGGCTATAACCCTTACTCCACTACCAACCAATCCTCCTCTGCCCCCAGCCAGTCAACACTAGGCAACATAAAGCAAACATCAGATTGAACAGCAACAACATTACTTGAAAATTAACTCCCTGAGTTAACTAACTAAGGGAATTTACACCTGTGACACTTTCAGGAATATTTTTGCCTGGCATACTGACAGGGAACAACAAGAAAAATGATCATGAAAGAAATCGTGAATATTTTGTACCTCCAATTACTCCAACACACAGATACAAATGGATGATAGTTTTGCCAAAAGAAGCGGTCACCATGGCAGTCCCAACCATGAGCCCGCCAACCATAACCACAGGTCTGCTGCCATAGCGGTTGACAAGTATACTGCTCACAGGTCCTGCACAGAGGAGAGAAATAAGTTACCTTCTTTAGCTTGTTTTTATTCTCTGACACACTATATGGATTTTGCTCAAATATAGGGGTTTGGGTAATAGGATTTCAGAATCACTTTACTTCATCAAAATGTCGTTGGAATGTGTTGTGAGGGAATGTGAAGATCTTTTAAAGTGACAAAATATCCAAAACATACATCAACTACTGACCTCCTGCATACATAGCAGCAAGCATAATTGAAGACATCCAGGCAATCTCACTGTAGGAAACTGAAAAATACTCCTGAATCTCCTTAAAGTAGATAGTTAGGGACTTAGGGAAGGCATAGGAGAAACCTATGGAGATGAAAGCACCAAAGACTATAGCCCAACCCCAGCCTCCATCTGGCGGCGTGTAGCCTAGATTGGTGTCTGCCGCAGAGGGCATGTTTGTTTCACCGGCTGAATAGTGGAAACAATGTTAAAAGACGTGATCAGAATCAAAGCAACTGTATATTTCCTAAGCAATGCTGTAGCAACGGTAATGAGCACATGAGGACAAATGCTCACATAAATATTGCATAGATATCTTAAGAGCTCACCTCTGCACAATCCTTGAAACTGTAATGCCCAAGCTCTGAACCACGACGATGTGACTGTTGCTGCCCTGCTGCAAGGTCTTTGATCTCATCACGTGTTCCCCGTCTGCTCCTAACTACAAGTGATCATACACAGAAAGAGCAAAAGCCCTGGCTGGTGATTGTGATCTTGGGAGCACTGGCTGTGAGGAAATAAGTAAAAGTCAATCCCACGTGAGATCAAGTAACAACGTTATTATTTTTTTTCATCCTTTTTGGGATCCTGGCAAGGCCCTTTGTACTCTGTGTGTGTGTGTGTGTGTGTGTGTGTGTGTGTGTGTGTGTGTTGTGGCAGACTGGGCCATCTGCCACAGAGAAACTATAGGAAAGAACTAGAGTCCCAGCAGTCAACAGCCCGTCGGCCATGTTGTCCCAGCTGAGGAGCATTCCTAACCAGCAGGTGGGACTTATAAATGGAGTCTGCAATCCACAGGAGAGGGATGCTGGTGAACAAGTTTGAATTGCATTTTGAGTTAATGAGTAAAGGTGAGCATTTTGGTTTGAATCCTGCCTACTGTGTGATCTGTGCCAGGAACCCGCCCACAGATTGTGTGATCGATGTTTTTAGATTCATTCATAGACAGGCAGAGAGTGAGAGAGAGCTAGAGACTGCAAGAATGTGACAGAGAAGGAGCTGAAGGAAAGACTAAGAGGGATTTCTATTTTTGACTCCATGGACTGGGAGATCATATGACATTGTTTAGAAGATTTGAAGTATCTTATAGTAGTTGGTAGATGGGAGAAGTATCTAAATACATTGTTGAAGGCATAAGAATGGGTATCATAAACACCCTAACAAAAGTCCTGAATTAGTTACAGTAGAAAATATTGCTCTCAATTACTTACTTACTATATTCACTAATCTAATGTATTAGGTCTACAGATTGATCTGTTTTGATATCTTTTTAGTAATATATGATTATGATTTTTTTGGTCCCTTGAAGCCCTCTTGGCTTGACAGCTATATGATATTGTCTTGGAAATGTTGGAAACGTAAGTCCCGGATTGAAGTGTTTCATCATATAGAAGGCATATGAACAAGTACACAGCTTGAGAATTTAGGGTTTAATTTGGTTTAGAAAGTATTGTTTTTGTGCAACTACCTTTTTTTAAATGTTGTACTCTGAGGTGGTCAGTGCCTCTCCAATATGTGTCTTTCTTTTTACAAGCTCTGGGTGTTAATATAAAACCTCCTTGAATAAACCTTACATTTTTATAGTACATTGAGAGCAGACTGTGTCCTGCAGCTTTTCTTTTCTACATTTTCTCGCGATGACGCGTTTGCAGTACCCGGAAATATGGGAAAGCGGGAGCTCTCGCAGCTTGTCCCTTCTCTCAGTCATAACACACCACGCCTCCTTCATGCTGTATCAGTAGCTGAACAAGGTTATGAAGTTGGTATCTAAATTCACAGCATGTGTTGAATTATTGTAGTCCAACGAAACAAACGAATGCAAGCCTGGTAGTTCCTGCCTTACAGCTGACCTGAAGGTTTGTTTCGGTTATTTGTTTTGAACTTCAGCGCGCGTCCTGAATGATTGTGTGTTAACGTTACTCAACCAGTTGTGTAACACGTTAATGTAGTGGTAGCTTGTAGTGACATTGACTTTGCTAACGTTACTTTTCTGCTAGTCAACCAAGGGTAGAGGCCTGGTGTGGCTGCAGTGGCACATATCTACTATTTAGATTTTGAGTACATTTTTTTGTAGCTGCTTAGTTTGACATTTTGGTGTCTTCACTGTTTCCAGATGCTTGCCACAGTGAGAACATCTTTGATCTCAGCTGTGGCCCGTGGACCGCCACGCACTAATTCAAGGGCCGTGGTAAGGATGACACCAGCCCTCTTCAATCACCAGAATCAGACCTTCACCACTGAGTCTGGAGGTGTCAGGGTAAGGAAAGCTGCTACCAAAGGGGTGTTTGTTTGTTTTAATAATAGTGTCTGTAAAGTAAGCTAGCTGCATTGCAAAAGATAGACATACCCTGTATTAGCAGCAGAGGTGGAAAAGGGTACTGAAATATTTTACTCCAACACAAGGACTGTACAGTTAAATACTGTTATAGTTTCATGGTGAGAGTACCTGTCCTGAAAATGGCTCAATTAACCCATCACCTGCTTTGTTACAGGTGCTGTATGATGGACTGTGTCCCATATGTGTGACAGAGATCCGGTTCCTCCAGTATCTGCAGAGAAATCGACCAGGAAATGTAGACTTTACTGATATCTCCCTCCCAGGTTATGATGGAGAGAAACACAAGGGAGTCGGCTATGAGATGGCCATGGAGGAAATGCATGTGATTGATGAGAAGGATGAGGTAAACTCCAATTGCATCAGCTTTACAATTGCAAAGAGTGGAATATGTCAAAGTATCATTGTGGAAGTCTGTTTCATCTCAAACAACTACAGTATAACGTGTATATAATAATGTGTTATTTTTGCCAATCTGCTAACGTCCTGTGGCATCAGCAGGTTCATCGTGGGATCCCAGCATTTGCAGTCATGTACAGCGCAGTGGGCCTTGGCTGGGTGGGTCGCTTCATGATGTGCCCACTTGTGAGGCCATTTATGGACAAGTCCTATGCCATCTTTGCCAGGAATCGCATGAAGTGGACTGGACGTGGGGAAGAGTGCACTACACGCTGTTCAAAGAAAACACATTGACTCTTGGCCAGAGAACCAATGAAGTATGTTAAGTAAACAAACTCTATTGTCAATAAGCACTGGATAAGTACTGTGTGGACACCCCCCCCCCCCCCCTCCATTTTTTTCCCTTAACAATGGGTTTTATCATGAACTTCATTGGAAGAATTTTAAGGCTCCTCTCTTGCTGGAGAGAAATATAAGCTGCCTGATGAAATGTGTTGAGCTGTCATTTGAGGCAGAATTTCTTTCCCTGTGAAACTGTAGTCTGAATAGACTTAGTTTAGTTACTTCAGTTTAGTTTATTTTCACAGTGAAGCATGGAAGCAACGTGATCAAGACATACTGCTAAAATACATTGATAAAAACACTGAGGACAAAAAATTCAGAGATTAAAAACCAAAGAATTTTAAATGAAAGGCTCCTTAGAAAGTGACATTAATTGCACAGCAGATACAAGTGGACCATACTGTTGTGAAGCTGCCACTAGATGTCATTGTAGTTTTAAAACATGGTTCAGCTGTGAGAGTCAGTATTAAGGGTTGTCAGACATAATTAATGGTCTATTCATTGAATGTTTTCTGTATAAGGCTGACAAATGTAAACACAAATGACAAGTTCAAATGAATGTTATCTACAATACCAGATGAAATCACCACTTTAGTGTTTTGAGAATAACAGCAACTGTAAAACCAAATTTGGACAAAGTGACAAAATACTCTCAACTGGAATTGTTAAGTCTTTTCTCATTATGCTGAAGACAAGCCTTTCTAATCTCCCATGAGCCACTTTTGTATCAAATATGTTTCATCGGCACCGCATCACAGCACACAACAGCAGATGTGGGAACAGCATGTGCTTGACAAAGGTTGTGGCATGTGATACAGAGTTGTTTACAAAACATAGCTCTGTCTGACAGATCCATTTGGTTCTACATTTAGTTGACATATCTTGTACTAGGCTTGGCCAACTCTTGCCACTGAATCTGAATGACTGAAATAAACCAATAAACCAAGACTAATCATTAATTGTACCACATGCTACATACCCAGCGACCTGTGCACAGTTTCCAAGAATCAAAGTGGTGTTTAACGTTTTCACACCCCTGACTGTCCTACACCTTTATTGGAGGGAAGTGAGTTCTGATGTGCTGTGACGTAAGGGAAGTGAGACCCTTGAGTTATCGTCCTCTCTAATTTTAGATCCTGCTTACTGTCCGGCAGTCAGCGGTGATAACACATGACCTTAAGCTTTTGTTGTCTTACAGAGCATTGGTCAGTCAGAAGGCAGCCATGCCCACCCCTCAGCCTAGCTCAGCCAATTAGATCAGAGCCTGCACCAAAAAAAGCATGGAATTAAGTATCAAAACACAGTAGAAACTGCTTTTGAAAGTACATCTGAAGTGGTGTACCGGACATCAAAGGATAGAGAACTGGTTAAAGAAGAATTGGTATTGTGCCTCAGGTAAATATTCACTCTGTGCCTTCAGTCACTTTCTTCAAGGTTAGAGTAGCTATAAGCTCCTTTGGTACGTGACCTTCCCCCACGTAGGTGGAAAACAACCATGGTAAATGTTTGACTGGAGCACAGCTAAGATTTTTTGCCTTTCTATTCGTGAATGCTCTGAAGAAATATTTTTTTATATATTTTTTTTAATATATTAATGATTATGCACTGATTTCTTTTAGTTTGATTACATTGGTAAACCATATATAATATATAACCAGATATTTATGTTAAAATATGTAGCCAAACCAGCAACTAAGGACACAGTTATCTGCCTTCTCAAATTTCTGCGACATTGCCGACATAGGTCTCTTAACAGAATGTAGGTGCGTTCTTTTTACAGGTCATAGACTGATGTATTCGCTCAGATGGTTCATGTTACATTTCTGAGGGGACACAGTACTAGGAAATAGAGTGCATGGCTATTTTAGCACATTTAGTGTCAGTACACAATGTGATCCCCTTTTAAGAGTAACTTGTTTGTGCAAGTGAGATATTGATCTTATTTACATCGGTGTTTTTTGTCATTAATGGGAAGAAGGGTTGTTTTGGGCTTCAAGAGATTTAAGTTAGTACAGATCACGTAGTTTTTTTTCCCAGGACTTATATTAATACTGTGTGTCTTCTTTTTGTATCTCCTAGATACCAGATGATTATGCTACTACGGCCTGAATCAATACAGGCTCAAAAGGATCAATTAGACTGTTATTGATTGCTGCTGATTACATCACAGTCAAACATGGGTCGCTACCTTAGTACCAACCTGTGTACAACTTCCTTGGATGGGAGGACGTTAAGATTGTACTGCAAAATCAGGTACCTCATCAGCATTCTCAGAGACTTCCCTCACCTGGCTAAGACACCCCACTCCCTGGACTGCCGTAGTTACTCACTGTTGTCCTCTCCTCATCCTCCCAGCGTTGCACAGAAAGCCATCTTTAAAAATACAAAGTTAAAACACAGTTATACAGGCTCTACCTCTGACCACAGCGATTGTAGGGAAGTGAAATATCTCCAGGCTGTGCGTTTTTACTCATCCTCCAATAGGGATGCGTTCAAATCTGAGGCTCCCATCGGGGTTTTTCAGGACACACAGGGCACTTTTTACTTGAGTTCACTGGGAGTACGCCTCGGTCAGTCTTTTAATCAACTATCCAGACACGTAAATGCTTATTTCAAGAGAAAGGACATCCCTATTGTCCCTCTTGCTGTGAATGCCGGTCTTGTTGTCACAACTCCAGAATATCTTACCAGGTTACAGAGGCGTGGTCAAAGTCAAAGGGCAGCCAGACAGAGAAGAGTATTTGAGGACAAAGACACAGCACAGATCTTGAAATGCGAAGACAAGCAAGAGACCTCACAAACACAGCCAGAAACGGGTACTTCACCCCAGGCATATTCTGGACTGCAACTATTTCATATAAGCTCTCTGGCGTCGAGATTTGGAGAAAGCTACAGTTATGTTGCTAATCACATCAACTCAGTTTTTTCCCATGGTCATGCAAAAGACGTTAAACTGCAGGAAACTTTGGATGAATTGTCTAACACCAGAGGATCAAGCAGGAGGCAGAGGAGGAGAAACCTAACAAGTTACATTAAAAACTCAAAAGGAGCTGAAAAGTCTCAAGTAAAGATCGATGCCAACCAAGTAACAGTGGAAAGTAACAATATCTCTAGTAATTGGGAGGAGGGTTACCTCCACTTTGCAAGACACATCAATAGATACTTTGGTGCCACAGTTACAGATGAAGCTGATCAGGATCGGAATCAGAAAGACCAACTTTCTGTGGAAAACCGTAGCACTGATCAAAAACACTTCTCACCGCAATCTACCTCAAAACCTAAAGGTGCCCCATCACCGCTGAAGCAGGGAGAACATGTCAACCCTACAACTGGAGGACTTTTCCACACCAGCAGCCATACAACCAATTTTGGGGAGAACTACTTCCAAATGGCCAATCACATCAATCAGTATTTCAAGGGCCAAGGTGCTTTGGAGGAAGAAATGGATAGAAATCTCTTCATAGGGATGGACCCTGAATCTGCTACCACCCAGAAACTAAAGACTATATCCTTTATGGACTGCATCCGGCACCCCACAACTACCATCCCTAACCTGCTGGGTGGCTATCTAAAACTGGGCCCCTGGGCACAGACCCAGCAGTCCAAACCTGCCAAGGGTTCACTAGAGACCGCATTTAATAGAAGGGTGAGTTGCCCTAAATATACATAATATTATATTTTAAGTGATGTAACATTGATTGCTTTGCAGGATAACATTTGGGGATAGCAGAATTTTGTATAACAAGTTTATCAGTTGCCCACTCATTCTCCTACATGACTGATTGGAATTGAGTAAATAATATGAATTTAAATAGTGGTAGTCGGTGTTCACTCCAACATCCAAGAAAAAATCAAAATTCTGGTTAGGTTGTGGGTGCTCTAACATTAAGGAATTCAAAAAGCTGCTAGTCCAGTTGATAAAGATGAAGCACCTAAAAGTAACTGTTTACCTTAATACCTGTTTCTATGTTCTCAGGTTGTCTTAAGTAGGAGACAGGCAGAGGAAATGACACATGGGTTGATTGGCAGTCTGGGACAGGCCTTGTCTCCAGAAGCTCTGACTGCCTGCATGGAGGCACTCAATGAACACCTTATCCGCTACCCATCATGCAAAGCTTTAATGTGGCAGGTTTGTTAAAAATGAGACAATCAGATGAACTCTGTTTGTGCAAGCTGCTTCTAACCAAGTGTATCATTCAAAGTTGCCTCTATTTCCAGGAGAAAACTGCAGTTACACTGTTGAAACAACGGCGCAGCTATAGAAACAACCTGGAACTTCTGAGTGCCATAAGGCAAACCTTGGCTCTGATTGGCTATGTGGATCCAGTCAAAGGTCGTGGAATAAGAGTGCTCTCAATTGACGGCGGTGGTACAAGGTAACTACAATTGTGAGAAAGTCACTTCATGTGTGCTGTTATCAACAATGTCCCATCCCTACATGCATGTAAGACTGTCTCAATCCTGTCTATGTGCATTTGTACATTAGGTGTATGTTATTAAAGACATTCATAAACATGTCAACCATCCAGTATAAAACTGAGGTGTAAAACCTTTTTTACAAGACCTAATTACAGTATATAGCTGTATCCTTCTTTTTTTCATCATTATTTTTGTATGTGCCTTTTCCAGAGGCGTGGTGCCTTTGCAGGTGTTGAAGCTGCTGGAAGCTGAGACAGGCAAGCAGATCCATCAGCTGTTCGACTACATCTGTGGAGTGAGTACAGGTGAGGAACGACAGGACTGAGGAGACCCACCAAGAATAACGTAAAATATAATGTATCATCATGACCAGCTTTCATGCCTGTTTGTCCTGCTTTTTCTTTCTCTGCATGTGTTCATAAAAGGTGCTGTCCTAGCCTTCATGTTGGGTCTGGCCCGTTTCTCTCTAGAGGAGTGTGCAGACATGTACCGTCGTTTTGGCTCTGACGTGTTCCGCCAGAACCCCCTGGTCGGCACCGTGAAGATGGGCTGGAGTCACTCGTACTATAGCACTGAGACCTGGGAGAAAATACTACGGTATGCATAGAAGAGAGTGTAGTAACACTGTACAGTAATGCATTCTGCGCTAAATGTAATTTCATTTCTTTTTTTATTTTGTCCAGAGAAAAGATGGGTGAAAAAGTACTGATTAGAACAGCCAGAGATGAGTTCATTCCCAAGGTAAGGACACTTGGACAGGTCAATAAATTGGGCTGCACATTTTTGTTTACAATCTGTTGCATTTATGATGTTATTTATGACCATAGAGGTTGCTGATGGTACTATGGCCAGGTCCGAAACCAGATTGATGCTGATTTAAAATGTTGTTCATGGTTTAAAAAGTGTGTAATTGCTGATTTGTTGAAGATGTTAATATTTTAGCTAAACAAGGGAGTTTTGAAATCAGTCGATAGATATCCAACTCAATTTTATTTACAGGATTAGGCTAGAGTGGCTTAAGAGTGCCCCAGTGTGGTCAGACTATACAGTATATAGCAGCAATATATGTTTCAAATGTAAAACTATATGATAGTCTCTCTCTAGCTTAATATTACAGTAGTTTGTTCCAACTACTACTACTATTGTTTATCTGGTCAGGTTTCAGCAGTCAGTGCAGTGGTGAACTGGGGTACCAGTCCAAAGGCCTTCATCTTCCGTAACTACAACCACATGCCAGGCTCTCTCAGCCGCTATGCAGGAGGCTCTGGCTACCAGATGTGGCAGGCAGTACGAGCATCATCAGCTGCCCCAGGCTACTTCCAGGAGTTCCCTCTACAAAGCGACATTCATCAGGTAAATACAGTAAGATCTCATTTTGGTTGAGAATGCATTTGTTTGATTTAGGTTCAGGTTTACCAGCCTGCTTGTTCAGTCAACACGAGTCCAAATCAGGTTACTAAAAAGATATTGCTGTCGCCGAGTGGAATAGAATTAGAAGACACATCAGTAGATATTTTAGTGCACAAGTTTCTGACAAAGCTGATCAGTTCTCATTGTGATCTATGGCCTGAAATCAGGATCAGGATGTTAAAAGGGCATTTTTTCATTTTTTGGTTTACACACTCAGTTGGCTCAGAGTGCGATAAAATTGAACAAATGCTTGTTGTGTACTCATTTAGAAAATGTACTTATATCTGTGTGTCTTTGTAGGATGGAGGCATTATCCTCAACAACCCCTGTGCCTTGGCTGTCCATGAGAGCCGTCTGCTGTGGCCCAACCAACCCTTCCAGTGTGTGCTGTCACTGGGCACTGGTAGGTATGACAGTGCTAAGAGGGGTCCTGCCACCTCCACCAGTTTGAGGGCCAAAATCAGCAACCTGATCAGCAGTGCCACCGACACCGAAGGGGTCCACACGCTGTTGGATGACTTGCTGGCCCCAGACGTCTACTTCCGCTTCAACCCCATGCTGAGTGCTGAGGTGTCCCTGGATGAGAGCAGGCCTGGGGCCCTGGACCAGCTGCAGAGAGACACCCAGATGTACCTGGAGAGAAACCAGGCTCAAGCTGGCCAGGCTGTGTTTGGTCCTGGGGGCAGAGCGTTCAGCTGTTAGCCAAACTAAGGACTGGATCAGTGGGAGGGCCTGGGAGATGAAGCAGAGATGGGTATGAGGCGCGTACAGATACATACAGATAAATTAGTATCCTGCTCTGAATGTCTCTTATATAGTAGTTTGTTTGTTTTTCTGACAGCTTGACATGGACACACAGAGACAAATACGCACATTCATGCACTTTGGCTGTATAGAGCATGTTCTTTGTGTAATCAGTACATGTAACATGAAAAAGCACTACAAATGTTATATTTCTCAATGTCCACAGGTTTTTGAGACATGTATAAATCCTACTGGCTGTATATTTTCATGTGATTTTCATGTGATGCTGATGTAACATAATAGATAATGTCATATATTATTGTATTACTAAATAAATTGATATTATTAATTATGAAGTAATTTTTCTTTCTTCTTTTCTTTCTTTTGATTCATAAAAAACTGAGATGATGTTTTGTTCAGCGTACACTGAAGTAGATACCTCCAACTCTCTTTGACCCAGTAAGTCACCCTGATCTGGACTAATGATGTAAGAGCTTACCAATTAAGAAGAAGCCACCCTTGTACAGCATCGACTAAGAATCTCCTGAATGTAAGGGGTTAAATTCACCACTGTGTCTGGAAACTGTACCCTCCCTGTCCACAATAGACTGACTTTGTTTGAAACAGAAAGGCTTTGTGTGAGAGAGTGTGTGTTCGTGCCAGCCAGAGAGAAGATACAAGGTCAGTAACCCACCCCCAACCTAACACTTCACTCCATTGAAAAATAACGGCACTGAAAAAAAGACATGAAAATATTTGATCTCTTAAACACGCTATAGTTGATTATCGCTCAATTAAGCTGCCATTTCTAATAATTCAATTGATGGATGACATGTCAGTTCTGTTCAACCTTACTCACCTCTCACAATGGAGATGACGTTATATTAATTTGTGGATTTCACAAAGGATTTATTATAATAGGCCCCCGGTTTGCCAATCGTGTGACCAGAGCTTGGGACATCCGTCTTGATGGGCCCGGTTACCTCGTCTGTCATTCATACTCACCTTCTCTAACATAACCGGGTAACAAATAGGACAGACAGATTAAACAGATGCTGCTGGTGAGGTGAAGATCAGAGTGAAGATGCTGCCCTGAATCTACCGTGACAGAGGATGAGAAGAGTCTGCTTTGTAACAATGTAAGAGCCAGGGTTCAAGGCAGCAAGTGGAAAAAGGAGCCAAGGAGCTAAGAAAACACTGGCACTAAACTCAAAGGTAGGACCGTTGAACATTCAGGAATCATTCCTGGTTTAGCCTGTGGTGAATATCGATGCTTTGAATGTAAAGTAAGCAGCATTCAAGCAACTCAAGACACCGATGCTGTAATCTTTCAGTGTCCCGTAAGAACAACGGAGTGTATCACCATGTCAAAGAGTGCTTTAGTCTTTGCAGATGTCATTCAAGCCAGGCATCATTGGAAGTCAAGCTTTTAATGATGTCATGCTGTGGAGGGGTGGGTCTCCAACTGAATCAGCAGTTTTGTATGAGAGTGAATAGTATATTGTTTGGTTCCCACGATCTCCATTGAGACCGTTGACATGCATTTTCATCACTCTTATTGCATTGGTCTTCATCAATGTTGAATGTGATGTACATTTCACTTACTTCACTACTTATATTAGGAAATCAAGTTCACCATAATGTTTCCGATAATAGTGCTTCTATCCATGGTTCTCTGTCCTAACCTGTTTTTACAGGATGCTTTTGAGAAAACTGTTTGCCATCCCAGTCTATTACATGTTTCATAACCATGAAGTGAAAATCACAGCACTCAAGTTTGAAAGATGTTTTGATTGTACTGTGGTGATAACTTAAGAATGGCTCTTTGTATATAGTATAGATATTTACAGGAATTTCTCCCCTACCCCCTGTTGTACTCCCCCTGATGTAATGACGTCAGAGTGAGTGATAGGTGCTTTCTGAGCCTGAACAGGCAGCTTGTGTGGTCGAACACTCCCACATGCCATCTGCTCTTACCCAAGTCCTGGGAACACGTGCCAAAGGAGACCCGTGAGCATAGAGACCTTCTTGTCGTCAATGAGCTGGCTCTGTCTGCCTCTCTGCCTCTTCACTGTGCAATCTGGTGCATGGCACTGACCACTGCTCACTGCCAGGCCTGCTTCAGTTGAATGTATGGGGAGAAAAGCCCCATTCTGGCAGCCAAGTGTGTGAACATGCTCCGCTGCTTTTGTTTCCTGTGTGAGGCAACTCAGGTTGTGTTTCAGTCATGAGACGGAGGTGGAGTTTGGGGCCAGAGTGCCAGGACACTCTGTCCATGTTGGCTGTAATGCTTGTTTGCGTTACAAGTGCTCTAATTCCCTTCCCATCTAGATGGTTGAAAGAAACCCAGTTCCTAATGATGAGTGGTGCAAATAAAAATACTTACATTTTTAAGTAAGTTGTAGGGTTATAAATATATATAAAATTAGGTTTGATTTAATCTACAAGGGTGTTATCCTTTTATTATTTTAGTTTTTTCCCAAGCTATTGTTCAGCCAAGTCAATGCTGCTCTGTGTATGGGTGCCTATGTGGATGCCGGAGCGCCTACACAGGTCAGACAGCCTTGAGATGGCTTTTGTCTTGCACAAATACAGCTCCTTCTGGGTCCTTGGCACAGTTTCTAGAAAAGAAAACTTTCTTCCCTGCAGAGTTTTCTCAGCTGAATGGTAATGACCTTTCCGGTTGTGAGGATATGCATCTGAATGGCTGTAATGTAATCTCTGTTCCACACCACAGGAAAAAATACTAATTGGTATCTGATTACAGAAAATTCAAGGCGCAGAAGGGTGTGGGGGAAGTTTGTAATCAGCTTGTTATTGGGAAATACTTCTTTCATATTCCCATCCTTTGTCACAGCTATTGTACTCAGGGTCATAAGACATTTGCCACATGTAAAATTCATACGAGAGAAACAAATATTGCTTTCATACTCTGTTCCCTGGTTCTTTCCAGTCAACAATAAAGCCCACATTTGATCTCATCATAGCCAACAAGAATGCAAATTGTACGGATTATCGGGTTGTTTTGTGCTTTCACAAAGTATTTCTGTGTACTGACAAATTGCATTGAATCTCATTAGACCAGGTTAAAGCGAGCATTACTCAGCTTTGAAACAAATTCATTACTGAGGTGACTCATGCAGTCATGCAACAATGTCACCTCGAGAAAAGGATGTCAGCCTCTGCCTTTCTCAGCCACAATCCTTGGATAAAATACAACATTATTACTTCCCAAAATGTTCATGCAAGAATTCAGATAGTTACATTTTCACATTTCTGTGTGTGTTGTGTGTGCACGTCTTTGTGATTCTGTCTGATGGAGATGAGTTGTTGAGAATCATGAGAGCTTGGCGAGGACAGTGAAGTGGGTGAGATGTAGGTGGTGTATGGCGCACATTCATTATTCATGAGATGGGTGGGCAGAGTGTAAGTGGCAGGGACAGACAGAAACTCTGTTACTGATGCTTGTTCGCTCCTCTGGGGTCCTTGACCTGTTATTTGAAGGACTAAGGAATTAATTGGCATACTGCACAAACAAGGATAATTTCCTGGACTTCATTGGAATTATCGATGTACTGGGGAAGCCACAGAGAGATGGGGAGGACAGATCCCTGATTTGACATTACATGAGAGAAAGGTAGGCTAATGACAACAGTGCCACAGGGAATAGTTCAAGTTTGGTTATGATCACACTCTGCAATATGAGTCATGGTTTATTACACATTTTAGTGATAACTTGATGAAAAACTTTTGAAGAAACATTTATGAAAAGCAGATTTTGATGTATTGTGCCTTTGTTTATGATACTGGCTTTCACAAAGTTTTAAATCACTCTACTTCCAGAGACTGCATTTTGTCCTTTGATGTCAATTGCAGGTCAAGCCAGTCAGATGGTTGAGACACTACAATCAATTTACTGTAATGCATTCAGGGGGTGAAAATAACAATAAACTACTATGTTAGAGAGTGTCATGGTGTGAGAGATGTTCATTGCTGCAAGGGAAAAGCATAATGGAGAAAGTTGATGGATTCACGCCGCTTGTTTAGGATCGTCATTGCACAAAATGAATGTCTTGCAGTCTTTTTTTTTCTATTTCCTCATTCAATTTTGAGAATAGGAGAATTAGCGGCGTAAAGTTCCATGCACTGGAAAGATGGGGACTCTGGTCAAACCAACTCTACTGCTACTTTTATGGCAGAGTTTATGGGCTTTGGACATCCCACTGGAAAGTGAGTCAGTTCCTGTTAATAATGATGATAAAGTTGCAATGTGATAAATACATTGTCCTCTCTCTGATAAGTGTCTGATGTAATAAGGTTAATTATTTCCCGGCCCACAGTCAGACAGCCTCCAACCATCATAAAGCAGTCTTTGAAGGATCATATTGTCGACCCCAAGGACACCATGGTCATAGAGTGTGAAGCCAAAGGAAACCCCCATCCAATGTAAGAGCTGTGAACAGTTTTCTTAATGCCAACTTCATTCTCTGCAAACCACTTCATTGTTTTTCTGTCTTGCTTCATCATCAAGTTTCTCATGGAGGCGCAATGGGAAGTATTTCAATGTGGCGCGTGACTCTCAGACATCCATGCGCAGGCGCTCGGGGACACTGGACATCTCTGCCTGGAACAATCCAGAAGAATATGAGGCACAGTATCAGTGCATTGCTTCCAATGAATATGGCTCTGCGTACTCCAACAAGATCATACTACGACTATCCAGTGAGTTTAGAAAATAGTCATTTTTAATATGTAGTCAAACAATGGCATCTATTTTCCATTTCAGTGTGTTTCTATGACGATACAGCTGTGACTAGGCTTAATCTTTCAATACAGGCATAATCTGACCAAATACCCTGAAATGGGGGGCGGCCATATAAAAAGGGCTGTGGTGTTTAATCATATGATATGATATGATCATATCATACCGGGACAGCAACAAATTGATTGATTCCATACTCTGTTGCCAAATGACTCAGAGATTAAAGTGCATTATCATCATATCACTGTAATACTGTAAATATTGTGTTGTTTTTTTATTGTAAATACTGTGTACTGTTGCCTTTTGCACATTCCCGTTGAGCATTGCCACTTTCATTTCACTACACACCCCGTGTGTGTATGTGACAAATAAAGTTCTTGAATCTTGAATCTTGAATCTTGAATATCATATATGATGATAAGATGATGAGTCAATCAATTTATTGCTGTCTCGGTACCTAAGGAGCTGACTGTGTGACATCAATGAACATTGATCAATTACATGAATTCCAATCTACTGAATATGTTTACTATTTAAAATCTCAGTCCTCAAAACAGAACTTGAATTAATAATACAAAAGGAAAACCTGCTGCTCCTGTGTGTTTCTGTAGGAGCTCCTCTCTGGCCAAGGGAGATTCTGGAGCCTGTGGTGGTCAGTGTTGGTTTGCCTCTGGTCCTGGCCTGTGACCCTCCGCCTGGGCCCCCTAAACCTGACACCTACTGGATGTCCAGCTGTAAGTCTTGCTTACATAAAGGTTTCTGACACACAGAGCTCTGATATTGTATTAATCCATCCTTTCCTTAACAGACAATCTTTCATTTTTTCCATTGAGTCCTGGCTGTTGTAATAGATATCCTGTCATCTGACTTTGAGATACATTTACAACACCATATTTCACTTCAGGTTCATATGCGAGACCTTTCAACTGGCCAATTCAGACCGCTTTCCCCACCATGCAGCCCGTGCGGCAGGACCGCAGGGTGTCCATGGGAGTAAACGGAGATCTGTACTTCTCTAATGTCCTGATCAATGACTCTGCCACTGACTACTGCTGTAATGCTCGCTTCCCTTACAAGAATATCATCCAGCAGAAGATGCCCGTGGTTGTCAAGGTGCTTACAAGTGAGTATTGATTGTGTGTCGACACTTGGACACATACTGTGACACCACACAGGCTGGATGTGGTATTGCAATATGGAACACTGATCAATACATTGTCAAAGTACATTTTTTGCACACTTTATGTCCTGTGAGCTTTATGTCCGGTGGGCTTCTGCTCTATTTGTTGGTACTAACTGACCATTTTTTACTCAACAGTTGTATAGTTATTGTCTGTTCTGCCCGTTACTGCTGATAACCCTATTTTTAGGATTGCCATACTTACAGACTTCAGCACAATTTTGTTTTATTTCAGACAATCCCTAAAAAGACTCATCATTGTTTCTCTCCAACCTTAGTTACTGAGTGTGGTGAGTGTGTGCTCTGCTTCAATAAATCGTCTTGAGTTTGCTTTCTAAAATGAATGACCTCTTCTGCTCGTCAACCTACGCTGTTGTCTTGTGACCAGACAAGCCTCTTGAATGCTGAAAGCTTGTCTGAATGGTGTGTTGTGGTCCGCTCCCTCTGCAGCTCGTACAGTGGCCGAGGCTGCCCCCACCTGGCTGTCTCCCACAGGCTCATCCAGCTCCATACTGGTCCTGCAAGGGGAAGAGCTGCTCCTGGAGTGTATCGCTGGAGGAGTGTGAGTGAAAATAAAGTCCTAAGAGGCCCAGTTGTTGCAGACTGATTTCTGTCATGCTATAGTGAATGCTAGTGTTAAACCGATGAGACAGATTGAGTGATATCATTGCCTTTTAACCACAGAATCATGCACCTTTATCTCATATTTTGTGTGTGGTCTACACATAATTTCATCCTAACTAAAGTCTTGTTTATCATTATGATGAAGGCCAACTCCTCATATTAGCTGGACAAAAGATGGCGAGGAACTGGTGTTGACATCACACATGAAAGTAAAGAACTTCAACAAGATGATTAAAATCCCCAAGGCGTCTTTTGATGATGCGGGTGAATATGTCTGCTCTGCTACCAATAAGATTGGATACATTGAGCACACAATAACTGTCAAAGTCAAAGGTGAGACACACTTTCAGAAACATGCTCTCTTTTCCTGCCACACTATGATGTTTCCACAATTAACATAGAAGTTATATTTGACAGCGGCCCCATTTTGGTTGGAGAAGCCCACTGATTTGGTCTTGGCCCCTGAGGAAAATGGACGCTTAGTGTGCCGTTCTGATGGGATCCCTCGACCAATGATTCGCTGGTTCATCAATGGGGAACCAATTGAAAGTAGGTTGTTTCCCACTGCAGCTCACACCTACAAGCTATAAATAAAACTTTACACGGACAAACTCGACTTTACTGAAGTGGAACTATAGTCATTGCTGTAGTGTTTTTCTACTGTGTCTCGTCTCCAGCTGCCACACCGCACCCTAACAGGCAGGTGTCAGGGGATACGATGACCTTCCGCAGTGTGACCGTTGACAACACTGCTGTCTATCAGTGCAATGCTTCAAATCAGTTTGGCTACCTATTGGCCAATGCTTTTGTCAACGTACTACGTAAGTAACCACACTGTCATCCATGTCATATACAGTGTAAAATATCAAATTCCATGTACTATACATACAGCTATGGACATACCATGCTTTACATTAAGTTACTATGATACCGGTCTTGTTTTCTATATCTTTAGATGCAACGCCACGTATCCTCTGGCCCAGGAATGAGCTCATGAAGGTGGTAGAAGGCAGCCGTACCTTCTTAGACTGCCGCTACTTTGGTTCTCCAGTGCCTGACCTGCGATGGTGAGGCTTTTTATCTGATAGTTTCCTGTAAAGAGTGCCTTCAAACTTCAAGCTTGAAGCAGCATGTCTGTACTTGTGTGTCTGTTCACGCAGGTCTAAGTATGGGCAGGGGAATCTCGAGGGGAATCGTTTTAGGGTCCACAGTAACGGCACCCTAGAGATCAGGCGCGTACAGATCGATGACCAGGGAACTTACCTGTGTATAGTCAGCAACATCGCAGGACGAGATGAGAGTCAAGTCCGAATAGAAGTTAAAGGTGACGTTCGTAGTTTCAGTAAGACATGAATTGTACACAAACATACACTTTTTGACTGTAATGCTATAGCGTTTTTCATCCGTTCTCCTCAGAGCCCACTACATTTGTCAAAAGACCACAGAATATGAAAGTTGTCCGTGGAAGCGATGTGCGCTTGGAGTGTGGCGTAAAATCCGATGTCAGTAGCTCGGTCACAACAACGTGGATGAAAAACAAAAATTCGGTCACCCTTGGCTGGAGGTGAGCCTCTTTAACAAATGATATCTTCTAATGAAATTGTGTGTATAAATTATGTCAGTACAAAAGAAGATGCGCTTTCTGTTCTATCATGCTAAAGTCAGAGAAAGTTAATGAAAGCAATAAGCTTCCCGGTGTCACCAGTTGTAATTACCTGTATTCAACACTCAGGATCTCTCTGGATGAATCAAATCTGGTCATCACTAACGTAAACAGAGGCGATGAGGGCAATTATACCTGTGTCATCAAGACTGAAATGGAACAGAAGTCTTCCTCTGCTCGCCTAATGGTGATGGGTATGACGCATTTAAAGTAAAACACATTTCACTGAACTTATGTTGTGCTTTTTAACTTTTCATCCTCTTTTGTGCAGACCGTCCTAACCCTCCCACTCACTTGGAGTTATCAGAGCCATATGAGCGCAGTATAAGACTCACCTGGATTCCTGGAGACAGCAACCACAGCCCCATTACAGGTAGCAACTCTGCTAACTAACTACAGCTCTGCATTTGTGGTGTGTGTTATTGTTTTATGTTCATTCCTGTTGTAATTACCATTGTAACTACTTGATGCAATTGCCATTTTGGCACTTCTCCTACAGAGTACTTAGTGCAATATGATGAAGATGACTGGTTGCCAGGCAAGTGGAGAAACCTGACATCGTACCCGGGGAACCTCAACTCTGTCATTCTACAACTTTCACCATTCACCTACTATGAGTTCCGGGTCATCGCTGTCAATGCCATTGGACAAAGTCGTCCTAGTCGTCCTTCCATGCGCTTCCAGACCGGCGGTGCACGTGGGTTTTATGCTCAGGAAATACTCATTTGCTTGCTTACATTCTGTTCTCTGACAAATGCACAGTCATGTTTTCAGTAAAATGACAATGATCTCCACACTGCATTTGTTTTCCTGCACAGCTCCAGATGTCATCCCAAAGAACCTAAAAGGAGTGGGTACATGGAGAAATAACATGGAGATCAGCTGGGAGGTAATAAGTATCGCATCCCACTGAAACTGTTACACTTGCATATTTATCTTGAATACCTTGAATCTATCCAGTTCTTCCAATCAAAATCAAATGAAATGATGCTTGTCATTGTTAAATGTGATTTCCTTGTCTGATCTTGTCCTCAGCCTCTGACCTACAGAGAGTGGAATGGGCCGCACCTGAAATATCTGGTATGGTGGAGAAGAAGAGATTCCCGAGAGGAGTGGAAGAACGCCACCACTAAGTGGCTGAGATACTACATCTATGATGCAGACACCTTCACTCCTTATGAGCTCAAGGTCCAGGCTGTCAATGACTTTGGACTTGGCCCAGAGTCTCCTGTTGTCATCGGCTACTCTGGGGAAGACCGTAAGTATCAACATCATACACTGCCAATACAGCAATACCCACCATTACAATCAATAAATAGATGTGATACAATTCTCATTAACAATAGTTTGTTTTCTCACTTGCACGTCCAGCTGTGGTTGGTATTCAGTGATACTAGAAAAATAAAGAGAGAGACCACTATTTTTTCTAGCTAACAGTCATAAAGAGTCATGCAAAGTTTAGGCTACATGCTTCCAATGGATAGTTTTCTTCATGCAGCCTCAGACAAGCACTGTTTGATTTTATTGTAATGTGTGTATCGTATAGTATTGATTTTCATCTTTGTGACTTTTTACTTGAGTAAATAGTGTTCTTTTTGCATTAGAAGTGGTTTCCCTCTCCTTTTTATCAAGACGCAGGTCACTCACCTTCAGTAGGCGTTTTATTTATTCAGACAGTTGGAAAGCAGAGGAGGAGACACAGGAGAACATTTTGGTCTGGATATAGATCCTTGGCCAGCAGGGGAACACACTGGCTTCAGCAACTTAACCACACAACAATCTTGAACATAGCTTTTCTTATTTTTTCTTCATGGTATTGAGTGGTACCTCTGTCCTGCCTGTGTTCCCCAGGTCCCCTAGCTACACCCCTCAACCTGAGAGTGTCCGACATAGAGAGCACTGAGGTGACTGTGCACTGGGACCCGGTGTCTCGCAGCTCTATCATGGGAGAACTGAAAGAATACAAGGTAAGTCTACTTACCTGGCGTAGCAGCAGAATCAAAAGGAAATGGTTTTATCCTGATGGCTGTGTGTGTGTCGTCTCTACATCTTCCAGGTGTATTTCTGGAGGGACAGTAGCCAGCTGAGATGGCTGAGTGTCAGCAGGGCTATGAAATCTAAAGCGTTCCCAACCAATGGCCTAGAGCTCTCTGGGGTCCTTCCTGAGCTCTTACCCTACAGCAACTACAAGATGTACATAGTGGTGGCCAACAACCGGTATGAAGGGCCGCCCAGTAATACTATACAGTTCTCAACATCTGAAGGAGGTAAGAAGAGTCACATCGCCAAAGTTCAGGGTTTTCCTCACCAATAGTACCTTGCAAGCACAAACTACAGAGGAGAATAGAAGAATATTGGTATTAAGGTATTGCTTGTTGTCTCCTGCTGCGTGTCTGTCCGTAGTACCATCTGCTCCCAGATCCTTCAGGATCCAACAGCGACATCTGGACACTATATACGTCGACTGGGACCTGCCAGCAGAACCCAATGGAATCATCACTGGGTACAACCTCAAGTACCAGACAGGTAGGCCGACTCGTCATTGGAAACGCTATTAAGATTTTTTAGCTTTTCACCAAAAAAATCGAAGTATAATGTACTAGTCTGCTTTCCACCTTGGAGGAAGAGCAACGTTTCTATAACAAGTGGGAGTATATTCCACTATAGAGAGTATATATACAAGAGTTTTCACATGACGCTGAAGTGCACATTCCCACAGCACATAATAATGTACTTAAATATGCCAGACACAGACCTGGAGGACCCACTGAAGTGTGTTCTTGTGAAGGTAATAAACACTTAAGTGGGCACTCTGAAAGCAGGTAAGGTACTTCATAGCTCAGTTGTGTGCACTCTTGCAGCGTTAAGGGTTCTCGTGGCTCACTGAAATGTTCACTCTGACCACAGTGAATGCCACCAGGGGAGAGGAGCTGCGAGTCGAGGAGTTCCCTCCAAATGTAACAAGTTTCTCCGTGCAGCGATATGACCGATACACTCGATACAGATTCTCCCTTGCAGCGCGAACCCAGGTTGGGATAGGGGAGTGGTATACTGAGGAGTCACCCCATTACACCACTGAAGGTAATGTACATCGACAACTGTTGTGGTCTATCAAATCAGCATTGGAAGTAGATGATGATGATGGCAATGACGATGTGTGTCTTTGTCAACCTCCAGCTTATGCTCGGGACCAAGTAGACATCTCCACTCAGGGCTGGTTCATCGGAATAATGTGTGCTGTGGCTCTCATTGTGCTCATCCTTCTCATAGTCTGCTTCATCAAGAGGAGCCGAGGGGGGAAATACCCAGGTGCAGTGGCGATTTATTGCATGTACCTTGTTCCATGTTTCTGAACTGGAAGAAGGTCAGGTAGCTAATGAGGCAGCTTGTTTCAATTTCAGTACGGGACAAAAAAGACATTTCATTGGAGCCGGTGGATGACAAAGATCAGGAGGGATCATTTGACTATCGGTAAGCTTTACAACAGACTGACTGGAAATGAGAAAATGAGAAAAACCATCACTGAAGGCAAGCGTCACTTGATATGTTGATATAAGATTTAAGTACACCTTAAATTATCAGTGTGTATCAATCATAGTGTTTTTTTAACATCTCATTCAAGGTTTCCAAGGTATCTTAAATCATGCACCAGTTTTACCAGTAACACTGAATAAGTCATTACATTTCTAACACTGTACCACACCGCACTATCACTGTGCATAAGATATAATGACAGTGGGCAATATTTGTTACATCAAGTTGCTCTATAGCTGTGCATTGGGATTCTGTTTGACTTGATAGTTGCAGGCAAAGGTAATTGTTGCAAATACTGCACAGGTATCAGAGAAACTTCATGTAAATTGCTGCCTACAGTAATAATGTCTTTATTTTTGATAACTCCTTGATCATAATCCCAATATCTTCTGAATTTTCTGAATCTAAATCTACTTTTTCCCCAAACTTCCACCCCTATTCTTTTCACATCGGACCACTCAAGGTCTCTTGAAAGGTATGAAAAGACTAAACATTGACACATTGACACTATTGACACTTCAACTGTACGATTCTGCATGCGTTCATATTCATTCGTTTGTTTATATTTAACTGGCTGCAGTTCGGAAGAGAGTTGTATCCAACATATGTAACTACTGATATTATTACAGGCGTGTTTTGATCAAGTCATCCATACTCTCATACAAACGATGATCTCAAACAAACCCTTTTAATATTTCAGGATAGCACGGGTCTCCACCCTGCCCTACTCCCGGCGGTATGTACACTGTCAATGTATTGCTACCCAAGTTAAACTGATATATGAAGAATGAAGTCATCGTTCTGCTTGTATGAATCTCTTGGTAGTGACAGCTGAGTTGTAAGCCTGCATCTTCTCATCTCTCACATCTGACATCAGGTAACCAAAGCAAATTATGCCTCTAATGTCATCTTTTTTTTTTGCAGGGAGGAGGAGAGAGGGCTCCAGAGAGGCCAAGCGTCTGTGGAGGCAATGATGAAGCGAACAGACAGTGATGACAGCCTGGTGGACTACGGCGAAGGAGGGGAGATCCCGTTCAACGAGGATGGCTCGTTCATTGGCCAGTACACAGGAAGCCGGAGAGACGTGAGGGAGGCGTTTGACTATGGTGGGAGTCTGGAGCTCCACTCTCCAATGAATGCCATCTACTCCCTGGCATAACCTCAGACCAGCTTCCTCACTTAAACACCACCGTGTCATCTGACATTACGACGCTTGTACCGCCACCTTGTATTAGGAGCCTGGAGGAACCATGGGGCTTGTAGTCAAGAGGGAAGAAGTGGAGCCAGAGGGGGGCCACTATCCTCTATCTGATGACCACCTTGCTCTGCACTGACAATGCAATAGACAAGCATTTAAACCAGAATATGGTGGAAAAGTTGGGACAGTACTCCCGGAGACGAGACACTTACCCATCGGATAAAAAGGAAGCTTTACTTTTTGTTACTTTTGTTGCATTTCCTGTAAATCCAGCTACACAGTGTGTGTGTGTGTGTGTGTGTGGGTGGATGTGTACGTGTTGTGTGTATGTATATATGTGTGTGTATATACTAATCACTGCACATCAAAGGAGATAGAAGTTGATAAGTTTATCATGTTGATAAAAGCAGATGCAACTATAAAAGAGGACCAACTTAACGACTTGCACTACATCACTTTCTGTCTTTCTTTCTTTCTGATATTTAGGGGTTTTGTATGATATTGATAGTTTGAAATGAAGACCATATACCATACTTTACAAAACTACAGTATGCTCAGAGTTGCAGCAAGAAAATTATCTGAAAAAAATCATTATTGTCAATGAACAGCTCTGGTATAGCTGGTATGGTCTTCATGTTATACACTGTGTCAAAAGTACAATGTGGGAGGATCACAATGTTCTCAAAGTGATAGCTGAAGGATAATAAAGAGACTAATCATTAGTCTCTGGACTAATGACTACTGTCAGTTTAATATTGTTGGTTTGCATTTTGGTAGTTTGCTATTGATGGGGGGGCAAGAGGTTAAACCAGCTGGGGAATCAGAAAGCAGTAACCGGCCATAAAGCTATAAAATCAGTCACTGATATTCCTACTGACCTCATTGTCTCTCCATTTCACAGAATGTATATAAATGGAAATAATTCATCTCTATGTAACAGCTCTGTCTTTAGTTTATTTGACTATATAACATTACCAGTGTATTACCACAGTTGTACCCTAAAATAAATAAAGATTTTGTTTTCAGTGGAAATATCAGATTTGCAGCATGTTTGATATGATTGTGAACATTGAATTGAGCAACTCTGTTTCCTGAGAATGAAGATGAAACAAGTCTCAGATGGGGCTTGACATAAGTTTTAGTATGTCCTGTTTTTAGGTACTGGTTTACAGTTTGTAAAGGTCAACCTGACCAGAGTTTGTTTTAAATTGCTTAGAGTACCACATGTGTGTGGTTTACAGCATCAGGACAATTCAGACAATGTAAGGTAAATTGTAAATCACACAAAAGTGTACTTAATTGACTTTAAAATAATTCAGTTATTGTTTGCCCTAAGTGGCAGACCACACCCATGCAGTCCACCAAACAGGGTAAATTAGGTCACCCAGGGATCAAACAGTTTATGAAAAAACGGATCTTATCTAGTGTCCTGTTCCAGTTTATCAAGCCTCTGATGTAACAGCTTTGGACTTGTATCATAATGAGTTTTTATTATTTTCATTGCAGCAATGAATGAATCTGAAAGTCTAAATTACCTTACAACCACTGCTTTAATTCAGACCACCTTAGTCAAGACAAGTAAAATTGAAGACCAGGTCCAGCCAAGTTCAAGTCAAGACCAGTTCTAAAGCGGGTTGAGACCAAGTCAAGACCAAGGCAAGACCAAGACCACATGCTTGAGGATGTAGATCAGGGCTACTCAAGTTTACATAGCTCAAGGGCCACACCGCAAGATACAGCTGTGTCAAAGACACTGGTAGCTGGTTGAAAGGAGACGCTGCACAGCTGATTGACTTGTGAGTGTAGGTTTGGAAAGTGCGTAAATTCGCTGTCACCAAGCTGGTCTTGATAAAGGGAGAGCTTATCTGTGAAGGCCGAAACATCGCTCAACAAGGTAGGCAGCACTTTGTCATTTCCTTGAGCCACGTCTACATGCGAATTTTTCATCATTGACGTAATCCAGATCCGCCTGCCTTCTCTGTGTAATGAAGTCTCGAATCATAGGCAGCAAGTCCATAAACCTCTCCAGTACAATGCCTCTACTCAACCATCGGACTTTGGCGTGTAGTGTCAGGTCTTGATACTGCGTCTCATATTCCTCAACTCATGTGCGGAATTGTCTGTTTCAGTGCGTGACTTCTGATGTAGTTTACAACTTTAACTACTTTACCCATCGTTGTTTTCAGGTCACCATCCTTAAGCTTGCAACATAGCTGTTCCTGATGAAGAATACAGTGATAGGCAAAGAAGTCGGGAACTGCGCCGTCTTTTCTCAGTAACGCGATGAGCCCTCTCTCCTTCCCAACCATTGATGGCGCGCCATCGGTGGTAATTGACACCAATTTTTCCAAATCAATCTCTCTTCCCGCCCCTCGGAAAAAAATCCATGAGTGACAAACAAATATCCTCTCCTCTTGTCTGACCTTTCAGAGGCAGAAGAGCGAGCATTTCCTCCACAAAAGCATTGCCATTAAAAGAACGCACCCAGACCATAAGCTGCGCCGTGTCCGACACATCGGTTGACTCGTCTATGGTGAGGCTAAAATGCTCCGTCTTCTTGAGCTCTTCGATCAATTTCACAAACAAATCATCAGAAATGTTTTCCACACGCCGGGAGAAGGTCGAATCTGAAAGCTGCAATTTGGATATCTGCCGGAGGATATCATCCTTGTTTTTAAAATCAGCGAAAAGTGACTCACTGCAGTCCAGAAAACATTTCTTAACCAGCCCCCCTTCAGTGAAAGGCCTTCGACTCCTCGCTACATTCCATGCTATTTTGTATGATGCCTCAGTGACTCTGTCACTTTCCTTACAGCTAAATCGCAACACAGTTTGCTGGCCACGAAAGCTTTCAATGAGAGTGCGAACTTTGTCTCTTCTCAAATTACTCACAGATGGATATGTAATTCTGAAGTCGCCGTGATAGCTATCATGGTGACGTTGAACGTTTGCCCGTTTTGGTACTGCTATTGTTCTCTGGCAAAGAAGGCACACTGGCTTGTTATTTACCTCAACAAAAGCAAATTCTTCCTCCCATGGTTTTTGAAATACCCTGTGTTCATCAAATATTTTACGTTTTGACATGACTTGAGAGTAGGCTAGACTTCTGGCACAGTTAGCGGTTGTTTTATCTTCTTTGTTGATCCCACGATTGCTAAATAAGCACAGTGTGCACGATCGCCCTGTGGTCAGTAAGAATTTAGTTTAGAAATGGTTTGTGTTCATTGAAATGAGAATATTATATTTTTATTGGCAGTTGCTATGACAATAAAAATTCAACCAAGGGCCGCAATAATATTAACCTTGGGCCGAGTAAATGGACTGTACTTATATAGCGCTTTTCTAGTCTTTTCCGACCACTCAAAGCGCTTTACACTACATTCACCCCATTCATACACTGATGGCAGGGCGCTACCATGTAAGGTGCCAACCTGCACATCAGGGGAATCTAACCATTCATACACATTCACACACCGAAGGCGCAGCTTCGGGAGCAATTTGGGGTTCAGTGTCTTGCCCAAGGACACTTTAACATGCGGACTGGAAGAGCCTGGGATCGAACCGCCGATTTTCTGGTTAGCGGACGACCCGCTCTACCCCCTGATCTACATTGTAGATCTATGTGCAGGGGCTTTGTACTCTACCTTTAAGCATCCAACTAATAGGATAGGAAAAATAGGATTTTGACTAATCAATGCATATAAGATAGAGGACTGTAACATGGTATGCACAAATATAATCCCTTAACTTGTTTGTAGTGCTGGTGGACCAGGTGGAAAAAAAAATATCTTTGAACATTTTTAGATAAGTAGAGGCAACATCCAACAAGTTTTCCAAATCATGTTGGAGACCTAAAACCCAGCGTAGTAGCTCATATTTCTTCAAGGCTGTCTTATCTGTATGGCCACAGACCATAAAGATCACTGGCCCACTTCTGGCAGCTCATTGCACGCTAATCTGACTATCCTATGACATAAGTCTGACCCTAGAATATCTTGTTCTGGAGCATCAATTGCCCCGCTGGAAGTGAGCCTTTGACCCTCTTATCGCATTTATATAAATGGCTGACAGACGGCTCAGAGGCACATCCAGCCCCTCACTTTGACACAGGTAAGTCACAGCAACACACTACAGCTTTTAATACTACTTTTGTTGCTTCTAATATGATTGAAAGCCTGTAGAATGGGTCGAGTGTACAAACACATACTGTAATGCCACCTTATGAGGATACATGATGCACAACTATTTCCATTTATTCCACGTTAGGGAGAGAGACCAGCTGACGAACCATGGCTCGACTAACAATCCTAGCTGGTAAGTTGTGAAAGTTGTTAAGTTGTTAAAGCTGGTTGTTAATTCATTTAAAGGCAGTAGTCCTGTGCAAGTACGGTGCAGTTTCTCTAACACAATGTCTATTTTTAGGACTGTCACTATTAATGGGCCTTCAAATGGGTATGAATCCATTCTCCAACTTTCTATTTAATGTCTTACTAATATTTGCAATATTCTATTACATTATATTATATAAGAAGCTTTATTCTTATGATTTCTTCCTTGTCCAAAAGTGTCATCTACCAAACTGGTGTGCTACTTCACCAACTGGTCCCAGTACAGACCAGGCGTTGGCAAATATATGCCTGCCAATGTTGACCCCAACCTCTGTACACACCTGATCTATGCCTTCTCAATTATCAACCACGGCAACGAGCTGGCCACCTATGAGTGGAATGATGACGTTCTCTATAAGGCCTTCAATCAACTCAAGAATAGGTGAGTTGTACATGCTAGTAGAATCTTTGACTGGCATGGTGTCATTTGGTTTTGACAGAAATTCGATGCACTGACACATTCATTGTCAATCAGAGAGTTTTTGCACCTCTCTTTTACAGCAACCCTGAGCTGAAGACTCTGCTGGCTGTTGGTGGGTGGAATTTCGGGTCTTCACAGTGAGTTCACAAGTCCTCAACAGCACACTGAGGGAGTTGGATTACACTATTTATCTTGGTTATATTGAAAAACATTATAAACAGTATAGCTGTTGGTTGTCTTACATTTCTGTAGATTTACCATTATGGTTTCATCACCTGCCAACCGCCAGAGGTTCATCCAGTCCTCTATCAGTTTCTTGAGACTGCATGGTTTTGATGGTCTGGACCTGGACTGGGAGTATCCTGGGGCACGAGGAAGCCCTCCACAGGACAAGGAGAGGTTCACAGTGCTCTGCAAGGTCAGTCTGAGAATTAAAATCAAACCTCTGATAGGAGTAGCAACAGGATAATTTATTATCACACCAACACTGCATCCTCATTTGAACCACTAAAATGATGTTGATTCAAATATCAATTATTCACACATCAAACACGTAATTATCCTCTATCTCCCTCCTTAGGAGATAATTGCCGCCTTTGAAAAGGAAGCCGCTGACACCAAAAGACCAAGGCTGCTGCTCACAGCTGCAGTGGCTGCCGGGAAGGGAAACATTGACAACGGTTATCAGATTGCCGAGGTGTCAAAGTGAGTCTCTAAACAGGCTCTTGCTTTAAAATTGCAACAATACTTATTTTAGTTTTCTCATCAATCTATTCGTGTAATTTTGTGTCTGTATAACAGGTACCTAGACTTTATGAATGTCATGACCTATGACTTCCACGGAGCATGGGACCCGTTCACTGGTCACAACAGCCCTCTGTACCGCAGCTCTTCAGATGTGGGAGTAAACATCTACTACAATGTGGTGAGTAAAATCCTCAACAAATTTCAGACAACATCATCCCATCGTAATACCTGCCAGCTGTACACCAACTGATTGTTTTCCCGTACATTTTTCCCACAGGACTTTGCTATGAAATATTGGAGAGACCAAGGAGCTCCTGTTGAGAAGCTCATGGTTGGATTTGCCACCTACGGGCGTACGTTTCGCACGTCTTCAGCAGCTTATGGTGTTGGAGCACCGGCCAGTGGCGCAGCCTCTGCTGGCACCTACACCCGTGAAGCTGGGTTTTGGTCCTACTATGAGGTCTGTGGATGTTCAAAACTAGAGCTAAACTATTAGTCAGTTCAGTACAACACGAAATTTAACTCACTCAATTTAATTTGTCTAAGTTAATATTAATCAAACCATTGTTGAGGCAGATCATCAGTTTATTCGATCAGCTAAAGTCTCCCTCTAAAGGCAAATGCACACGCTTTTATAGTGAAGGTCACATAAAGATACATACATGTTACAGTTTTCTAGTCTTCTCATTGGTCCAAGATCATCTCAGCCCACCAACAGGCAATAATATTTGAACACACCTGAAACTATAATCCCATTATGATCTAGATCCTATATGATCCCACTGACAGATCCAACCTTGAGGTCATGAGCACAGTATCTCTAACCCCTAACGTTTCAGACACGTAGCTGAGCCTTCTCATGACCCTGTTAAGGTATCCATATAGCTTTAGTGCTGTTTATGTAACACATTGTAAATAGATGGCAATATACATAGTCAATTTCAACACGACACCTGTACGCAATGACGTGTCTTTCTTACATTACGCAGAGCAGAAAGAGAATGCACAGTGTTTTTCCATCTCACAGTTGGCTGATCAGTATTTTCCCATCTGTATATTCCTTCCACACCATTGGATTACAATAATTAGTGTAGACATATTTTAAACATACATTATATATCATCACAAATCATGTTGTTGGTGTTTAAGTCTCATATTCTTCCATTTCTACAGATTTGCACCTTCGTCCAAGGAGGCAGTCTCCATTGGATTGATGAGCAAATGGTGCCCTACGCCATCAAAGGCAATGAGTGGGTTGGATTTGATAACAAGCAGAGCTATGAGATCAAGGTAATGTACAACATATCAGCCATGCTAGACTGTAATCAAGTGAGAACTATCTTAGCGCTAGTAACATCCTTGTTAGCTGTGAGCATCTTAACTTAAACGTAACTAAAACTAATGCATTCAGTTTTAGTCACAAAAATGACACTACTGCCAAATTTAATACTTAATGTGAGACCAGATATGTAACAGAATTAAAAATAAAAAAAGTCCTTGTATTGCACCCATTCTACAGGTAATTGTTCTCTACTGATTTAAAACCATGCTTTTGAAGCTGTTGTGTATGTGATCTGTTTATGTGCAGAATCTGGCATACATTTGTTATGAAACCTAATTGTTCCCACAGGTACGGTATCTGAAAGACAACAAGTTTGGAGGTGCTTTCATCTGGGCTCTGGACCTGGATGACTTCGCCGGACATTTCTGTGGACAGGGCAGCTACCCCCTCATCAGCCACCTCCGCTCTCTCCTGGCTTCAGGTGAGCAGAAATTAGATCTCAACACCGGGTTCAGCATGTAACAGTTTATTAATCACTACTTCAAGACCCTCCTTCTACCATGTCATTCACTTCAACACATTTTATCTTGCCAGACTTGCCTACTCTTCCTCCCATAACCACCCATCCACCAGTGATCACCTCCAGTACTGCTGCTGCCGCTACTACTACCACTCCCGCCACTACTGCTGCTGCCGCTACTACTACCACTCCCGCTGCTGCCACTACCACTACTACCACCCCTATTCATGGCAGTGGTTTCTGTCGGGGCAAGACTGACGGCCTCTACGTAAATGACAATGATACCAACTCCTTTTATCAGTGCTTCGTGGGACACACCTACGTCATGAGATGCCCTGCTAATCTTGTTTTCAATGACGGATGCAAGTGCTGCAACTGGCATTAAATAAATACCTGGAAATGATTTTTACCAAAGTAAAGGTATTAAATGTGAAAGTTTGAATGTATTCAGACAAAGCATGGGAGAATATAATGGATTAGAAGGTTCTATCAGACATTTTTGTCAAAATTGAGTTGTTCCAAAAACCTTATTCTATAAACACTTATTATGTGTTGTGTCGTTTTTTTTTTTCAATCTCCAAAAATATATACTAACTTGGTTCGACTTGCGATCCAATCCTTGACCTGAATACACACAGCAGGACTCTAGTTTTAAACTCTCAAAAGCAGCACACTTGGGTTTGAGAGTTAGACATCACTCAACAATGCATCTTAGGCCTACTTGTAACAGTTGACTAGTAGCAATGTAATTAGTTAACGTAACTGATTGGAGATCAGTAAGTAAATTAGCTAATAGCTGATAAGTCTTTTACTGAACAGGAGTGTGTCAGTTCTTATGGAGATATGTTTGCACAGGAATGAAAATTCTGATGATGAGTACATTCTAGACACTGACAGTGATGATGACCCAGGAAAAGCAAAATCACAAGAAGAGAAAAGGGTAAGAGAGCAATGAAAAGGAAGAGGCCTCCAGACGACGAGAAGCCAGCAGAGGGAGAGAGAGTAACAACCCCTACAGATCAACAGACACTGCTGCAAAACAGAGACAGACTGCAGCAGCCACTACTGCAACACAGAGAAAGTAACAGAGGTAGTCGTAGGCTAATCATAGGCTAGTTAGCACATTTCTGAATTAATTTTTTAAACAACTAGATAACACTGAGATTTCAAGTCAAAACTTTGATGAATGGTAAGGTAAACATAAAATATTCTCCAGGCTAGTGAAGAGGCGGAGACAGCAACGATGGCCATCTTGGACACCCATCTTTGCTCCATAAATGTAACTGTACTGCAACTGTATTGAACGCACACTGTTATTTTCATGAAGATTCTAAATTATAGTTAGTCCCGGGCTGGAAATGAGTTCAGCTACGACATTACGAGCATCATGGACTAAATAATATCAATCCAGCTGCATGTTGCAACCAGCATTTTGCAATCTAAAGATCCGATCCCCAAACAATACATAACTTACCCTCCTAAACAAACTCTTACATTCTTCTTGTTGCTACTTATTGCATATGACGATTCTTTTAAAGCGAATGGTCTCCAAATTGTGTGGAATTTTTGTTGTCAACAAGATTAAAGTTTATTAAAGTTTATTTTTAACTGAAACAATGTACCCTTCAAACGTTTGCACAGACTTGCACAGATTTCTCTTAGCTCAGCTTAATGTGCTGTAAAATATTGTGTTTATATTGATTTTTGAATGCACTTGTGTATGCGTTTCTATGATATCCAGTATTTTGTCATATTACTAGATTCATATCCAACCTCCAATCAGTAGCAGAAACCTGGAAATAACTTTCCTTTTGCTTTCTCCTGCTGACTGGCATGGTTCCACTCTGACATGCAATCTGTACGCTCAAGGACAGTTCTAAGGTTGATCCCACAAAGAGGACAGAAACAAGCTGATATACATTCAGACTGTCTAGTTGTCAGACAGAGAATAAAGGATTGCTGACAGGCAGTTTCTGTCACCATGTAGTTTATTCTCTCCTAGTCCATTCTTGTCATTCTTAACTGACAAGAAACATTTTCAACTTCTGTTATTTGGCTTAGTCAGATGTAGCAAGAGGTTCATGACCCAAGCTCTGAGTCATATGATTTGTTCTTGGTTAATGAATATGGTTTGTGTATTTTTCTCATGTGCAAAATAACTTACATTTCAAGAGCTCATCCTAGCAGTAACACCATGAACAAGCTGATTGTAATTGCAGGTAAGACACGTTGCAAATTGATGAAATATGCAATTCTTATTTTCTTGAGTTCTATTTTTACCTTACATGTATATTGACTAAATCTGTGACTTTGAAGGTCTTTGTTTCACTTTGGGCAGCTTGGGTGAGTTTACAAATTTTATCAACTGTTCATAATCAACAGTTTTATCAGCAATTGAATAAAGTCCTGAAATGGTTAGATGCCATTAAAATAAACAGGATATTTAATTTAATCACATAGTAGCTGTTGATTAAACGATTAAAACCATCATTTCACACACGTCTGTCTTCCATGTTTCAGCCTCTTCTTCCAGGCTGGGATGTTACTTTACTAACTGGTCCCAATACAGACCTGGAGCTGGGAAGTTTATGCCTTCAAATATTGATCCAAACCTCTGTACTCACCTAATCTATGCTTTTTCTGGCATTAACGATGCCAACGAGCTGGTCACCGTGGAATGGAATGATGAGACACTCTACAAATCCTTTAACGGACTCAAAGAGAGGTCAGCGCTCTGAGGACATTCTGGAAAGTTTCATTCATTGTGAAATGTTATGGGAAATTATCATCGCTGGCAACTAAGTGTGTATGTTCCCATAGGAATCCTAACCTCACAACACTGTTGGCAGTTGGAGGCTGGACCTTTGGCACGGGAAAGTGAGATATTTTACATACAATGTATTGGTGGACTTTTAAAGTCGACATGTCTTCTTGCGAACACCCTTCTTTTTTCAAATGTTCACCAGATTCACTACGATGGTGTCAACGCCAGCCAACAGAAAGAAGTTCATCCAGTCCTCTATCACTCTGCTGAGAGCACATGGTTTTGATGGGCTGGACCTGGACTGGGAATACCCTGGAGCACGAGGAAGTCCTCCAGAGGACAAGCAGAGATTCACACTGTTATGCAAGGTCAGATCCAGAATTATACTTCTGGGTTCCGAAATATATATGGCATATATTTTTGATGCTGAACACAGTGAGACTGTCCCATGCTTCTACGCTGTATAGGAACTCCTAGAGGCCTATGAGGCCGAGGGAAAGGCCGCTGGCCGTCCCAGATTAATGGTCACTGCTGCTGTGGCTGCTGGGAAAGGATTAATCGATGCTGCTTATGAAATAGCAGAGATTGCTAAGTACACTGAAGCTTTATTCTCCACATCATTCCCATGAGTAGGTGTTGTCATGTGTTGGTGAACCTGATCTCACTTCCACTTTATCAGGGTACCTGGATTTCATTAATGTGATGACGTATGACTTTCATGGCGCCCAGGAAAGCGTCACAGGACATCACAGTGGCTTATACAAGGGACTGCATGACACTGAAAACCACCTGCACTCAAATATTGTGAGTACATGGATTCATATTTTAACTGCAGGACTATTTAGAGATGCACTTAACTCTTTCTACCTCTCCCAACTCTCTCTCTCTCTCTCTCTCTCACATTTTTTTTCCACATTTCAGGACTCTGCCATGAAGTATTGGAGGGACCAGGGAACACCTGTAGAAAAGCTGAATATGGGGTTTGGTACATATGGGCGAACATTTCGTCTCTCGTCTGAATCCAGTCAGGTTGGAGCACCAGCCAGCGGTCCTGCTGCTGCGGGCCCTTTCACCAGGGAGGCTGGCTTCTGGTCCTATTATGAGGTGAAATTGGCAGCTATGTATCTAATGAAATTAACACCATATCCCAAAGCCCTTATCCTTTTCAGAAAAGTTTGGAAGTGTGATTTATAGAAAATGCTTTTACTGTATATGGTTTGACAAGTTTCTGGTTATTTTAATGCACTGGATCATAATGTGATATTTGACCTCTACTTTCAGATTTGCACTTTTCTTCAAGGGGCCCGTGTCCAGTGGATTGAGGATCAGGGAGTTCCATATGCCATCAAAGGAAACGAGTGGGTTGGTTTTGACAACAAGGCCAGCTTTGAGACTAAGGTAGTCATCTGTTTCAATTAATCTATAGCTCGAACTGATGGTAGATACACATGGATTCAACTGTTCAAGTGTTTCCTTCCTTATTCACTCAGGTCCGTTACATAAAAGACAACAGGTTTGGAGGAGCCTTCATCTGGGCTCTGGACCTGGATGACTTTGCTGGACATTTCTGTGGACAGGGCAACTACACCCTCATCAACCACCTGCACTCTCTTCTGGCTTCAGGTAAGAAAAAAAAACATTGCTTAAAGTGTCAAGCCTATCCCATATTCATGGTGGTGCTATTTTGAACAGGATTGCTAGTTCAAATTATATTCTTTAATTAAATGTAATTCTTCACCTTCAATTTCCAGAATACTCAAACCTGACTATCATTCCTCCAGGTCCTCCTCCCCTTCTGAATACAACCACTGCAAATCCAGTGTCTCAGTCTACAACCAAAAAACAACCTGACACCACAGCTGGTGGCAAAACCGCTACCATGCCACCTGATAGTAACTTCTGTGCTGGAAAGGCAAATGGGGTTTATGTCAAGTCTGATGCCCCAAGCTCTTTTTACAGTTGTGCCAATGGCAATACCTGGATCCAAAACTGCCCTGCTGGCTTAGTCTTTCGAGATAGCTGCAAATGCTGTAACTGGCCCTAAAAGGTCACACATCATTATACACACACAACATAGAGCAATGTGTGCATTAACAAAAAACACTTAAAATCATTTAGCCTTATTTCTTGTGATTTGTCACCATTGAATAAAAAAAAGAATGCATGTTACATGTCCTTTGTGCTTTATTCAAACAGGTAGAAGGAAACAGAGATCACAGCTGATTTATTTTACTGTCAATCTCTCATGTTAATTCATTTAGTCAATTGCATTTAAGTATCTCCCACTCAAGACAGCAGAACTTTGAGAGGAAATATAAATCTTAATTTTTTAAAGTTTAAAGTTTTTACAATGAAATAAATGATAATGTGTTATGTGTTAAAACACACAATTTGTGTCAGTGAAGAAGAAGAATGCACACACATGCACCAACACACACAACACATGCAAGGGGAAGTGGCAATGTGTCAATGTTCAGCAATGCCTGTCTCAGGCTCTCGTGTGCAAATTCAAATGACCTTGATTTTCATGACCAGAATGGTTGTCAGTCAAACTACAGAGTTGTAATTAATGATTGCACCCTATGACAACCTCTATAGTTAAGAAAATAAAGTATAAATGGCTTAATTTGTGAAACTTAATAAAAAGATCTTGAAATGGGCATTGCTGACATGCATGCACAAAAGGAGAAATTGTACAGTCCAATTGTTTCCACAGGGAGAGAATATGTGCAAGTTACATTAGCACAAATTTCAAGTACCATAATTTATAATAAACTTCTATCTTCTTATATTATTAGGATTGTATCTATTGTAATATTATCCACAGGAACAATATATAGACAAGCTTTTCATTGAAGTTTTACCATCAAAAACTGTCTATCACAAAACCAAAATAATTTTGTATGGGCTCCACATAGTTGACCAGTGGTCATATTTCCACAGCAAGGCCAACATAATATGTTAGTCACACAAAATTCAAAATCACCCTTTGTTACAGGCTATTGGGAAAACCGTAGCTTTTGGCTTCGAAATGCAAAATCAAGGTTGGTCCTGTTTGGTCCTGTGGAGAAAGATGTCAGGCTACTGACTACTAACAGGTAAAGTAGCACAGGCTTACAATACCAGTCATTATCAATACTGCCTTTCCCTTAGAGCTCGTGGACAGAGCTGTGAGGATCAGGCAGCTTCTGAATGTCACAGTTTTGAATCAGATTGAAGTAAAATACTACCAGCTCCTCATAGTTCTTTTTAGAAATCCTTTCATTGACGCCATGGAACCTAAAAAAAGAGAAGACTAAGATATATTTTCCTGATATATTGCAGTCCTACTGTTCCTGCTCTCTTCTGGCATTATAAAACTTTGGCTGCATATAAGGCCCTTGTTTGTTCAGGGGGGTCTGAACTCAGAACAGTACCACTGGGTCACACGGTTAGATCACACGGCTGTGAGGTAGTCTTGTGACCAACAGAGGAAAGCGGCCTTTTGTTCGACCAGTCTCCCTTCTAATTCGCCAATTCATTATACTCCACAGTTGATTAATGGTAATGACTGCAGCAGGCTGGGTGAGTATTCTTTGTATTCAGTGTTGGACAATACCATTTGAGATTCTTACCTCTGAGAATCACCTGGTTTAAACCAAGTAGGGGAAAAGCGATAGGTAGCATTGGTCAGCTCTTTGAAGTGACGGCTGTCTGTGTTCCCAACACAAATACCTGCATATTCAAAATGTGTATGAAAATACCTCAGGCATAGTATGAATTAAAGAACAAAATGTGTATGAAATACCTCAGACATAGTAGGAATTAAAGAACAAAATGTGTATGAAATACCTCAGGCATAGTATGAATTAAAGAACAAAATGTGTATGAAATACCTCAGGCATAGTATGAATTAAAGAACAAAATGTGTATGAAAATACCTCAGACATAGTAGGAATTAAAGAACAAAATGTGTATGAAATACCTCAGGCATAGTATGAATTAAAGAACAAAATGTGTATGAAAATACCTCAGGCATAGTATGAATTAAAGAACATTTTTATGCCGTCACCTCTATTTGGTTTCTTACCTGGGGCGACTGCGACTGCGGGAAACATGTCCAGCACAGTTTTCTTAATGATCTGGAACCCGAAGGACATCTCATCATAGGAGCTGACAGGCAGAGGGTCAAAGCCATCAACTAGCTCTATCTTCACACGCTGGTCCCCTACTGCAGACTGGACGAGGTCCAGGACCTTGACAACAAGACCACACACATCTCGTTCAACTCACAATATTCATCGTGAAAAACGAGGAATTCTCAAAACACACACACACACACACACACACCTCTTGTAATGACTGTGCTGAATGGATCCGTAGATTTACATAAGCTTCAGCAATAGAGGGGATGATGTTCACCTGTGACGAGGTCAAGAATTAGGGTTTGTTCAAGGCAAATGGAATTTCTTACAGTCTTATAATTTCCTGTAAATCACCTTCACTTTTTTTAAATTGCGAACTGTACCTTAAGTCCTGCGTTAAACATGGTGACAGCTGTGGTCGTCCTTACAAAAGCATTGGTGTCTGGTCTTCTTTCCATTACTCTGCAACATAAAACACACTTATTGATCTATTCCAACAGTCACAGAAGGAAACGTGCTGAATCCAGTGTGAGACGTAATTACCTGCCAAGGAGTGGAGAAAACAGCCACAAATTTGACATTATGAACTTCAACGGAAGCTTGAACTGTCAAGTGAAAGAATCAGTGTTGAAAATACAGTAAGGAGAGATCTGACCTAGTAGATGCATCCTGAGGAGAAGCAGGCTAGTAGCAGGCTGTACCCCACTGTCTTACCTTATGAGCCAGGTGTTCAAAGGTGGCGCGTTCAGGCCCATGACCAAATAGCCTCGGCATTCGGTTGTCCTCTAGTCTAAGGAAATAGTGCGAGAAAGCAAAAGTCTTGGATTTGAATTAACGACACACGTTTTTAGACACCCCGGGTGGTAAAAATGGAGTGGAACAGATGGTGGGACACAAATGAAATAACATCAGGATCTTCCAGGAGACTAAAGTGCAAGAAATGCTTTGATTCAGAGAAAATGTTCCTTTCACCTTTTGACAGCTGCAGCCAAGATACCAATGCAGCTCTCACTGGGGGGCATGGAGGAGTGACCAGGGGCTGTGGACACACTCAGCTTCACCGTAGCCTGGCCCTTCTCACTGATCCCAATCCTGCAAATGCATTTTATTATGCTAGCCATCAAATTATGTTTCTTGAAAGACAAAGATAACAGGGAAAACTGATTTCTATTGTTGTGATGTGTTGAGGGTTAGCCAAATGGATTTTTTATTATTATTAGTTAATAGAAGGAAGTCTTAAGGCACGCATTTTCTAATGTTTCATGAAATGAGGCATGCATCATTATAGTTCCATATAATGTTGTACAACATAAAGTGCACTCTGCAAGGATTTAAGGTTTCTAGCACACAGAGTTGTTAGAGTAGAGCACAGGTTCTCACAGAGCAGCAGGTCCCTCGAGACCAGTGATGACTCCATCCAGTACAGCCAGGCCCTCGTCCAGGACAAACGCTAGCTGCACACCGCGCTGCTTCAGCACACGCACTATGTTCATGGCGCCCTCGAAACCACTGACCTTTACCGAAATATAAATGCACACAGACACATACACTTAAATCTAATCTCAGTTACATTTGCAATATCAAGGTAAAAGTAAATAGGGCATTAGTGTGTCAAGTCAGCATTAGTTTGGGTACTTCTTCATCATGACCAAGGCCGATGTAAAATCCCCTGCGTGGTGCATAGCCTTTCATCAGTAAGTACTCCAGGGCCTGGAGAATTCCCTGGAGAAAAAACAAAATAGTATATAGTATAATAATAATAATTGTTATTATTATTATTGTTGTTATATAGACAATATAGTTAGACATATATTATAGAATATAACAATACGTGCTAATTAGACTAGCACATATATTCTATTTACCAAATGTTGGGTTTTCTCACCATGACAGACTGCTTGTTGTCAATGGTCCCTCTACCATAGATGAAGCCATCTATTTCCTTGGCAGAGAACGGTGGAGCCTCCCAGTTGTCAGACTCTGAGGCAGGCACTACATCGATGTGGGCCAGCAGCATGTAGGGTACCAGGGCCGGCTGGGAGCCTGGCACCCAAAACAGGTGGCTGTAGTCAGCGACCACTTCATGATGAACCAGGCTTGAAGAGAAAACTGTTGGGAAGGCTGACACAGGAAGAAGTGTACTTTTTTGATTGTTTACTTCAGCTCTGCTCTTTAAAATATCATTACCAATAACACTAACTGCATGAAAGCACAGGCCAATGTTTTATAATAATGACATTTCTTTATTTAGTATTATTTTTTTTAAGTTAAAAAGTGTTACAGAATTGTCAAAACAAACAATTCAACAATAATGTTAGTGTTTACCTTGGATTATGGCACAAGGGATAGTAACATCCTGTTCAAGGTTCAAGGTTTTTTATTATCATATGCACAAACATTCACAAAAAAGCAAAAGTTGGCAATGAAATTCTTATGCCTCTCTGGCACCCTACGCTAGTGCTAAGAACAAATATAAAAGTACAAGTTATATAAGTACAAAGTTACAAAAGTACAAAGTACCTGTGTATTAATGAATGCTAGAGATTTAAGCTCAACGTCATAAGAAAAATACATCAAAATACATCAATGTTACCTAACCTTTAATGTTCATTCAGCCTATGAAAACTGATGACAACTTGTATCTAAGGAGAGTGATATTTAGAAAGGCTTCTTTAAGAGGACATTAAATGGCAGAAGTTGCGTAAATAATTTCTCATGCATAGTTGCTTTGCTGTGATGAGGCTCAAGTGGTAGGGAGGGAAAGGCCTAGTCATGCCTTGTTGTAACTAGTGTTTGTTATGGCCGTATGGGACCATGTACCTTTCCGTAAGAGGCGGTGAAACTGCAGCAGCGCGGTGGTGTTGAGCTGCGTCTGCGTGTATGACACGGTGGGGATCCGGATAGCCTCTGCACGAAACAATAAACAAGTGTGGTGGTTGTCAAAACATGCTGGCTACTAGTACGGCGTTGTTTCAGAGACGGTCATCGGGGTGACACTTACGGTAACCTTTCTGTAAGCGCGACTCGAAATAAAAGCAACCAAAAACCACCTTTGAAATTAGCAAGTAGCTCCTCTCTCTGACGTTGACTGATGTCAGGCGTGATGTTGTTGGTCTTTTCCCAGTGTGCGAGTTCAAGTCCGATATTCACGTCCAGTGACAGTGTTCTGACAGAGGCTATAGTAAACAACACTAGGGTGATAAACAGTAAACTGCAAATAATAATCTTTAAAAACTTGGAGAATTTGAACTTCAGGTCCACGGTCTGTCATTTTCCTTCATCTGTCATGACAGCGGAACTGGTTTGTTGTGGCTGTCGGCAGATTGAAGTATGAGCCCCCTGTTGGCCTGAACCGGCATCATGTCAACCTGTGTTCTGCAATGCAAATTTTTTTTATGATTGTCTCCGATGTGTATATCATGTTTCAAAACACTGGTAACAAGCTAAACCCATTATAAAGTGTCAAAACTATCATTGAGATCAGTAGGACATTTTTTTTATAAATTGATTTGACAGACAGCCTTGAGGGTTTTTTTAAGCTTCATTGTGCACCTACAGTACGATTAAACATTGCTCATGTTCATCAAATGAGATATGTGAAAGAATGTCTTCTTATATCAGTTGAATGGATAAAAAAAAAAATGTTTAAAATGCACTTTTACCATTAATAGGCATCTCAACTGTTTGGTAGAGGCTCAAAATTAAAACTGTGTGGGTTGTTAAAAAAATAAACATTGCTTGTTATTATTGCCCCAAGGAACTAGAAAATGCAAATAAATCATTTTCCATTGATTTTTTTTCCTTGGTGTGCCCATTAAAGGGTTAAAGTATACTTTGTCATCTATAAAGGAATCATTACCCCCCTGAAAATCTCATTCATATGCACTTTCACTTACATCATCCATCATCACTTAGTGACATTCAGCAAAGAAAACAGGCCTACATGAGGCAAACATCCTTTATTGAAACATGGTCCAAACATACAAAAACAGTAATACTCCATCTGTTCAAATGGCACAATCACATTGACAATTTGGGTCAGGGAATTAGAAAAACATAGAGCATCCACATTTTGTTAATAAATACTAAATTTGACAATCTTCCAAACTTGACAGCATCCCTGCACTTGAAATGTTGCTTTGACCAAAGAAACAAGAGCATGGTTCTAATACATACATAAGTTATGAAAGTTTAAAACTGCATTTTCTAGTATGTGCTCCCACAGAGAAACAGAACAACAGTGTTTAAACACATAAGTGAGACTTCTCTGAACATATCCCAAAAACATCCTGGCTTGGTAAAAGCTGTAACATCAGCCAAGAAGCAAAGAATAATAAAATTAATTTGGAATAACCTATAACAGATGTAATCTGACAGAGGACTCAGATGAACTAGAGAGTCACTCCTGTGCAGAGAGAGGATCCGGTACCGGTGTGTCCTGAGTTCCAGCCTGAAGCAATAGCCCCTCCTTCACTGTCTGACCCCAGATTCAGATTGTCCAGTAAGGCCACAAATGGATTGTATGAGTTGTCCTCCACATAGACATAAATGAGGTAGAGCAGGCATGTCACAATGAGGAAGACCAAAATCTGAATCTGGATGGGCACAAGGCGGTGCTCCACCTCTCGTCTCTCCAGGGTCATGGGACTGACAGGGGTATCTGGGTATTTGTACAGGACAGGTCTCCCTGCTGCACCCTTGATAGGCCTCCGACGGGTGGCACTGGAACACAACAGGGTGAATGCATTGATAAGTGCATTTACAACTCTACATTTTGTCAAATTCAGTGTGTCTTCCAAAGATGGTGTCAAAATAACTAAATCCTTTGCATCCGCAACACAAGGAAACTTAAATGTACTTATTTAGTAGATCTCATTGCACCATATAGTATATCACCATGCGCCCTCCAATCACAGGGCGCTGGCTACCCATCTATCCCAGCAGTCTTAAAGATAACTGCAGGTAGTAGAGATATTTCTCACCACTCCCCATCTCTGGAACAGTCTGCCTGCTGCGATCAGAGATCGCACAATTCCTTGTACTTGGGTGAAAAATTACTCTGATTCAACAACCGCCCAACAGTGAACATTCATCATTGCTGCAGTGTAGTATTCAGGGTATTGCACTTACCAGATGCCTGTGGGTGTGGGCACAGTATCTGGAAACATCTCCTTGAGAGTATCTGTCACAGGCTCCTGAGGAGGCTAGAACAGAAAGTGGAAATTATTGGCAGACAGCAACAGCCAAGACAAAAATCTAGTACCAATACTGATAAAGAAACATTAAAACAGAACAACTACTAGGTTATTGTGAAAGACTAGGTGTTAAATATTGCTGTCATCATTGATTTTACAACCATTTCCCAGTAAGGTCATTTCATTGGTCAGGTGCTGAAATACTGACAGTGTTACATTTTTGGGTTTAGTGTACCAACACTGACAGACTAAAACAGTTACACATTAGCCACCAAATAAAGTGGGCCCAGTAGACTTTGCACCATCAAGTGATAAGAAAAACAATGTAAAGGAAATAAGCCAAGTCAGAAAGAAGACGTATGTGCCTTGATTTCCAATTTGTAAGGAGACGGCTTGGGAGTGTAGTACGCGGAGTGGTCGTTCGTGGTATACTGGTCCACCTTTGGTATGTCCAGCTAAGGAAATGAGATGCAACAGACATGATATGCTGCAACTCTGTATTCTGCATCTCCTTCTCAACCCTATGCACCCAAATTCAACAATGCAGTCTGTGCCCTGTGAACCAACGCCAACTCTTTAACCACCACCACCAGAGGTTGAGCTGAAAGTAAATATATGACTGAGCGATGGGAGCGCTACTGACCCTGTTGGACTGCAACCAATGTTCCTGCACATTACTCCCATTCAACCCTCTCTCCTTGTCTGCGCTAGAAGAGAGAGAGCTCCGACTCTCCATCTGTGTTAGAGTGAAAACGTACATCACTCACACCGCACTCCAGCAGTAGCTACTCACGACACTCAGTGAAATGCAATGGTAGGGTAATTTTTTTTAAAACAGACTGGGGGCCAGATACTTGTGTGGGACTAACTTCCCTCCTCGACCATCTGAGCGATGCTGAAGGTCTGCGAGGAGGAGGAGGTGGAACCATGGAACATAACTGAATGAGACGCAGATGGAACCTGTGGGAGTTAGTGTTATTGACATGGTAACAGGAGAAGTTCAATAAAGTTTTTACCACCCAAATCCTTACACCACTGTGTCTGTTCAAGCCAAAGCATAATGACTATCAGTAAAACAGAAGACAATCCATTTCCAGTGTGGGGAAGAACTCAATATGGAGTTACTCTGTCGGTTTCAGCATTAGACTGCTTAAGATCCAGAAGAGAGGGTGAACAGGATCAGCATACCCCTGATCCTAATCCTGTGGGTTGAGCTACAGAGGATGTTCGACTAAGCCCAGTGGGAATCTGTGAGCAGCGAGCCTGACTCCACTCTGTTGATGACTCGACCACATTCCCTGCATTCCTCTTGGGACTGGGTTCCCAGTGTCGAGGGGCACAAGCACGCTAGAAGCGGCCAATGGCAATCCAATCAAACACACAAAGAAACGTCAGTTTCACCAGGGAATCCAATTTTGATAGAATTTTCTACAAATAAGGTGAAGGTCTGTCACATTTACCAGTCTTGATGAGGGTAAAAAGCACTGGGGGTAAACATAACCACCATTCCGCAAATGCAACTCTGCCTGTGAAATGTTAAAAAAATAAATACATTTAAACCTCCTCCAGACCAGAGAATGAGTCTAAATTTACAGTTACAATCTATGACCACTAAGTGGCACTACAGGCAAGACTTTCATCCAGCCAGTGAAGGGCCAAAATGGACAAGTGAGACAATACAAGGACTGTTAATAGTGAATAGGTGAAGTAATCCCATCATTTCAGCCAATTCAAGGAATACCACTCATTGGAGCAGAACCCCTTCATAATTCAACAATACATGTCTAACGGTAACTCTTCACGACGTTTCACTTACCTGGCTGTCCTCTTGCTGTGTCTGTTCCAACTGTGAAACCGTTTCTTGTCTTGCTTGTTCTGAACCTGTACAAGTCACAGAAAACAATACAATACATATGCTGATGATTATCTGGATTCTAGCCAGGAAGACATATAAAAACATTTATGGTCATACCTGACTCTTCATCCTCCTCCTCCTCCTCCTCCTCCTCCTCCTCTTCTTCACTGTCAGAATACAGGGCAGCATCCCCTGCACCCTTCAGGCTCTGCTGGGCATTAGCCTGAAGCAGTTTCTTAAGCTTCCTCTCATACAGGGCCCTGGTGGAGGCTAGGGCAGACAAACAGTCCTCAAACTACCGCAGCTAGTTTTCTAGAGACCACTAAAGCTAATGATTTCAAATGGCAACATAGGGGGAATATACCTACTATGCAGACAGGATATTAGGCTTAGGACTGCACATTTAATAACATTAAAAAAAAATAGTTGAATAGTGAAAACAGCATTTCCTAAATCTCAAGAGGCTACATTTTAGTTCTTCATCTTGGGAGGGTGTTTCAGACTTGTGAATGCTGTGCAGAATACCTGGCCTATAAATGAAGCTGTGTATTGCAGTAGTACAATTTTCTACAGGATAGTTTTGGGCAAGTATTGTGCTTTTTAGGTGTATCAATGTCTCGGTCAAAACGATAAAAGTAAAAGACAGTATACTCTAAGCAACCTCACCAACAATGGGTCCAGCTTTAACACCATGTTTGAACAGTGTGGCCTTGAGCTCATCATCAGTCAGTCCACTAGGGTCCAGCATCTCTGGATCCTCCTCCTTGTCCTTTTCCTGGCAGAACAGAAATGGCCCACATATCACAATACAGAAAATGATAATGGCCTACATTATAAAGGAACACCACAAACAAAATATGTTAGATTGTGGCTTGAGAGCTATAAAACAAATACAACTGAAGCCTCTGAACCAGGTTCTGCCTACAAAACTATTCAGTTTCCACCTAATCTGTCATTGTCAATTGCTTTTTAATACCCATTTTGATATTTAATGAACAACTTGAAGAATAATGCTCATGAGGTGAAAGCTAGATATGCTCTTGCAGCCTATTCTAATTTCAAAACTCAGTCACGAACAATCGGTATCATTAATTTTGTAGTGGGAACTATGCCAAGCCAAACTAAACACAATCTGCCAAAACAGACGGTATTTTTTCCAGCCCATAACACAACATAGAAATAGCTTTAGACTTGAAGGGTTAGTAGAGCTCCTCCTCTTGACACAGATAAATGAATGTGACAGGTGTGCGAGGCAGGCAACCCCTCACAGACGTCTGGATGTAAATCTATACCATCTATAAGGCGGGTGGCTCAGTGGCCAATGGCACTGCGAAAGCGAGTTGAGGGACTGCTTGGTTCACACACCCCAACTTTACAGCTGCTGACCTTGCAGGGTATCAGTTCAACTTTACAGCAGCTGCAAAGGTTATAGCCGTGGATTGTGCGTTTAGTTAGTGTCATTGAAGACAAGCCGGTTAGCAGCCATTTCTTCAACCGGTAAAATATTTTCTAAGGACAAATTAAATCGTTTGAGTCTTTTCGCTTAACCCTACTTTGGTGGTGATTTCTCTGGGCATGATTGTTTTGGTCTGTGACCGATTTAAAATAACAGCCATGGTGTGCTAAGGCTTATCACCTTGAGAGACGTTGCATAATGCGAGGCACACTCAAGAGCAAAACACGTCCATCTATAAAACTCGACGCTGATTCGACAAAAAAACATCCAAGTTTGGTAAATCAACTCACAGCGACATCTTGTACTTCATCTTGTACTTCATCATCCTCATCGCTAGAGAAATCCGCTGCTTTTTTCTGATCAATATGTTTCAAATACAACTCCACATAAACTTCCTTTTTGCTCTCCGCACGTGGTAGCGAGACGTTGTGCGCAACCAAGTCCGACCTCAGTCTCGACTTGGAGAACTGAGCGGGATCCTCCACGAACACCGGCATGTCACAGTGATGAGACCGAAAATTAAAAAGTAACCTTTAGTGCTCAGGTATTACATTGGTAGAAAAACGTCTTTGGAGTTAGATGCAGTGGCAGAGCAACTCCCAGAGTCTCTCCTCGCCTGGTTTGGGACCCAAGCTGACTGAACTGGCAACAGCTGCAGCCGCCGACTTGATTGACAGCCAAGCACACAGCCGAGAGCAGCGTGTCTGCAAGTTTCATTACAATTTCATTAAAAATGAACATCTTTTCAATGCCAGTTACAATGAAATACAAAACTAGTTGCGCAACTGAAATAACGTAGAATTTAAAACTGTGGAGCATGCTAGCCGGGTTTGTTAGGTTAGCCAACTAGAATGTCTCGGGTTTAACCTACTCAATGAAATAAAGTACAGTTGAATTTGAATATGGAAAACTCAACATGTACACATAAGCTAGCAGGCATTTTCCTAAACCTAAACCAAGCTAGTGTCAATGGGAAGACTATACCGTGAACTTCCAGGTTTAGCCCAGCCTGTGGTCGCTGTTGGTGTTGGTGTTGTGCCGTCTCTGGTGCGCAGCGGTACTGCATTTTGACTGGAACTGCACCACCTAGTGGATCATGCACAACAAGCAGTGAAATATGTACCTCTAATGCAGTGGTCCTCAAATCCGGGCCTAGGGGTCCAGAGTATTGCTGGTTTTCTATTCTGCCAGGTAGTTTCCGTTCTAGCTGTCTAATCAGGGATTGATTAAGACCTGGGATGCCAGGTGAATGCAATTAACTTCCTGGTAGGAGAGAAAACCAGCAGCACTCTGGACCATAGCCCTGCTGGTTTTCCACCAGGTCATTAATTGCATTCACCTGGCATACCAGGTGTAAACCAGTCCCTGATTAGACTGTTGGGGTGAAAACCAGCAGGCTGTGGTACTGCAGGACCAGGACTGATGACCACATTTAGAAAATGAATCACTCAGTAGTTTAAAAAAGAAACTGGCCTACCTTCCGGTCTGCAAAAGTAGGCGTTAAACCTCAGACATGCGTTCTCCTCTTGTTGTTTTTCCCCAGGCACAGACCACATAGCTGGGACCTTCACAACTGATCTGGTACAGACCTGAAACAAAATTGTTCTTCTCATAAACTGCCATAACAGAAATGTAAATTCTATCAATGGATGTTGTCAATTGTCCCGCCAAATTTTATTTGGTGTCTGATTAAACCTAAACATATTTGCAAGAGAAAGCCATATCATGCAACATTTCCATTATTGCAAACACACTGAGAGCAGACTCTGGTCTGCATCTTTTTAACTGCCACACATTGCAATCATGTTTTTGGAACCCAGAAAGAAGGGCAGTGTGAAAAGGGCACACTTGTTTAAAGCTGCACCAGGCAATTTAGCACATTGGTGGCCCCAAATGGCAGTGAGAGCTAACTGTTTGAGTTTTGAGAATTGATTACCAAGAAATCACGTAACGTTAAGTGAACTGCACTCTCCTAGGCGGGGATGGGGATGGAGGTGGTGAAGAAAATATTCTGGCAGCAAATTAAGTCATTGTTGGTGAGTCCAGCTTCCTTGCTGCTGTTCAGGGGCAGGTTTTTTATTGTGATCATACCTGATGTCAGAATTTAATTTGGGCAAATAGGGCAAATCCACAGCGTCTCAGTTAGGAGGGATGCAATAACTCGTCTCTGTTGCAGCCCCACTTCCTAATTTAGGCTGACAGGTATATATTTACATAAACTTCTTGTTCTAGTGCAGCTTTAAGGATGCCTGGTATGCTCCTGGTCACATGATGGGCGGATGTCACCACAGGCGGGCTGTACTGCTGTTATCAAGTGCATAAATAGCCATCAGCAGTGGTAAAACAAACCTGCCCCTAAACATGACAGAGTGAGAAGAGGAGGAGCTCACTGCCGCTAAATTCTAAAGCTGATGCCAAATGCCAAAGTTAATCTATGTAACTTCACCCATTCTAAGAATTCATGCCTAATTTTCATGTTGTGCAAAACAGCAACAGCAATTGCGAATATCGACATGGATTTCTTATGAGCTCTTTTGGAAAATAAACCATTGAATTGCAGAGTGCTGATTCGTCAGATTGTTTGTCCTTGGCCAAGTTTTATGCCACTGATTCAGAGTAGGCAGGTCAGGAACCTGCTGTCTGGAGGGCCGTTTTAAATGCAGCGAGCAATCACATCACCACTAAAATGAGTTTAAAATTTTGTTGGTCTCTGCTGGTCTTCAGCAGTGTTGTTTTTTCCCTTTATTTGATCGTAGCAGTAGAGAGACAGGAAGATTGGGTGAGAGAGGAGGAATGATATGCAACACAGGTCCCGGGCCAAATTCGAACCCAGATCTTTATGTGGTATGCACCTTAGACCACTGAGCCACCAGGACGCCCCAGAACTTTTATATTTTTAAACCTATCAAAGTAATACATCTTGGCTCAACATTAAGACATTAAGAAATTCAACTGAAATGTTATACAAAAGGTTTATTGATACTTTCCAAAGTCAAAAGTGGTAGGAGTATTGACTCAGTCACATTCACTTTGCACAGAGAATTAAGACTTGATTCAGAAAGCCTAGTGTGCATCCTTTCAAGTTCAGAGTCAGAACATATTCAGCAGAGGGTATTAGGTTTTCAGGGGCAGAATGTCGAATGCTTTTGAAACTGTACATCACCTTTTGTTGCATGTTCTTTATTTTGTCTCCCATCTTTCCTCTTCCTCTCTACTATAAACTGTTAAAGCAAAAATCCCCAAATAATGTTTAAAGGGTCTACATCAAGCCTGCAAACATGAACATGCTAAAGATGGGGTTTTTTGTAAATGATGAGTTAATTTTTAGCTAATCTCTTTGTTGAATTGAGTGTAAAAATTCACCTCTCTGATTCCTGAACAGGGCACTGAACAAACTGTTAAGAGAGTGACTGACTGCTGTCTTGCCATTGAGCACTGTTAAAGGGCAGTGTACAATCTTTGCTTGAATCTGGATGCCAGCTCATTTTCGGTTAATAAGAACCATGCTGAAGCTCATCGGTCACTGGATGTAAGACAAGTGAACAAAATAAACAAGATGAATCAAAAGATTCCTCTTTTCTACTGAACCAGTTGGAATGAGCCGAATCCAAAAGACTCTTTGCATCACCGCGACATGGCAGCTAGGTTATGAGGAGAATCAGCATGATGTGTCAAAGTAGCGTTGGTTGGAAAAGCAGGGGGCAAAGAGCATTTTTGATATATTGAATTTTCACATACCACTTCCGATAATGTACAAATACCTTTTGTCACTTCTGACTGTGAATACGGCTACTGCTTAACTATTCCAACTGTGGCAATAACATGCTTTTAGTGCCCCAGTCTTCACATTTTGCTGTCATTGTTTACTGTAATTAAATTTCACTTGCTCTTTAACCACTGAAATGCCAGCTGGCTGGTAGCAAGGGAAAGCAGGCTGTCTCAGTTGGTGCTTGTCATGGGTTTGGCGCCAAACTCTCACGGGTGACAGAAAGTAACTAATTATCACTTCGAGTGAATGACGTTACCCCTTTGTTTTCTCTTTTATTTTCCCTGAGCTTGTGGGTGTGACTTTTTTTTGTATCATTGCCACTGCTATTTATTTATTTAGCAGCAACCAGCCAAAGCAAAACAGAAATAACAGCAATGCTGCAAAGTATCATCATTTCGCCCACAACTCAATAAGGTTTTAGTAATATCAGTATGTACTATTTTAGCATTTTGTAATTACAAATACTAATACTGACCACAATATTTTTTTAATGTCACAATATGAACATAGCCTACTGAAAGTTAGGGGAGACAGGTTCATCAGGGTGTTGAGTGTTTGTTTCTTTACATAGGCCACTACAGATAGCCAGGCTGAACTACAAATGCCACTGAAGCTAAAATGTACAATGTAGGTTATCAAAAATACCAAATGATGATGTTTGGATTGTGTTGTTAACTGATATAGTGGACTAGGGGGAAATAACATCTGCAAATAATAGCATTAGCATAGCATGCTGATGATGTTATATGTCTTAAAACACAGTGCAGCCTTGGTCGATTGTCCACTGTGTACCCAATGGCTTTAAACCCTACATGAAATGTTAGAAAGAACTCACATAGGAATAGAAAGCCATAGGACACAGCTGTGGTGTGGTAATCAGTAACACACAGATTAAAAATGTCTTTCTTTTGTTTGTTAGACAATAATCTGTAATCAGCAAGTCAGACGCAGTTTGAGAAATCGAGCTATTAATGCTGAAAGCTTAAAAATGAGCTCAATAAGAGAAATAAGAGGGGCAGGTTGCAGACAGCATTCAGGATTTAAAACTCACATCTACATGAATAATTAACCGAAGGAGCTGGAAGTATTCATCTGGGGCCTGAAGGGAATGAAATTATACTATCATGTGATTCTTCAGAGATTGAGAATTGTATTTTTGACAACACAAACTTCAATGACCCCCACTCAGCATCTGAATCTAAAAGCTATATCCTGTTCAATTCCAAGGGGGTTTAAAGAAAAATACTGCTTAACTATGCAGCTTTAAATCAATGTCTTCAGGGGAAAGGTACAACATTAATCAAAGGGATTTTGTAACTGAATTCAAAACAGATTACGTAAACTCTATCTTGTGTATTCTGTGGCAACCCTCTCGCTGCCTTTCTGAAGCACAAAGGACATCATTACCTCAGCCTTCACAGCTTCCACGGCCTTATTAATACACAGAGAACGTATCAGATAGTGCAGATAGATATCAAGTTAGTATTTATGAACTTCGAAATCTAGATTGTCTTTGGTCATATGATCTACCATTCAAGATTATTATATTTCCCTACAGTGACCCTGGGCCCCCTTCAATCAAAGCTGTCAGGCTGTCAAACAGACCATCATTCATGCACAGAAATATTGATTGAAGGAGGATTTCAGCAGTATCCTTTGTTGATTTAGTTCATTCACACTCCCATGTAACTTTAACATTAAAAAAGTCAAATAAAACCAGTCACTTGACTTTCCCCAGAATCATTTCTATGTGTTGCACTGAAATACCAAACTTAGTTACCACAAGTTAAAACACTAGACTGCTCAAAGTGTTTTTGGGTGGTTTTCAACTGCAAGTTTTTCAAGGTTTCAATGTTTTCAAGACGCAGCACTATAGCTATGCAAGCCAAATCTACTCACCCAGATGTCTACTCAGAAAACAGTAGCCTTTATAAAAACATGAAAAAAGGTTTGTGGACAGAGGGGAAACGGGCTACTATGGAGGACAGAGGAGGCATTTGTTGACATTGTATCGAGTGCAAAGCTGAGGTATTTGAGGCACAGAGGGGCCAGGTATTTGTCAGTCAGTGTTTCTTGTGCTTTTGCTGTCTCCAACTCAAACAACAAAAGCCCCATTCAGACAGCCTTCTTTTTTCTCTGAGCAAGCACACAAAGCTTCCTGTACTAGGCTGCAACTGTCCACTACTGAGAACCACTTCTAGTCGTCTTTTCATGCACCTGTTTCAAGTTGTTCTGACAATACAAGGCAGTATCAAAAATTTTTAGCGTAAAGAACAACCTTGTTTAGCTATTTGTGTATATTTTTTTTATATCTTTTCCCTTAGCTTTGCTTTATTTATCTTTAATCAATCACAACTCCCCAGAGACATCCTAACTTCAACAGAAAGAGATGCAGATAGATGTCAACACTAAGAAGCCCAGCACGTGATTTAGAGGTTATCACACTAACTAACCATGTGTTTCACCTGTATAACCATCAAACTGGTTATACACTGAACTAACTCTCTTATTGGCCCCACATATGGTGAATGTCCATGTGGCCGCAGACATGAAAGGGCAGACTATGGATGAGAGCAGTATACTGAGTGAAGTAGAAGGGTGTTTACTCAAACACCCTAATAGGCTCTTTTCACTAGACACCATAGTCAGCCCCAGGTTGGCAAGCCCACTGCCACACAGCTCCAGGGAGCCTGTGCTCATGCATGTCTCAGCATAAATTAGTAAAGCCCCTGTGTCAGACTGTGTCCAGACAAGAAGGTGAATCTCAGCCACAGGGAGGATTAGCTTTAATCCCAAACATCGTACATGGTCCCTGTCTGCTGGCAGCCAATTTCATTAATTGTCACTGGCCAGATGTTTTCATGGCTTTGAAATATGGCCATGTTTAGTGTTTTCAAATATGAGTCCTTTGGATTCTGACAGGTGAGCAGTGTAGCAGATTTCTCTGAGATAGCATGAGTGCAAAGGGACTCAATCTGTAGGGCCCCTTTCACTACAACAATGCAGCAAATGTCTAACATCCCACTACTTGACATTCAAACACTGGGATTGATCAGAACATTTTTACAAAGGCTGTTACATCCTCCATCTCAAGATAAAAGGGTGGTGTCTAATTTAATTTCTTATCCTATGCAATACTTCCTATTCATTCATTAAACATGCACCTAACCACCTACCACTGTCAGCGCAAACAACACACTGGAACACTGCATACAACACATGATAGCCCCAGACCAGTAGTGAAGCCCCATATCTCTCAGTCTTGATGAAAACAAACAGCTATTTCTGACGAGTACACTTGATACTTTTGAAATTAATGGTGGCATAGATTTAGTGAAGGATGGATTCTTAGGCTATAAATCTGACACTTACCTCCGTTTCCCCCTCCTGCGTCCCTCGCTGGAACGAGTATGGCATCCCCTCAGCCTAATACTGTATAGAGAGACAATGGGTAGTGGGGGGGAGGAGTTACTATGTGAGCAGGAGGGAGAGTGGTGAAACAGTGGGAGTAAAAGCAGAATGAAAACTGAGAGAGAGACGGGGAGAAAGGGAGCTCTGGGAGATCACTGGCTCACAATACTCTCAAACCACGAATCTGACGAAACGTTACTTGAATGGCAATTCTAGAAACCCCCAGATGCGATGTCAGAGAAAACAGAAACCAAAAATCCCTCTTCACATGGGAAATGTAAGGAAAAACAAGAGCGGAGAGAGAGAATGGGTCCTGGTTTTAAACAAGTCCCTTTCTTTGGCTTTCTTTGAATGAGTTCTTAAGATTCCAAGTTGGCAGAGTGCCCATGGGTCCTGGATGGAAAGGATAAAAGAGGGGGTGAAATAGGGGGGCTGTCTATTGTGTTTGTTCCCTTCCTTTCAGACCTGGCACTCTAGTTGATCTTTGCTGCCAGTTGCTGAAAATTCTAGTTACTTATTCCTCGGTTGTAAATAGAACAGTAGATTCTGATAATTTCCCATTGATTGCGTGTTCACGTTATCTCCCAGCGATGACTTAACTTGACATTAATTGTTGTCGTCCTGCACTTATTGACAATTTGGGAGGATTAACTATGAGAGAAACCCAGGAAAACCAATATATATATATAAAGAAGGAATAGGACCAAATCAATGCTGGAAGATCCTGGTATCCTCAGAGAGTCTCTTTTGCAGAAGTCTTTGTTTAGGCCTCCTTTCTCCTTTCTTTGTACTCGTAACAGTCCATCACTAGCAGGGGAAGAATGCTGTTTGCCTGGTGAATCTGGGATGAAGACAGCAGGTGCTGCTGCCCCTCTCTGAGCCACATTCACTCACAGCTTTCTCCCCCTCCATCCGTTTCCTCTACTAATACACCCCCCCTCCTTCTCCCGCCCCCCGTTCTGTGAGGTTTCAGTGGAGGGGGGGGGGGGGGGGGGGTGATGAGCTACTGTATAATGAAGCACAAGCAAGAAACACACCCAGAGAAAATATACAGTTTGTTAAAGATTTAATGAATGGAGGCTGATGAGCTGTGATATAGAGCGATGGTGGCCGTGTAAAGGGTGTAAAGGATTAATGCAACTGCATCTGCGCTCACTCACCACTGTGCTTGTACATTCTCACCACAGCTTGTGCTGCATCAGTGCCTCAAGAAAATCCCTGTTTTCACTCAGAGTTTACCCCCCCCCCCCCACAACCCTCCAGCCCCTCTCTTCCTCTCGCTTTCCCTCAAATAGACACACAGGCTCAGTTCATTACTATTCACCAGGTTTCACTAAGACACGCATCATTGCTCTGCTCTCTAACTGTGTGGGGAAAGGGGGGGGAGAGGAGGACACGGGAGGAGGGAGAAAAGGGAAAAGGGAGTGATGTCTTATGATAGGAAAGAATAAATCACCATTGTGCTGTCTCTGTCCGGATGTGTGTGTACAAACATATATTACCAGACAACTGTATGCATCAGTAGTTCTGTCTCTGGCTCTGACAGCAAATATCAAGGGGAACAATGCTGGTTTAGTCCTCAACACAGGAATCTATTATCCTTTGTGGGGTTTTGAATTCTCCAGTTGCCTTTCAGTCAGTCCAATGAGGTCCTGTACCCTATCACAGCATTCAAATTATTATCTGTGCTCATATACTGATACATCATTTCCTCCATGAACATGGGTACAATGCCTGATTTCTATTCCTGTGTTTGCTCAGTGTAAGTCTTCTATGGTCTAAAACACCCGTCACATCCATGTGGGAAAATCCCCACCCCTACTATGAAACTAATCCTTTGTTATCCCGTTTTTAATTTTTAATTTTAGTCTACTATGCTTTCTTATTAAATTACAACTAATCTTCGAATGACAGCAAAACCATGTGGGAGGAGACACTGAGCTGTAATGTAACTTCAAAATAAAATCCTACAAATTGGATTTGGAGTTAGGCTGAGACAATGGTTGATGCTGGGGCTGGGCTTTCAACACTGAGCTGCTGTTTAAACGTGTAAACACGGCTAAGAATAGCAGAATATCTCCTATGATAAAGGTGTGCTTTTTTTCAGGCAGTGAGAGGATGTGCATGTTAGGGAGTTTCTCTTTGGCTGAAAGTCTGTCAGTATAATGACGGTTCCAAACAGATTCACCCCTAAAATGCATGCATTAGAGGTTTTCTTGTTCTTCCTGAGGTTTCAAAGAACAAATGAATCATCAAACTCCCACAAGGATTTTAAAATACAGATGATGCAATTTTTCCTGCATATTATCATAGAAGGTAAATGGGAACATTGAAATTGAAGTTGCTCACATCTGTTTTCACATAAAGTGATGGAAGGATGATCTATTTTAAACCTCATGAACTGGATTTGAATGGCATCTGAGGAATGATATATCCCAGGATTTGCTGTAGCATTTTGAAGTAGAGTCCACCCTACACCCTAAAATCCCATTGAGAGGACTTAATACCAGCTTTACTGCATCAAAAGACAGAATTAGAGCAATTTTCAAACCAAAAGCCTGAAGATGATGTTTGAGGAGAATATTTGATATGAAATGTTGAGCCTCTTTTTGCCCTTGAGGAGAGTTAGATGAAACAATGTAGGGGAATGATTAATCAAACAAAATATTTATGCTATTTAAATTGTATACTTTAGCATATATTTCTGTCATTTAATTAATTAAACTCACAACATGCAAAACGCCAGGAGGGTAAATGGAAGAGATTAATTTTCTTTTGCTTTATTAACAGCAAATTCTAATTTGTGGCTTTCCAAAATGCCAATATTTATGATAGAATCAGCACATCATCATGACATAGGGTCGTGGTACGATGGTGAAAGATAAAGCACCGAGACAGCAATGAAAAATGTTGGGGCACTAATAAACGCTTGATGATGAGGCCAATAATAATCAACACTGACAGCATTGAGAATTGGAGTGTAATGAGACAATATAACAGTCATCCACCGCTATCGCTGCTGTTCCATTCATCTGGATTACGGAGTGAGGATTGTCTGACAGAAGCCATTATCTTCAGAGGGCTGCAGATGTGATCAGGTGCTGAGCTTTTAGGAATCCTGGGTGGGTATTGCTGATTGAAGTGTCTGGATGAGCAGCGGCGCTTCACTGAACTTTAATCTTACTTCACAGAATGAGAATATAGGGGTTGGACTGTTGAGGAATGATGCTTCACACTCAGCTCAATAAACTATAAGTCTCTCATGACATCCTGAAAGACCTGATGTCTAAGTATCAGAGAGCAGTTGAGGATACAAGAACAGCATTTTTTCCTGATCTCATTTCAAAGAATTGCCATAACTCTGAAGTCCTCTTAAATAATGTTGCTGGCCCTGTCATGCCATCAAATCATCCCCAGAGAAGTGCAAAGACTGTGCAAAAGAGTTTTTCATGAAAAAGTTGAGAGAATTAGGCTCCAGATCTCCCCGTCTAACCCCGTCTAGGCCCTTCTGTTAGATCCAAGAATTTCATATGGTTGTACTAGAAATAGTGATGCAGAAGCTAATCAGCGCTAAGTTTGAAATCACATTCACCCTAGTTTTAGCATCTTCACATTGGTTGCCTGTTAGTTGTATAGAATTGAGGGAGTTTATGCTAGAAAAAAATGATACGATCTCAACCATTTTATAGCAATGACTTCAACTGCCAGTGACACTTTATATTGTCATTTTTCTCGCAAATTTCTCCTAATCATTAGACTTGTATAGCCATTCTTTGATATACGGCAACTATTCTCATCCCCTAAGTTTCATGATCGTTTTAAGGTCTTTAACTGGTTCACCAGCAGCTACTTCAAAACCATAGAGCCTAGGAGAATACTGCTGCTTTGCCCTGCGGACATGTCTCCATACCACATATCCACATATCCCTGGCTCTATTTTGGGCCTGAGGAGAGGTGTGTGTGGGGTGTGTGGGTGTGTGGGTGTGGGGGTTGGGGTGGCAAGAGGATTGACCAGAGAAATGTGTATAGGTGACAGAAACCTCTCAGAGCCTCTGCCATGTCTACATTAGCTAATCCCCCCACTTATGTCAATGGACAATAATACACAGCATGTTATGACCTCTTCCTTCTTTTTCTCACTCAATTATTATTACATGAACACATCCTGGGCTTATGAGCCAATATATTGGGCCATAAAAGGCTGTATTATCAAGCAATTTATAGTATATGTCCGTCATTAATCATATACAACAAGAGCGCTTTACTCCGCAGGCTCACTGGACCCTTAGGAAGGGTAAAGCCCTGCAGCAGAAACGCAGCAAGAAAGAATAAGGAGCAGAGAGAGAAAAAAGTAAAGCGTTCAGATTAAGATTCCTATCACAGTGTGACCTGGCACTGTTTCAGACCTCTGATTGAGAGTTGGCCACATGTCAGCGTTTGGAGATGAGACAGGAGAGGGGCAACACAGCTTTTCTCCACTTTATACCCAGTTACTGATGTCTTTGCTCTCCATGTGGCTACTGCCAGCATACCATGTGTCAACAGAGTGCAAAAGAGATTGTGTGTTGTGTGCTGTGTGTGCGTGCGTGCGTGCGTGCGTGCGTGCGTGCGTGCGTGCGTGCATGCGTGTGTGTGGCGAGTGTGTGTTTGTCAACTTTTCGGCAGTAGTGACAGTCATTTTTTCATTTCATGTCAGAAATAAAAGCCTATGGTTTTATTGCTTTTTACAGCTATTGTTCTATTTCCTCTGTATATAATAAGCCATATAATCAGTTGTATTTTTATAGTGGCAAACATGATGAATTGTGCATAAACACAGCACAGTTACTCCATCTAGTGTTGAACTTTAGAAGAGAACAATCTTCTATACTGATTTCAGCATACTAGATTGATATACTGCTAGTGAGCATGTGTTAGTGAAGGCTTAAGAAATCATTTAAACATGTAAGTACAGTTGTGTAGGCTACATTTGCTTTTCCAACCGTTAGCAGTTCTACACTTTGTCTTATTAAAAGTACAAACGTTTTGAAGTCATGTTTTTGTTACTTGATTGCCAAAAAGATATAGTACTCATTCTTAACTCTGATTTTTTATTTTTTATTTTACTTTGTCCCTTCAAGCAGAGATGTCCTCAACTTCAGCAACCAGTAAATGCTGTTGATTTTTAACACCCCCTTACACCACTGAGATCATGTTGGTTGACAATTACCTGAAAAATCAGTCATTTTGTGCTGCTATATCTCAAGTAGAGGAAGTGTGGAGGATGATGGATGTTAATGAATGCCTTTTGTATAAACACACTTATTTCTCAGGGCTCAGTACCTGACCAGCATCTCCGCCTAGCAGGCTGATGTTGGCGAATCAGTTACACAACTAAGAACTTTGTAGGCGGTGTGATCTTGGCACATTTGCCCACTGCCACTGTGTTTCTACTGTAAAGATACAGTCACACTATAATATACCATATTTTGCAATAGTGGAAAAATACAGTGCATGCTGAAATAGAGGCCCAGCAAAGGAACAAGAGTAGTCTGGTAATTAAAACTACTTCACTGTAAAGGGACAATTGAAGTGAAATTAGATCATTGCAGCAGCAAACAATAGGCAATATATAATAACAGAAGAAATAGAACATAGAAGATAATACAATACGTTATTACAACAAAAATAACATTGACAGTAATACAACTAATTGAACATATGAAAGATAAAGACACAGTGTCTTTAACAGGCTAATGCAGAACTCATATTGGCTTTTAGTGTGCCAGGTACTTTCATTAATCGTAAGTGTAAAGATAAAATCAAGATTTTGATATGCCCCTGTTTTTTGTTTTTTTTACTTGCTCCCATTTCAACCTTGCCGGAAGCCCATGTTTGGCCACAACCAGTGGAGCTCATCCCATGCAATCATTAAAAAGATTAGTTATTAAGTCCTATCTTCTTTTCATACCCTGTAGCATTCAAGTTATACAAATCATTATTCATCAGTGTTCATTATAAGAGACACATTTTCTCAATATTCAATGGACAATTAAGTGCAGGCTTGCCAGAGAGCTAAGTGAGCATACAGTAGCCTTGGGATATCCTTGTTATCCTTGTTTCTCATCATGGTTGAAGTTTCACGTCCACTCTGAAATGGGATCAAGCTAAACATTGTAGAGTCTCATTCATATCACCCTATTGTCCGTCCTCCGTTGCCCTCCTGAACTTTGGACTGGCCTGCAAATGCTGGCATATAATTCATAGAGGGTATCCGTGACACTTTGCCAAAAGGACCAGAAATGTCACCCATTTTTTCATTGAGTTTTCATTGAGCCCATGCCGAGAACACAAAGTCTATCAGTGTCTATTAAGAGAGATAGATTCAAAATGTGTACCATGGAGCTGGGGTAAGACAATATGAGAAGAAGGGGAAGTGGAAGCTGAAGAACATTTATTACAAACAATTAACACTTACTTACTCTAAATGTAATATCTTGCTATAAGGAAGATCTGTAATCCTGAAGAGAAAATAATGTATTTTTTGCTCTATATTTTATGGACATTTATGGCACATTATGCCATTTTGGAGAGCTAGCTTTTTACATGAGTACAGTATGGTTATCCAGCAATGTCAAAAAAGGACAGCGTGTCCACAAGGTACACCTGTGTCATCCTGTATCTTCTGCTGAATGACACATTTTCCATTCATAGAGTAAGAAGTGCCATGACACATAAGTCCGCTCTTTCAGGTAGCATTTCAACAGAGACTCTTTTTACACAGCAAATCATTGACACAATTCAAATAGGCATATTATTGTTAGCGGGTTCTCCACTTTACCTATTAACTCAAGAGGACATCCTTTTCAGTTATGCAATTGAACGAGGAGGGAACTAACCCTCCTAACTAACCCCCCTGAAACGCTTTAAAAGAAAGTATCATACTATAACTGGCATCCACCTGAGCAAAAATTGTCAGTGCCGCTGCCATATATTGACATCATAATACTTAATAGTAAAATCCTTGGCAGTCTACTTCATTTTCATCTTTTCCTTATTGTGCTTAGGAAATACCCATTACCCTCTTCGAAGTATTTGCCAGGATGTTTGTAGACGAGCGGATTTTAACTTTATTCAAACGGAATGCCCATCACACCTTCACCTACTGGAGTGTTTTCTTCAGTTTTGGACTCTGCATTGCTTTTCTTGGACCTACAATATTGGACTTGCAATGTCAAACGAACTCATCACTCAGTCAGATTACCTGGGTATTCTTTGCCCAGCAGTTCTGCTTGTTGATTGGCAGCTCCATCGGTGGTGTTTTCAAGAAAACGTGAGTAGCTGTTCATTACAACTGGGGCGTTATCCCCAAATAGTACAAGCAATTCTAACGGTAGACAAGTGCAGTTGTTTGGTTTTCATTCTCATGTGTCTATTGTCTGAACAAAATTATTAAAATCTCAAAGCTTCTATCATGTTCAGTTCAGGATCTATTGACCATTAAATTAACACTGTTTTTGTTTTTTCTCCTAAAGGTTGTTCAGTGCTCTGTCTGCCTTATTTGTCTCTGCTCTCATCATCTCTGTAATATTTGCCATCATTCCCCTGTGCAATAATGTTATGTTGCTGGCCATTGCCATGGCTGTGTCTGGTTTTGCAATGGGCATCATTGACACCATTGCTAACATCCAACTGGTGACCCTCTATCAGAAGGACTCGGCTGTCTTCCTGCAGGTGATATAACCTGGACTAAAGCACCACCGCTTGTATCTATCGAACCACTGGCTTGACAGCATTTAAGGAGTAGTTAGTAGTAGACAGGCATAAAAAAAACATGATAAATAAAACATACATCAACTAATTCAGTTTTTTGGACACTGTTTAAATATATATATTCTTTTGTCCAGCTAGTAGCCAATTATACTGAATTCTATAAAAACCTACAATAAGTAATGACTCTGGCCTTTGTCTTCTACACTTTGCAGGCCCTTCATTTCTTCATTGGGTTTGGAGCCCTGGTGAGCCCACTGATTGCAGATCCTTTCCTCTCGGAGACAGGCTGCGGGAACCACACAGGGAATGGGACTGAGATCATGCATCATTTCAGGAACCTGCTGAGAAACAGCCCCATAGCAGAGCACAACATAACCCAGAGCCACCTGCCCCAAGAAGCAGGGGGAGAGGAGTCCATTGTGCACTACGCATTCTGGATCATGGCACTTATCAATGTAAGCCACAGGCAGAGTTACTGTTTTCATGGGTTCTTGATATACTGTCTCACACTCATCCCAAGCCTATACAAGATTTGAGCCAGTCCCCAGATATTATCACCAATGACGAATAGTCCACACACATTTTTTCTTTGGTTTCAAGTAAAGATTGAACTTTAGTTAAAACATGGTTAAAAATGATGACAGTGAAAGAACACATTATAATTTGTGCACCCCAGCTGCCTGTGCCCATTGCCGTCCTGTTCCTGATGTACCGGGAGCAGCTGATCCCATGCTGCCGCAGTGGAACCCCTCGTCTTCTGGACAAAGATGAGCTAGCCATGGAGAACCAGCAGGGGGCAGAAGGGCCAGACACAGAGCAGGAGGAACAGGAAGTCGGAGGTAAAGAACTAATAACCCAGGCCTCTATACATGAACCACTGGTAGCTCTAGCGTCGCCTGTTAGGTCACATGACCATAAACCTAATAGGACAATTGGTTTTGAAACAGGACTCCTATTTCAAGATGCTTAATGCTTTACTTTCAGGTTAAGTAAAAAAAAAAAAACTATTTTATATGCTATCATTTTTCGTTTGTTCCGTTACAGGTCATGGGGATATCTTTGGCTGTTGTCAGAATGATAACCTGCGTGGGTTGCCGGTATCTTTCTTCATGATTCATATCCTCGGTGGGATGGTGCTCTTCATGACCGACGGTATTGTGGTGAGTGAGGGGTGCAAAATATATTTTCACATAAAACACCTGAAGAACATCTCTAAGGGCCTGAATTTCCGTCTTCTGTTTTCAGGGTGCCTATGCTGGCTTTGTGTACACCTACGCCGTGGCACCACCTATGTCACTGTCTCATAAGACAGCAGGTTACTTGGCCAGTATGTTTTGGGCAGCGATCACTGCTGGACGCCTTTTGTCCATACCTCTTTCATACCGCTTCCAGCCTGTGAGACTGCTTATGTTCAACCTGGTAATACCACTATACACAGTCTAACTTCACAGTCAAGTCTTGAGTGATATCATCAACTCATTCCTGCATTCCTGACTGTCCTCTCTCTCTCTCTCCCTTGTTCTTACAGGCAGGTGTCATCGTCACAGTGTTGCTGCTGCTTATCTTCTATACCAGCAGTACCTTTCTGTTTGTTGGGACCTGTTTATGTGGGCTGTTCCTCAGCAGTATCTTCCCTTGTATGCTTGCCTATACTGAAGACATCCTTGACTACAAGGGTATGATGAAGTAGCTATAGCACAATGATAATGCCACAGTAATGGAGTTAAAGTAAGAAGTAAAACATCTATTTCTCTCTGCAGGATGTGCAACCTCAGTCCTGGTAACAAGCGCCGGAATGGGAGAGATGGTTATGCAGGTTTTGGTTGGCTCGGTAAGACTGAGTATTGTTATCACAAGTACATTTATCGAAAGAGGAAGATGAGTAGGCAGAGGTAGAGCAATAGTTTCATATAGACAAAAACAAACAGACACAAACCCAGTAGAGATGTAGATCAAAGTCCTGTGGTTTAACGTTGCGGTCACATCCCCAGATTATCCAGACTGAAGGCAGCTACAGCTTCCTACTGTGTGGAGTGATCATTGGCTGCATTGGTTTTATCGTCTTCATTGGTCTCTTACTGTTCCATCGGATGCACAGAAACTACCTCACAGGTATGCTATTCATCATTTTTGTCATACACCGCCAGGGAATCGGTAATTGTAGTTATGATGAAAGTGTATTGGAATTCATTTCACATTCATCATCTCCCACGTCACCCCGTCCCTCCCCTGCATACCAACAGGAACGTCTAAAAAGTCGGCCATGATGGAGGAGCCAGCAGCTGAGCCGAATGGTTCTGCCAAGAGTGAACATAAAGAAGAGAAAGAGAGCAGCTGAGAAGGGAAGTAGCTGTGTGTTGCCCTGTGTTGTTCTTGTTCTACTGTAGAAAATGGAATTGTTTGGTTAAAGTATTACAACAATATATCATCAGATTAACCACTGCGCGTCTTGCCTAAAAGACTACAGATGTTCAATGTATCAAATAATAACATGCTCAGTTCAGTCATCAATATTTGCAAAAAAAGATGGTTTGCTACCTTTAGAGATGATAGTTGTGAAATTTAGAGATTATTTTTCTTATTTTTCTTTTTTGTAAATCAAGAACAGTGTTCATCAAATTGTGGATTGATGTTTTGTTTTATTACATTAATGTTCTAAATGAACAATGCATATGTAAAATATAATATAAATATGATTATGTCAACATTTTGCCACTGGGAATATACTCGTGTTATATATGAAGTTTTATTTGGGCTTCAATTCATCAAATATGCAGTGATTTGATCTGTTTTAGCTGTACTCTTTGTTTCCTAATAAAACGTTGGGACTGCACTTATTTCCCGTTCAGTGGCACCAATTGTCAATTGTCACCCTAATCTATTGGGATTAATTTATAAAAATATATATACTGGATGATGTGCGTATTAAAACAGTGAGAATGTTGGATTGATACAAAGGACATAGTTTGGATAGTTTTGATAGATATCATAGACAGTTCAGGAAAAGAGTGTGAATACAACACATCATCAACAATTCAAATGTTTATTTGATTGCTTGCAAAATTAACTACTCAAGAGGACAGCATCAGATTACACCTCTGATTTGGTAGGAAGGACTTTGTCTTCAGAATGGCATCATTATAACTCTGAGAGCTAACAAATCTAAAACAAGGCATCTTGCCTTTGAATGGTTAACTAGTCAATCTGTAACTTTAGGCCCAGCTGCAGCAAGAACAGGAGGTGTCAAAGACCAGACCAGTGGCACAGTTTTGGAAGTAGGTCCTGCCTTGGCTACATTGGTAGAATTGGTTCTTGTCAGTTGGGTTTGGGAACATTCCATTACCCTTTCCAACGCAGAACCCACTGTTCATGCCACTGGTACCGGAGTCTCCTCCAGAGGAGCCACCTCCGCTGGAGCCACCTCCGCTGGAGCCACCTCCGCTGGAGCCTCCTCCGCTGGAGCCTCCACTGGAGCCTCCACTTGAGCCTCCACTTGAACCTCCACTTGAGCCTCCTCCAGAGCTTCCAGAGTCACTGGTCACTCCTGAGATTGGAGGAAGGCGAGTGGCAGGGGGGGCACAAGCTGAAAAAGACCAAGAATTATAGTAACGGATTAATTTCTCATTTAACGATTTATTTTCTGAAAACATCATGTAGATTATACACTGGTCACCGATGATCAGGGTGTTAAAATACTCTTACATGCAGATTCCAGATTGAGGCCTTTTTTAAGAACATTGATGAGTGGGTATTTTCCCTGGTTACAGAAAGTGCCCATATAATCATCCATGTCAATGGTCCACACCATGGCTCCTCCAAAGTTGTTCTTCTTCAGCCAATCAACCTGCAGACAGCCAGAGGGGGAATGTCAATTGTCATGAACCAATCATTAAACAAGCCATTTCAATCAAGGCCAAAACCACCGTGACATTTATTGGGAGACCTTGATGCAGTACTTGATGATAACAACAGGAGTGCACCCATACAGAACGAGGGACATGAAATACAATCTTTCACATGGACTTACTCCTGTCACCTGAGATACTGTGTGGCAGTAGAACACTCACTTTTTCAAATCATCATCTGTCTCTTGAGGATTGTAGAGATTGGGAAACATTCTCAACTCAATGCTAATTCAACATCACATGACACAAGCATATTGTCCCATCAAATGGCAGTAGAAATATTCTGTGCAACTCTTCCTTACCTTGATCTGAAAGCTCTTGATATTGTCATAGCCCACCCACTGGTTTCCCTTGTAGGCATATGGCACATCCTGGGGCTGGTTCCAAACCTCAGTTGCTCCATTTTTCAAAAATCCACAGATCTATAAATTAACAAAACACTGTTAACAACAGCCAACATGCCCATTGATTTCTTCATGCAGCATCTATCATGTTTTGAAGAACCAACCATGTGTCAAACAACTCTTTTCTCAAACATAACAGAAGAAACTTTATACTTTATATTATTATATACATTCAATTAATTATCAAATACATTAGAAAGTGTACCTCAAAGTAAGCCAGCTCTCCAGCCTCTTGTGTGTACTTTCCTGGAGTTCCAGCACCAGAGATAGGTGCTCCAACACCATGGTTTGCAGGGTTCCTGAGGGTGAAAGTGTTGCCGTAGGTGGGGAAACCGACGATCAGCTTCTCAGCTGGGGCTCCCTGGTTCTTCCAGTAGTTCATGGTATAGTCCTGGGACAAAGTATAGTGGTTTTGGAATTACACATGTAAACTGTTGCAGTAGACTCTCAATGTTTTAATGTCATACATGTACTTGCAGATCATGCATACTGCTGTATATTTACAGAGAAAATGTGCTTGGAGTTCTTCCTCTACTCACAATATTGAAATAGATTAAGCCACCATGGTCCTCAGGGCCCCTATAGAGGGGACTGCAGTCGCCTGTTATGGGGTTCCAAGAGCCATGGTAGTCATATGTCATGACATTGATCATATCCAGGGCCCTGGTAGTGGAGAACGTGAGGGAAGAGGCACCATGTGACCCTTAACAATTAACAGCTTTGAATCGTTCATTTTAGAGAATAGAGTGAGGATGAGACATTAGGCAAGTGTGTTTAACACATATTGCTTCAGATGCTTACTGGGCAAGCTTGGGAATCTGATAAGCAGAGTCAATGGTGCCCTTTCCAGCAGACACAGCAGCAGACATCAGAAGACGAGCCTTGTTGATCTTCTTGGCCTCACTCTCAAAAGCAGCTCTCATCTCCTGTTGAGTGTGAACAGAGAAGAGATTTACTATTGACTGAACTACACCAATAGAAAGACAATAATTTTAAGACTGTCAATTTAAGTTGTTTTGTTTTTATCTGTGAAACCTTTATTAACTGGGGTCCAGTGGTTAGGTCTTAGGGAAACACCTTGGGACTTCATTGTGGCCCAAAGTTTTTCCACAACAGGCTGCCAGGAAAAATTCCAGACAATCTGTAGTGTATTTGACCTTGGATTTTCCTATCAGGTAAGTTTTGATTTAGGCCTCATTCAGAGATTAAAAAAACTGGCACCCAAACAAAAATCTAGACATTGCTAACACACCTCAAGTAAAACAGAGTAGTACTCCCTATCCTCAGGGGGGCTTCCTCTGTTGGCTGGATACTCCCAGTCAATGTCAAGCCCATCAAACTCATACTTCCTCAGGAACACAATGACTGAGTTGATGAAGGTCTGACGGTTGGTAGGGCTGGCCACCATTGCTGAGAAACTAGTTTGGGAACAGAAAAGTATTAAAACACAAAATCCCCATCGTGTAGAGTACCATGTCTGCAGATTGATGTAGATTATCTCACCCTGAAGAGCCAAAGTTCCATCCGCCAACAGACAGCATAGTCTTCAGGTCGCCATTCCTGCCGAAGAATCAGACATTTTATGATAACTAATTGAAAAAATGTACCTATTACTCCTTAGAGAGACTTTATTATTCTTTACAGAGAATAACATGTATTGTTCTCTCATATACCCAAGGAAAACACACATTCAGAGCACATAACAGGATTCTTAGTGACTCACTTGTTCTTCAGGGCATTGAACTGACTGTAGAGCTCCACATCATTCCACTCATAGGTGGCCAGCATGTTGTTCTTCATGGTGGCAAAGGCGTAGAGAAGATGGTTACACAGGCATGGGTCGATATCAGTGGGCATGTAGATGGTTGGGGGTGGTCTGTACTGTGCCCAGTTTGTGAAGTAGCATGACAGAATGTAGGATGAGCCTTGGACACAAAATTGACATTGAAAAGAATAGTTAGAATATATTCAACTCTTTACCTTCGGGGCAATTTATGTAACGTTGGGACCAAACACATGATGCAATGATTCCTGACTGACAAAAAACACACATAGTAAACTCCCCAAATAGTTTTTCTTATAGTCACAAAATTGGTGGAGTTTGCTTACCAAGCTGTGCATGCAGCAGCAGGGCCAGAGCTGTAAAAGTAAAAGGTGCATGGTGATCTCAAACCAAAAGCAAAATAAAGAGACAAAAAATAGTCATGATGTATATCAAATTCTATTTCTAATAGCTAAGAGACCATCTGCATTATAATTTCAAGAAACATTTTCAACATTCAGTACAGTGGACTTACCTGTCACAAACAGTACTTTGCCCATGATTGCCTTGTACAAAGAGTTGGTCTGGTGCACTCACTTTTATACACACTCAATTTGCTCCAACTTTACTAATATGGGACATTTGCCAAAAAGGTTTTATTTGCAAAAGATTGTTTCACGAAAGATTATCAAATGTGCTCACATAAGCAACAGCATGTGATTACCTATCATACCTTCTTGCACATTCTTCACAGGGACACGCCGCCAATTTTAGATTTCTCCTTGTGTGAAGGACTAATTCTTACACCAAAGCAATGACTGTACAAATAAAAAAAATTCTCCTCCACATAGGGCAGGGACTTGCTAAAAAAGTAGATGTTTGTACCACAGATGTGTGTTTGGGGTTTGACTAGAATATATTCATGTATAATTTCTAACCAAATATGCTTGACATGCCATAATTGCTGTTCTTACTGAATAGTGATGAAAACTGAGCTTGCATAAGACGGGACAAAATCTAGGTACTTAGATTGTGAATATATGGTGATAAATGAATTGCCGTCTCTAGAAAAACAAGATAGCAGATGTTTGTTTGGGATTTGACTAAAATGCATTGATTTACAATTTCTTATCTAATATGCCAGATATATTTGTCATACAGTGAATATACTTTTGCTGTCCCTGTTGAATGGTGACCTGAAATATTATCTAACAGCTCACATAAACAAGTGGCAAAATTGCCTTTGAGATTTAGATTGTTGATATGTGATGATAAATATGTTTGACAACTCTACGCATGAGAAAAAGGATTGTGATATGTCATGAAGAGGGATTTGCGTGATAATACAAAGCACTTACAGGGTAAATCGACGACTTATCTAATCGTTTTGCTCCCATTATAATGTAGCCTAGCTTATCTAATGTATAATAAAAGATATGCTGGTGTCAGCGGAAAACACTGCTCTTGGTTGAGCTGGGACCTGAAAGCAGAAGTAATGCCATGCTTGCTGCGGTAACCCTGTTTGCTTTTCATGGCGTGTCTCAGACAAGCAAATGTCAAGGGGGCTGGTAACGGGATACCTCTGTTAACCACTGATTCACTCAAAGGTGAAAACCACTCCATTTAAAGAATTCACTCAGGATAAGTTCAATTTGTATTTGTCAATGTGAACAATTCCTTCGACTGTAATCTGTGATATCATAGATGTACAATCTGGAGCTGCTCCATTGAAAAGAAAAGAATACCAACTTTGTGTCACATATTCAGAGTGGAAAGCTCTTCTCTTTTGTTTCTGTCAGAGATGAAAGTTCACGAATAACAGACCAAACGATCTGTATGCACACTAACAAAATCTTTGAAATATGCCATTTTTATGCAATATGACAGTTCAGAGCTGTGTTTGTGGATGGTGCAACCTTCGGGGTGGTTACTCACCACCAGTTCATGTATCACCGACATAGATCTGTTTTTCTGTCCCGGGCTTGACCTTTTAGTCACCAGAGTCAGACTTCATCAAATACGTCATTCAAGTTTCCTCCTAGACTAAGAGAATTTGTTTACCATTGCTATTACGATCAAATGGTCTAAAATGTGAAGAAATATAGATTTGACATATTTTGTTATGATTTTGTGTCTTTAATTATGGTATGTGAACTTCAGGGTGACCTTGTTGTTGCCGTTGTAAGCAGTCAGTAAAACTCAAACAAAGATATGTCAGTCTATGTCATGGGAACTTCATATCAGTATGCATTTCACACTGCATTTCAGTATGTATTATCTATATCATGATAGATAATCATATAAAATCTTCATTTCATACTTCTACAATAGTTTCAACAGCAGCAATAACAACAACAAATTGCTCCTATGAATTGAAATAAAACAACACATCAAACTTTTAATTTAATTTAATTTAAGATGATAGTGGACAATATTTTCGCACACTTTTATTCTACGTCTATGTCTGATGTTTTTTGTAATGTCCAATCTATTTGTCCTGAAACAAAAAACAACTTGTGTCATTGAAACTGAAGCCCACTCAAATCTGTACAATTAGACTGGACCTCAGAAAATTGCAAAGTTAACTCCTGTGGATGGGATATCCACATAAAAACGTCATACTCCATGGAAAGAAATGTATAAGTGTAATCTTTTATAATAATGCTGTCAACAATTACATCATATAAAGCCAATGAAAATGTGAAGTGGCACGAAATGGCAAAGGAATAACAATAAATGTAGAGGACTGAAAACCAGAGGAAATATTCAGACAAGGCAACAGACAATATTGTTTGTTGATTGTTGATTTTCAAAATCTACTCAAATGATCAGTTAGGAAGACCAAAACTGAAAAATTAGCTTAGTTAAATACAGTGATAGATAATCTTACTGATGAATACACTGTTACTCAAGTTGGTTATTTAGCTTAAGGACCTCTTGTGCTATATCTGGGAAGGAATAAACATGGTAAAAACATTAGGCTTGTCAAGAAAGGCTGCTGTTCGATAACAGGAATAAAACGAATACCTGACTAAAAGAAGGCAGACTAATTCAAATACTGGTTACAGTATGACAGTATAGTATTAGACCTGCCATGACCTCAGGTCTTTGGTGCCACCTGCTGTAAGTGAATAAACTGGACACACAGGAGGAAAAGATGAGAGAGAACTATTGCGGTTTCTCATCATGAGCAATCGTGTTCGCAGTGTCTATACACACACACATACACAAACAAACATTAATGCCAAAAGATTTATTTCCCCAACAACCAAGTGATTGCTCAACATGACCAAAGGGAAGGAAGAAGAGGAACCCAACCCTTCTTAAATACTGCATGCAGTGCATCTACTTCACATTATTCTTTCAATTCCCATCATGAGGGCCTCTGGGTTATATGGCAACTTTCTTAATGGTAATGATGGCATTTTAATAACTCTCTAATGGCAGACTAACTTGGAAAGAATGCTTATTTTTATGTACTAATATTATGTGAAATGTTTTTGCATTTTGCAGCTCCATTTCTCTGTCTCCTCTGGCTAATGAGGCATAAAGTTGACTCAGTTCAGCTGTTGGCTCCAGCAGTGGTAACAGCAGAAAAGGGTGGCTCTGTGACAATCGCTTGCCAGTATGGGCCTTACTACAGGGGCAATACAAAGTACTGGTGTAAGGGACAGATTTACGAGCTGTGTGAGATCGTGGTGAAAACACCCAAGACCAGAAAGAGCGACAGATGCTCCATCACTGACGATAAGGTTGCAATGGTCTTCAATGTGACTATGACTTCGCTCAGGCAAAGTGATGAGGACAAGTACTGGTGTGTCATCGCCAGACGTGGGAGGAATGTCTTCACCGGTGTCCAGCTACTGATCTCCCACACAGGTAATCCCTCGTCTGGGTTGGCTGAGAAACTTCATGAAATGTGATGCAGCTATGGCAACTAAATCAATAGTGACGCAGATTGACCCAGAAAGTCACAAACTCATGTAACTCACTTGACTCCAAACCTTCAAGTTGAACGAGAAGTGCTTTAAAGAATGTTGCGGTATATTGCCTGAAGATTTTGATTTTAATGCAAGGTGTTGTTTTTCACAGTGACGCCTACCACACCTATCAACACTACACCTATCAACACTACACCAATCACTTCAACGATGATAGCAGAACAAAATGAAATGTGGTGAGTAGAAACAATCTACAGTATTGCTGATTGATAAAACAATTATCACCCTGTACAAGCCAACAGTAGATATGAGTAAACTAATAAGCATGTGAACAATGACATGCTAAAAAAAGTAAAAAAAGTAAAATAATTCTAATCTCAATGTTTTTTTGTTTCTTTTAACTAGTTGGTGGGCAACTCTGCGTTGGATCCTTTTCGTTTTAATGTTGTGTTGTTTTACAACAACACATATTGTTGTGTGGAGGATACATGCTGTGAGAATGACACCAACCACAAACTTCTGTTCCTCAAATTCTGGCAACACCACCTCAGATGTCACTTCTGCATGTCACCAAGTTTATGGGTGAAAAATTCACAAAGTCATGGATGGATTGCACACACACACACACACACACACGCAAAGCCATTCTGCCATATGGACATTCTACCAATATCTGGAATAAGCTGAACCTGTTTGTCATAAGAAAATAAACGTCAAATGAAAAAGTGTTTGGCTTGTTTTTCCTAGCACTTAACTGATTGAAGCCTCTTAGTTTTAGTTTTAGTGCCTAAAATAAGTTCAGACCTAATTTTCGTAATGTCCGATCAGTCTAACATTGTTACCTCTGGAGAACAGAGGTGTTTGGCTTCCATTTTACTTAATCTCTGTTAGATGAACATGGAGATTGTCTAAACTACACTGTGTTACTGTCAGTGTTATGCTCTAAAGATTTGAAGTTTTCAGGCCATACAGAATTAGAGAATTTCCTAAAGGTCCTGCCATGCAGAAATCAGAACTTCATTCTTGCAAAGTATTACTCATAAAAAGGAAATATGGACAAGAATGTGATGAGTTGAATTGTGGCGATGTGCTTATTTATCCAAGGAAGTTTTGCTGGACCACCGCCTTCTTCACATTCGTACATGTTGGGAGTTAAGTGCTGTGCTGATGGGATGCTCTACCGAGGGATACCACCTTGTTGAGACTGAGTGTTTCTCATTCCCAGCCCAGATTTTCCTATCTTATCTGGCTATTTAAACTGGTGGTGCTCCAGTCACCAACCCATTGCCCCCCTTGTATCTTGTTGACAGACCTATCCAAATGCCCCAACAAAGTTAATGCATTAAAGTTTCTAAGAAAGAGGCAATAAACAACAAAAAGGCAGTGAGGAATTAAGATGTTTGTTACATATTTCATCACTGTGCTGGTTGTCGGTTACCTAACCTAATTTACCCAATCTAATATGTAGTAATCTACCTTTCAACTGAAACTGAAAACATTTTTTTTATAAACTGGCATTTAACTGATAGTTTGTTTTTGTTCTGATTATGCTATAGTAGCATTGTTTGTTGGGTGTCAAATATGGTTTCTAAACTTTGCATATTGGGTCTTAGTGAGCCAGCAGTATCGATTGTCCTTTTGGCTTCAGTTTGATATTGCACTTATCAGTTGTTGAAGTGTCGCATGGACTTTCACACTTTTAGTGTTATAGTAATTATTTCCATAAATATGATCAATACTGTTAGTGCTGTTTTCTGTTTCTCAAACCCACCTTAACTGAGTTTGCCCACATTTTTTATTTGCAAATAGAGTTTAACCATATTTTAAGTCTAAAATAATTTATGAGGTAAATTCATAGTACATACTATCGAACTGATGTAAGTTGTATGAGGATAGGGCCTTTAAAAATATATATATATATATTATATATATATTAATGCTTTTGTAAATATGAATGATTTTTGTTTCTGTTAATGGTTGTTTTCCTTATAATGACAACTGCCTGTTAACTGTCACTTTTTTGTATTTACAGCTACGAGGAAAGGAACCAAGGAATCAAGTGAGAAAAGGACTCAGGAGGGACTGAGGAGGTTTACGTCACCGCTTTGTATCTGAACTCCTGCGGTCTGTGTGTCAAGTCAGCCGTAGATAGCCAGAATAATACCGGAAATATGTGATATAACTTTCAAAGTAAAGGCATAAGAGTTGTCACTTAAGGGGAAAACAAATAGGTATTTGTGTGTACAGAACAACAATACTTAAGGGAAAAACAAATAAGTATTGGTGTGTACAGAAAAACAATACTTAAGGGGAAAACAAATAACTATTGATGTGTACAGAACAACAAAAATCGAACGGACATGAATATATTATGTGAAAATGATTTTTTTTGGGGGGGAAATAAAGAATTTTATTTTCATCTACTACAGATCCCACCCTTTATATTGACGTTGGTAGCTTGTATGAATTGTAAATCGTTTCAACGCATGTCAAACATTTTATCTTGAAAGTTCTGACCGGACAAATTATTTATCCTGGCCAGCTTGACACTGGTGGAAGTCTGGACTTGAAGCTCAGCTCCTCACTGAACCAAGTTGCTGCTGCCAACGCCCGGCGAAGCAGACAGCTTTGCAGATATACAGTAAGCTAGTGGTAGGAAATTCTAACATTCCTATGTGCAATTATTTTACAAATGTACTTTAAGATATTCTTTGTTTCGCCTTGCTACCTGGAATCCAGGTACAGCTACTATAGTAGTTAGCAAGCTAACGCCAGCCAGTTGGCTGTTTGGGCTTAGCTAACGTTAGCTAACAAGTATTGGCTACGATTGCTAACGCCAGCTTGCTGACCGATAGGCAAATCTTTATTCTTTGTTAATCGAATATATAATTCTTATATGAAAATGTAACATACATAGCGTTATATTATGTGATCGATCTATTACCTCCTCCTACACAAGCATTAGCGAGGTGATTACTGAAGTAGCTAGCGATTAGTTAACGTTGTCATTAGCCAACCTTAGCTTCACATCGGCATTTGCAAGACAGTGCCGGTGATGGGGTGTGACACTACATAGCCCTCCACTTGGATTTATTTGCTCAACCAAATGTGTAATTAGCAGTTAGAGTCAGCCACACATTCATAATCATTTAAAGGCTAACGTTCACAGGACTCGAAAATAGTATGCTAACGTGCTACCATCTCTCCTTTGCCAGCCACTGCAAGCAGAATCAGCACAGAGATGCAGACTATCAAATGTGTTGTGGTTGGTGATGGAGCAGTGGGAAAAACCTGCCTATTGATTTCATACACCACCAACAAATTCCCCTCCGAATATGTACCAACAGTAAGTATTTTCACACACAACTTGATCTACTGATAATTAGATTTTTGCTAAAAATTGTGAACGAAATCCAAATTAGTTAGGAAAGTGTTCCCTTACTAATTTGGATTAGTAAAATGTATTAAGTTAGGTTTTGTACAGATTTTGAGAATGAAACTAAAGGATGAATTGTCACTGACATTTTTTTTTATCACAGGTGTTTGACAACTATGCAGTAACTGTAATGATTGGGGGTGAACCATACACCCTAGGCTTATTTGATACAGCAGGTAAGACTATTTTTCCTCCTTCAAATTCATTCCATAAATGATTGAATGGAGTACAGTTATTAGTTTGTCATGTTAAGTTAATTTACCGTATTGTCTCTTTACAGGTCAGGAGGATTACGACAGGTTACGACCATTAAGCTACCCTCAGACAGATGTTTTCCTAGTCTGTTTCTCGGTCGTTTCACCCTCCTCGTTTGAGAATGTTAAAGAAAAGGTGAGTAAATGTGTTGAACTAATAGCAGAGTTATTAAAACGGCACACCTAATACCCTGGTTACCGCACAATCTGAAATTAAAATTGCCTCCGAAACTTACTCCACATTTGTAAATATCAACTAAGCACTCCTTATTGTATTATTTAACAGTGATTGGAGAATTATGTAGTTGTGAGGTTACGTTAATAGATCTGTCATAGTTAGAATTATACAGTTAAAATAACAAACATGTACTAGTGTCAAATGGCACATCCAACCGCCTTGAAGTATCTGCTCTGAACTTGATTTGATTCTGATGCATTCACAAATAACTAAAACACCCATTTTTTGTGAAGTGTCTCGCGCTGTTGACCTATTTCAAGGCAAAATGACATTATGCATGGTTTTCACTGGGGTGTCAAGAAGTAGAATGCATGAAGCTAAGGCATGAATAAGGAAAAGATTATTTAACAAAATCCCAAAACAGCCTGTAAAGTATGTGCAAAATAAGTGGGTAATTTAACTAGTATCATAGTGTATGCTGGCACTTGAAATCTTCTGCTGGTCATAGAGGCATCAAATAACACACATCAATTATTGCACTCTGCATTGTCTCCAACCATTTGCTCCATTTCTAGGTCACTTTTTTTTTAAAGTAAGCCACTTTCTAACAGTCTATTTCAATATTCTCCTCCTTACTGCTGCTGGCGCATAACTCTCCAGCAGCCCAGTGTGTACTGAAAGGCATTTATCACAGGGAATTGACCCTGATATGTCAGATATTGGACCGAATTAAAGTATAAGGCCATGTTTATGATGGTGACAATCATGTTTTTTTGTCATAATTATATTGTTATGAATAATAGACCACGTCTAAAATAATCTTTATTATTGTGCTTGCCTTTTGTTGATGTGGTTTTTGCTTTTGCCTTTCTTCTACAGTGGGTTCCTGAAATAACTCACCACTGTCCCAAGACCCCATTCCTGTTGGTAGGGACTCAGATTGACCTGCGAGATGACCCCTCCACAGTGGAGAAGCTAGCCAAGAACAAACAGAAGCCAATCACCCCTGAGACAGCAGAGAAGCTGGCCCGTGACCTTAAGGCAGTCAAATACGTTGAGTGCTCAGCCCTAACACAGGTAAGACCTTTCATTCAGTAACAGTTTGTGTTGCTGGTATGGTAGGCGTATTCCTTGGATGGCAATTAGTTGCCTAACAACTTTAAAATGCTTTGCTCTGTCTCTTGCTGACTACTTTTGCTAACAACTCCATCTTGGATCTAACTCTGGTGTTGTCCGCCTTTCTTTCTCCCCTCATTCTCTTTTTATAGCGGGGACTGAAGAACGTATTTGATGAGGCTATCCTAGCCGCTTTAGAGCCCCCTGAAACTCAGAGAAAGAGAAAATGCTGTCTGTTCTGATGTCTTCTTGAATCTTGCTTTGTCTCTTGATTGTCTGCTGCTTATTCATTGTAAAGAAATGTCTATTTGTCACTAAAATAACCATGATGCTCTTTTAAACTTTGTGCCCATTAACTTTTTTCCATCTGCTCATGTGTGCTTTTGTTTCAACTTGGCCTAATCTCAATTACCCACGCTGCCTTGGTCTATATGACAAGGGTGCCATTCTTTACTTTTCCCTTCTGTTCTCAGCACCTTGTGTGCAAGTTTACATATGGCTGTGCGTAGTTAAGTTTGTTTTTAATTTAAAATTCTGTTATTACCTCAGTATTGAACTTTTCAGTTTTGTTTGTACCCCTACAAAGCATTTATGCCATGTGCTGTCATGGACTGTAATATTGAAGTTGTTTTTCTTTCCGCTGCAACATCAAAGTTTTCAATTGGCTTTGTCTTTACTCAGACAACTTGTATTATGTTATTTGAATAAAGGAAAAATTGGATTGCCCTGCTCTAGCGCTAGTCAACTTTCATTTGCAATCAAGTCCCTGAACATGCTTTCAATTTGTATTTGGAGCATAGCTCTGTTTTGATTTATTAATGCTTTGTTTCCACAGAAAGGATTAAAGAATGTGTTTGATGAGGCAATACTGGCTGCCCTGGAGCCTCCTGAACCTAAGAAAAGACGTAAATGTGTACTGCTCTAAGTATCGTGCCAGCCTTGTCTCTCCCACACCAGCTTCTAAATCTAGGCTAACAGTATTGAGGAGGTCCGGTTGTTGCTGTAGCTGTAAAATCACATTCCGATATGAGTTGAGATATCATGAAGTTTATGCCTCCTTATGGTACAAATCAAACTATTTGATGTGTTGAGCATGATTTTAAGATGTACCTAGCAATGTTGTTTGAGATGATTTGAGGTCTTTCATGATATGAACACTGGATACTTAAAATGTAACCATTTACTAAGAGTTAATATCAAAGTATAGTGGACACTTGCAAACAATGTTTGAGTTGGACTACAGTATGTTTACTGTCTATAGTTTTATCTAAGTGTAAAAAGATCTTGAAATGGTGTTTTCATGGAACCACTGTTGAAATGATGTTTGTGTTCTCTTATGGACTAATTATTGGCAGTTGTTTTGTCCATTAGTGACTGACTGGGCTGGAAGAGGCACACGGTTTCTGAAATTGATGATGGCAAGTAGAAAAAAAAACTTGATGGTTGAGTGTGATGATCTAGTGATGTCTTAGTATTGCCTACATCTATTGCTTCTCCTTTGCCTTTTCCAATGCCACTGTCTTAAGTTTTAAATCTGTACTGCATATGCATCCCTGGCACTTACGGCTCAGTGTTACCTCTGTTGTACAACAGACGTCCTGGGAAAGTCATAGACTGAAAATTGTTTTCCAAACCTGGGAAAGTTTGTTAAAATGATAGCTTTCTGAAAGGTTTTGGAGAAGCCATGGAGATTTACCTTTTTTTTTTTTTTCACTTGGTCAAAATTTCAAGCTATGCTCCTGCCAGATCTAAGTAATCTTTGAAGGAATATGACATCTCCAGGATATATGCTCCATGTGACTTCTCGCTTGCTAAATCAAAACCTGTAGCACAAAAAAAATCTTGCTGGCAAATACATGGTAAATGTATGGAATATGATTTGTTAAAAAAAGAAAACACTCCACTGGAGGCCGAGTATCACAAATTTTGTTTTGGTTGATTTTACACATTATTTCAGTGATAGAATGCAGTTACTTTACATTCCTAATTTGAGGAAGATGAAGCACAAATGTTCTCTAAATCATTCACTGTTTGTGATGGGCAGGGCTTAGCAAGGTCATGGTGATGTTAGTGTATCCTGCCTTCCAATCAACAAAAGTTGCATTGGTTGAATTTTGGTGTGTTTGATTCCTGGTAGTTTTTTCTAATATTTTACTAATCAGCATGCAAACCCAGGAAAATGTACCATTTTGTGAATTGAACAAACGCACTGCTAACCTGCTGCACAAGTAAGATGTTGAAAAAACAAATTCTGACACTTGCTTTATGAACTGCTTCACACACTCTGAAATCCTGTAAAGACTTTTGAACAAGAGAGCTAGTTTTATTAGCAAATTTGTGTCCTATATTATGACCACACCCGGTCAGTGGGTTGGAATCTGATGTAGACATTTTTCTGAGGAAAAACCACAGGAGTTATGTGACCAATGAAAACCTGATGACATTGAGAAGCTGAGGTGAAGCTGAAATTAACTGATAAAAAGTTACTTTGCAATAGAGAAATTAAATAGGTTACCTTAGAGTGTTTGATTTTTATTTTATTTGACTTAAAAATTGTACTGTATCTTGCTTGTGATAAAACATCACAATAAACCAGTATTATGAATAAACCTTACTTCAAATGCCGTATGTTGTTTACTGACTTGTTTGTTTGCTGACTTGTTACATAAATGAGGTAAAGTAAGGACAACCAACATAGCCCAATATAACTTTTATTGTATAAAATGCCACAGCTGACAGTGGTATATACCATTAATATACAACAAAAACACAATCACTTGTACACTATAAATTGTCAGCATCACACCTTAAGAGTTAACATACACGATGGTGCAAAGAGAAAAGATTCATTTCCGTTAACATTATCTTAAATAATGGTGCTGAAGCCTTAAGAACAACAATCATTAACAGGAATCCCTTGCAATCTGATGGTAAAATTTGAGTTTTGTTGTCCCAAACCACCCACCCTAGTCCTAACTAGACTTGGTGAAGTTTCTTTGAGAGATGACACGAGAAATTTAAGATAAACAGATCAAATCCCTTCCTAGATCTAAGACCTGAGACAAAGCTGTGTAATAATGGTGGCAGGGTGATATTCAATGAGGCATCTTGTGCTACACTCATAACACTTTTCATGGCTAGTGGGCAGACTACAACACTAACGGGCAAGTGAGCAAACGACTCACTCAAATATCATGAATATCCATGCAGAATTTTGAAAATTCATATATATCTTTTTGTGAACTTAGAACTGGACGTGTGCTTCTGTAGTGCGTCTACGTTCCCAAGGTCGCTTGGGTCTATGAGACATGTATCACTGCAAAGATATTGCTGCAAGGCTGTTTTAGGAGTGTGTATAATACACTAGCCCTGTTTGAAAATGACCAGCCATGGTCTATTGAAGGTGGTCTCTTAAGGTGATTTTACTATCACAGTGAGATATACATCAGTTAGGTGAAGTTAGCTACACACTGGTTACAATTGCTCTCATTATAACATTTACAATCCTTCTTGTGTTGTAGCAAATCTGTTACAACTTTTCCATGAAAGTTTTAGATTATTGTATCATATTTTATCGTCCTTGCAGCAAAGTGCCGTGTTAAAATAAATGCATAACATCATGTCTTCTCAAGAGGCTGCTGTGGATTTTCCCCAACAGGCATATTCAAGCTTTTATAGCTGCTGCAACAATCTGTCCACACTGAAAATAACTACAGGTGACATAAGGCAGATAAGACTTGAAAAGGTGCAGTTTTAGGCAAAGGCAGGAAGCAGGCATTAGCAGCATGTAGATGAACCCCACAGAGCTACCTCTCCACTGACGGACATATCTCAACACGGCTGTCTGTAACCCGGATTCCATACCAGCCTGCCCAGAACTGAGTGTCCTTGCCTCCATGGATAAAACGGACGTATCGCACTCCCGGTCCATAGTTCTTAAATACATGGGTCACCTGAAAAATAAAGATCAGTAGGTAAGAAGTCTGCTGTTGTCCTTGGGCTTTGGACATCTTGTGAACATTGTTATATTCAATAGTGCGCTGTGCTCTGTTCATACCTGACTCCATTGCTGTTCATTCCACTGCTGAAAGTTAATGGTCTCAGGAGCAAACGTCTGGACAGGCTTCTTCTTTTGATTCAGCAACTCGACACGGATCTCATATTCGCAGCCACAATCCCATCGTGGTGCATACCTAGTACAACACACAGACACGTGCATGCATACACACATAGACAGTCGGTTTGACATTCTGATTTGACATTCAGCACTGGGGTTTCTTTCCAATAAAAAATACTATTCTATTAAACATGTTTTATTGGAAAAAACAGTTATTAACACATTACGTTTGAATTCAGTCTAAGCTAGAATAACAAACAACGTGCTTATGCCAAATGCCTATATACACACACAACACACTAATGAACATGGGCAAACACTATATAGTCAATGACTGCAGAATAACTGGCTATGAAAATCTGGAGGTGTGTACATGCCTTCCTTATATTGAAGAAATAATCAAACTAGCAGTGAGAGTAATTTCACATGTATGTTTCTTACCAATCAGATATTTTGATATCAGGCTGGAAGTGGTCCATAAATGACTTGTTATAACCTTCCTTCACCAAGTCAATCAGCTGGGACTTCCTACACATTCTGAAGACAAGACAAAATGTGTACTTTGTAGTATGTAACGTGCAGTCAGAGTACAATATGTATGCATTTCTGCTGCCAAATATACGCACTGGTAGGAGGTCACAAAGACATTCTGGACTGCCTCATCTGGATGTGGCACCATTGTACTCTCTACTTTCCATCTATCTCCACCATTCTCCAAAATCCTCCAGTCACTTAATTCTTCTATTAAAAAAAAAGGAGGAGGTGGAGTTATGAGAGTAATCTTGTTTACTTGGTGGTGGTCCTTTGTAGCTCAGTGGGAAAAACATGGAATTAACACCACCAGGGTTAAGGGTTTGATTCCCACTGGATTCACCCACACTAATACAAGTACAATACAAGTAATGAACATTTACTATTCAGTTTAGCTGTTTGTTGGTCCCTTACGTTCCCCTCTTGGGTTCTTGAGAAGATTCCGTCTCATCTTGCACAAGAAGTAAAACAATCTCCAGTCGGCGGGTGTTTTGGTAGCATCGCAGAGGTGATATCCCTCTCTGCGACATCTCTCTCTCCACAGAGACTCACTGTCGACCACCTCCTTCCATTCACGGCACACTAACCGGCAAATGCATACCACCCGTTGGGGAGGGAGATTGATGAAGATCTCCTCCAGGACATCCAGAGGAAGAACAGGGAGTAGATCTATGGACTGGAAAGAAGACAAGTGAGAAGCACAGAAGCTGCAGCTCTGGCTGACCATTATCATTTTCAAATATGGTCAAAGGTTGCAAGCACTGCCTTGGGATGAAATCCCCCCACTGCTTTCTTAACCATAGACCTTTAAACACCCGAACATCAGCATTCAATCTCAACGTTAAATGAAAAGTACTCAGTAAAACACTTTTAAACACCTTTAAAAACAGCTATTGGTGGTGTACCTTGCATTTCTGGGCCCATTTTGTTGTTTGTATTTATTATTATTTTATTATTCTCTGGGATAATTGCCCAAATGTAGCAAAGTCAAGATTTTTTCCAATGCAGCTGCAACAGAGTTTATTAGCAGAAAAATGTTCAACTATCTAAAACATCAATGGTAAATGTCAGGCTTTGGTGCCAATTCCTCAAAAGCAAAAAGCGAGGACTTCTTTCTAGACCCGCCATTGTGCACTAACATTAAATGATCATACAGGGAGAAATCCATCGCAGAAGAAGCAGAGATACTGTTTTTTCCACCAACAGTGCATAATGAAATGCAGCCACAATACATGTTGTGTTTTGAGCAAGGGCCACAACTCGCTTTTTCTACACTGGAAAACTCTTTCTCATACTATGCTATACTAATCCCCTCTCCACCCATAGCTGAACATATCCAGGCACTTTCTTTGGGGGTTGTTGAAAGGCATTCTGGGAATGAATGAACTTAAGTTCACTAACTGAAGAAGTGGACAAGGTTGAGTGTGTACACCAAAAAAGTAAATTACAACACATCATCACAAAAGAACTCCAGGAATGCAATGGACATCACAGATTGATGATATATCACAGTGTAAGAATATCCAATTTCTCCTTTAATGCTAGGACAACAAGACTCACTTCCAACCAAAAACACCTGGATGCGTGGCGAGGAGCACCTGAGGAAAAGGTGACTCACTGTTGTGGGCTGAGGCCCTTGCATGGGGCAGCAGAGCTCAAAGTACTTCTTACCATCCACATGTAAGGGAAACTCCACACCACACCTTTAAACACGTCTAGCTGAGTTCAATTACTTGTAATGCCCAGTCAAGTACATGTTTTATGTTATTAACGGAATATACTCTAAAGGTCCGGTACAGCACTACTTACATCTGTCGGAAGAAGCGAGGCTTCAGCGTTACTATAGCCCAGAATCTGGCTCCGACTTGGGGCTGAATCGGTGGTGTCGGCGCTGTAAGTTGCACCCATAACGTTAGCTCTCTTCCTCATCCCCGTGATAGACGCAGGCAAATATTATATTTGCAAGCAAGACAGTATGCGGTTGTTATGGTTATCACTGGGCAAGGCCGATGCCGAGAGACGCGGAAGTGCAGTTTGGGAAATAGATATGCTGTCTAAAATGAGATAAACAGATACACAACGCTACGTCTCAGTCGAAATTTAATTTGACTGATTTTAAAATCGTCGGGGGGGGGGCATACAACCCATCCAATTCCAAAAAAGTCTCAAGAGTCACCACACCACTACATGTTGCTTATTACTCACTCCTTCCTTGAAGTGACGTTTCAAAAGAGCAGCTCGATTTGGTCCCGCTGCGAGCCGGACACACACAGCTCCGCTAACGGCTGAGAGAACGAACAAACTCCGCCCAATCGGTCGAACTCGGATTCAATAACGAGCTTCCCTGGCTCAGGCGGGACTTCAGATGAGAATGAAACACTGATTTCCTCTCAAACCTACATAGCTAAAGAATGTGATAAGGATTGGTTGTAGGGTTAAACATTTTTTTTGATCATTTAATGTGATCAACCCTGCATAACGTGTCACTTGATATGAGAGGGACAACCCCCACAAAATGAATCATCAGTACACATCCCCATGACATACCCCCACTGAGTCAATAGCCAGGTTAATGTGTATCAGGCAGGCATACTCCAACTTCTGAAGGGCCAGGGAGAGCTATGTCTCCACAGATGGGTATATTTCAACACTACTGTTAGTCATCAGGGCTCCACTACCCTGCCCAGTATACTGTCTTGACCTCCATGGGTGGAACAAATGTATGGTACCCCTTGAACACATCTGAAATACACCAAGTAGTCAAAACGTTAGGGCAGTCTACTCCTTCCAAGAAATAGGCTGACCAAGTGAATCCAAAAAAATAAGCTGTGATTCCTTATTGGTTTCACCTATTAAATCCACTTCTGCCATGAAGGGGAGATGAAGGTGAGGAGACGTTAAAGAAGGGTTTTACTCCTCTTGACATTCATAGATTGTGCAGAATCGGGTGCAACTCCACAGTAGGAAAGAGTTCCTAATATTTCATTACACTGAGTGTAAGAGGATTATTGTGAGAAGATTATTTCATTTTACATGAACGTGAGTTCACTCTACGAAGGTGTGTACCAAGCTTGCTTTAACCCTCAGGCATCATTATGGACATTTTTGTCCATTTGAGCAAATTTTTCCTCTTGATCTGGCCATCATTTTGGCTGTGTTAGTGCATATGGCACAATTTTTTTGTAAGAAAGTCTCTCTCTTGACACATTTTGGAATTCAAATTTAATTTTTCTAATAGATCAATAGAACACTGTGAAAAAAATTTACTACCCTCTTAAGTCATTAAGGACAAAAATGTCCACTTCCAAAAAACTGCTATAAAAACTTTACAGATTAATATTTTTTTCTGCTTTTTTCTGCATAAATCTCTTAAACAACTTCAGCCCTGCTCAAAACTACCAAACATTCAATCATTTTGAGGATTTTAACCCTTTAAATGCCAGTTTGATTACTTGATGTCACTGTTGTTATTTTTGAAAAAAAACACAAAAATGTCTGTTTTTTCCAAAAAACATATTAGCATCATGTAATCAAACTGGCATTTAAAGGGTTAAAATCCTGATAATTATTCAATATTTGATAGTTTTGATCAGGACTGAAGTTGATCAAAAGACTTAACCCAAAAAAGCAGAAAAAAATATTATTTTTATAGCAGTTTTTGGAAGTGGACATTTTTGTCCTTAATGACTTAAGAGGGTAGTAAATTAAACTGATGCCTGAGGGTTAATAACACGTCTTCTTAGTACATGCTAAATACGGAAGCCCCGAAGGCTTTCCCCTTGCCCCTTTTATACCTTAACATGGGCTAAACCAAATATAGGGCAGGCTAAACCATTCACATGGGTATATTCAGTTTACACCACAATCACTATATCCAATCTTCACAGAATATCATTGAATGGTTTTGAGGGATAAATCTCATTCATCATTAGAATATGCTCTGTAAAGTGGATCTCTTCTGTTGATTACCTGATTAAATGTCACAATATCATTACCCCTCTCACAGAAAACTGGATCAGGAACAGACGTCTGGATTTGCATCATTCCTTGGTCAAGTAACTCCACAGAGACTGTATATTTACAACCAATCTGCCAAGTTGGAGTATGCCTTAGGTGAACACACATTAAACAAGACTTGTGAGCTAAATGTGCATCATTAAATAATATTGCACATGTACCTATATACAAACACAAACGTAATGTGGTCTGACAAAGGTTGCAGTGATAGACTAAATCCACATATTGAAGTAATCTTCCTTATCAGATATTTTGAAATCGGGCTGGAAATGGTCCATCAATTCCAAACCAATCTGCTGAATCTTTCAGTAGCAAGTGCTAACATAAACAGCAGGGATGCCACTTCAGACAAAGTTACAGTACATATAAAATAGGTTAGCCAGAGTAAGTTATTTACTCACTGGTAAGAGATAAAAACAACCCGCCCTGAACAGTGTTATATTTTGTGTTAAAGTGACAGCTGTCTCTATTATTTTCCCTCACCACCATTCTTCAGAATCTTTTTGTTGATGAAATTGTCTATAGAGGAAGAAAATGGGATTTTGGGGTTAGACAAAACATCATTTTGTCTGCCCTCTTACCAGCCCTTCTTCGTTTTTTTTTAAGAATATTGTGTCTCCTCTCATCAAAGAAGTGAAACAATCTCCAGTCCTGTGGTGATTCAGTTGCATCTTTGAAATCTCTCTTCAAAGGGACTGAGAGTCAATCACTTCTTTCCAATGACAGCACACTAGCTGGCAAACACAAACTACCTGATGGGGGTGGGGGGGATTCTCCTCTAGGACTTCCCAAGGGGAGAGTGGGAAATAGACCAGTATTATATGAATTAATCTTCATGTATTTTATACAGACCAGATGCAATTTGTCTTTGACAGTGCTTCTAAAGGACTGCAATTCATTAAATGCACAGATGGCCAAGCATAAAGAATTTAAAATGATCATCATAACCTCTTCTTCATAACTCCATCCATCTATGCAACTTACATTTTCCAGATGCTAAGTTAAGTTTGAGGCTGGGCTGTAACTCCTGTTTGTTGAACATTTGTTTCTTTGCTCTCCTCGTCGTTCTGTATCAGCTGCAGATGCTGAAAATCAACACGCGCTTGTCTTTTGAACACGGCATCATTCAGAAGTTTTCACAGTGCAACCCTGGCACACTGCCTGTGTGGGTGTGACCTCTGAGGATGCAGTCAGGAGCTTAAAATAACTACTGAAATCTGTGTGGGATGCTATAGTTCATAGATACTAGTTCAATTCAGACAAAAAAACGGACATATACTCAAGTCACTAGGCACTGTCACAAAACATTCAAGTTGCCTTAAAGCTCAATATTGCTGTTGATAGATCAGTGATTCATTAGTAATAATTCTGATCAACCATGTTAGCCACATAGTTTAGTTCTAGCTGATTAATTAAAAATACAATAATTAAAAACAATTCCGCTCCCCAACATCCCAAACAAATGCAGAGACAAGATAATTCCTGCTTCCAGATAAAAATGCCAAAATGGTTAAGCAACATGGAAGCGACTCATTTTTAATAATATGGCAAATATACAGAGGTGCATTCATGTCTCCAGTCACATAGGCACTGCAGTGTTGTGTACAATACAGTAGAACTTGATCATACATTACAAGCCATACCAAAGACAAATGGGTACAGAGGAGGCTAAAAGGCCTGGGGAATAAGATTGTAGCCACTGATTTTGGTGTCCCTTCAATTTCAAACAGGCCACAACCCTGTCCATAGATACTGGATCATAATCAACCAGGATACTTAGACTCTGTTCTGCATATGTTAATTAACAATATAAAGATAAAAGGAAAATGCATGACTTCTTGAAAACGAGGACTTAAATCCATGTCATCTCTAAAACAGGAGTTTATCCATTTTCTGTTCAACAGTCAGTTCAACGACGTGTCTCTGTTTGTCCAGCGGAGGAGCTCCTATGTGTCTGCGTCAATCCTGTGAGCTGTACAATGGAAGTAGGAAAAGATAAGACAAAAAAAACCCCACTACTGGCAAGCACCTAAACATTATATGCAGTATAGCTCAATGGATTTGAAGAGGCATTTTCAAACTGGAGGGAAAAATCTAAGACACGCTACATCAAATACATCTACAAATGCTCAGCGTTAAAGTACATTTCCCCTGCTGTCAATAAGCCCTGAAAGAAAGTATAAGTTCTACTGGATCATAAGCCTGCACTGAAGTAGTCAAACAATATAGTAATGGGGACAAAAATCTGACACAATCCCCATGCAGCTTCTGGGAGTCACTGTGCTGTACTATGCTACTAGTCTATGAGTCTTACATTGCTTTGGTATCCTGAGTGCTTCCATGTCCCCTGACAGGACTTGATGCATGACTCCCCGGAACTGATACAGCACCTTCAGGCTCTTCTCCTCCCCCACGCAGGGGTCGTAGAACCCAGGGAGTCCTGACTGGAAAGACAACGTAAGGTCAAATAAAAAACTGCACACCAACTCACCCTACGGCAGATTGAGGGTGTAAATCAGTATACAAATTGTGCACCCACAAAAAGGTAAAGACGTTACAATGTTTTGGGTGGAAAAAAAAGCTGTTTGCATAGCAAACACTGGCAGAAACTATTTTAGTCTGTAGGTTTAGATACATGCACTGAGTAACCCATTAACTGGGTTTGGGAATTGTGCACAGTATTTATCTACATACCTTTGTGGCTTCAGTGAGGATGAGCTTTGAGTCTTTCACCAGGCACTGCAGTGGCACAGTCACATCAATGACCTTTGCCCTCTCGTGTTTCTTACTGTTGTCCGTCACAAACTTGCCGTACCAGGCATTGAGGATGATGAGACCTAAACCAGGAAACAATGCCAAGGATGGTGTGAATCAATAGGACATGTAATGTTACATTCATGCACCTATATTATTTTTCATATGTGACCCTGGCCTTACTAATGAAAATCACAAATTTAGAGTCGGTTGTAGAAATCCTCTGGCACAGACAGAATCCGGCATTGAATGTATGTTTGGCCACTGGTGAACCGGTATGACCAGGGGAGGCCTGGTAATTACAATTATGAAATAAGCACCTCAACCAATTTTATGCCAGTGATTCTTCTGAAATACCTAATACAAATTCCAATATAAATTGCCTGTGTTTTTTTCTGTAATTAATTTTAATCTCAACTGCCAGCAATTTCAGCCACACAGTGATTAAGAAGCAGTTTAGAATTTAGCAAATTCTTATTTGAGACTTTTGAGTTTGTTCAAATCATTTTACAAGTGGACAATAAAAAGACAGCACCATTTCCATTTTAGGCTATTGAGATAAGCACCATTGAGACTAATCAATTGAATAGAGAGGTGCAGCTGTGTCTGTCATTACACACAGTTATTAACAGTTGCTTAGCAAGTCCCCTCTCTAGGGCATTTCCTGTATTAGTGAAACCATTCAGAGCAACCTCTACAATGACAGGTGGTATGAGCCAATTATCACTTGCCATACAACCCCAGGTGAAAATTATGCTGAGAGCTTTTGGTTAGTGCCCTCTTCAAAGGCAAACTATAAAGCCCAAGTTTAAAGGAAAACTCCACCGAAATTTAGTTCTATTGTACAGAATTGCTGTGAGCAAATCTGAACCAGAAATACACCTATATCATGGCAGATTTGCCCTACATACTGTAAGTTAATCTTTTATTCTCTGTCAATGGAAGAGGCCCAGACTAGTCTTGTTTCAGGAGAACAGTCCCTGGCGACATATGTGAGCTCTCCAAGCTCTCCAACAGAAAATCATATGAATTCTGTTTTAGGTTTGATTTTTTCTTTAACAGATGTTAAATTGTTGCGGCCATGCCATTAACAGGTGTACACTGGCAATTCATACACAACACATTCATTGTTAAAGAACAATATAACACTGGGCAGCTGTTAAGTGTCTGTAATGGGTGATTTATGTCTATTATAGTGAGAGAAAATAAAAACTTGGAAGAGTATGTATGTCAGAGACCTGATTTGGAGGTGAACAACATTCAATCAGGCATAGCTTTCAAATAATTTGACCTCAAATGTAAGAAACCAGTTCTGAATCAAATAGTTTAATTATGTGCTTAAAAGAAACTCTAAAGCAGTATTCCCAGGATAAGTTCCTTGTCTGGTTAAATATTACTGATCTTACCCAGTCTAGATTCCTCAGCTTCAATAATCCTGCGCACAGATTCCTGCATGAGCAAGACCTTTAGAGATGAAAGAGGCAGAGGGAGGGAGAAGGGGAGGGGGGACAGACAGAAATGAAGACAGACCGAAACAAAGAGATTTCATACATCATATGGATTGTACAAATAAATTTCACAAAGGCTTTGCATACATCTATCTAATCCCATCGCAACCCCTTTGTTCGTACAGCTCCGTGATTGGTTTGGGACTGGCCACTGTTTCTTGATAGTCACACACAATGCATTTAATCATCTCTTATCTAATGCTCAAACGCAGGATTGCACCCCAGCTAAATGTAAGCCTGTGGAGGACTCACAGCAGACTCTGCCTCCTGTCTCTTCCTGGCTATGTCAGAGGCTGAGCTCTCCTGTTGCTTTTCCAGGTCTCTGTTGAGTTGAGAGATAAAGGGAGAATTACATTTGGCTCTTAAGATAACTCTGGCATGGTAATGTGTAGTACTACTTTTATTCATATTATTTGTATGAAACAACCAACGTCAAGGTAAGCTGTTATATAAGAGGGGGAGTTCTTACTGTTCCTTCTGGGCGCGTACATAGGGCCGGATAACAAGCCGCTGCATGGCGAGGTAGAAAACCAGTGGTCCGACGGTGGCGTAAAATACTGCACTGGGCAGGAGTTGGTCGGTCAAGTGAATAGGGAAGAAATATGTCTGGCTGGCTCTGTTTAACCTGTGGACAGAAAGTTAGTTCTATTTAGTTCCTTATGTTTAATTATTTTACTTCCTTTTACAGCTGTCTTACTTCCTTTTACATTGCAAAGACAAAAAATATTAGATGAGGCTAACGTCAGTAGTCAAAGATGAAGGAGATAGAGTAAATTCTTTCTGCTACACGACAAGAGGTTTGTGGGAGTTCTGTACGAAAAATGTGAAGGTCGCAGGTAAGGTGTGAAGATTAATTGTTATAATGACATTTTCAATATAACATAAATTTCATTTATTTTTATTAAGCAGATCCTGATCAATAAACAACAGACACCTGTTTGGCCACCTGATTAGCTGATCTGACATTGCCTCTTGATGCCCGTGGTACCACGGCAACAGCAGTGTGGGGAAAAACCCTCTGGAAGCTAAATAGGAAACTGGAGCAGTGAGCCATGCTTACTTGATCTTGAGGGAGACACCCTGGGGCACTCCCACACTGACGGTGGCCCCGAGGACACTGTGTCGACTGATCTTCCTCTCAGCACCATACTCTATCACAGTCCCAAAGAAACCTGATCTGCGGGTAAAGACAGAGTTACTACCTACACATCTACAGTCAAAGATCATTTGAAGTTCAGCTCTCAGTTCTTGCACAAAAATGACAAACTACACTGATTCAAATGGATAGAAAAATGTGTAGGTGTAGAAGCAGAATCATACCAAATGAATTTCCGATCAATATGAACTAAAAAACAAAGGCTTTACACACCGATCAGCCATAACATTAAAACCACCTGCCTAATATTGTGTAGGTCCCCCTCGTGCCGCCAAAACAGCTCTGACCCGTCGAGGCATGGACTCCACAAGACCTCTGAATGTGTCCTGTGGTATCTGGCACCAAGACGTTAGCAGCAGATCCTTTAACTCCTGTAAGTTGCGAGGTGGGGCCTCCATGGATTGGACTTGTTTTTTCAGCATATCCCAGATCTGGGGAATTTGGAGGCCAAGTCAACACCTTGAACTCTTTGTCATGTTCCTCAAACCATTCCTGAACAGTTTTTGCAGTGTGGCAAGGTCGGTGGTACGTGTCAAAGTAACATCCACATTGCCCAGAGCATCACACTGCCTCCGCCGGCTTGTCTTCTTCCCATAGTGCATCCTGGTGCCATCTCTTCCCCAGGTAAACAACGCACACGCACCCGGCCGTCCACATGATGTAAAAGAAAACGTGATTCATCAGACCAGGCCACCTTCTTCCATTGCTCCATGGTCCAGTTCTGACACTCACGTGCCCATTGTAGGCGCTTTCGGCAGTGGACAGGGGTCAGCATGGGCACTCTGACCAGTCTGCCGCTACGCAGCCCCATAAGCAGCTAGCTGTGATGCACTGTGTGTTCTGACCTTTCTATCATAGCCAGTGTTAACGTTTTCAGCAATTTGTGCTACAGTAGCTCTTCTATGGGATCAGACCAGAGGGGCTAGCCTTCGCACCCCATGCGCATCAATGAGCCTTGGGCGCCCATGACCCTGTCGCCGGTTCACCGGTTGTCCTTCCTTTGACCACTTTTGGTAGGTACTAACCACTGCATACCGGGAACACCTCACAAGACCTGCCGTTCTGGAGATGCGCTGATCCAGTCGTCTAGCCATCACAATTTGGCCCTTGTCAAAGCCGCTCAGATCCTTACGCTTGCCCATTTTTCCTGCTTACCAACACATCAACTTCAAGAACTGACTGTTCACTTGCTTCCCAATATATCCCACCCCTTGACAGGTGCCATTGTAACGAGATAATCGATGTTATTCACTTCACCTGTCAGTGGTTTTAATGTCGTGGCTGATCGGTGTATATAATTTATATGCAACAATATACCATAAAGGACATGATTTTCAAATTAGTTCTCAGAGAAGAGAACAGATATTTCACTTTGACAACATACTTTACTGAGCCCTTGACCTTCGTCTGGTCTTCATCCTGGAACTTGTACTGGTAACTCATCATCACAAAAGAGTGAGGAATGCCAAGCTGCAGGAAAAAGCAAATCATTTTTCTGGCACAACCTTGATGAGCAATTATTGCTTCATAGTGTTTAGAAATGCATTAATAAAAAATGTAACTGCTGGTTGCAAACCTGCATTGCGAAGGTGAAGTGGCTGCTCTTGGTGTCCCTGACAATACTAGTGTTCATAGAGGATTGGGTCCCCCAGCGCCACTGCAGATAGCCCATAGTGTTCTTGTCTAGGTGACGGGCCAGCACAGTAGGTAACACCAGGACGCACGCCTCGGGATGAAAACTGGAGCCCACACTGGGCAGTCACAAAGCTGGGGGAAAATATTTGTCCCAAGACTTAACGAAAATGTTCATGTCGCAATGAAAATACATATTGCCCCCATACCCACCCCCCACCCCCGGTTTCTGTACGTACCAGCGTGGTGTCAAGTTTCGGAATATCTTCATTCCAAAGAGAGGTCCATGGGTGTCTCCAGCACCAACCTCTAGCTGTGTACACAGAGACATTGGATGAAGTCTTATACCTCAAAAATGACACAGACAAAAGGGCAGATTTCCACTAAGCAACAGGGAGAGAGAAAGTGTATCATATATATTACAATACAAAAACACATAACACATGCAGTTTGGATAGTGCCAGGAGAGAATGCAGCACAAATAACAGAATAAGTCCTGACCTCTCCCCAGCCCTTAGCTGAGGTGACTCGTCTCAAGGCCAAGTTAAAGTTGCCACCTCCATTTCCATTGTGGGTTGACAGGGAGCCAGACAGAATGGCTGTGTCTGTTGTGGTAAGAGGGGCCTGAAATAGACAACGAAACACAAATACAGAAAGTCCTCTGATATAAATTAAAGCTCTACAAGCTCAAACATCTTTCTTCTTTACCCAACACACAACTTGGAAAACAACACTTGTCGAAACCCTATGTAGAATCTGGGCAAAGCGTTACCTCTATGGATTGTGATATGTGCATCTTGTTGATCTCCACATGCGGGACTCCCCCTCCAACCATATCCTCATAGTCCTCGTCATATCGGTCAAAGAGGTCTGTGGCATCAATGCCCACACTAATCGTTCCCTAAGAGGCACAAGTTCACTAATTAATACATATGTATAATATGCATGTTAGTGAGTAATGACCTTATACAATCAATTGAATATAAACAGCTTATTTTCTTCTCCTGTACACACCTTTGGGTTGGTCCTTTGCTGAAGCCTTCTCTCCTCTCGCTCTCTCTGAAGACGCTCATACTCTTCTCGAATCTCCACTGGTGTTCTTTTTCTTTCCACCACCTGGAATGAGAACATTCAATTTGAAATGCATGAAATGCAAATTGTGGGTTCGCTACTTTCAGGGTGTCTATAATTTCACCAAGTTAAATTCAAGACTTTTTATGACCTTTTATATGCCCATTTGAATTAAATATAAGATCAATTTTGCAACTGAAGTAAATGTGAAAATGAAAATAACTGTAGATCTATCAGAATATAACATAAGGTCTGCAGCATCAGTAGTTTTCTCATCGGAAAAACAGCGCACCAAGAAACTGCAGAATTTCTAAGACCTCTAAAGTTCAATTTAACAGTTAAAATGCTTTCTTAATTGTCTTCAAGACATTTTAAGACCTTGAGTTTAGACAATGCGATTTCTGACATCTCAGACTTTTTCAGAACCTGGAGGCACCCTGACTTTCTTGGATGTAGACAAAGAGTCATTATTTCAGGCTCTCATATATGTTTCTTATGAATACTTTTAGATGTATCAAACGTTTTGTACTGTCAAGGTACATGTTACATACAGATGAGGCAAACCAAGAAGTATTGCACACAGGGTTCATGCCGTATGAGACTACACTGGCAAAACAATATGCTTATGTATGGTATAAGCTCCTTTCTTAACTGTGTATTCTTACAATAAATGGGTTAACCTCAACTCAAGACATTATAAGTGACAGCTAGTTGACCCATGCACCATTGTTTTAACCTGTGCATAGTGGCTAGTTTGGAAATTCTTGGCATCCAAATGGAATTTAGACACTACAGTTACTAATGAACTTACCTCCCATCCTTCAACATCCAGTCCTCGCTTGCCATAGATATCATAGATAGCCCGTGCCTGTGGGTCACTAAGGACTAAGAGATATGGATAACCATCAGTAATATTACTCAAAACAGTACAGTAGGTTTTTGAACATACCTTTTTCTAAATAACTTAATGTAGATCACAACATATCCAACACAACTTCAGCTGAATTGGATGTGCAGCTGAAAAGGGAGTCAATGTTTTACATGTAGTCATGGCTTTTCTTACCTTCATACGCTTGGTGTACGAGGTTAAAGAGCTGTTCTGCTTGGCGCTTCAGCTCAGGGTCCCGGTGCTTGTCTGGGTGGTACAGCATACATAATCGTCTGTATGCTGCCTTCAACTCGTCCTGTGTTGCCTTAAGCACAGTATCAAAATGGGGGAAAAACTTGTTGAATGGTTCAAACATCAGCAAATGTGAGGTGATTTCATGCTAAATGATTTTAACTGAATGGCATTTGGAGCTACGACATAATTGAGCTTAGCCCTGATACAGCACCCTTTAGGGATTCTTGTACGACGAAAGAATCCCAAAACGTGTTATATCAAGGCTAACTTGAGCTCAACTCACCCTGGGACAAGTTCATTTCCAGATGAACTAAAACTTATTTGAGCTTCATTAAGTCTATCAACTCTGATGTCATGCCTAGAGACATAACAATTTCGACGCTTAAAAAGATAAGCCAAAACTATTGAGGATCAACCTGCCTGACATTAAGTAAGTTATGCACAGTAACGTGACAACTGGTAGCATTAGCTAGTTAGCATTATCGCACACTCGAATAATTATTATTACAACTTGTTGTCTACCTCGTAAAGTATCCAACAATATCAGGTTAACGACCTTGTTGATGAAAAACGTAAGGAAATAATTCCACCTAACATTACTAACCTAAGAGTCAAAGAACAAAAACCAATGTCGAGGGTCACAAGCTAGCTACCTAGCTAAAGTTAACTCTAAATATACGTGTAAATCAGATCTCGGTCCAGATACGTTTGAAGAATTACTACTATATGCATATACACAAACATCTATTCAAAGTCTCATGGCATATTGTACCTCTCTCCTGACATTTAGCAAGGAATAGTAATCATCATTGTCAATCTCATCATCTTCCAAGGCGGACGCCATGTTTACAAGCTGTCATCCCTTCCTCGTGTCATTTAGAACGCGCCCAGACGCCTCTGTGCTCTCCGTCGCCACCTTGTGAAGCGGATGACTGCAAAAAGCCTGCTCTCCAGTTAGACTTGTTCATGTTTTCTTCTACATGTTTTATAATTTCCGATCTCTACTCATTGAAGTTTAAAACATACGGTTATCTGTGTTTATCCGCGATTGTTTTTGAGTTACGTTATAAGATCTTCCCAAATTACAATGTCGTAGGGAAATTTACCACTGCAGCCGAATGCTGTTTTCTTTTTAATTCATTCATTTTTAATTCATTAAAAGCAGGAGTTTTTCTGCGAATGGAAACATATCTAGGGCACTTCATTTTCATTTTCATTTTTAGAGAAATAAAACCAATTGTAAATGTTCTATTATCAGGAAAATGAATGCCCACATTTGGAAGATGGGTGTGTGCATGCTTAATTTTTAAGGAATTGTTTGCATCACACCTACGTTTAACAAGGCTATGCGAAAGTTAATTCAATCATTTAGACTTTCGTTTCTGTAGTAATTTCTTTGCAATGCCAATACGCTCTTCACTGTACGCCCCGCACTGGTACCAAACAGCAGTGCCTGTCCGGGAGGAGCTGTCCTTTCAGCACCACCATCCAAAACTACAATCCATTTCAACACAGCAGTCGCGGTCAACCTCAATTTAAAACAGGATAACGGCTGTCCTTAACAGCTGTAGTAGACGCTAGTGTCAAAATCCAAGTCTATTTTGCACAATAATCTGGAATTAGACTGATTATAGCCATTTGACGTAGCTGTACTGCTGCCTAGCCCATGTACCTGTGTGATACTCATTTAAAATATGGAAATAAAACCATAGCATACAAACAGTAACACTTATTCGGTGCCACGTATTGTCAAGCTATCGACACATTACCTTTATCGGGCACTTTCTAGCCAATTACGTTGTTTTGTCAAACGGATAGTCCCGGCTCTCAATTCTGATTGGCTCACGCTCGGACCTTTTGTAAAATACCTGATAAAGGCAGTTAAACAGTTAATTTAAATATCACTAACCGAAAATCACAACTCACTGGCATTTATGTGTCGCTTAGCAACCACTGTTAAAGAACTAGGCTAAAGACTACCATTTAACAATTATCATGTAATTGTTATTACTTAAAAATAAAAGACGATTAAACATTTATGTTCTTTCTTTTTTAACATAATGGCGTGTTACCATCGTTTTACAAATCGCGTCGTGCCAGACAGCGCCTCTTAGCTGTGTTAAATCACTGTAAAACACGGCCTCTCGCGGCTTATTGCTTAATTATAGTTGCAAGGTAAGGGGAGATGTGTTTTTCACGCTGTCACAAGCCATCCTAGAGCCTCACTGTCAGTCACTGCTTCACAGCCAATGGTAAGTTTGCATTGGTCGGACTCGCTGCTTGCTCCTACGGTCCCTCCTCGTGCTGTCCTCGCCGTGCACGCGCGTGGTACCCACGGTCGTGAGGAGGAGGAGGATGTTGCGCGTGAAGGGGAAATGGCTGCCGAAAACAAGCCGGAAGGTAAGAGAAATATAATGGGATTAATTTACCAGTATGACCGCTATGTGATTTTAGAACAGTTCTAAGTCTGTACGGAAATGACACGCGCGTAAAGACAAGTAAAGAAATTTTTAGTAGAATACGGCTCTGGTATTTTCTTCCGAATAGGCAGCTTAAACGTGGAGACATTACCTAGCCAGCTAATATTAGCTTGCATTCTAGCCAGCTACTATTCCCAGCGTAGCCCACATTTAAAGCACGCCACGGGGACAAATAGTCAGCATGATCAAAGTACCAAATTATGCATTTTACTAAGTATCCCTGTCAGATAACCAACAATTCAAGTAGTTAACAACAAGGCTAAGTTAATGACAACATGTCATTGCCATCGACTAACTTCTCTCCTTATTACCCAGTTTTCAAAAGCGGGTTGTATTTTTTTTAGTTTATCAGTCAGTACGTTTGACGTCGGCAACCGTTGGGTTATCGTTTGTTGTAGAGGCATTGTAACAATAATTTGACCACGTCTGATTAAAAATGTACAATAGTAGATCTTTTTTGTATTTTCCGTCCATCATTGAAGCAGGTCCTTCAATTCCTTCTCTAAGCGCGAGATTTTTGGGGGGACATTTAGCGAAGTGTTGCGAGTCAGAAGTGATGCATTTTTTTTAGTCAATGAAAATGTTTTCCTTCTGCCAGTTAATACTTGCCCTATATTTGCTTTGAGACACAGACAGCAAAGCGTTTTAATGCCCGCTCGTCTATCGCACTTGAAACGGCATGCCAACACACCAGAAGAAACTGAGAGAGGATGGAGAGGAGCATTTCCAACAGCCTGTCCGTCAGAATACTTTACACATATCTCAAAAAGATGATTTTTATACCAGATTATTTCAAACGGCTCACTAACTTCAAAACCAACTGCAAAACCGATCTGTGGTAGAATTGATCCAAGATATTGATTTTTAGGTTAGTGAAAGAATATATGAAAGAGGGATCAGATAAAATACATCAATGTTAAAGGGACTCGCTTTCCTACCCAGATGGCAGCCTTCTGCCATTGAGAACATTTGAACTAGACAGGAGTTAGTTATGCAGTGGCCATCTCTGTTTCACATTTGACAAGATAATCACGTAAAACACAGACCCACTGAAAAGTTGCTTTTGTAATGCCCATAGTTTCATTATATTGTAAACTGTGATAGCAGTAACCTCTAACTTTTTAAGCTCTATCCTTTTGTATGTAGTTTTGTATGATGATAGGTCATTAGCACAATATGTGCTCCCCTTTATTTTATGCCTGTGGTTGTATTTAAATGTATATATTTATTTCAACCCATGGGGTGGAGACAAAGGCAAACCCTACACTTTCAAAATTTGAGGTCTACATAATTTATTTTCCTAACGCAAAAAATATTTCTGCAGAAATTGTTAAGTCTATCTGTTCCTGGGCTGTTCATAAAGTTTCCCAAAACAGTAGTTGTTTTTCACATAGACCTACTTTAATAATGCAGTGAGTGTAAAGAAATTGTCTATGTCCATGTGAAAGAAAATGAAAAACACTGAAGATCCAGTTGTTCGGATGTCAACGTGCCAACCTCTGAACGAAGCCCCACCAGGGGGTGGTATTGAGCTGTAGAAGTCAGGAACTAAGCACACTCAATATTTGTAGGATCTGTTTGTGTCTATGACAAAAAATGAAGACATCTGGTTTTATGATAGTAATGACTTCACTGTGGCGTATATGCCTAATGTGTTCATCCACATAGCTGAACTTAACAAATAGGCTACATTTGTTAATTTCCTTACCTCTCTGAGGCAGGAGCTCTTGCTGGAAACCCTGACTTGAAAGTCCCATTGCTGAGCAGGTTAAGTTATTTTCGGTGTTCCTGTGAGGTCGGTCAGTGGGGGAGGAGGAGGAAGGGGAATGAAGAGAGAGTGCTTCATACCGTCACATAAATACAATGTCGTCTGAAAACCTCTGAGCTTGTACATAACTGTCATGCTGGAGCTTCATTTCTGCACCCAACGTTTCTTCCTAGTGGTTACCTATGAATATAGAATAGATTTTTCAAAACGTACAATTCGATTTCAGTTTTTAATAATGCTTCATGACAATTTCCCTTTGTCAGGGAGCCATAGAGAAGCCTGAACAGCATTTCCTTAACCTTTTGTCCTTGTGGCATGCAGGCAATACTGCATGGACTGATCACTCTCAGTTGTTTGGCAGGTCTTATGATGGCCCATAACAACCGAGGGTAACGTCTTGTGTTAAACCCAGGGGCCATGACCCAATCTCGCTCAGTGGTCTAATGTGTACATCCTGGGGTATTTCTCTCCCGCTTAACTGATTGTCTGGGCCTTTGGGGGTAGGGTTTTTTTTCACACTCATAAAAAGAACGGTGTGTCTGCTACTCTAAGTACAAGGCCTGGAAGGCACTGAAATGGCAGGCTTGATATGTCTTACACTGAGGCTGCTCTGGATAAGACTACTACAGCCGAGGGTCTTATGAATCCTCCAAAGCTGGGGCTCTTAAACTTTTTCCCGAATTTGAGAAATCTAGTTGAGCGCTGGGACTCAGTCTTTTGTAAACATAGGCTACTAATATGTTTGTCACGTTAGGACCCACCAGAAAAGAAACACTAAATATTGACACGTTCAGCTCCTACAAAACTACCACTTACTAGCGTTATAACATATTTACGTTAATCAAATAGAGGCAAGGTCAAACATATTTGCTGTTATATAATGAAGGTTAGTTCACCCAAACTTTAAACGTACACAGGTGTGCTACACAAACTGTTTTTTTCTACATCAAATCTAAGGGAAAGGCAATTAAAGCTGTGGTGAAAACAGGAACAAATACATGTTGTTTGTTAAATTCTAGTGAATCAGGCCTATTCCATAACTGCACAGGGGGGTACCATTTATCTTTTATTTTCAAGTCAGTGCAGTCTGAAAAGTTTCATGATTTTATCATTTCACTCAAAGTTCAGGGTGAAGCGGCAGCAAAACATCAAGTAAGCACGCAGTCAGCCATTAACTTACAGAAGTGCTTGTGCAGCAATGGTATAAATATTTCTCCGCTATTTTGTAAAGAAGGATGAATTTAACCTCCTCGTGATCTCAGACGTCTCACTCCTCCAGTTCTGTGTGGAATCAGGCTGTAATTTTTTTTCTACCCTCCTAATTGAATTAGTGAGGTGTGGATGGATGGGACCCTGCTCCAGTCTGTGGTTGCTGAGACGCATCATTCCTAATGCCTGTCTCTAACAAGCCTTTACCGGCTGCCTTGTACGGCCTCCACTGATTGATCCTATTGATTCATCCAATTTACTACTGATGCAATGGGGAACGTTATTGTCCTAAATCAAGCAGGGACATAGATACAGTGATCTTGATTGCTGGCCCTTTCACCCGTCAATAGGGACCATCTCCACAATTACAAATTTAATTAGTCTATAATGCATTATCCTGAAAACAAATGATGGATACTTATTATTATACTTTTTTTGTATTGTTATTTGTGTTATTAATAATTATATTAATTATAGTACTTCTGTCTCTCAGGCAACCTTTGCCCACAGTGTTGTGTGTTGTTGTGTGTTTTAAATGTACATAAATATGCTGTCTAGCTTCTGTTGTTATTGCTTGCATGGGGGGAGATTCGTTATCGCAGGCTGGGAGAATACTTCTTTTCCTCGATTTTCTCTACTTCTCTCTTTGCCTCCTGAAGGACTGAAGAAAGTTCGTAATCCGGATCGAATGTACAGATCAACAGTGTGTTATGCTGGCCATGGTCCACCTAAGAGTATCAGTGATGACACAGAGACGAACAGTAAGAGTCAGTTATTAATACTGCATTGCTGCTCCAAGAGGCCACTAGCCGGCCAATCTATTATTCATTCATTGATTCATTTATTTACCTCTTGATTTCATCAGTCCCCATGACCCCCCTCCCCCTCTCCTCCTCCCCTCCTCTCCTCCTCCAACCAACACCTCCTCCGGGTGCTCCTCCAGGAGCACGCTCTGTTGATTGAAGTGTCTGCTTCACGGGATCATGCTGTCAATAGCTGAAGTGTTGTCGTTAACTAAGAGTGATTGTTTCAGGTTGAGGCCACGGGATCAGGACCTGAGCAGACCCTCAGAGAGAATGCTTACACTTTGAGCCATCAATTATGGCCCTGTAACTTGCCTTGCCTTTTTTCTGCCTCCCAGGCCTGTATGTAAAGGAAAAAAAATCAACACAAGTTAATAATGTGGCTTTAAATGTCAGAAAATTGAACTGTAATGACCAAAAATGTTTTGCAAAGCTGAAGGAATTCATATCTCATGATATTTCTGACCCCCTCTCGATGAACTAATCTGCCGCTGCCTTCCTCTCATCACATTGTGCTCTATGAGAACTGTAAGCAGTGTGCAAAGTACAAAGCCAACCCAGCATCAGAGCAGAGTTTTTATGACTTCTAAAACCCAGCTTCTGTGGGAATTGCTCCAATGCACTTACAAGTCTGTGCACTAGTGCTATTTTCTGACACAACCAAAACAAATCAACCAGAAATATAGGCCAAAATCCTGAGTTGATTTGTGGTTGATTTTTCCTTTATTCCTCTTTGGAGAGTCGCCCTTGGCGTTAGCCTCCATCTTTACTCAGTGTAAAGACTGTCCTCTGTAAAGCAGATTGTTTCTCAGCAGAAAAGAGACCCTTCATGCTTAATGAATAGACCAGCCCTAGTCTCTTCACTGCTGGAAGACTCTGTTGATCTAGACTAGAGTCTGGGTAATTAAGTGTGCTCATGTATTGTGTCATTTCTAAATAGAGAGTCTGAAATCACCCCAACCCCTTGTTACACTGCCTCACTCGATATCTGTCACTGGGAGAGCTCTGCTGCACCGAAGCTTTTGGTATTTTTAAAAGAGAATGTTTTGAGAAGAGCAGAGATTTAGCAGCAGGGGACTGCCTGTGCAGATCTATGAAACAGGGATGCAGACTGTAACAGGGACACTGTTGATAGACTTTTGCATTACCCCCTCATGTGTGACAGCCGTGACTGAGAATAGTTTTTGCCAGTCTTGCTATTTCCCTCATGTTATTGCGTGGTATTACAGTATCCTACAACCATGTCAGACACCCTGTTTAATGCATTCTGCCTGGAGGTTTCTGCTTCGCCCGGACACTCCAATGTTGCATACAGCAACTCAGACAGGCAGGTAAACCATTGATCTGAGTAATCGTCTGCGTAATTGTTGTAGTAGTTATGATAAGGAAAAAAGGCTCTGGCGCAGCCCTAAAGCTGTATATGTGTGTGTGTGTGTGTGTGTGTGTGTGTGTGTGTATGAAAGAGGGAGAATAAGAGAGAGAGAGAGAGAGAGAGAGAGACCTCACCTCTGCTCTCCTTGAGATGAGATTTTCATGGATGGGTGAGCTTGGTGAGGGCTGAGAACACATAAAGAGTCATTTTTAGTTTGTTGCAGGCAGTTAACCGTGTGTGCATGTTTGTTGAACTTCCAGTAATAGGACCAGGCTTTTTTTTTTCAGCTGTTTGACAAGTTGACAGTCCTTCCCTTATTATGCTACATTACGCTATACTATTACAGCTATACTGCAGCCATAAGGCGTTCCAGCGTAGCCGTTGAGGGAATGTAAACAATGTGATTGTAATCAATGAATGCTGCTACACTGCACATGTTGCACCTTGTCTGATGGTAGGCCAGTGGCATCAACAATAGTGTTCAGTGAGATTCAACAGAATTCAAATCTCTGGCTGGCATCAGCACTCTTTTTTATCGTTCCCATTGTAGAAAAGAAACCTTCACTTTTCTTTCACAACAGCTGTTTTGTGTGTGGCAGGTCAGACACCCATTCTAGATGCTAGCGCTGGAAGGAGTGCACTGTTCTCTTTGTAGCCTCGCTGTAACATAGCAACGCAATGGTGAAGTTCAGTGAGACTTTTTGGCTTGTGGGTGGTTAGTAATTTCACTGTATGTAACAGTGTTGTGGAACAGGCTATAGGCCAAATGATAAAGATAATTGGTTTCCCAGTCCTACAGTAAAACGTAGCTATTCCAAATCTACATATCCCTCTCCCTGTCCCCATCAAGAGCCATCAGACTGTAGGGAGACTGGCCTCTGGATCATTGGCCAATCATTGTTATTTCTGCCAGGAAAATAAGACACTGCTTCATTTTCCAAGTGCCATAGTAAAGCTCAGCTCAGGTTTCTGCCAACTAGTAGGCTGGGCTTTGGTTTAATCAAATAGCCTTGTTCACTTTTATACAACCAGGGGCCAAATGCCACCAGTCTTCCTTGTAGCCATTCATAGAATATAAGACGATATCAAGTTCTGTGCAAATCAAGTTCTAGCATACAAAAATCTGATGTTTCGGACCCCTTTAAAACATCGACTTTGAACGATCATATACAGCACCAATGTGACCCAACATGGAAAAACAGGCACAATTGGGAGATAGTTTTTTTGTTTTGTTTTGTTTTAATAGATTATTGATCTTTGCATTTAGAACTTTTTAAATCCAAATTACATAATAACGATACATAAATTATTTTGTTTGAATTATTAATGTTTGAATAAAAAAGTGCATTTTTATCACTTTTTCTCTTCCTTTTTTAGCATTACCAAATTATGATTGCTTTTGATTGACAACATTTCATTAGTCCACCACTGCACCTTGGCTGACAGAATTCCTCTTTGCTTTGAATTTCTTTCCAACAAACATCTTATAACTGTTTTCAGTGTGTTAGCCTGTGCGGCCAACCTTGCCTGTGGTATGAAAGTGAGTTTCACCAGCATTGGATTACATTGGTCACGTCTGGCCCTCCATGATTGAGGCATTTTTGAGGCGTTTCTGATGAGAGAACCTGGACGCCAGTGGTATGGAATCACTGAAAGTAGTTACTGAGTCCACTCTGTCACACAGTGTACATCGGTTTGACATCTGGTCCTATAGATCTGGTCATTTTTATGCATGATACATCTCAGCAGGTTGTAGGTTGTTTTATTCTAGATACCGGGGCAGATACTTCCTGTCATGTCTTTTGTCATTTCACTTATTTTTACATGTGCCCCTTTTCTAAGGAAAGCACATGCTGTAGAAACTGCATGTTGCTCAGCTATGTGAGTCCCTTCTGTGCATGCTGTGATTGAGTGCCATTTTATATCCTCTGTTTGTTTTTCTTGTCCACTATAATAGGCCTAGGCTTGTGTGTGCGTGTGTATTTGTGTGTGTATGTGCAGATTGGGAGCGGGTGGGGCGTAGGCTGTATCTTATTTTATCTTTGTAATTGTTTCAAATCAGCTACTAGTAATGCAGGTCCTGTACAATTAGATTTGGTGTAGTACTGTCTCTGTCCCTCTCACTAAGACTGTCTCAGATTATCAGTGTCGCTATAATACAGACATAAAGTGATCAAAATATTCAGTGCTTCTCCAAAATGAAGCCATAGATATTGTTATTTTGATGGGTGTAGTGGATGAGAGTGCGTCTCCTGCTGAAACACTTCTGCTAATTTGACCTTTAAATTGGGATGCAGTGTTGGCAGAGCAGCCCAGTTCCCTTCAATTACAATACATGCACCATATTTTGAGAGTGTGCTTGTGGGAGTGTGCAAAACAATTATACTTTCATGATATTGATTTGACAGACTTGTATGCTGTGTTAGGCTACAGTTTTGATGTGGTTCTCTGCGTAGCAGCAGGCACTGCCTTGTACAGGACAATGATGCTCATGTTTTGATATTTGTACAAATTGTGGAGTAAAATTTTGAATTAATGGAGAGGAGAGTTTCAACAGAAATATTTTCCCTTGATAATGTTTTTGTTCACACTCAATTGTTTTGTGAAAATGTGTGTGTGTGTGTGTGTGTGTGTGTCCATGCATTTTTCTTTGTAGCCAGCTTTCTTGTCCTATTAATGTTAATCTTACAAAGATGTGGGTTGTCTGTTACTGAAATGAAGGTATCATAGCAAACAGAAAGGGTTTGTGATTTGCATTTGATTCTCTACTGTCAGTGACTTGTTGCTTAGCTACAGTTTTTGTACAGAGCAATATGATTCAGTTTTTGTTTAGCTTGACGTTTCCAACTCCAGTTGATGAAATATATGTCTAAGCTAAGCTCATTAGGCTAACCGGGCTAATTTCAGAGCCAAACTCTCGGGGGCATTGTTGGTCTGGCCCAATGGACGGCTGTCATCAAACCTAATGACAACAGACATGGCCAAAAGCCTAATTCATTTTTACAGCACTTCATACAGGCCAAAGACGAGAGCCAAATGTTTATCCAAAGGACTGTCTCTTTTTTTGTGATTTACCTCTCAAGTTATTGAGATGTAGCTACAAATAAGCTATGTACTGCAGACTGCCCTTAACATCCTTAAGTCATATCAGTCACTGAATTGTTGTGGAAAATGTTTGTATTCAAGCTGTTACTTTGGATATCCACCGCCGGCAGCGGTTTGTTGAGTGCTCTATAGCCGAAACATTAGCTTGCAATTTCTCCACAATGTGGGTACAGATTAAAAAGAAAAACTGTCACTCCTGGAGCGCTCTTAGACAGAGACGGAAGAGAGAGGGTTTTGCGTTGAGGGCTCGGGTATTGATTAAAGATTTGTTTTTGTCAGCCTTTCCAGTCTCATGACCCTCACTCTTGTCTCTAGGGTGGGGCCGGAGCAAGCTAGCATGACAGATACCCTTAAACTCGCCCCCAGTCTTTGCTTCACAGCCGGGATCAGTGATAATCCAAACATCAGCACGTAGAAATATATATTTTTATACCTGTTTGACTGAGAGTGATGTGATTCATGAAGAGGCACACAAATGGCTAGTGCTGGCAACATGAGAGTTGCAGACCTGTAGCCTGTGTCAAACAGAGCTCCCCTCCCTGTGTAGCCTTTTGTACTCGGGCCCCTTCATCAAGACCATGAATATAATTGGCTCCAGGCTCCAGCTCAGCTCAGCACATCCTCTCATGTAACAAGCTCTGGTTTCAGCCTGTCTTGCACTTTAGTGTTTTACAACCAAATAGTAGTTTTCTCTGTATCTCTTTCTTGGCAAATGTACAAGTAGTCATTAAGCCTGCTGTTTATCCTCCAAACTAAATATTAAACCTCACTGGTTTACAGGAGGAGTCAACAGGAGATGCAACGAAGTAAAGTAGAGAGCCTCACATACTTTGATCTGCTTCTGGTATAGAAAAAGCTATTTATATTTTCAAAGGCAAATTTTTGTTGGTAATTTGTTGCTCATGTATTGATTAATCAGTTTGATTAGTCAGACGGTTTGATTAGGAAGAGTTTGACTATATGCTGTAAACCTACTCCAAATCTGGCATCCAAGATAATCCCATGTGGGCTGTTTTTTAGCTGACACACCAACTATATGTGGATTTCCATGCCACAGCGGACAAATCTTTAATTAGTAAGCGATACTCTGTTAGAACTATCATCGTTCCTGCTTCACATCTGTGGAAATGCCTGGTGGAAGGAATCAGACGCTAGACGTACTGCAGCTGAAATAACACGAGAGTAGATAAATAGCAGCTGAAAGAACAAAACAATTTAGAGTAATGATAGAATAATGTTGTAGAAAAGAAACCTCAGCGCACCCCAAACAGTTATAATGAGTTCACTTTTGTAGGCTTTGAGAGCCTAGTCTAAAAATCATTCTCGTGCAAATAAAAACAGAAACCGATGCCCTTCTTGAGTTAAAAGACAAGGGCGCCCAGATTAGGGAAGGCAAGGAAAAGACAGTTGCCTGATGAGATATGAACCTCGAACACAAAGGTCCTCTCTAGAATCTGGTCGTAATGTAAGCCTAAATGGACCATGTGTCTAATTGAAAATCCACTCCTGCCAATAATCAGTAAATAGGAAATCATGCTACAAAATATAAAAACACAGAACAATCTAAATGTTAGACACTTTGTCCATTGCACTGGTAATGCTACAGACACCAGGCCAACATTTCATAATCCTTTTTTGGATATTGTAAAACTACATAGCAAAAGTATTTTGGTAGATACTTTTCTTTGCTAAAATGCAAATATCTCAGTAGTTATTCCACGGCCAAGCTGAAAAGTGTTTCTGATTAGCTGGAGGCTGTCCATTATTTTGGTATAACTGTCCCTGGTTTTACCCAAGATAGCAATCAAGCCTGATGAAAACTGCGTTGTTCATTCCAGATGTTACAGTGTAGCCACCCAACCTTTTAATCCTTTATGTACATGTATTTAGGTAAATTAATAAATAATCTACATGATCAATATTAATACATTTGAACAATATCAAAAGTATGAATGAATATATTAGTTAAAACAACATGGAGCTTTCAAAGCAGTTTAGTTTTTATGGCTGCAGCATTCATTCATTGTGTGAATGACTATGATGTATATTGGCTTAGTAACATTAGCTTATCAGCTGAGGGGCAGGTGAGAAATGCTATTTGTGAAAGGACTAACATGCTAAGCAGAAGAAGTGAACAAATGTCAAAGACAAATACATTTTAACATTTTAACATTGAGCAGTCCTGTTTTTAATCAACAGTTGGCAACACAACCATGACTGCATGGTGTGTCTTGCACTGCAGGATGACGGTCTGGGCTGTAAGATCTCATCCAGGGTGCTGACGTGCTCAAGAGAAAGGACGTGCTTTCCAAGAGGGTTCTCTTTCATGTCACAAGTTTCCACAGTACAAATAATGTCTGAACAGATATTATGAGAATGTCCTCATAATGAAGCTGTGTCTCTTCACTTTGTTAGTCCTGCAGGGGTTTTACATGGACTGTTGCATTACTTGTGGGGTTGTTAGCTGACAAATGCAAGACTGGCAATAGCTTAATACTGTTATCTCAAAGTAAAATGCATTTAATTTGCAGTTGTGTCACCTTCGTACTTAAACAGTGAACTGAATTTTGCAAAATTCAGGGGTCAGAGAGAGTGGAAGAGCCAACATAACAATGCTGTGCAGTAAAAACATGCTAGCTAACAGCTGTGCTTTGAGCAGTGTTATTTCAGGCTGTCAAATGATGCAAATCCAAGTCAGAGACCACTGTTTTGTTGCACTTAGCTGGATCCTTAATATATCCTATGTTCCCTTCCCTTCACTTCCTTTTCCACTTTATTGCCGGAGGGTTGACAGGACATCTCCTACTACAGTAGATCTCTATCTTGACTCTTTAGACTATAAAATCTTTGACGTGCTTAAGGCACATTTTCAATTCCTGTTCTGTCTCACCTTGATGATGTCATCTGAGAGTGTTTCACAGGAGAGCATTTATTCCTGGCAGTACTCCATGGAGAGAAAGGCCAGCCAGTATGCCTACTGCTGCTGCTGACGATTGATTACAAAGAGCAAGACTTCAGAGCCCTCTTTCTAGGGTGGGAGATGGCCAAGGCTTGCTACTGGCCCGTTCCATATCTGAGTGTGGATCCACATCAATCTTCTATTGATGTTTGGACTTTACTATCAGATCCCTTGCCCTTGTTGACCCTTTTAGTGAAAGAAAACACATATGATGCACTGCATTCAAGCAGAAAGCCCTGTGTTTATTTTAAGTTACTGTATACGTATGAAGCTACATATAAACTATAACTTCCCTCTCGCTAATTTGCTCACTTCCTTCTTCCTCTGCTCTCTTTTTCTCGGCACATCTCTGATCATTCAGCTGCAGCATGTTTTCCACTTCTGACGGTGACACCACTCTGGTGGTACCTAGGAGCAGATGCTGCATGTGATTCTTAATTGGCCGAAGCGAATGATTACAGATACCTGTTCAGCTCATATAAAAAGAAGTCTACACACGTAGAATTACAGGTACAGATGGATATGGCAAATACTAAAGAGCTACAAACCAATTCCTGCATTCCTGTGGGAGTGATACTGTGAGCATCGGTCTGTAGCTACAGTCCCTGTTCCACCTTACGCATTACACCTGGAGGCTGCTAGCCAAGCCCCTCTCTATTCCCATTGGCTTTTCCATATGGAGTTACAACGGCAGTATAGCACACTGCTGTTGCTGTGATGTACAGTGAGCTACATATTCTCTTGTTATAACCTCATAATCAAGTGCACTGCTGGATTATTTGTGTTGGCTTTAAAGTGATATTTTGCTTTGGTAGAACATTTTCCCATTTTTACAGTCAACCACTGATATCGGCTGCCCCAGGGATCCGTAGTCAGCATTGATTTTCAGGCCTTTCTTCTGTCTCTCCATTCACCTATTTCCTATTTCCATTCCCATTCTCAGATTTTTTGGAACCTACCCTTAAAATCTACATTTATACAAAGGAAGGAAACTCAAACCCTGATATTTTTCTACTGTTCCCATTGTCATTCATTTTTAAGCCAAATTACATTACAAATTAATGCAATACCTTTTACTTTAGTGAGTTTATTTACATGTCTTCCACACATGTGAGATTGAATAATAGGTCCATTTGCACATGGTGGAATATTACGTGGATCAACTACAACCACATGCCTACAATCATGCCAAGATCTGCATTGTTGTAGTTTGTATATGATTCAAAATCTAGATCTTAAATGGTCTACCAGCCTGACGCAGGAGTATGTCAGCTCTTTACAATGAAACATATACTGTTTCCCCCTTATAGTTCTCTATTTTATAATAACGATTCAGTTTCAGGACTATTTCATTTTGAGGCATCTGAGCTTAGCTTGTTTTTGAGCAACACTGTAGCGTTGTCTCCAACCTTGTAAAGGTTCCTCTGTCATGTCATTATGATTGGCAGTAACTGCCTTCTCCATTTTAACCCACTTTTAATGATAAGTTGCTGTGAATGTCCTCATTTTGCATGTAAATTGTGTTCTGTTGAAAACAAATAATGTGCAGCCCAAAGACTATATTAGGTTTGATATGATTGATATTAATTTTTTTAAACATTTTTTCCCCAAGTAATTGCACACACTTAAGTCTTGGATGAATCATCTGCATATCTTAACAGGAAGGAAACATGGAATGAGATGAACAATTGAATATAATCATGCATGATGGCACCTCCAGCCTTACTGTTTTATTATGCTTGTGATGACTGTGAAATGTGAAATATAGGTTGAACGACATGCAATATGATGCAGGCATTGGGCCTGGTAATTGTATAATTATTTCCCTGAATAATATACTAAATCATGGCATGCAGCACACAAATTATCATGCTAAATCCCCATACGCTGCAAAATCACTCAAGGGTGTTTATTGTGTCTAAATAATGAATAGACACAGTCTTCACAAGTTGACAGTGAAATATTTACTGTGAACTCCCCTGATAGAATGCATTTCACAGTAAAGTAATTTAGTCAAGAACAATACAAAACTTATGCAATATTATATATTTAATTTTATTTTCTAAGTTCAGTCGGGGAGAGTCATTTTACAGTCAGGGTATTGCAGCAGATAAACTGATAGACTGATAAGGAGGGACAGGAAAGTCAATAGGGTATGAGGCATGTGCTAAGTATTCTGTCTTGTCATACTCTCTTGTTTTAGATGAACATGGACATTTGAAAATATACCTGCCCAAAAAACTGCTTGAATGTCTACCAAAATGCTCCTCGCTGCCAAAGGAGAGACACCGGTGGAACACTAATGAGGTAAGGCCTCCTCTCCTACTACTTTCTCCCCGATTCATCACCTACCAGAGTAGCCATCCATAACACATGTTGTCATTTCAGGCCTTTTTGTTGACAGATCCATAAGCAATGTGAACTCTTTTCAAAAATCACAACATAAGCACCTTTGGTGGGAGTTTACCCACCAAATATATTGGCATCAATAAATAACTTTCTCTCAATGGCCTAAACTTGTCACATGGTAACATTAGACCTACATGTGTACCTAAATGTATTAGGTTTTGTTTTTTTGTTCTTTCTCTCATGTGTTCCCCTCAGATTACACCTTTTGGACAATTCAACATGATTGTTTCAGCTGTGTAAAATGTTAACTTTAGAGACCAACTTCAGAAACACTGTGCAGCAGGTCACAACATGTGCAGTGTTTTAAACTGCATTTATGTGTGGATTGTCTTAATTTTACCCAAAGCTTCCTCTGATCTCTGTTGGGCTACTACAGTTAGAAAATCTTAACATAGTGAACACACTGTCATTGGTCTCTGCATGGATAGCCTGACCTTTAATCGTGATATGATCTCTGGCAGAATAAAAGACAAAATTCATTCTCTCTCTCTATCCTTACACATACAATCGCATTATCAAAACATTACCAAACACCCATTCTTAACAAAACTGTTTGGCCCAAATGAAAAGTTGCTGTCAATCACATGCTGATTGTTATTCACAGGACTTCACCGCTGCTTTATTCAGAAAGCAATGTGAAGGGCTCATAATGTAAACATAAGCAGTGTTTAACATAGGCAGCATAAAAGCCTTGAGGTGTCTCACATTTCATATTTGCATTACAATAAGGGAAGATAACACAACTTGTTTAGTTTTCTGTCTTGAAAATGAAAGCCAAAAATGTTTTTTATTTGTATGCCTGTGTAAGAAGAAGCCACAAATGCTGTTTGCTCTGGCTGTCCTTGACCTATAGGGCAGCCGTTTTAAATTAAGCCATGTCTTTTCAGTACAGCTTCTTTATCATTTAATAGAAGGGAAAAGTGATGTTTATGTTTTACTTGTCACATTCGCTATATGTTTTTGAAATATGTTTTGCATTTGATTCTACATGGAGACTGCTGGGAAAGTGACAATGAACATTATTTAGCTACCTAAACTGTTAATATAGATGATCCCAGCGAAGCAAGTACAGCTTCAGCTCATTGACTAGCAGCCAATGATATCATCAGAGGAACACGTTCAGAGTAATTTCATCTTTCATCAAGTTTCTTCCATTCTGTCTCATTTTGTAAAATGCAAAACAACAAACGTTTTTTTAACCTATATATATATTTTTAACCTATATTCAGGTGGAGGATAAACTCTATACAATGATCAGTGAAACCAACAAAGCACCAAAATAGATGCAAAGATTTTATCAGTGAACTCAAAACAAAGTTGTGATTTTAAATCTAAATTCACTTCATGACGGATATGAAAACCAATATGCTAAAATCACCCATCCATACTTTTGATTAACAAATTGTGACCGTATAAATATGGTCGTCTGCAGTGATGAAAGTTAATTGACTGAAAAACAAGCAGAAGATACTAAATATGGCATGCTAGTTTCTGAGCCACCGGATATACCAAAAGATAATATATCATTAAGTGATTAATAATGATTTTCTTTTTTTGTTATTGCAATATTACATTCTGTCTTTGTGTAGGCTATGTGTTTTCTAAGATAGATAAATACATTGATTTATATCTATAAACTCACATATGTACATCAAGGCTCAAACACAGTGCTGATTAAGCCAGACATACATCTCCTCTACACCACTTTCAGTCTCCTCTAAGTCTCTATCTGCCTCATCTTTGCTCACTAGGCCTGGCCTAGTTATGAAAAAATGTAAAACGCTTGTGTGTTTCTAATTGGCTGATGTTGTAACTTGTTTGCCCTGTCTGACCTGCATTGTGCTGCTAGCAGTCTAAATTAATTAACACGTTTTTGAAATTGATCTCAAAATGTAAGCATAAGCAGTTGTTTGGGATAAATGCTGTCGGCTACAGCTGTTGGCATGTCTTGTCATTTATTACCAAATTAAATCACAACAGACACATTTTAGCAAAAACATCACGTTGTGTTACTAATGCTACTGGGCTGGAGATTCTTCCGTGGGTGTTAGCGATCGGGAGGTTGATAGGATTTTGGCGATACACGAGCAAAAAATAAGATTGTGGTATGCATGCCAATAGTTTCCAGGGTTGAGGAGAGCAAAGCAACCTTTCCTAAAATCAAGGACGTTTGTTTTTTATGCACACCATGCAAACCAGGGTGTCTGTGCCTCATTGGTGGCAGACGGGCAGGCAGGGAGGGATCAGAGAGTCTCTTGTCTCTGCAATTGTGTGACTCTTAGTGAAAGTGACACCTCATCAATTCTGTGCATACTTCTGGCACTAGTTCAGCATGCTTAGTGCAAACTTGTTGTTCTCTCATTCCTCACATTTAAGGAATCTTAATATTCTGGTAGGTTTGAGCTGTCGATGATCACTTGAGCAAAAAGGAAATTGAATGCGTGACATATACCGTAGTTAGTGTTACTTCCTGAACAGTAGATAGCCCATCATGAAAACTATTGTTGGTATAGAGGACTTTCAGGTAACGTAACATGCCCTCTGGTGGACATTGGAGGTCCACAGCTCTTGGCAGCATAGCTGAGAACAACTCATTGCATTGCTAATTTTACGACTGGGCTGTCTCAACAGTATGGAGGAGAGGTTCATTTCTGTGCTCTTTTTTACTGGGAACTGATCATTTCATCACTGATTTGTCTGATTTAGACAATGTCAGCTTGTTAGTTAGCTAGCTAAAGATTGTATCTGGTCAGCTAACAATCACTGTCTTGTTAAGGCATCTTACTTGCACAATAACTAAAATTAGGTGGCTAGTAGCTAGTAGTGGCCAGTAGTTGCATATTAACATTAAAGGTAATGGCACTGCTAAGTTAGCTTGATGGCTACATACCTACAGAACAAAGCCACAAAGCCAAAAAGCTTACCCATTGTTTACTGAGCTGACACTTTTCCAGCTACTTGTAATGTTTTGGAGAAGGCACTAAGGCATAAGACAAGACGGCTTACTATAATACAATAACTTAAATTGGAAAACAAATCTACTTTATTAGACCATTCACTTTTAGCTGTAACATTACTAAATGGATCGACTATCTCTCTTTTTATAGCACTGTTATATACTTAATCATCATTTCCGCATGGACAATTATCCAATGGACTACCAAGGTGGGGCCAGTCATGATTGTATTTCTGATGGCACTACATACATACAACCTTTTTTATAATATTACACCTATTTCAATCTAATACTGATATCCTGGCCGCTGTCATCCCCTTCTCGCAGGTTTAACATTATTGGCACCTTCTTCTTCAAATATGGAAGAATTCTATTTCAGCTTCATTCATTTTTGTTCGGAAAAGATCAGGGCTGCAACTTGCCACTCTGAATCTGTAGTCTGTAAGGAGGGTGAGTGGGGGCTGTTATGATGCTGGTGTGGTGGGGTGAAGCTAATACAGAACTATTCATTTCTATCTCATTCTCCTGATTCCCGTGTGTACATTTATGAGGAGAAGGTGGGCAAGAATACATTTCAAGCATTTACTGGAAAATTAGATAAACCAATCTGATCAAAATGCAATAGGGAGGCAGAGGGAGGTAATGGGACTGCCGTCACTGACTCTGGAGCTGCCTGTGTGGTGGGGATATGCTATCAGCCTTTAAATTGTCAATGGAAGATTAAGAAAAGTATCAGTGGCAATGCTTGACAACTCACTTAATAAACATAACCGTAGTAGAGAGAAAACGAGGTATTGTTGAAAGAAATGCATAAAGAGGTCATGCCCAAAATCACAGTATTGTTTATGGGGAAATAATGAAATTCCTGTGATTTGTGATCTATTAGCATCTAAAGTGTTACATAAGATTGCACGGGAGAGAAGCAATTCATACAGGAGGTTTCTATTTACTTGGTTTGTGCCACCACTCTTTCAGCCCATGGTATCCCCATGGTGCTTAGATGAGCCTCATAGGAACAAATCCTCACAGAATTCCTCTCAGGTCCGCAGCAAACTGCTATTGTCTGCTGGGTGCTCTGGCACGATGACCTCTATTTTGCCAGACATTTCTGTTGAGATTAGAATCTTTTTAAAGAAGGACATCTCACACGGTTAGGGCTTTAGGCTTATATCCCTTTCAAGATCAAACAGAGCCAGCCTGATGTTTGGTTACGTTGGTGTGAGGTTGCAGGACTTGAGATGTGCTGGAGAATTGCAATTCCATTGACCCGTGCTATTTTCAAGATACATTTCTTGTTCCTTGGTTCGCTTCAGAGTTCTGACTCCACGGTCCATGTATTATTATTATTATTATTGTCTTAGCTCTTGTTTATTTGATTTACTTATTTGTCTCATCTGTTTAAACAAAAGTAGGTAGCTAACTTATTGCTCTTTTACTGTAGCACTGGTTCTGCTCTTAGATGCTTGTTTAGGAAGGAAATGCACTTATGCTTTCTGGTGACTAGCAATTCTCTTGCCTACCTTTGTTGAATGCACTTATTGTAAGTTGCTTTGGATAAAAGCGTCTGCCAAATGCCTGTAATGTAAATGTAAATGTAATGTATTATGGATTCAAAGCAAATGTATCGTACAGATACAGAGGAATGCATTTTATTTAGGCTAGATTTTTCTACTTTTCACTTTGAGTTGGCCCAAACTACATAATGCTGCAGCAACTCTTAAGTTGTTAAGTTACATTGAATGACAGCATTTACGACTTGCTACCAGAGTATTGAGAACAAGTGAGTGAAGTGTTTTCTATGCCACAACATGCTTGATTGGCTACCTCATCTTTCAGTGTTAGCCTACTTGTAGACATAAACCATGGATTTGAACAAGAATCTCAGATTGTGAGACCTTATAGAGCATTAGCAAACACATTTTCAGAAGACGGTTGAGATTCACCCAGTCTTAAAAGCAGAGGCAGAGGAGTACAGCATGAAGCCTTGGCTGAGAGGGGACAGGGGGTCTAAGCTGGTGTGACACCCTCAGGCCTTAATGAATGGCACAACAATCTGAGTACTGTGAGATCCCACTCAGCTTAGAGGGACTGCTTCTGAACTGGTGCTGAACCAAAAGAGACAAGAGAGCATCAGCTCAGGCCTCCATTGGCCTGCTACACATTTAATGCCCCTATCGTCAGGAATAATCCTCTCTGCCTCGCGCTACCGCTGGTAGCAGCACAGCATGGAGCCTACATGCAATATGCCGCCACTCAGGACAGAGCATGAGCGCCAGTGGATGCTCTCAGTGGACTCACCGGGCAGTGGGTGAAACCAGCAGGGAAGCAAGCAGCGACAGTGGTCAAAAAGCACAACTAATGAAATAAAATGCGAGAGGTGTAATCTTGAGAGACGATCAGTGACACTATGAGATAGGTGCTATAATGACAAGGACAATTGGATACACTAGTGTAATCATTCAGTCCTTATCTCTCACTGAAATATCATTTGGGTTAACCCCCGCCCTGCCACTTTGTTGTGCTAGCCTCTGCTGTTTTGATTTGAGAAACCACACTACAATCTCTCAAAGACAGCTGCAGGACATGGCTCCAATCAGATACAGTTTTCATCTTTCCTCTCTTCTTTTGTAGCAGTAATGATTTCTTTTTAAGTGTTTATTGAACACAATATGAAAGGACTACAAAGGAGTGGCTCAGCGTCTCATCATATTTTCTTTCAGTCAAGCATCATATGCAAGCTATAGGAGGTCTGTATCAAAATGAATGTATTCTTGATCATTTATAAAGATTTTCTAATTCTAGTACACCTTGCTGTAACTAGGCAATTTGTATGATGTACCCCCACTCCCCTCACCTTTGTATGCTTTCATAAAACCGTAAGACTGCTGAAACTCATTACATTACAGTCATTTAGCAGACGCTTTTATCCAAAGCCACTTACAAAGGTGATAGTTGACACTATGTGGGGATCGAGCCCACGACCCTGAGACTGAGAGTCTCTTGCTCTACCGACTGAGCTGTCCGGGCCCGACAACTCCTGGTTGTGAAGGCTGGAGGATCCCCCTCAGAATATCCTGACCTCATTCGAACACTGTCTGGATTAAAGCTTTCTCCTTTGGATTAGGATGACTCTTATTAGGGTGATTGGGTTTACCTGGTCAAAGTACCAGGCGTTTGACTCCGCTATGCAAGTTTTGATACATTTCTGTCACTGCACAGAAAAATGTGATCTTTTTCAGAACTCTCAATGTTGTTTTCATGGACATCAGCGCTTCGAGAATCCGCCTAATCGAACACAAGGTCACGCTTGATTAAATGTTTATCTTCATTTGAGCTCCTTGCCCGGCACGGCCCTCTCTATGGAGAGTAATTAAAATGACTCCCTCCAATTGCAAATGTTTGCGGAAATGTTCATTAGCTTCTCTGGGGCAATCAGTGGAAATTAAAGGTCATGTTTGTCTGTCTGTCTGTCTGTTTGTTTGTTTGCTTGATTGTTGTTGTTTTTTCTGGGATAGAAATACATAATGTTTCTACAGTAACAGGTGCAGAGTAGGTGCAGGGCCATGTCTCAGGTGTAGTTTGCTTAAAATGCCTGATGTGAGATAAAGGGGAAATAGCATTTGCATCCTGTGGGGATCTCTGTTCGTTTTTTTTTTTCCACAAAGGTTGGGGTTTAATTTATTTTAGCTTTTCATTGAAATACTCAGTTATGGTTTAGATATATTACAAAACCCCAGCCCAATTTATTCTGGCTGCTTAAACAGCTTAGTTATTCAGCTACAGTGTTGCAGTAAGACAACTTTTCACCATTTCCTTTGGCAGTGTTTTAATGGAAATACCCAGGCTAATTTATATAGGCCTATATGGTGTGATCACGTCGTAGTTAATGAATCTCAGTTCCCACTTAAGTACAGTTTACTAAATGTATATCATGGTGCTTTTTATTTACAGTTACATTTGGCTGGTGAAATTAGAAGACAGGAAGATAAGGAGTTGGTTGAGTTTCTGTGGTTGACTGACTTCATAGTAACTTCCTCTAAGCTTGATAGCTTTGGTGATTGCTAGTGTTGTGTCAATTGTGAGGTTGCGGTGTAGTGAGGCAGTTGTAATAGGAACCCACCAGTTGGGTCATTCAGGGGGTCCTGCACGCTACAGGGACCTTTTGCTTTTTCCCCTGGATGTGCACATCAAGGCAGGGGTCCTCAATATCCTCTGAAGACAGGGGTGTCCGCTCAAAATTGCATGACCTCTATTGTAGCAGATACAGGTCACTCCACCTCCTGTGGGAAGCCTCTAAATTGAACCCAGCTTGCGTCTTCGATTTCTTTCCGGCTCTCTCTCCCTCTAGTTTCCCTCCTTTGCTTTTATCTTCTGTCTCTTTTCCTTTTCCCTCTTGTGTTCACTGAGCTGCAAAGCTATTCAGGTGTAGACGAATAGATTTCTACCTTCTTGCACTAAATTGCTGGGTCAGGATTTTTTACGCGGAACCATTTTGTAATGAACTTTAACTTTATTTACTAGATAAAGGAAAAGGAGTACCGCAATTTTGCCCGAGTTCTTTGAAGTTCATGCATGCGTCAGTAAACTGTCGTATGGCTCCATATGCACGTCCATAAGAGTGAATGCATCTGTTGCACCGGCTGTCAGGGGGTTTGAATAGCAGGAGCCAGTGTTATTAAGAAGTTTGATTATGATCACTACCATGATCCACTCTGTAATCGAAATACACTTCCATTCATAAAGGCTCAATTTATAATTGCAATATCTCTGGCCGCACTTCAGTGCAGCCTTAGTTTCAGGAAGTGCTTCTCCTTAAATCCAAAAGCAAGCTCACCAACATACAATTATTTACCCTGCGTTTACAGTTTTGTATTTATTACATTTGGCTAGTGTTTGAACAGCGACAAAGTAAAATATTTAATTCAGTAATGTGGAATGTATCAATGCATCTAATGCGATCAGTTTACTGCAAATACTAGCTTGAATGCTTGACGTAGCCACATTGTATTGATCAGACAGTTTCCAAAGAACTTGATTAGCTACTGAAAGAGACCAATGGGTTTCAGGTGAGAGTGCCAGCACTTTTGAAGCTCTGCCATTCTACAATGAGCTATCCTTCAAGAGAAATGACCTCATCCATCCATTAAGCAATATTATGAATCTGAATTTTAAAGACATGGCTGGCTTTTTGCAACCAAAGACAAAATAAAGTGGTTGTGTTGGAAAGAAGAATCTAGTAGAGATTGTTCTGATGGAGTAGCAACCCTCTGAACAAGTTTCTTGGCTAAACTCTCTGTGGGAATCTCCAACAACAATGTGCTTTGGCTGGACCAAGTTTGGGCTTAATGCACATTTGGGAAGCTTGCCTTTTCAGTTATATTTTTGTTGTCAGTTTGTTGGTGTTCTAAGTTGTTTCGTAACGCTTCATATAGCTCAGTATTTGTTCAGCTCTACAGCTTGTCCCATTTTGTATTTCACCAAGGTTAAACAACACTGCTGGCCAGCAGAAGAACACCATGTATCTTTTTATTTTTGAGTGAGAGTGAGGGAGTCAGAGTGAGCAAGAGAGAGAGGCTACTTCAACTATTCCGTAGAGGATAGGCCTTTTTTTAGAGTATCAAAGGAACACATCATTTCCAGACTGCAAAATATAACGTGAAAGAGGGAATGGAGTTGAGGTCGGAAGATGCTTCATCCGACTCCGGAAAGAGGAGGCTGGGCTGAGTTAGACTGGATGTTTCAGAGACGTTCTCCAGGAAATCCCTTTGACGCCTTCCTTTGGCTCAGTAGGAGGCCTGGCGTTGGGTAATCAGTGGAAGGCCGCATGGGTTGTTCTGCTTCATGGCATCCTTCCTGCTTGCCTTACTCTCTCTCTCTCTCTTTCTCTCTCTCTCTCTCTTTGGTTCATCTCTTTCTATCTCTCTCACTCTCTCACTGCCTTCCTTGTTGTGTGTTGGTCTTTGATCTCTAAAGGTCCTTGAGAATGAGGAGCCAGCAACAACAGCAGGCTGGGATTCTCTCTGGGCCTGTTTGGATCCCAGCCCATCATGCCCTTCTCTATCTGATGGACAGCTCCAGGCATGGCAGTGTCTCTACAGCCCTGCTGTATTAGGCCTTCGTCTGATAAAACCCCTTCTCATTGTCAAAGGAAGGAAACTAGAACTGGGGCTATCATTGACCTTGTTTGTTAGCAGTAGGGATGAGGTTACATTACAAGCATTTTCTTGCATTTATCTATCCTTTTACATCTTCAATAGTCATTTTCTGCTAAATCAAAAAGGCAGTTAAGCTGATGGTTGCAGTTCTCCCCAGGTTGGGGGAAACCTCTGTCTAATGGAGCCATGCGCTGTCCGTTTTCTTATTTTTAGCACTCACACTGCATGTGTTAAGCATTTATAAAATTTGCAGTACAGCAACCTGAGCATTTGGCAGGTTGACAAGACTCTGGATGCGCAGCTGACTGGGCTGTCATCTCCTCCCGTATAAAACCTGGCTATTCCGTCAAAAAGCAAGGGTGAGTTTCGTCAAACTAACAAGGTGTTTGCCTCACAATGCATCTCTTTTGCCTTTCATGTTCTTTTGTAAAACAGCTACCCCCACCTATTAGGAAAGGCAGAGCAGAATGATCCTTTCCGATGTTAAAACAAGCTACAGTATGTATGGTGCTAAACCTATACATTTTCTATACAATATTTTTTGTTAGAGATCAACAACTATGACATTTTTAATAGGTTTAGAGCAACTTAATAACCAATATAGTAACAATCTCTCAAAAATGACATATACTGCAAATGCTAATTTGGGTCTCGTAAAAGCTTGCCTTTTTTGATCTATGATATGGTAGAAATATCCTTTTCTTTGTAACAAACTAATTGAGCACAAAGTCCGTCTGACCTTTTTGGGGATATTTGCATTTCAATGCATCACAATATCAAAGGTTATCCCCCTTAAGTTCATTGCTTTTCTCCTGTCAAAGCTGCCCATTCAGGCAGCTCAGAGGATCCTGGTCCAGCAGGATTCAGATGTCCTCTTGTTTGGATGTCCTTGAGCCCTTTGTTCATCTGGGTTACATGTGAAGTCCCTTTTCTCTTCGAGATGTTCACACATCAATAAAACTGCCTGAATTTGAAAAATAAGCTGACAAGGACATAATGATCTATCCCACAGGTCCCAGATCCGGGACCTAACAGGTTCTTAAAAACCGTTTTAGCACTGATAAAGTTGCAGAATAAGAAGCTCTCTGTAGGTTTGTGTTCTAACGGTTGTTTATAGTGATAGGTCATTCGCTCATTCGCTTATTTTTACAATCCTCTCATCGCAAGTGGGACAGAAATTACAGAAGCCACCTTGTCCCATTCTTCTGCTTAGCTTCCCTGCACCAATCTCACACATCCAGCCAAAAAAAATGTTTCCAAATAAGCTTGTATCCACTGAAAGTTAAGGAAAAAAAGGTTTGTGGTGTAGAATGAATGATACTAAACTTGACATGGAGACTCAGACATGGAGATGATGAGTGACAGCAGAGTGACCTGTATTTTATTTAGAGGTTTTTTTTCGTGCTTAGCTTTCCCCTTGATTATATTCTGTACCAGGCCACTTTCTACCTTCTGTGAATGTGGAGCTTATTGTGAATAATTTGCTGGGAGGATGAGTAAGTTTATGGAGTTTCTGCACAGTGGAAACAGGTGAAAAGTGGATGAATGATACAAGTTGTGTACTGTCACTACTGCTCCACTAGTTTGAGGCTCTTATTTGAAGGCAAGATAATAAGAAGAAATTAGAAAAGCTGTTAAATGGATGACATAACCCTTTAAACCAGTGTGATCATAAAAAGTGAGTCAGATTGTTTCAGTAAGACAACGATAGTTTAAATGTTCTCTCTTTTTTGGCCCTCGTCATAGGTAGTATTTTTCATTTTCTATTGTTTTGTCTGTAAAACTGTTGTTATGCTTCTGAGAGTTTTGTAATAAAATGTGTTACTTTTATATTATATTTATATTGATTAATTTCAGTGCAGGACTTCAAGATATGAAGCTAGTTTAATACCCTGTATTTCCGAGCTTGTAAAGCACTGAACCTGAAACGTATTTGAATGAATGTACATTACAGATAGCCAATGTGTCTGACATAGCACTCTGATTAGTGGGTGCTGAGCTGTGGCTTTTAGTACCTGCTCTGATCAGTGACATTAGTTTATGCTGTACAACAACATAGTGTCTTTTTTTTTCTTTTTGCATTGGAAGTTTTTCATCTGACATAAGTTGATGCCACACGTATTCTCATCCTCTCAAATGGCAACTCCCATTTTGCAGACAGAAGAAGCCCCGAGTCATGGAGCAGAATGGTTGTGGTTGGGTACTGAGGTATGGGGGATTGCTGACTGACTCAACGTGCTGGTTGGTGTTGATTGCCAGAGAAATCCAGCAGCATTTGCTCTCCAGCCTGAGCCTAAAAGGTTGAGGTGTCAACAAGGTGCATTTCGACAGTTCATTATAACCTGTCCTCTCCCCTCCCCTTTCCTCCACTCCCCTAGCCTGTCCTTTAACAGAACCTTGAAGCACCATTGAAATTCTGCGCTGCCTTTTGAAATCTGTGTTGATGAGGCAACATGGACCCACAGTGCCTCCGCTGTTCTCCCACTGCAGGACATTTTTCAAAGTCATGTTTATATAATTAGAAAGAAGTCAAAGTGCTTTGACGGTATCTAACAATGAAAATGCTTAGCAGTCTCATCTGGAAGCACGAATGCTTCAGCTGTATTTCTCCCATGGACATGCTCACTTTCTAAATAGGAGATAACAAGTAACTGTTTTCTCCGCTTTCAACATGGTGATTCTTGGGGTCTGTTGGATATGACTAATGATGCGTGACAACCTGCACCACAGTGGAAAAAACACAGTTACAAGCTTAGTATGGTGAAGTAGCCTCAATTCAATATTTTATTGAAACACTTTTTTGCTATTACCAGTAATCGCACATATTTGAATTGGAAGACACTTTCGTTTGCCATTTGACTGTGGAATGATGAATGCTTATGCTTTTGTTTCATTGTGAAAATTTCTGTTGAGCATCGCGTCTCAAGACTGAAAAAAAGAAATCTTTAATTGCAAATCCGATCTTGTTTTAAATCTCTCCGCTGCTCGGCTGCTATCTTGAGAGATGATTGTACCTTACTACAAAGGCAGCCAGACACAAATCTTCATTAGATGTGGGTTTGATAAACCATTAATCCATTTGAACACTGTTTTATTTCCATTTATTCTTGTCCACCCACACAGTAAGCCAAATAAAGAGAGAAAACTCCCTCTTGAGTATTTGTTGACCGAAAACAATCTCAATCGAATAGCTCTGATGTCTGGGTAAAGGGTGTTTTCTCTCTACACTACTTTGTCTCTCTCTGTGTCCAGTCAGTCCCTTGACCTTTAAGAAGACCATCTACTGTATTGAGTTTCCCAATATCACTTATAGTATGTGAATTGACCATAAGAGGAAGAGATATCTTCCAGTAAGACTTTCCATCCGTACATCCGTGTGTGTGTGTGTGTGTGTGTGTTATGGTGTGCCTCTATTGCCATTCATGTAGTGTTGGGGTTAGGTCAATATTATATTAGCACTGCCATTGCATTTTCCACAGCCTCATGAATAATGTAAAAGTCAGATATCCCTTCATATAAATACAGGCCATTATCGCTCTGTAGCCGTGGTAGACGTAGACAGTTCCATAGTTTCTTCCCACAGATTTGATTAACCTTATTGCACGGTATCTCAAAATGGTGGCCTAAAGTTGTTGCCACAAGAGATAGACCCCTTTACGTGAAAAAGCAGTTCTTATTGTGACCTTGTTGGAGACAATCAATGGCCTTTATCTCCCCCAATGCATAATATATCCTACCAAAGGGTTGGTCCACACATCCCTGTAATGTATTGACCTGCACTGCCAACATTTATCAACTGGTCTCCCTGGCTAAATAATTTAGCTTTTGAGCTTAGACCATACTTAGTGGCGCCCAGACCAAGTTCGGCCCGCCAAGTTAGATTGATGTGTACCATAGGAAGGAGAGAATAGAAGAGAATAGAACTTTATTAACCCTATCACACAGAGTAAATGGCGTTCATCTTTTCACATCTGCCTGCTAGACACACACACACACATATTGGAAAGGTCAAAGTGCAGGTTCAGCCACTGTGCATGTTTAAAAATGGACCAAAGTGGAGTTGGAACGGCCAATTCAATACCACCTACTGCCCAGTTGCAACACCCCACATGTTACTTATATGGTACCAGTCCTAGACTGATTGTATATTTCTGTTTGTCCTGCTCATTTCCACATCCTCCTATGGTCACTGAGCCTGCAGTTATAACCTTGTGAATCAACACAGGAGCTCAAAGCAAGCACTGTTGTCAGCAGAGGAAAATTTTACATTTACAAGAGCAAACTATAGACTTTTGCTTCTACTCTCAGTGGCAAGCATAACACCTGAAGGCTGTCTTTGGTTTTTAAATCAGAGTAATTGAATTAGAAACCCCCCCAATATAAAGCTATATTCTTTTTAATGTCTGCCTCTTTTTTTGATGATTTAGAGATGTTTGATTTATTTTGAGGGCATGAGTAATAATTAATAGTTAGCCCCGCAGGCTTTCATTCAACAAACCTTCCTCTGATGAATTTGTGAAATATCATTAAACATGCCTCCAACAAAGGAAAAGAAAGCATCCAATTTTTAAACAGATGAATGCGTTTAAACTTTAAATCATGAGCTAAAAATCAAGAAGTCCACAGCAACTAGAAGAATATGCATTCCTGTTGTGAAATCTAACAATGATTTTCTGTGTATTTCCCCCTTTGTTTTGCCTGCTGTTTGTTTTGGGGGTTGTTGTGTTTTTTTGCTTCTGTTGTTTTTCCCCCCAAACTTCTTTTTTTGCTCCACCTCAACTCCTGCGTCTTGGATATTTGCACTGTGTATTAATGGGAGATTGATGTTGCCGATGACTTTCAGCAAAGCAACACCAGATTACCATACTCACTTTGAATACCAAACAAGAGGGTACATGCCAAGCTCCAGCTGAACCTTGATCCAAAATCTCCCTTTAACCAAACCATGTTCCAAGATGAAAGAGGGAATTGTTCTGATAGGCTGATCAAAGCAGCGTATCTCCGTACTATAAAGGAACACCTGGAATCCTAATGGAGAATTCGGTGGGAGCAGTAAGGGCATTGGGCAATGCATAATGTATTTGTACATAATGTTTATGTAAACATCTGCTTGGGGGTGTTCTCACTTATTTATTTATTTGATTTATTTATCTCTCCCTGCTGGTGTGGTTGGCGTGTTGATCTTAATGGGTAAATCCAGGGACATAAAGATTGGTTTCCTGGTGTCCTTGGCTTTCTGAATATCTGAACCAATGTTTCTGATGAATAAAAGCACTGCGTTTGGATGGGTGTGGCACTATAAGTGGCATAAGTGAGTGCTTAGGGCCCCGAAGAGGCCTAGGTGACCCCTGACAGAAGGTAAAAATCATCATTTTAACATAATTATTGAATGGATTATTGAAGACCTAAAATCAAATACATTTGTATATTTTTGATTGGAACGCTTTGATCTTTTGATCTTTCATTTAGATGTATCTACATTCTTACTAGATACATGTAGTGGTCACCACCACATTTCCTTTCTCTGAGAAAATCAAATAATTCAAACTGTGAGATAATACCAAGACTGTAAGCAGTCACTCAAGGTATAATACAAATAGGCCCACATGTTAGAGGCCTTTTTTATATAGTCCTTAAAATCCTTAAAATGAGATTACTGTGACATATGATCTAAGGTTTTTTGCAAGCATCATTTGAAGATTTTAAATATGCATTTTGACCATTTTCTTTCAGTTACATGTCACAAATTGCATCATATTGACTCAACGTCTCTCAACATTGTGATGCAAGTGAATCATGACCCATATTTGAAGATGTAACTGTTGACACACAGATAGCAGCATCGGTACCCCATCAAGAGGTCCGCCCATATGTTCAGTCTATCTCTGTGATAAATGTGGTGCCATTTTATACAGTAATGCCATGACAAAGGTCATGTGTGATTTCAATTAAAGTGAGCCTCACCCAGAATAGGTCATTTCACAACATTTCATTACATTGTATAAGCCAATGATCAGCCAATGATACATTTAAGATGTCATGGTTTTTTTCGAAAGGTGATGTCAACGTTAGAAAATCTCGTTAAAATCTTGTTGGTGTGCCAAAAAGCATCAAAGGGACGCACATTGTCAGTGCATAAACTAGTGCTAACAGTGCTAAACTAGATTGGGCTTTCTCTATTGCCTCCCAAACCTGTTAGCGCAACATGCTACTGCCTGTGTGCTGACATGATGGCTTTTCCAGTGAGTGAGCAGGGCTGCCAATAGTGTCTGGGCTGGAATGGGCTCATGGTGTAGAAAGGCGAGGAGAGGAGAGGGAGGCTCTCTGCTGCTCTATAAATACCCCTGTCACGCTTATATCAAATGAGAACTGTGCACTGAAGGGCTGGCGTTAGCGTCGAGGATGTTTTTCACACACTGTCTGTAAAGGTCCAAGGGGTCTGGAAAGGTCAAGTTTACGCTCAATACCCCACATTCATATGAGTGGGTTTGTGTATTAACGTTTATCATGATGGGTGTCGAAGATAAAAAAGTATCATTAGAATTAATTATCCAGGGTTATGGGATGAGGCTGTGAAATCGCTTCAACCGCTGTTACATTTATCTTACTCCACGTGGCTGTGGATGCTGGATGAATGAGTGATTTAGACATTAACAAAGCAAGAATTACTAGCACATATTGCATTCATAACGCTGCCACTGAAATCCTTTCAGTCTGTTCCTCTGTTCTGGGGATAAATAGCATGATACCGTGTTTACAGGCTGCCTGTTCTCATCTAATGCACCCGCAAATTAGAGCTGAATTTATTCAACATATTTGGGATTTTTTTACTTCACTTGAATGAAAGTTTTAAGTCAAACTCCTTGCTAGGAAAATATCCTCAAGGCTGTTCGTAATGAGTGCTGTTAGTGTTAGCATTGTTACAATCTGATTTGTTTCCTACTTGCTTGAAGAAACATTGTTCTCCAAAAAATGGCTCCCTAGAGGCGCCAGTGTTGGGGAACCCCTGATTTAAAAGGCAAACACTCCTGCTTGATGCCACCGCCACTACTGCCTGTGCCGACGACGATGAAGTTTCCAGGGAAAGGATGATCATTTTGACACTGCATCCTCCTAAGTCAGTCAGCCATGCAGTATAGATATGGATGTGTCCCTGGCAGATTGGGAGGTAGATTTTCCATCCACACCTCCTGTAGTGGCTGGTGCCTCGGGGGAACAGCTATGTAAATAATGAATGCCTGTGGGTGTGAAACATGCACAGATAACCTTCAAGACAGGCGCGGATCAGTGCCTTCACATTAGCTCATAGGATTAAGGTTAAAATCTACAGAAACCTCTTCATAAGAAAACACAACAGATAGCGGGTTACATGTGTGCTTAGTGTTCAGCTGATAAGGACGGGTTGAGGCAATCATGGGAGGAGGATAATAATTCAGCTATCTGATGACGGATGTGACAAAGCTACATATCTGTACTCTATCTAGCTAAAAAACAAAATGAGCAGTCTAGCTACATTCAGAATAATTGTATTGAGCTAAAAATGTAAATGTCATGAGTTGACCTTGCTGATGGTTGATAATTCAGAGAATATATCTAAAAGGAGCCACCTGCATTTTGTTTCCAAGGGTTCTGTACTCAGATGGCCACTAGACCTTGGTAAAACACCAACACAGGCTTAAAAAAAAGCACGACAATGTATTCTTCTACTGACGGTTACTGCTCTCAGTATCCAAATAAACAAAACCTATTAGAGAGCAGAATGTGATCATCCTGTCTCTAAACTCTGTAGAAAGACACATTCATCAAGCATATGCTGGCATCCACAAGAGAGGAAAACACGTAGAGAACAAAACTAGTTGTCTCTATTGTCCCATCTGTCTACAGAGGACGATGTGCACCCAAGAGCAGCCTTCTACTTTCAGTTCTTTCTGCGCCACAGAACAGAAGTCCCTTCATTCTCTCATCTCCTCCATGCTGGATGGCCTGTTGTCCATCACTTCAGTCTGAAAGGCATCACAGATTTTGGGGGTTGGAGGGAACAGTATTGGCACTAGAGTGGATGAAAACATCAGAGTGGAGGCATTTGCAGAATGAAATGCAGTACGGATAACCCTTAGATTACAATGAATGCTTGATAGTTGTTGAATAGAAATGATGAATCTGGAAATAAGTGTCCTCTCTTATTATGTGGTTGTGTGAGAGGATTGCACCCAGAGTAATAACTCATAAAACTGGCGTAATTAGCATCAACAGCTGTAACACAATGACCCCTATTCATCAAAGCTATTGGGACCTGCATGCTTTAAATGTATATTTCTCTCTCTCTCTCTCTCTCTTTCTCTCTCTTTCTCTCTCCTTCTCTCTCTCTCTCTCTCTCTCTCTCTCTCTTTCTCTCTCTCTCTACCTATCTACCTTTCTATCTATCTTTCTATCTTTCCACAACGAAGTACTTTTTACAGCACAAAGCTTTGCATTACATCTTGATATGGGTGACCAGAGCCTGAAGGTCAGGGCTGATGATGTCCATCTGCCTTTGATACTCATCCCCCCAGCTAAATGTTTATGGTCTGAGTTAGAATGAAAACAGAGAGGGGGAGGGAAACAGAGCAAAAGAGAGAGAGAGAGTAAAAAAGATGAGGGGTTGGGGCGTTGTTGCTAAGCTGAGCTCTGGGCTGGCCCTGAAGGACAGTCAGACCTAAAGTCCAGACCAAGCTTAGAGAGAGGGGAGGAAGTTAATCCCTCATCCGCAGGCAGGTGTATCAGAGAGGCTAAACAGATACACAGGAAGACAGACCAGGGGAGAAAGTTGGGATAATTGAAGAAATGTGCATGCTCACCCTTAGGGCGAGTCAGTCCTGCTCTGTGGCATTACTTCTTAATGTTATCAAGGTAAAAGAGGGGGAGGTTTCATTGGCCAACCTTTTTAACATTGTTTATTGCTACCCAGCTTGGGAATTTAAGAGAGTATTGCAGTGGGAGCCTATAGAGCACCAGTGGGTGAGCTCAGCGCCATGTTTTATACTTCTGTAAAGCTGCTCCAGTCAGGAATGAAGAATGGCCGTGCCTTATGCCATTGGCACTGAATGTTATTTTTCAACAATAAATGATCTATACATTTTCATTTAAAACATTTTCAGGTGAAAAATGATAGTTTATTGATCAGCGCTATTGATAAATTTGCTCTCCAAACATGGCAACAGAGCAAATCTTCACTAACAGTCCAACCCAAGGAGAGGGCGGTTACGTGATCATTTTCTGTTCCACTAGTCTTAATCATTTATGACACCACCCGTTGTCTCTACAAGGTGTCTTTGTCTTTGACTGTCCTGATTCCCATCAGCAGGAAAACAGCTAAAGTCAAATTAAATCTAGAAAGGAGGATTTTTAACGGAAAGATAAGGGGGCAGATATGCCTTAATCATCATTTGCTCTTGATTAGAAAATCAATGGCCTTTGATGCCAGAGTGCATGTCTGCCTTTGGAGTTAAGAGTGTGACAATGACAATGTGGACTGGAAAATTGGCCTTTTAAACAGCTACTATCTCTTTGTTGTTTGGAGCCCCATTCTTTAATGCAGTGAAAAGTCCCCTCTATCACATAATGTCTGCCTGTCAAAGAAATTACTTTTTCTCTCGCTCCTGTGTGAAACTTTGTTAAAGAAATCCTTGGAAGCTTAGAAAGCTGGGGGAATTTCTTAGTTTGTAGAGCTGACTTCACAGTATTTCCTTGATTTACGTAACAGATGAGAAATAAAGTTGTCACTCAATTCTCTGTGGCAGTTTTGAGATATGCCAAAGAGAGAACATCTTTGATGCCTTTCTGGGTTTACCTGTCAGAAATATTTAAAGCAAGTGTGTCCCAGGTTATACAGTGATGCACAGCCAGCTAGACTGTTGCTGCCAAAGAACGTATATACCTATGAACTCTGTAACAGCTATCTGTCAATATAAAAAATATATACCTCAATAGTTAACTTTACTATTACAGTGGTTTCTGGACTTTAAAGTAGAAGGGTTTTGTCTGTGATTTTTCTTACTTACCTTTTTAGCTTTCATGAGAACACATATCTGCACCTCTAAAACAGCAGGTAAAGTAGAGCAAACATGCTACATTGTAGTATTATCGTTTTATCGATTATCGATACTGCACCTTAGCTTACAGAGTATATGTACATGCCATGCTTCCTTTTAAATATTTACACGGGAAGAAGAAGAAGGCCTCACTTTCTCCCCTCTCATCAATATGCTGTGGGTGATGATTTTTAAGCTCGGCTTACCAGGCATCTTTCCCTCACTCTCCTCTCCTCCCTATTCTTTGCCTTTGTGCCATGCTGTTGTACTTGCTGTGTTTTTACCAGCTCTGCATATCGATCCTGCTTTATCGCCACCGGCTCCCCGTGCAATAAGCCGGCAGGAATATGGATGAGGTCTGGTCGGCAGGGGATGTGCTGCTGATTAATATGCTCTGCGTGAGGATATGATGAAAATTCACATTTATGTGCTTTATATGCACACTGATTTCTGTGTGGAAAACGCCTGTAATGTTTAATGAGGGATGTTCTGTGGAATGGCCATGAAGCGGCCAGAGCCGGTTGGTGGAAACCTAGTTGGTTGCATTTACTAGCCGGCTGTCCTTTCCCCCTACAGTAGTGTACATAATCTATTGATTGTGATTCAAATGCAGGACAGACAGCTTTTAATCAGTGTCAAGGTACAGTATTAGCGATTGCTATCTCCAAAATGGAAATGTCAGGATTCAGCCCCTGACCCCCTCACCATTCCCCCAAGAACTAACATGTACACACATCTGCCCAAGATCTCCTGTTTGAATCTCTGGGGTGATAACAGACTGATGAGTGCGAAAAGGAGGAGAAATAAACCGGATGCTCTTGTACTGTATCTGGTAGTTTTAGCCCTTTTTTTGTATATAAAATTCATAGATATTCTAGCATTGGTCGCTTAAGATTCAGTGGTTTATAATAGAAGCAAAGCAATTATCACTGGCTTATTATTTTAATTTCGTGTTGGACCTTAACAAGGGAATTTACATGATTGTTAGTGTTTAGATAACAAACAAATTAGACAAATTGAAGTAAAAGCCATACAATGCATTGAAGCTGTTTTTCCATTTTTGCAGTAGTGGTTGTTAATGGTGTCTTGAATTTTACCTTCTCGTAATGTCAGCTCTGTGTCGTAGGAGTGCCATCTGACCTGATGCTAATGACACTCTCTCCAGCTGTTCTAAACCCAACCAAATAATAGGCCACCTCCAGCTCTATTTGACTTCTCTGGCTAAACACAATCAGTTCACGCTGAAGATGAGCTCTCAAGCGAAACCCCAGTACACCTTCATCACAACAGCTGCATTATTAAAAGGAAGTCACGGAATAAGGTTAATGTCGACGTTTGACTGAGCTGTGCAGGTATGCCTTAGCGGTGTTGCCCTTGACTTGCATCTGTTGGTTTTGCACTTAATCAAATCATCATTTTAAGAGATTCACATAGCCATAACAACCAGTCCAGCCACAGAGTATCGTGTCAGTTGCAGTTGATGAAAGTGAAGTAGAGGCTTATCCCCCTGGGGAATATGAACATCAATCAAACACCAGTGATGTTTCTTTCATTTTTACCTATAACAGCCCCGCTTCCTATTGTGCCTCCTGGATTAGATTAGTGATTGAACACTAAGGCATAGTGGGCCTCCACTGTGTAAGCCACTCAGATACCTAGATTGAAAAAGGTACCTCAGGAACACTGCGGACCTGCTCTCAGAGCAATGTAAAACACAGAGAAACAAGCTCATACATGCAGTGTGCAGCAGACCTGTATATGCATGACGCTGTTTACTACAATGTTGCCCCCTCTTCTGAATGTGGATAGTATTAAACACACACACACACACACACACACACACATACACACACACACACACACACACACACACACACACCATTCTCTTCCATCCATCTGATGAAAGAGAATTATGAATAGGATGACAATTGTGGTTGCTGAAGCATGTAACTAATTGGCTGCCATTTATTAGTCAGCTTCATCTGTCATTTCACAATCGCTTTTCAGTGCTGTTAATCTTAACATTGTCATCTCCACCACGATCTGTTGTTGATGTGTGGAAAACCATATGGTGCCGTCACACGTATATGTATAGGGTATATGTATATTTATATAATGTTTTTGTAGTTACATAGCTTATAGTCTAGCCTAAGCCTATTTGGTGTTTTCGAGAGAATACCTAGTGGCTCTCTACTCTAATCCATACAGCACACTGTGCTCACAGTGTGGCAGTGTGTTCCACAGTGGCAGCCCTGCTGTGTGAAGGTAATGATTGCAGGAGTGTATGGAAGCCACTTGTTGGCATGACAAGGCACAAGTTGAGCACACACACAAACATTATGGTTTTTATGCTGAATGATGAGTCTGTCGTACCTCCTGGAGTTTCTGCCTTCAAATTCCACCTGCACTGATGTTCCATCTCACTGGCACACTCTTATTCATGCCTTGGTATAGGCACACATTAGTCGGTAACCATATGAGAATACTTACAGAGTAAGGCAGATTTGTGTGGAGCGTGATTTATTCTTGTGAATATTCACACATCAGCAAATTAAAATTAAATTAATGTATTCTCTGTGGCTACTTAAACACTGGATGCGATGCTGCTGTGTAACATTTTGAAAATTAAGATTGATTCGTGGTTGAATTGTGGCTTATGGAACATCTTTCAATTTTGAATCAGATTTTTTTGCTGTACATTTGTACATCACTCAACCATGTGAAATGACCTTCATCCTCGAGTGGTTAGACTTAATAGGAAACCAACTCCAAATACTATGTTACACACTTTATATATATATATAATATACTTAGACATTATAGGGATTCCAAAGGATCCCAAAACAATCTCATAATTTAGTACATTGCTATGTTAAATCTCATCACTGCCATTGAGGGAATCTTTAGGCCTTTATATACTCAGGTATCTTGACTATGAAAAAGTTTGAGAATTCTTCCATTAAGATAATATAAGCTGCCATATTGCATCTTACAGTTAAAATAAAACAAAAGCAAAAAGATGCATTATGCACCATGTGTGTCTTCGAGCCCTTGGCTCTAGTGTTTCATAGGAGTACCTCTGTGACCAGTGATGGCAGTTATGGCCATGACAAGGCCTTGTCTCACTCCGCCATGATGCTTCTATTGCTCCTTGTACCTGTTTGCTCCCAGGGCCAAAAACAATATGCTGTAAATTGCGCTACGGCCTCTTCAGGTTGATGCGCCGCCTGCGAACGTGATGTGATTGGGTATCGATTCACACCACAGCGCTAAAATTGCCTGCCTCATGGCCCTAGACACCGCAAGTGACAGCTTCAGTATAGGACAAGAGGAGTGGCATGGCATGGGCCCGTGTCTGTGAGAGGATACCATCTCTCTGCTTTCTGATCTTCATCCTCTCCTCCTCCTTACAGTTGATAGAGAGGAGAGGGTTAGAGAATAAAGGACAGAGCCCCCCTGCTGCGTTGCGCAAGCCCATCACACCTACATACACAGCAATCTAACACACCCCAGACGCAAGGCTGCCCCTTTTCTATCCATTTACAAAAAGCATGTAAACATCTTATTTCCATTAAAATGCCAGTGATATTTGCACATAGACAGTTTTCTAATCTGTTGATGTTTTAACATTTATGGTACTGAACAAAGATGAGGAGGCTTTCTGCTAGTTTTTCAATTGAAAGTAGTGGTGACACAGCGCTGTCAATCTGCATATGATTAAAACATGCCCTGGCTCCTGTTAGAAGATGTATAATGCAAGAGAAATTGCTTGTGTAATGAAGAAATGGCAAATAATCCCACCACAATTAACTTTCCTACACACAGTATGCAAACCAGTCATGCTCCATCTGCTAGGACACGATGTCCAGCTGAGGTAAATCCAAAGTACTCTTGTACTGAAGTATTGTTATAGAGTTTCAGAGGAGCAGGAGTACATTTCTCTTTGCTATGTTATTGTGGAAATGAGTATCCTGATGCCTCCTGAATGATTTTGGTTGAGGTGAGTATGAGGCCCTCAACCAAAAACCAAAATCATTCCAACCCTCCCTTTAGTAGCAGAGCATAGCTGTTCATATGGGCACACAATGATAATACCTATATGGTGCACAATATTTAACCCCCTGCATTTTCCAAACTCTACCTATGCAGTGTTTTACCGAAAAATAACAATAAAGACAAGTAAAACTTTTTACTACAGCAGAGGTGAAATATTCTGTGTCGGACTGAACATACAATCACAAGTGGATTTTACTTTCTTTCTACTCACTTTAAGCTGGATGAACTAAACATGTATCATTTGAAAGGTATTTCATTTTAATTGGTAGCCTTTTCTTTGTTTTGTCCAATTCAAGAAGCATCTCCTCTTGGCTGTCATGAGTGCAGTGCACCCACTGCACCCATTGTAGCTCTGTTTATGCATCCCTCTCTGGCTCAGTAGGTGTTGATGCCCAAAGCTGAGACAGTTTTCTTTACACATAATGGAACAAAGCATGATTTAGGGAAGAGGGAGGGCAGCTTTAGTTGATATATGTGCGTTTTGCTTCACAGGTGAGAAGTATGATGAATGGATGAAGTCCACAGCCACCAGAATGGTACCCCTGTGTACCATGGCAGAAGGAAAGGAGGAAGGAAGAGGGTACTTGAGAGAATAAAAGTCGGGCTCTTTAATCAGGACTACCTAAAAGCGGTCTTGACAATATCTCTTTGTTGTGCTTTCATGATAAGCCCCTTGCTGGGGGGAATAGGGGTGGGAGTATGACAACCGAGGGGGGTGGGGGGGGGGCATCACATGGTGCGTAGGTGCGACATTTTTCTATTGAAGAACTGGAAATCTGTGGACTTGACCACAAAGGCCTTACATAAAGTAGGCTGCCATGAGTGACAGGCACAGAGGAGTTTGGTGGAGCTTTTGAAACACAACAGCACTTTCAGTAGTGACTTTTCTTTCATTTCACCACCAATGACATGTTGGCAGCATTTATTCTATGGGAATATCTTAATGTCTTCTGTTGTATTTTTGAAGGGGCATAACCCTGTGGTGTGTATGCCTGTGTGTGTGTGTGAATGTGTGTATCTTTGTGTATGTTTGCATGCCTCTATGTCTGTCTGTGTGTTTGCAGTCGTCAGGTCATTTGTTTTTGCAGCTATTAATTCCCTCCAGTCCTCTGCTCCTGTTGTGTATTTGTTTGCTGATACACTCGGTCTGTCATTAGTCTATATGCCTACTCTGCATGCTGGCGAGAGGTATTGACATTGTCAAAGCACCGCTCATTGCTTCTCAACATATATCGTGCTTTTACATATCAGGTGTCAAACATGAGGGCAAAATTCATCAACTCATTCACACCTCAGTGATGTGGTGATTGTAGTCCCCTTGGGCAGAGATTGGGGGAAGAGGCACTCAGAGGGAGAGAACAGACTGAGTGGCCAAGATGCTGGAGCTGACCCAACCATTTTGATGCGTATGTTGCACAGAAATATTGACTAGCTCTTTAGTCTGTGGCTCCCTTAGGACTGGGCAATTGTCTTTCTGTGTTTCTATTGTTTAAACTAACTGCATTTTGGCAGTCTTCCTCCTCAAATCACCTACGGAAAGCTCGGCGGAACAATGATGGAAGACAAGTGGTATCCATACTGATCAGTGGGAGATTCACGTCTCAATATCTGTTCACTTAATAATATGCAATTTGAAGGTCTACATTAAATTGCTTTTGAAGTATAGTTAGTTTTGATCAAATCCGTCTTGTTTTCTGAATGTTAGCAGAACGTCTTTTCTGTTGAAGCGGTTGTTTGGCTCAATCACAACAATGACTGAATGCATATTTGAATGAATGTGATTTTTATTTTGACAATGGTAGATTGAATGTGATGTAACACACTGCCTGGTGGCTATCACACAATGTAACTGGCTGGCACGGGTGACCACTAATAAGTCAATATTGCTATTTCAAGTTAAATTAACTATGAATCCAATACTGATTGTTGGCCAATTCACTACTTGCATTGGAATCGGTATGATCTGGCATATCCCTATTAATAACAAATTGCATCCTACCTCCCCAAACACACACACACACACACATTTTTTTTTACCCTAAGTTGGTATTAAAACCTGTTCTGAAAGCAGACATTTTCAATTTGTAGATGCAAAATATTGCACTGCTGATCTTTTGATGACTTGCATCTAATTTGAAATCAGCATATCCCAGTGAAGTGTACAGTAATTTGTCTTTGATGATTGGTTCGTGTGTAATAGATGGGGGATTGCCTGGGCTCCCTACTGCCCTCTCTCTCTCTCTCCTCTCTCTCTCTCCTCTCCCCTCTGCTGGAGAAGTACACAGAATCTTTGAAATGTGCTTTGACCATCAGAGCAGTGAGAAAGCACTAATATTTTCCTGACCTGAAATGAAAGGGATTAGGTACGAAACCTGCTGCAAAAGGCTATCTCCATTTACAGGTGATGTTTTGTTTGTTTGTATTTTTCATCCTTTAAAAAGAGGAGATTTGGATATAATCTAAAGATGTATTCCAAAGCATAAATCCCTGAAGCTTTTCAAATGTTTTGGTGGGAGAGGCAAGACACATGTCTGCATTCAGAGCATCCGCGAATCCCTGTCATCAGCCTCCTTCCATCTCCACTCCCCTCCCCTCACTTTTGCCAAATCTGTTTTTTACCACATAGCAGATATGAATGCTTGAGAACGAACAAGCAAAAGAGAGAAAGAGAGAGAGCGAGTGAGACAGAGAGAGGGGATTGTTCCAATTTCACAGCCAAGAGCCACATAGATTGCTTTGGTTTTATTGTGGATATAGGTAGCACAAGAACTTTGCAATTATTTGCACAATTAGTTGTAATTATGGTATAAGCATTTATCTTGTGCGCCCAAGAAGTTACAATGTGTATTCTTCAGGGGTGTATAGGAGGAATTAATATAGATTGTTTTCTCCGGAAAGTGCTACTTGTTTGGTTGACGGCAATTAGCAGCTAATACCTGTGAGATCTCCCGTCTGCTCAAACCCGTGCTGTTTTCAGTTCCATGATGATCAGACAATTAATGATGGGTGGAGAACACTGGCAGGACTACGGTTTGTGCTAGGCACTGTCACAGTGGTAGGCTATACCGTATAACAGTTGTTGTTGTTGTTCTGGTTGAGTGTTTTCCTGCCTTTGTGACACATAGATTATGATGAGGTTACATTCGCTCTGCATGCTTTATCTTTGGTAGTGGAACTAATCACACACAGATGCAGACGCCTTCGAAAGTATCTCCCCAACCCCTGGGCTTTTTTTTGCATATTTCATTTCATTGTGCTACAAAGGGATTTCAAGATGCATTTATCTGGGAGCGTGTGTATGATCTTCTCAAAATACTACACCCTAATAAAGACAAGGTTCATCCTGAAAAGCTTTTCAGTAGTTGCCTTCTTGTTTCAACACTGATTAGTTGCATCAGAAAAAACAACAACATTTGAGTTCATGTTTAGCTCATGACAAGGGTCTAGCAACATGCTTGCTTGTGAAATATATTGTGTCTTTTTGGCTGTCAAAGATAATATCAGGCCCCTTGAATGCATCTCAGTGGGATTTTAGGTCCAGGAGTGGTTTGCCCTTTTAACATTGTATGGAATATGTGACTCACTAATAGTCAACAAGAAGGTTCAGTTTCAGGGCTTCAATTAAAATATGAATCATCAGCCTAAGACTGTGATATTAAAAATTAGATGGTGTTCTCATGTTATCACCCGGACCTTCTTTGTATCCAGTAGTGAGTCATGTAGGCTACAAGTTGAGATGCATTCAACTGACCCGGTCATCAATTAGTACAGTATGAACAACTGTGAGATAAACTGTTGAGAGAATCACTGTTAGAGCCTAAAGATTCTCCTCAAGCATCATGCATTGGAAAACAATAGGTAGCCTACATTTCTAGTGCCCATAATGGTTATTTGAAACAGTATTGAATAATAGATTTTTGTTCTTTTTTATTTGTTTTTAAATATTTGTTAAATTCCTTTAAATGTATTTTTTGAAGCTGTTTTTGCAAAATGTGCAAAGTTAAGGGGGTAACTATTTGACTGCATTTGTGCTGTTTTTCTTTATTTTTGGCGAAGAATACTGCTCCAGTCTTCTCTGGTGTGCTGGAACCTTGTTTTCTAGGCTACTGTAAGGTTTATTTTTTCCCAAACAAAAAATTACACATGCTCTTTGTCTTACCAGTGTCTACGGTGTGTGTAAGTTTACAATTTGTGTGCTTTGTATGTTGGGGGGGGATGGGCATGAAGGCATAAAACATAAAGCATGAGTGATGTTATAGCATTGCATTGGTGTCTTGCTTAGTCTACCTAATTTTCCTGAGAGGTTTTGAAATGAGCAAACACTTAATTTATGGTCTAGGCCCCGTTATAGGATGATAAAAAGATGCTGTCTATTGTTTTAAAGGGTTGGAATAAGTGTGTCTTTGATTCAGTAAACCCTGTAGTAGCCCACCACCACTTAAGGAAACTGAACTTCCCGTGTTTGTACACTGCTGTGAATCAGTGCTTATACAGCATTGTGTCATATTAATGTTTGAGTGCTACATATTGTCAAGTAGATGTAGGACTTAAACAGCACTTACAGTGAAGTGTACTTACATCACCTCCTTGCTTTATTTCTTCCAGAGACAACCATGCAGACGCCATAATGGTTTCCCTGTTTATATTGAACTTGACCTCTGACCCCTGACCTCCTGCATAAGCTTGGTAATCATTTCATTTTTATTTGGTGCATTATGATTGATTTTACCCTTTTGTCATTATGTATCATAACCTTTGCCATTATCTATCACAACTATTTTGTTCAAAGTTTCTTTGCTTCTGTTTCTTGACTCCTCTGCTTCTTTTCTCTCCTTTGGTTTGCTATTATAATTTGTTTCTGATTTAAGCTAAGCTATGACTGTTGCATTCTATTAATTCACATGTCCTTTTTTATTATTTCACACTTGTCTCTCTCTGCGCTCTGTCCTTGTGCCATTAGCTTTACACAAATAAATTGTCAATTGTGTTTGCTCACATCTTTAATTTCTTATTGTTTTCTCATGTCTTTCATCATTTTTATATGATTAACCATCCAATCATATTTCCATTGATTTTTTTCTTTCTATTACCAAGGATTACAACTCCCTGTTTCATACAGTATGTACTGTAGTTAGTCTCTCACCTCATTTCTCTCTCTCTCTTCTTCTCATATGTGTGTGGGTGGGGGCAGTCTCTGCATGTGAGAGTGGCAACACCAGCAATAGATAAGAAAATAGAGATAGAGCGAGGAAAAATGGCACTACAGCAATGTAGCCGCACATCCCTTGTAGTGTATATTATGCTATTTTATCCTGAAATGTCGACTGAAGGACCCTTGAAGCACACACCACTCAGATTAATTCGCGCACAAATGTGTCATCCCTTCTTTCCGTTTTTTCCCCAATGCTTGGTCCTTGTGGGCAATAGGCATTCAGCAGCAGTACGCCAGTGAGCCCACGGAGTGGCAGGGCCAGGGTTAGACGTTAGGAGAGCTGGCAACAGGAGGGAGAAGGGAGTCACAAGGTTGCCACCCAGAGCAGTAGACTTGCTTGTCTCAGCAGAGTAAACATCACCCCTCGTCTGCACACAGTAATGACTAACAGAGGAGGACGTGCACAGAAACACTATCAGGACTACTCCCTCATCTCACCAGGCTCCGCACATGCCATTCCTATCATCTCCCAGCTTTTGCTTGCCTAAAAACAAGCAGAGAGCTCCCACCCCTATGCAAAGCTGTGGACACAGGTATTAACAAAGGCTCTGTGCTTCTTGTCACCTCTGCCCTTGTTTGTTTGAAGAAACAAGGGTCACCTCCCTTACCCAGACAGGTCTGACAAGTAGATGGTTTTGAAGGCAGTCTATACTGGGGTTTATCTTTGGTGAAAGGCACATATACACATGTGTACATGTGTTCACTCATACCGACTTATCAGACTCCTGTCAGTATCGGTGCAAATGCAGCATAACAACACAGGAAATTGTGATTGATCAGGAGCATCTTGAGATCTAATCCCTGATTGTTTTGTTAATTGGTTGTTGTCTCCCACGACACCCTCAAAGCTTTGAGCTGGAGGTGAGACACCTGAAATTGACCTAAATTACGATGAGTACAATAAGAAAACCTTAAAAACCTTTTAAAAATGTGATTGCAATCACAAATCAGTGACCAAATGATTGTGCTTATGTTAACAAATTTGTCCCTGTTGCATTTCCAGTATTTGTACCCAAACATTAAACAATAAATGAGCTGGATATTGAAGCACTCTAATGAACATGGAACAACTGGTACCACAGCCTTGATGTAGAGCAATAACAAGCAGATAAACTCATCTAAAATACACCAATAAGTTGTCCCCAACGATAAATACAGAATCCATATGCCAGCAGTTCAGGCGCTAGTATATCAGCAAATAAGGGCTGAAGCTCCACCCATGGCAGTATCCATATAAGGTGCTTCCAATTAAGAGCTCCCTCTGCACATAGTGGAATATACAAACACAGACAAATTTCACTTCAGTTACTTTTTATTTATCCAGCAGTTTTGTACTGCAGAAACATTTGTTATACCCAGCTTGGCAAAGGGATCTTGTACTTCTTCTTGTAGGGCAGGGTCGCTCCTGGAGTTGGGTTTTGTCTAGTTCAGTTATTACAATAATTATAATAATTTGTGAAAATTTGGAAGAAGAGCAATAGTCCATAGCCAATTGTTTGTGTCTCAAGGCTATATCAAAACAATGTCCCCTACGAGATCCAACCTTGCCGTTGCAATTGCGCGTCAACCTTGCTACTCACGAGCATTGGATTCAGCATCCAAAGATCTCATTCATTTCAACTGTATAAAAAGTAGTGACTGGAAAAGGTTGAGTACGTAGTTTTCATACTGAGAGGGACACAGCCCTGAAATTTGCATGGTGAGAAGAAGCTGACACTGCCTGAGAGTCACTGAAGACGAGTGTTTGCTATGCCCAGTTTTGTGCGAGACAGAGCGAGCAGAGGATTATTGTTAGCATACCCAGAAAAGATCATGAATTCCAATGATTCTCCCAAGTGCAGGCTGAAGATTTACAGAGACAATGCCTTTACCCCTCTATCTATGTATGTCACTACAAAGTGCTGCCAGTACAGATTATTTTAGGTTGAGAGAAGTTGATGGTGTCCCCCAGTGCACTGATTCAACATCTGATAATGATGAAGAAATGCTATTTCAGTTAAAGACACAAGCTGTGTGAAGGGGAGAAGATAGCAGGCAGCCAGACCTGGCACATCACGCAACAAGCTGAAAAAACAGATGATGGTGAAAAATTCATCCTTTGCAAAGAGCCTGTTTAATACATGTTAAGACGTTGCTAGTGAGACCTCTCAGCCCTAGTAAATTCAGCACATCAAAGACATCCCTCCTCCCCAAGCTGGTGTAGTCTTAAGAAGCGCTCACCATATCCCATCACACATTCACCCAAGGATCTTGTAAGGAATACCTCTGACTCCGTAATTTTGTTCATTAAAACTGGACTGATTTAGGTTGGTCAACACCACAACTAAGTGCTGTGCTGTAATGGTGATTGCAGCTGGCAGTCCTTGTCCCTCGTTGACCTGTTTTGTTAACTCCACCGCTGTATTTCACCGCCTGATTAGATGTCACTCAATTAAAAGCACATTTCTGCGGTGAGAGCGGCCTCCCTAGTTGCCATGGATGCTGTGTGAGAGGTAGCAGAGCTGCCTAATGTGTGTCCCACAGCACCGTAATGAAATATCCACGCTATACCAGCAGAAATACACAGACAACCCAAACTTTCACACCCAATCAATGAGAGCTGTGTGGCTGACTTTTTTCCACTGGAAAATTAAAAAGGATGTGCCTAGTAAGTCACAGAGGACTTTCCCATTTTATAGTCAGCTATGAGAAGCACTAGGATTAATAGACCTCTCCTAATATGCCTCGCATTGGTGGTCCCTGAGCACCCCGATCAGGTAAGGCCCAGCGAAGCAAAGATCATTTATAAGTGGTTCATTATTTTACCTTCAGATTCTTCTGCCTGGCATTGATTTAATAAACACTGATGTATCTGCTTGTAGAAGAGAAGTGCCATTTTTCATTTCCCAGATTTGCTATCTTTGTTATCACAGTTATCTGTCGAGCTCTGGCATTTCAGTGGTAATATACCCGCAATCTCAGCTATGTACGGGAAGCAACACAGGGGAAAATATAGTGTAATTCCTCCATGGCAGATATTCCTTTTAATGTTTACTGAATTATTCTTTAAAGGAAAATATTGTCTTTTATCTCTCTGACTCAATGCCTGCTCATCCAGACATGGCTTTGTAAATGAACACTCTGTTTAATAAAGTTCCGCCAAAGTGCTCTGATTATCCGTGAAAGGATTCAACAACGTGTGACATCAACAGTGAGGTACAATAATTAATGATCTATCAATGTGTTCTGATGATTAATGTATTTGTTTTTGCAGTTTGATGGGCCCATAAACTGTGTGAAATAGACAATGAGCTTTGCCATCTTGCATTCCTTATGGTGAATAGAAAGCAGCAGCACCAAGGCACAGGATAGAAAAGCTGAGAAGTGATGAAAAGAAAAAATGAACCCAGGGCCTCTATTATTAAGGTTAACTGTCAGTGGAAGCTCGTGCCCTTGCCCTATCTTTTTTGTAACTGAGAAGCTTGTTGAGCTTGCTGTATTTTTCTGCTCAAAAGATTCTCTTTTGAAGTGTTAAAAGCAGTTTGTGGTCAGATTAGGTGTGTGTGGCTGGCACATCAAATCAAGATGAAAATGAAATGGAATGATCAATTTGCCCTGCATTAATCCCTCCTCTCCAGCTGCATCCTATTGATTTTCTTGTTCAGCTTCCCTGATAACAAGAATCATTTAAAGGTCACATTTTGATGTCTGTCAAAAAGAAAACAGCCTTAATGCATTGTGAGTGGCCTTTGAGGCTTATGTATGTCAGAAAGCATAGACTAAATCTTGGCACCCCAGACAAAGTGTACAGAAAACAGGTCTAAATGGCCTGAAATGCAATCTTTTTACAACATTGCAAGACAGGCAACACCCTCATCGTGTCTTCAGGAGGGTAATTATGAAACATAATTCTCTCCTCTTGAAATGATATGTCTATCCCTTTAAGACAATTATCACTGGTGTAATACCAAAATTATTTCCATCCAAGCATACATTTTTAATTCATCAGAAGACTGCAGACATTGCAAAAACTCACTGGTGATGCATTTACTTAAAATAGCTTGGCGCATGCTACCCTGACGGACATACAAAAATATTGCTAATGAGAGTGCCAGGCCTGTGTTGAGCCGCGCCTTTGCTGACATGACACTCATATCCAGCCTTATATCTGTCTCAGGCTCCACAGAGTAAGGCAGACATCTAATCAAGCCATGATAGATAGCTCCGAATCCGAATTTCACTCTTTCTTTCTTTCTTTCTTTCTTTCTTTCTGTCTTTCTTTCTGTATTTCTTTCTTTCTTTTTGTATTTCTTTCTTTATTTCTTTAATTCTTTATTTCTTTATTTCTTTATTTCTTTCTTTCTGTGGTGAATGTCAGTGTTAGGCTGCGGTGCTGGATGGAACACATATGCTATGAATACAATAACTGTTCAGAGATTACAGTGAGATCAGCGCCTCTCCTGGCTTTCACAAACATCCAGCACTGACCTTTACTTGCTCCAACTCCGGGATATAGAGCCGTGCATCATGGGCCACTGCCTCAGGCACTTAGGATTCTGGGAGAGAAATGTCTTCAGGGAGATCCTGATCAAACGGAAAGCATGCACTGTTATCAAAGCATCTGCACTTCTGTTTGTACAGTTTTGTATAAAAGACAACAATCATAGTCCCATTCATTCACACAGTCTTTATTCAGTTTGAAAATACTTTCATCCAACAACAGGGAAGCAATAAAAGTCAAACATACTCTAGCAGGCAAAAATTATTTGTAGAACAATTACCTAGCTTCTCCTTTTTTGTAAAGCAGTGGAAGGCTTCTTGAAATGTTACATTCACTGGTATTGACAAGTCCGTTTTTAAGTAAAGTAAAGTAAAACTTAAAAGTCTGATGCTATTTTGTAAGGAAACAAATATTTTCCTAACCTGTAATAAAATGCTGTGTGAATTACTTTTCTCTCAGTTTAAGGAAAATGCCAGTTTTTATATTGTCTGTTGGCAGCCCACAACAAGAGTTTATCCTCTTGTGTTCAAACCGACAATATAATGGTGGCTTATGAATACTGGATGAGTGTCCCTCGCTGAGTGATGTGTGTTGTGTTCTGCTACCTGTCTGAGCTCGGCCCATGGGTTTTTTAGTGGGGCCCCAAATAGAGGGTGAGGAGAGCCGAGTCAGGAGGGGAAGAGGAGCAGCGGGCCCTTCCACTCACTGTGCTTGGGTCAATATAAAACCTCATTACTGGGGTGTCATAGAAAATTTGTGCACTTTCTGCTCCATCTAGCAGCAATTTTGCTGGATAAGCACTGCTCTCGTTTGGCCCGTTTTAAGCATTTTCACTAAAGAAAGGCTTGCAAACAGGAAGCCATCGCTTCCCCACAGGGGCCCTGGCAGCTCAAATCCCTCCAGCGCTGCCTCTGCTCTTATATGTGCTGTGTTGTGTGTGTGTGTGTGTGTATGTGTGCATGCGTAGCCCTCATCTGATGTCTGTTGTGAAATGCAGTGTTTGTGAGTCATGTGTGTATGTTGTGTAACCTACATTCTTGAATGTTTGCAGAGTGACACAGCTTATAAGGTTAGAAGTAGAAGAGCTTGACAGGTCTTGCACTTTCATACCCACATTTCCATGGTGAGTTTTTTTTTTTTTTTCTTGCCTGTGACTTTTGATTACTGAGTATGAAGAGGTGCAACTTTTGTGTGCATGTGGTTGCAGCGTTTCCAACATACAGATCCTGGTTTGACACTCATTGTTAACCTAGTAATTAATCCCCTAATAACCTATAGTATACCACTCTCAACTCCTCTAGCTTGGCGTTGCCCTCCATCCTCCAACCTTCTTCAAGTTTTCCTTTCACCTTATTCTTAACGTCAAACAACACCTCAGAGGTAAAAAATATTTTTTTTGCTATCATTTGGTGGCTGCGGGGGACACTGGCAAGCTATTCACATGTTGTTAGAATGTTACTTTTTTCCCTCCTTGCAAAATTAAATCTTATGAAAGCAAAGAGAATGACATGCTTATAAATATGGATGCCTGCCTTCTGGACAAGCTGCTCTGTCAGGGCCATGTTGGCCCCGCCGCTTCATGGTGGAACCTTATAATTTTGGAAAGTGGGGAGAAAAAAAATCAAAGGGAAATGATAGAGAATAGAAGTGCCGTTTGGCCATCCTGTAAAGTGTTTTTTTTTTTTTATATGCAGCAGCAGAGACAGTCGCTGAACAGAACGTACACAACAAAGATCCTGAATAAAACATGATCAGATAAAAGCCAAACATGCAGAAAATACCGGAAAGGTCAGTAAGAACCCCGGCCATAATTATGGATGGAGAATTTGCCAGGAATGCACTAATTAAACCACAGACAAATCTCCACTCCCGACCTCCCCCCGTCCCTGCAGCTCCACCATAAGCCTGCATATTAATCATTGGGGAGGGGAGGGAAGGTTTGGCTGGTTGGTGCTGCTGTGCTGTTGGAGTGTACTGTAAAACACACATAAACACACATGCACACACACATAAACAACTCCGTGTGCACACACATGCACAGACACACAGTGTGTTTTTATACTCCTCTCCCTCTCTCTCTCTCTCTCACTCTCACTCACAGACATACACTTTTATCCTTCTGTCTTTCTCTGAACCCAAATCACCAGTCTTACTATCTGACTACCCCCGACCCCCTCATACACACACACACGCACACACACACACACACACACACACACACACACACACTACCAACACCACCACTTCTACGGTACACTCAACTGGCCCACCTTATAGCTCAGAACTAGCGAGTAACAGGCCAGGAGGAAGATCCAGATTGGATTGAGGACTGAGAAGTTGGCACAGGCTGAAGGTTGAGTGGCTTCCTGCTGGAACAAGGACCAGCACCAATCAGCTTCACTCTAATTGCAGTGGAGTGAGAGTCCTTTTCAACACTAGGCCTCTCTGAGCTCAAAGGAAAGGAAAGGAAGGGACAGGAAGGGTGGGGTGTGTGTGTGTGTGTGTGCTGTTGTCTGTGTGTGAGCGTCTGAGGCAGCACCACACAGGTTTGAGGTAAGGCTGGATCACGCTGTTTCCCGCCTGTCGAGTGCCCCGGTGTGTGTTTGTGTGTCTGCATGTCTGTGTGTGCATGGCAGTGTGTGTGTGTGTGTGTGTGTGTGTGTGCCAGACTGGCTGGATCATGCTGTTCACCTCCAGTGGTGTGTCTGTAGGTGTCTATCTTGTTAGCGTCGGATGGCTGGTTATGATCTGAGCGATCAACTCCTTACTTTGAGTTGCGAAAACAGTACCACACGCAGCCCAGAGGGGGAAAAAAGTTTAAATAACTTAACATTTACCTAAGATCAACAACAGTGCACATGCTGCATGTTTACCACCAAATATAATGCCTTCAGAGATATTGTTTGACCTGTTACGTACAACTGATAAAAGTGTTTTGTCCTCTTGACCTAGATTACAAAGTAAAAAGTACAATGTTAGTTTGATGAGTTAGTGCTGTAGCTGAAGAGGATACAGTGTGTGTGTGTGTGTGCGTTTCCTTCTTTCTCTGGCTCGACTGCTCCTGACAGCCTTGCATCGGGGAGAATGTTTTACAGATCCCCAGGAGCCAAACGGCTAACTGTACACGACCTGAGGCGCTGAATGATGAATGGCAAAAGAAGCACATCTCATCCATCGCCCAGCCTACCTCTCAGCCGCGCTCTCATATTCCTGCTGAAAGTGTGGTGAGCAGCACAGTTGGATCTATGGATGCAGGCAGCCTTGGAAAAACTTTGATGTAGAACTACCCGGTTCAACAGCACTGCTTACAGTAGCTACGTGTACTTTTTGGTATTCACAGGTGGGGGTTCAAGTCTCCGAACCCACCAGCTGATAGGACTCGTGCTACCAACAAAGATTAGCTGTTTTTTTTTTAATCATTCTGCTCGTCGGGAGCTTTAGCTGCATTTTGGTCTTTTAGGACCAGAGCAGAAAATGTTCCATTGTCGGATGTAAGGACCCACATTCTGATGTCAGACATAAAGCACTGAGAGAAGAGAAGAAGAGCAGGTCTGTTCGCCCAAGACATCAGTGCTGTAAGCATTGTTCAAGGAATTCGCAGTACTAATGGTGTGTTATACCGCACCCTATGGTGCAGCCCATAAAAGCAAGCCATCCAGTGAATTAGCTTGTACATAATACGGCACTGCCTGAACGCAGTATCTGAGGCCTGGGCTGTGTTGTGTTGTGTTGTGTTGTGTTGTGTTGTGTTGTGTTGTGTTGTGTTGTTGTGTTGTGTTGTGTTGTGTTGTGTTGTGCTCTTCAGTGGCCTGTTCTGGGAGTGGAGCCCTGGGGCTCACTGAGGCACATAACTGCCCCTGTCGGAGGAGACCTGCTGGCTGGCTGGAGCAGCCATAGAGAGTGTGGCTTTCACAGTTAATCATAACGCCAACTCACTCTTGCCTGATTGTATTGGCGGCTCCAGGGATCTGCCATAATTGGATCCTTGTAAGTGGGATGGAGGAGCTAAACAACCAGATTGCTGTTTGTTTATACCTTTTCATATATTAGTAACGTGCCGAGACTTCTCAAGCAGTCTGGGACTTGTCTCACCGCTTGCCGCTCTAATTAGTAATTCATTCTTAACATATGCCTCAATTGTGGCCCTATCCAGCTATTTGTGATTAACTCCACTTTAATTAGAGTTACTGATGCAGACTTTGGCCCTGCCTGGACGTGTAGTGGGCACTTGAAAAACACCAGTAGTTCGCGTGGGTTCATGTGACAAAGAGGTACCCTTGATAGATAGGCAACATTCCTGCCAAGTGTTTGTCTGGGAGTTCAAATCGTCTGGAAAGCTCAAGGAAAAGTGGTGGGGAAAGAAAAAGCAGAAAACGATACAGATGTGTAATTAAAAAAAAAACAACGAACCAACCAAGAAACACATAAATTAACTTGGTTCAAATATTGAAGCCTTTGTTGTGAGCCTGTCGTGTACCATATTATTAGCCTAGTCCTTGACAGTCATAAAAAGACACAGTGAGATCCGAGCCATAATTTCTCACCTCTCTAATACTTGACACCTCTCAGCACTCTGCCAGCCCAACTTAATCAACTAGTGTTACATATTTCTTTTATCGGTTTCCTTTGCAGTAATTATCCAACATTTGTCAGGACGGCCCCCAGTGTCTCCTTGGGGAGCGTGTGTGATGAGTGTGTGTGTGTGTGTGTGTGTGTCTCCATCTGTAATTTAATATGTCTCTTGAAACTTCCCAAAGTGATCCAAAGGGTTTCCCACATTGAGGAGCCCCAATACCAAAAGGCAGTCATTAAAAACCGACAGCTTTGCCGATTAACTCTGCAATGGAGTTTGTGGGGAAATGCAGGCAGGGAAGGGGGCATTAGTCACATGGCCCAGAGTTCCCCCACAGATAAAGCTCATTTTCTCTAGCAGTGGGGTAGAGAGTGCGGAAAACACAGCCCATTTGATTTTGGCCTCAGATGGGGCCCACAGGGGTAGCTGGCGTTTTATTTAAGGTCACCAGGAATAAATGGGACTCAGGCTGTTTCTGGCAGGTTGCAGCGGACAGAGCCCGGGCTGGGGCCTTCCACCCCTGCTGCCCCCAGGCGCCCTCTCCATCTCCTCTCGCAGGAGAGCACAGGTCTTTCCCTGCCTTCCATTTCACTGTCTGGAGCCCTGGCTAAATACCTCACAACACTCCTACCTCCAATACCGACACTGTGTCAAAGGGTAATAGCATGTTAAAATCCCCCTCAGGTTGTTCAAAAGGGCGAGTGCAGAAAAAAGGATCCCAATAGAAAAGCTCTTAATTCCATTAAGCTCAATAATGGGAAACAAAGGGAGGGAGAGACATGGGGAGGGCCTGCATTGTCGGGCCTGCAGTGTCTAACACATTAAGCACTGGCACCCCAAGGTACGCCACATCCGATGATCCTCTGTGGGGCGACACTTCGCCTGAGCCGCTCTGTCATAAAACCCACAGTACGCTTTCAGGGGAATGAGTGGCCGTCACAGTTTAAGGGCTCTTCTCCCAGGTGGAGGCAACATAAAGCTACAGAGATGGATCTGGCTGCCAGTCAAGCTTTGTATCAATGGCTGTGCTTTTGAGGAAATATGAGAGGATGGACTGCTCTCCTATCACAGCATGATTCAGTGAGAGGGATTGGCGCTCACACTCTCGAGCCAAGCTGCTCTGCAGAGCTGTGAATATGTGAATGGGCCGTGTGTTGGTGGTGAGGATAGCGAGGGGAGAAGAAGAAGCCCCTGCCTGCTCTACCTTCACACTGAGACACACAAGTGCTAAACAGGAACTAACTGTGTCTCTCATATCTGCCAAGTGCTCTGCCTAATCACTTCTCACCATTTTCAACTTGTTATCTCCAATTAAATGTCTAATTGAAAAAAAGGGCTTAGTATGCATTATGTTGACAAAAGCACTATTGACTTAGTGGATATACTGTGTCCTCACAGTGTACCAGCATCCAGACGAGCTGTTGCAATGGAATAAAAATCTTCAAACCATGATATCCAGAAAAAAAGCCTTAATATAAAACGCTATTTTCTTTTTTTAAAATTAAATAGCATATACCTACTTGAACAATGAATGCAAACTACTCTTGACGCAAAATGCACAATAACCCAGCCATTGAGTGTTGCTATTGACATGGCCTTCTTCCTACCAAGCCCACAGCACAATGTGAAATTCAACATTACATTTTTTTTTTTTACATATGCATGGAAATGAGGTAGAAATGTGATTATGCAGATTGAGAGAGGAGCCGTGGGTACCAAATGTCAGATGTCAGGTATGCATTTTCAGACCCTCGTGGGATGGAGATGATTATCATGGTAATTATTCAGCGTTTGAACATTCGGTTGTCTGCGTGGAACACCGGGAAGCACATCTGCCCAGGGATCTGCCACCACAAACATGACTGTGTAAGAGAGGGGGGTGGGCGGGGAGGGGTGAAGTGAAGAGAAGAGAGCCCGATGTCTGCGATTTAACTCAGATGAACTTAGTTGAGGCAGAAAGAGTTGCCTCGCGCTCAATTCCCTCCTTCCTTTCTCTTAACTCCTATCCTTGCCTCCTCTCAGCACTAAAGAGATTGGGCTGGAAGTGGAGCAGGAATCAGTCATCTTTATCTCCCAGCTGGGGGAGGGCTGCTTGGGTCCCGGGCTTTCCTCTCTTTATGGCTTCCTCCCCCTTCCTTTTGTTTTCCCACCACGTTCTGTGCATCCTTTTATGCGCTCTGTATTTTCTGAGGCCAGCCTTGTGGTTTAATATGCATGATAAATTTTATTCCTGTATTCATACCCATTATCCGTCGGACTGAGCACCACTCTTCCCAGACCCCGTCCTGCTCGGCTGACAGGGGAAACGCCGTGGTATGTATGGCCGGTGGGGAAAAGCGAGATGGCCTCCCCCGTCCCAGAAGTCATTAACCCTGTGACTGAAGAGTGACGTGACCACCCCCCCACCCCTCTCACGCGCATCGCAATCCTCCATCTTCATTCCTTGATCTGGCCTGATGTACTCTGCTGAGCACACAGACGTAGCTCGTCTCCCATATGGCTGCCGACTTACACAGCACACTGTACAAAAGCTCCCCACAAGCCCTGTGCCCACCACAGCCACCCCCCTTTTACTGCTAGACTTTGGTTATCTCCGCTGATGACAGATAAAAGCTCTTTTTATAAAGTGATTTATCGTGCCACACTTAAGCTCGTGAAGTAGCCTGCTCAAGGGTAAAGGTTATTTAAAACTCATCTGTTGATTTTTTTTTCTGTTGCCACTCTTAACTATAATGAGATTCAGCTTGCCCACAAGTGTTCCTTTATATAGATGCCAGTTGTTCTTCAAAGTCTTCCTTGTTGGACCACTTGACCTGTTTTGATGCTTAAGGGAAGTTTTGTCCTGAATACTCGGTGTTCCACATCTGTGGCACAGGGACCTTGACCCACAGGTCTCCCATAGAAGGCAGGAACCGAGGGAGGAGGAGAGGAAGAGGACAAGAGGAACAGACAGCTTAAAAGGGGGCTGAGTGAGTGCGCAGAGACAGGCTGCACACCTAATGGCTCAAGATGCATTTTGTGCTCAGTATTGGCTAAAAAATAGAGAAACTTCAACCATGAATTGTTAACTAGGGTCGACCCAGGACAAGTCGGGCATGTAAACAGTCAAACTGGCCTCCTAACAAGCTTGACTCTTTCATTTACATTCTTCCTTGCTCCCTCTGGCTTCCATTATACATACATGAAGCCCCTTATGAAAAAGTCATAAATGCAAAAATGTATCCAGGAACAGGGAACAGAGTGCAGATTAATTACAGACGATCTAGTATCTATTTACACACCCGGCATCACACTGCATACTTTATCTTACAACACTGGGGCCCTGTGTTATACTATAGTTACTATTCCATACTATAGGCCTACAATAGTATGCTGCATTATACTGTACTATAGTTGCAGCAAGTTAGGATGTATATCTTTGTGCCTCAGACAGCATTGCTGATGCATCTTTCATAGAAACAGAAAAGCAATTCAGTCTTGTTTTTTGAATACCACCCTACGGGTCTACAGCATTTTATTCAACCAAACTCTATACTATACTATACTATACTATACTATACTATACTATACTATACTATACTTACTATACTATACTTTTATTTTGACCCTCCACCAACCAAAAAATGAGTTCCCTTTTGCAAAACAATAATCATCTTTGCTGGTGTTTGAGTTATAAGATACAAGTTGGCATATTACAGTTTTAAGGGCTCTCGTCCAATCACAACGTGTGGTCAGAAACACATGACAAATGTTGTATACTATACTATACTATACTGTACTATACTGTACTGTACTGTACCTTACTGTACTGTTGTATACTGTACTATATTATACTACAGTTTATTACCTTCCACATGCTACACTTCACTACACTGTACTAATTTTACTATACTATACTATACTATACTATACTATACTATACTATAGTTGATATTGATCCTGGGGTGTTGTTTTGTTCCCCAGCCATTCTATTGTCATCCCTGGCAGACACACTGGTAGACATCAAAATAAAAGAAAAAAACCCACATTTTTATTTGACCAGAATTAAATATAAGAGAGAGCCGGCTTTATGGTGCCTACATCTTTTGTGCCTTCTTTGTTGCTGACTGTGCATCAGGAATGTGAAAGCCCCGTTCCTAATATATTTATTAACTTTGATGGACTTTGCATTGGTTTTTTTTTTGTGACAGCTACATTTCATTTCTACGGCTTCCCTGTGCTTTATCTAATTTCCTTTGTTGTGGCGTAAACATGGAATTTTTGTGGAAATTTAATTACCGGGACCTTTAGAGATCCTATAAACAAAGATGTATCGGCTGTGTTTCTCCGTCTCCCCCACCCTCCAGAGCGGTTGGAGTTTCTAATTTATTCAAGCAAAACGTTGCTCCCTTTGTTAATCACGCAGAGTGGGCTGAAAGGCCCAGATCAGTGCAGACTGGCACGGCCTAAAACACACCAGCCTTATTTATCAAGGTTATGGTTTTTGTTTTGTGAGGTTTTCCAATGCATTCAAATGAGGGTGCAACAAGCCAAAGTCACACAAGTTGCTGAGGGAGTGATGCAAGCGGTGTGGCAGCTTTTGATGCTGGTCTCCCTGCCTCTTCACTGCTCACCCTTCCATCAATAGATCTCATTCAGCTGAGGCTTTTCTTTCAGTCTGTATTGCATTGTGGCAACTGACTCCTGATGGAGGAGAAAGGATAGCCTGTCAAGGTCAGAGCTGCGCGCTAATTAGCGTTCACCACTGAACTGCCGGGTTGACTCCTGTGCCCTTCACCCCTGAGGCCTCATGGCATTATGTGTGTGTGTGTGTGTTGTGTTTTCTATCATGCACTGCCCTTATACTCTTCCAGTGTAGAGCCCAGCCATTTGAGACTGCCTATACAATACATATCTCCTCCATCACACCCCAGACTTGACTCGAATGAGGCAGTCATATGTGACAAGCAGACAGTTAGAGGGAGAGAGGGGGGTGGTGGTGGCAGTGAGCATTAGCATCCCACTGGGCTTTGTGTGCTTGTTATAGCATGAGATCACACAGACAGGGGAGGGTAAAAGAGAGAGAAGGTGACAGAGAGAATGAGAGAGCTGGTGACCACGGGAGGCAGAAAGAAACCAACTGATACTAACACAAACAAGGGGTTCATTGAATAATGACGGCAACAGAGACTCCAATGGCAAAAGTTCAGCCATATCTTAAGGGGTAATTTTAGGCCCTTCATTTGGGAACAGCAATTTCCTCCAGCTCTGTCTCTGAGCGATATTACTGTGGAATCATTAGACTAATTCATCATCCTTGACTTCCTCGTGTTTTCCGCCGCACTAGTGGGAAAAAATGGTTGTTCTAATTGCAAGTCATAGAATTCAGATGTAAGCTCTGAGTCCTGCTCATTGCTTCTCCAGAGCTCTCTGCTTAGTACATTTCAGTGTTCAATTGTCACGGTAGAATATAAATCCTCTGCTAGACTAGGTCAAGTTATCAGGATGTTCGCTTTATTTGAATATATCTTGAAGAGGTTCTCTCTGTATCACTGTTTCATTATGAGCTATTGAAGACTTACTGTATGTACCCTTAACAACACATTACAGTAAGTGCTGTGCACTACATAGTAGAGTTACCCGAAGATATTGATCCAATTTGGCATCAACATCGTGCTTGGCTGGGAACATTTCGCTGTATCATATTTTGCTGTTTTTTTTAATCTCTCCCATGTAGTGTCATTGTTGTTATTAAACGTGGCTGATATGTTTTCCATCTCTGTAATGCTTTGCTAGTAGTGGTGAAGGAGATATGTTAACAAGTCTGTTCTCTAAGCAGCATCCATATGGATGCCTCCGTCCTGCTCCAGTCACTGTAGTGGTAACTCACAGACAGATGAAACACACGGCATGGCGCTTGCCTTCCATTAATTTTTGTTTATTATGTATTTATGCTCTAAGCCTGAGATTTGCTGTGATCAAATGCAACTGTTTCGGCATGGATCAGTGGTTAACTTTGGCACACCACCGCCTCCACGCCCTGCTTTCCATCTACACCCCTCCTCTGTACCTCTCCCTTTCTTCACCCCCTCTTTTTTCTCTCATCTTTCATCTTTTTTCCTTTTCTCTTCCTACACTTCTTTTCCCTTTTTAGCCTCTAGTGCATTTGCGCCTGCATACTGTATGAAGCCCCAGCCTTTCTGTGAAAATAAGATCAGTTCACTTATTGGTCAAAGGGCATTTTCAGCTTTATTAGCCAAATCCAGGGGCTTAAAGAACCGGGTCTTTTAAGGGACACATCTCAGCCCTCCTTCAAAACTATTTAAGCATACTTGTGTGAAGAGCCTTTGTTTGTCTCTAGAAAGTCCCCCTCTCTTTGAACCCAATTAAGCAATATATCTATTATACATACCTAAACATTGTCTAATTAACAATGATCAAAAATATCACGTAAATGCTCGTTATAACGTAAACCAGTGGTTCTTAAATGTCGAAGTGAAGTCAGATAGATCTTGTGATTTTTCTCAAATAATACAAAATAGCATAGTAATAGAAACTAAATAGAAAAAAAATAATCAGTGTGAAACAAATTACATGTGACGTAACTGACTTCAGATCAAATGTTAAGTGTACAGTCATATACTGTGGACCCCGTCTCGCAGCTCTTTGTAATTTGCTAGCTCCGACTTTCTGAACAAATATTCAAACATTTCAAACATTGATGCGTTGCTCATTCCTAGATTCCTGTATCTTGCTAACGCGTGTCCTGGCATCAAAAAAAAGTTCACAACCACAGCTCCAGAATCCATGGCAGCTGCTCTATTTCAAAGTACGGAAACAGCTATTAACTAACTACTACATCAGTAACAATCAAATATGTTCTGAGTGGTTGCTATCCACAGAATGCATCTGAGATTCAGTCTAGCATGAAAATCCCATCAGCCCCTTGGCCCACTGTAAGAGAGACATTTTTTACTCATTATATCCTAATGCCATCTCTTTAAAACCTTCAGCGTATTCCAGTAAAAGAAAGTTATGCCCTCTCAGCATTTCCTCCCTGACATGCTAGCCCACAGTGGACGATTGCAGGTGCTTTTAGTGAGACTCAGTAATGAGCGAGCCAGTAGTCATGCAATCTCGGCCGAATACCCAATGAGAGCTAAAATGACAAGCGGTGCCACTGCGATGCAAGCATGTGGCTGCGCTATTTTAAAGACATCTGTTTTTCAACTGTCAGCTTTACGTGAAGCCAGCCAGAGACCAGGCATTGTCCCCGAAAGCAGGGAGCCTGTATGGCGATTGGTTATTCACAGTAGGTTGTGCAGATCATATACAGTAATGTGTTTAACTGCAGAGGCAGAACAAAGCCCTTTCAGTGGTGCACCTCTTGGAGAAGACACAAAAGGAACATAAGATTATAAGTCCCCTATCCTCTCGCCGCACTATCATCATCACTAGGCTTTTCATTTCTCATTACTAACATGAAGTGCAGAGTCCATCATGGTGTGTAGTGTTGTAACATAAATGAAAAGTTTGTGCCTGCTCAGGGAAGCAGCAATTTAACCAGCCTTTTTTTTTTTTTGGTGTAGTCAGCGATTGCAGGGCTCTTGAGGTGAGGATGGTTAGGTGAGGAAGAATTGCAGATCACTTCTGCCTTGCTCATTATTTTAAACAGTCTTCTTTGGGTTCAGATATTCGCTAAAGCACAGTTTAGTCATCTCATGATATTGTTAGAAAGGAATTAGCGATTTGTTTGTCACAAAGACAGAGACTAGTGAAGCATTTTATAGTGAACAGTGAAAGATTATGTGCTGTGCTCCTGTCGTGATCCTCTGAAGTCATCAAAGGCAGCTTGACCACGTGGACACATGAAAATTAAGTATTTCTCAAAAGGATTTGTCAGACATACTATAGCCACTTTCTTAAACTCTTCTCCCCTCCGCAATCATCTCTCTACTCAGGCTCCAATAGATTGTCCACATTTGTTTCATTCTGCTAGGGGGATGGCATTATTAATTGACTTAGGAGGTTGAATAGGACGGCTGAGAAAATTGAACCCTCGGAAGAAGACATTTGTTTTGAATGAGCACTGACGACTGCCTGGCTCGCTGTTTAAACAGCCTTGCAGGCTTTGGGCAGGTGGAGAAAGAAAGCTCTTATCTGTCTTCATCGTAATATCAAGGTCATGGATGGGTAGCTGAGCTAATCTCCTTCTTCTCATATCTCTTATGGAGCGAAAGAGCTGGCAGGCTTGCTGCGCATTAAGCCCTCTCCAGCCAAAGACAGCATATGATGTCTGCTCCACACAAGGAAATATGATAAACTACAGCGAAACTAAATTGCAGATGCAGGGGTCCCAGTTAAGAATAACAGAGTATTCATAAGTGATGTATACGTCCACACCCAGACAACAGCTGCTAACTCAGAAAAGACATAATCTATGCATATTGGAATTCGGTGCCAAACTATATCATCTTCAGCATCTGCCTCATTATGCACGGGAGAAACCATTGGGAGCACATATTTTATATCCAAACAGCACATCCTTATAAGTGTACATGATTATTAAATATTGCACCAGATGCAGTTCGGTCCATGATCAAAGCACAAAGCTTGCATGTGTGTGGGTGTGCGTGACCCATTTTGTCAGATGACATGGGGTAAAGGCTCTGAAGTATCTGAAGTATAAAGTACCTCTCCCGTAAATAGATTTGCCCCGCGCAGGGTTTTATCCCCATTGTTCATTAGGCTTCTGAAGGAATAATTAACAAGGCTTTAAAACACAGCTTTTATGGATCACCTGCTGTCCCCCCAATATCATTTTTGTGATTGCGCAGCAGAATACAGCGAGAAACATTGATGCTAACGTCTGGCATCCAAATGCCTTGCAGGATCAGTAACTCTCCAATTAAAGCGATATCTCTCAGTCTAGCGCCTGGCACCAGAGGACCGAGCACAGAGCTCACCACAGGACGCGTCCATTTACAAACGGCAAACTCCTTTATAATAGGACCATGGCCCTGAGATAAGAATAAACAGCCTGAATGCACGAATGTAACTTGCAGATGCATTGTGTTTCATGTAGCTGGACTGTATGTGCATAGTAGGAAGCCAGAAGCATGTGAGAATAAAAGGAGATGAGGATATTGTTTATTTTAAAGTTTAAAAGGAACTAGGAGGCCGGAATATTCTTTCATTTAAAAGTAACAGATTAAACTGAGGACATTACCCCTTATCGCAGGTCGAAGCTGTAGGGAGCTGAAGGGAGCACTGTCTCCTTTCAGCACTTCCTCCCCTGAATCACGGCGCCTTCTCAAAATGAACAAATATATTTGTCATGTCTGGGGCCGCCAAATCACGAGGTAAATATTATCATCCAACAAGCAAACAAACAGTCTTTTGTGTGGTAGATAAAGGTGAGGCGTGTGGTGAGGTTAATGGGACCGGGCTATTAGCATTGTCACTCAGTCTGCCAGGTCTGACAGTGGAGCTCAGTCTGAGGGCCTCTCCTCCCCTCGTCCACCTGCTTATCACCCAGATAAATTAACTCCGGCAGACAGGAGACGCAGGTTGGGGGGGGGAACAGATCCTCACCCATCACAAGACAGGAGCACCAGGCACAGATCATTGCTCTGTTGACTCTAGTTAATAGCGTGGGGCCACAGTGTAGTACCTGACAAGTCTGTCAGATTTTTTGGGGTCCAGGAGATTGACATGTGGGACAGGAAGGTAAACACTTGATAATTAAACAAAACCTCTGTTTGTCTGAGGTGATGGCAATGACCCACAGACTCTCCCTCTCTCCCCCTTTCCCTCTCCACCTCTGTATGTCTGTCTAGTGTGTTCTCACAACTTTACATGGAGCAAGAATGCACCTCGCTCACTTTCATAATCCCAAAGGAAAGGATGTAAACTCTTATTTTTTTATCACTTTGTTAGAAACATTATGGATTGTTGATTTGGGACCTCAGTGGAGCTCCAAGAAGCAAATGTATAAATTGCAAAACATTCAGTTGGGCTTCCTGGACCTGGTTTGCCTTGTGGGTACTCTCTGTTTAATTGAATTCTCATTAGAGAGTACAGTGTTATACCCCTACAGTTGATAGTCTCCTCAAACGTAATGTGATTAGGTTTAGGCAACATGGTGGACTGAATGGATCCAGATCTGTAGTGCAACTATACACAGTTTGTGCCGTCGCTGGCTGGTCAAAAGTGGAATCATCTTGGGAAAAGTGTGTGACACTGGCTGGCACCCCAAGCACATGACTGGAACTGGGAAGATTACGGGCTCGGCTAAAAGCGAACAGTAATTGAATTCCAGAGATCCTGACGTACATTACACCGGACCGAGAGACAAGAGAAAGCTTTTTTGCTCGATGAGGGAAACTGGAGGGTAGAGAGAGGTGAGTCCTCTCACTACAGCCCCTCCTCCCATCGGTGCCACTCAGCAATGCTGGAGCCATTGCTGTGTTAACAGTTTCTGTTCTCATGGGACGGGAGAACCCTAACTGTCACCCACCTCCAGTTGGCTGAGGCCGGTGAAACCACTCCGCTGTGTCTACTTTATATTAGTGGTTAGAAGAAGCCCTGCCAAGTATTCACTGCTCTGCTGCTGAACATCTAATGGAACCAAGCTATCCATAAAAGACAAGCCAACAGTCTTTATCAAACTACTTGCAAATTTGAGAGAAAGAAAACCCATTAAAATGTCTCATGCTAAGCATTGGTCATACATAAGTAAGGTAAGTGTACTATAGCAGTCTAACACAATACAGAGTCAAGGAAACAATGCAATACATTTAGCCTTGAAACTAATCATGTGAACATGATTGGTTGTTTAAGTGAACCGGTAACAAGGCGAAAGAGAACAGATTGAAATTTACCATTTTAGAAAAATGCAGGACATGCTGCTGTACAGATTGCCAACCCCGGGCTGCAGGCTCTTTTTAGCCTCTAAAAAGCATCAACTGCCATGCATTTCTCCCAGGAAAAAAAAGTCACACACACTTTGTTTTCCTGCTTTGTATTTCAATGATTCCCATACTTCTTTATGAAAACCTTTCAACCACAAAGCCCCCAGTAAGACAGTTTGAAGAGTAGAATAAATGGGGAAAAAAATAGTTCAGCTCAAGGTCCTGATGAGGTTCAATAAGATGTATGAAGTGTGAATAAACAGAGGAGATAAAAAATACTTGGCATATGGCTCTCTTACATGTCACCAATCCAAGGCATTTGAAGATCTGTGAAAAGAAAATAGAAAAGAAAATCTATTCAAGGCTTGAACTGGATATCAAAATTAACAAACTGAAGTCAGTTATGTTAGAAATACTTAATTTTCCCCCTTTTTCAACAATTGAATTCTTAAATCAAAGACCCCGTAAGCAATAAAGCTTGTACAATTGAAACAAATGCAGAGAAGTTATACCAGTCATATCAGTCAGCTCATCGGTTAGTTATACATCATGTCAGAATATGAGTTTTTGTTTTGTGTACACCAAGATAGTATCCCTGTAGAACATACCATGGAGAATTCTTTGAAATAGAATATCACTATGCGTAAAAATGGATGCACTAGATATCAAATGCGCCTCAAATCACAGTCAAGACAAATGGATATTGTAGATATTACAAAAAGCAAATTGTCTAGTGCATATCTCCAGCTAAGGCTGAATGATAGGAGACATGAGCCATTGCACATCGCCAAGGTCTTGTGTAATAAATGCAGCAAAATGAAAGAAAAGAGAAAAAAAAGGAAGAAAGAGTTAAGATAGATGTAACAACAGTGGAGAGGAAGCGAGATCTGAAGTGAACGCTCTTCCCGGATCTCGCTGGTGCCGTGGGTCTCATTTAGCCCTCTACTGATGCTGCTAGAGCCCTGTTAATTGGCCTAGGCCGAAGAAATCTCGGTAAAAACAAACCGTATTACCTCTGCCTTTGATAGTCCAAGACAAACGGCGTAGATCAATACGGAGAAATAGAGGCAGATAAACAGGCAGAAAAGCGGTCAGTTGGTCGGTAAGTGGTGCTATCAAACCTGCTGACCTACTACTGTACCAGCTCAGAGCAGCACAGCAGTTCAGGTTTCGCAAACATAAGTAGAGATGACTATCTGGTACCTAGGAAAAAAGTTCCTTTGCCCTCTTTCTAAAGTTTACTGAGAGTGAGGGAGCAGATAGTGTGGATATTGAAGTGGGTGAGTGAGGTGTGGGGTGCTTGAACTCTCTGTGGTGCAGGCAGTAACAGTCTTTACATTCAAGAGGGAGAAGATCAAAGAGCAAAAGTTTAAAAGGAGGGGGGGGGAGGGGGGGTTTAGAGTCTCTTCTCTGTTTGGGAGGCATCCAGGTATCTGCGGTGTGTATTGATGTGAAGCACCGTCGCGAGACACTCTTTCCCATCCTTATTTCCTCTTGTCCTGTTGAAGCTAAATGGGCTGCGCTTCAAAAACACCGCTTTATCAAAGACACCACTTAAATTGTCTCTCCCTTTTTTCTGTGCAGCTCCTCTGTTCTTCTGATAAATATTATGTGTCTTTCTGGCTGAAGCGCTGTAGAGGAGCCTTCAGAGAGTGACTGGTTAGAAGTAATCCCAGAGAGAGGTCGAAAGGAAAGACTCTGGTTAGCATTTCTTCGGAGATGCGGCACAAATCGTGAACTGAAGTCAGATGCTATTTCGGCATGCATTGTCCGCTTTTCCCACAGCATTTTTTGCGTGACCATAAGGTCTAACAAGAAACTAAGAAGAGGCTCTTTCACGCTGCTCTATAAATGACTTTGCTCCTGAGGTCCACCTGTGTCCTCCTCAGGCCCGCTAGATAAATAGGGGCTTGTCACAGAATGTGAAGCCTCTGTCACAAGAAGGGCCCAGCTCCCTCCAGAAACTACTCTAACATACACACAGTGACAATTTGCACATATACTGTATTTCAGTGACCTAAGGGAATTGTGCATCTACCATATTTAGCCCTATTAAATGAATATAACCTCCCGGAGACAGGATGCCTGATATCGATGTTAGACCACAGCTCTTTCTTTACTAGATGTCCCTCCACATGTTCATGCTCCTGTCACTAATTATTGCACCTGTCCTGCAGAAATCCATACTGTATGACAGTGCATGGCCATGAATGAGCCCCTATTAAAAGCCTCCAGTCACACGGAGTAGTGTCTGTCTTCTATACAGATTGGCACAGTGTCAAAAGAAAAGAAACCAAAATAGAGCTAGGGTAAATAGGGGCTGGCAGAGATTATAACAGTGGGTATAATAAGGCCGGTTTCCACTCTAATTGTGACACCGAGCCAAAGCTTTGCAATTATAGTGCAACGAGCAGTACTGTAAGCCCACAGACTAGCGGGGGGGATCAGACACCCTCAACAACTTTAAGCTATAGTATCAGATTATGTCACTATTAATTAGACTCTGTATGAGAACAACCCTGTACTGTGTGTCCTCTCCCCACATGTAGCCGAGGAGGCAAGTAAACTTAGATCAATAATTACACAAGGACTGTCCAAGCTCCTCCACGATTCTGTCACCAAATTTCACACTAATTGGCCACACCAGCTGAGCAACCCAGAAACAGGCTTTTATTGAGTCAGGGTATGACTGTGTATATTCTGGAGAGACACTTGCATTACCCACTGAGGCTAAACTTGAAACTAAAGTCACCTATGTACCGATGCAAATGCGACTTCAGTGAATACCACAGCATCCATTTTAAATGAGCCTGGCTGTGCATTTGGCATGAATGCATAGTAAGCATTGATCCTGCGTACATACACAACCCAGCATAGTGTGATATAATAACATAACCAGCCTTAGTGAAAGCTGTTTAGCAGTTTGCTATGTGTGCAGCGTGTAGGTTCTGTCACAGTTGTACAGACGAGTAAGTGGATGTCTCTGTTTATTTGTATGTCCTCATTTGCCTCTTGCTGCTTGCTGGTATTACCCTGTCTATTGATTGAAGAGAGCGAGAGGCCCTGGAGTCCTCCGGTTTGATCTGTTACATCCTTTCATTAATTCTCCACTGTGAGTTTAATACTGAACACATAGGCCCCTCTTGGCAAAAGCCTGATAGAGTGAAATGTTGAGCTCTCAGAGCCTCTAGCCAGACCTAGCCATGGAGAAAAAGAAGAGGTGAGAAACATCAACTGCAGTAAACAAAGGACAAACTGAGACAGAGATTCGTTCAGCTATCAAGTATTGACCAGGGAGGACTGTCCCAGCCTCAGACACTTACCCTAGCATCAAATGAAATGATACACATGAAAGAGCTAGAGAGGGTGGTGTGTATGGTTGTTCATGCTCCTTGGTAGGTGTGTGTATACGTTTCTATTGTGTATATGTGCACAGATGTTTTATGGGTGCATTCCTATATGTCTGGGAAACCACAGGGGTCTTTTGAGAGCAGCCTTTGGTCCACTGAGTGGCATAGTGGCATGGACAGGGATGATGAGGGGGCCTGGGTAGAGACATTCAGACAGCCGGGAGTGAGGCTGCCGTCAAACGAAAGTTGGCTTTGCATTGCTGACAGGCCCATTTTTTGGTGTGTTTTTCAGGCAGACCTCGTCCAGGTAAATGAAGAGATCAAAAGCAAGGGCTGGAGCTAGCGTTACTCAGTCTGTGATGTGAGGCCTCCCTCTCTTAGATCTTGGCCGTTTCTTCTGCCTCCCTTCCCGTGCCCTATCTGTGATGGAATTTTAATGATAAGCTCACTAGCGCTGGATTGTGATCTTGAATACACTATTTGCTACACCACAAACATCTCATACCCACCTTACATACTCCCTGCACAAATCCCAGAAAGCCGGCTGACTGCATCCCCTGAAAAGTTTTCATTTGGGCAGTTATCTTTCTTGACAGTTGCATACTCCACAAACTTTGTATATCTGTTTGCAGGCCAGATTTTGAGTAGCGATGGCAGCGACGCCTTTAATAGCGGGAAAAAAATCAACTCTGAATCTGGTGCTAAGTGTTTTTTAAGGTTGAGTGAAGTGCTGTAAAAAGCACCATCTCCTCCCTGAGGGGACACACCCACCCAGCGAGGGTGAGAGAGGCAGCGCTAGTGAGATGGTCAGGGAACCAGACGTCTCTGGTGTTGAAATTGAATCTGGTCCCAAGTTTGTAGTGGAAAAGCCAAAGTGACAGAATAGTAGATAATAGGTTTGCTGTAGCGTCACGCCTGAGTGTACGTCCACACTTGGGCATTTCTGGAACAGTCCAGTTTCTGACATCCTTATGACAGGCCTCTTCCTTTTTCTTTTCCCATTACACTGCTGTGCAGCCAGAGCCCATTTCACTTCAACACTTTTAGCATGCTCCATGGATTGCTTCGTCGCCTATTACTTTGAGTGCTTAGCTATCAAAAAATGTCTGATTTGTTATTGATAAAGTAATGTTAAAACAACCATAAAAATGAAACATAGCCTAATTCTATGTGTTTGCCCAACAGAATGGAATGTGTCGACATTTTTTATCTCTAGCTGCATTGTTTTATTGTCATAAAACTCGTGTAAAACTCGTGTAATCCTCTGCACTTAAAAAGATTAGTCTGCAGCTGAAAAACAGTAGTTGAAAATAAAGTAATATTTAGGAAACTATTATATTTTAATTTCATCACAGTGGCCAAAGACTTTTCAGCTTACAGTACTGGCCCAAAACAAAGGGCAATACAGCAGAAAAGTTTTCTGGTTTTATTTTCTGTTTGAGCCCAGACTCTTGATCTCATCATCACGTCGTCCATCTCCTCAGCCTCTCCCTCCCTGTCTCTCAATCACTCCCTCTATCTCCCTCATGCTCCGTTCCTCTTTTTTTTCCCTGACGGTGACCTTGAAGGTTTTCCTCCTGTGTTTGCTCAGACACACAGAACTCTCTGTCTCTTTTTCACTCCCTCTCTCTTCCTCTGTTTTCATTAGCGGGCTCAGTCAGCCTGCCTGGGGACAGCCCGGTGCTGTGCTCACGTTACAGGCCTATTGACTTCGGAAGAGAGAAAACACTGTGGACATGATTCACCACGCATGAACCTCATGATACCAGTTTTATCTACACCTTCTATTTCAAAGGAGAAGGGGGCAGATAAACTGCACGCCATTTTTATCACCCTTACTTCAGGCATGTCAGTAAGCAGATACAAAGACAGGGCTAATTAATATTTAGTGATACTGCCACACAGTCACACACCATTATAAGGTGGTATAGAAAATGCACACATGTCACAGACTTTACTGAAGACATTAATTACTTTTGTTTTATGTATCATGTGATAGTTGCTATCTGCTGCCAGAAATTGCTATTCAAGCAAGGACATTCATTTTCAAGGTACAAGCGCATCATAAGCAAAACACTTTTTTCCCGTGGTTAATATGACTGCCAAAACAGAGATACAAGAGGTGACAAAATAATGGGAAATGATCACTTCTGATGTGCTGCTTATTCTTTGCCCCATTTAGCCATCATCATACATAGCACATTCTCAGTGATGGCGAAGCTTGTGAATGTAAATGCTGGGGGTTCAACCTTCAGTAGCCTCTGCACGCCAATCTGCTACCATATTGGGTATTAACCTTCAATAACCTTTGTATATAAAGTGTTAGGACTTTGTATCTGATGGCGGCATCCAGGAGGTTTTCTTTTGCATGTTATAATGAGCTCTGAAAACAACGATGAAGGTATTGACAGAAATAATGTCCCTCAGAAGTATATGGGTGTTTTATCACACGTGTACCCCAGTAATTAACTAGGACTGCCCTGGGATTCACTGTCTTTTCTGCTTTCACTCCCTTCCTCCCTTTATTTCTCTCTTCTAATACCGGGGGGTTGGTGGGTCTCTCTCCATATCTGCAGCTGTAACAATCCAAGCTTTGAACTCTGTCACTGTGGCATTATGTTAATCAAAAATGGAATACATTTTGAAGAAGTGGTTAATGCCAAATGCAGCAGTACATTTCACTCTATACATACAGAATGTTTGACCCTATGTTTCTGCGGGGGGGGGGCTAAGTGTTGTGATGCGCATAGCAGCCCACATCCCAGTGGTGATGCACCTGATAGGTTGGCAGCCATGCAGCAATCAGTTAAATGACAGACAGGCTCAGAGCACAGCTGCACAGTGCAGCCTAAGCCAATTGTGTGACAATCAGAGGCTGCTATTTTAGGTTTCCCTCCCCCTACAGAGAACAGATTTCAGTGAATCAGTTGGCCCTCAGGCATCATAATTATGCAAACGGCTCAGCAGAGAAAAGTTGTTTGTTTCACCATTGTTTTGATTTTCTTTCTTATCACTTAATCATCTGAGGAGAGTGGTTGTGTTGATGTATAGAGAGAGGGGTGAGCCTCTGTTGACTATAAACATTAAGCGTGGAAGCTATCTTAAAGTTAAATTAGGTGTATATCTTTATACGTACTGAATCTCTAAGCATGCAAATGAATCAGATCTTTTCAGATCTCCAGTTTTTACAAAGCCAAAAAACAAAGCCTCCATTTTGTTCAAACCCAGAATTAATTTTGAAACATCACATCTTTATATTGCAGACACAGATATAACACTCTTGTATCCTTGGAACAAGCAAAGTAAAGCCCTCAGTAATATGTCAAGTATGCTACAATATCTGGGTGATTGCTGAATTGACCAAAGTGTGCCGACTGAAAAGTGCCCTAATGTTTCATAGGGCAAGGTAACATACAGCTAGGAGCCATGTCACTCACCTGTGGCTCGTACATAGGTGTCAGTTTGAAGGGCAGATCGGCTCATGGCCTACCAAGTTGAAAGAGACCCCTGAGAGGAAAGGGCACAAGCTGCCAATCCTTTGACCAGCTCTCCCCTGCGGGGAAAACATAGCTGGAACAATTACAGGCCACTGTGGGGTCTTTCACATAGTGCTGCCTGAAAATGTTAGACACACATACATGCACAGGCTCACACGGTGAAGCCAAAGTTATTAAAACTAATTAACTTGAATTAACATTTAAAAAACTTGGTGCCCTTTTCTAGAGATTTAGGTTGACTGCTGTAAGTAACATAAATCCATCCAGACCTCCAGGACGTGTGTTAAGCCCCTGGCCAGTCTATCAATGCAAAGGGAGAAAAGCCGTTTCACTCCCTGGGCCATACTCCCCCTCCAGCTGCAGTGAACACTGTCAGGCCTCTCCGCAAGCATGAAGGTGGAAGACTTACGTGTTAATCCTGAAGCCCCCACCTAAGCCCCTGTAATAAAGCGTGCTCTCAATCAGGACCCGTCCCCTCTCTCCAGGCAACGCAGCTCAGGCCTCTGCAATCACTGGCTGGTGAGCCGCAGGAAAGCTAATGAGCCCCTCGTCTAGACGTCCAGCACCTGCATGCATAGTTGGGCTTGTGGAGGCTCTCTGGGGTGTAAGCAGACTGCAGGTGGAGATGATGGAGGTCTGCAGAAGGCCAGCAATGAGCCCCACCAGGGGGATCATCTGGTGACCAGCAGTCTGCTGGTCTGAATACATAGTAGTCGAGCGCACTGCTCCCATAGCCCCCCAGTGGGGGACTTCAACCTGGCTAACCTGGAGCTAAGTACTGACTCAAAGGAAAGGCTTGGAGTCTTTCATGAGATCAAACTAGACAGTGTAAGTTAATTAACGATATCTAATTCCAGACAAAAGTCGAGTTGGTCAGCATACGCTTTCCATACAAATCGTATGGTGGACAACTTCCCACCCCCCATTGATTCAAATGTGTTTTGCACTCAGGCAAAACACAGACAGGGTTTTGTTCTTTGTCAGTAAATATGTAATGTTGAAGGGCACGATTTAGAGTTTCTATTTAGAATTGGCACATTTGATTTGCCTCCATAGAGTTCTGGATTTGCCTACACCTAAAGGTGGGTTCATTTGACACCTTGGCTGTTTTGTCACTCCCTTCGGGATAATGGAATGTTTGGCCATGCATTGATTGCATTTAGTATTTTGTTTGTTGTACATTTAGTGTATTTATGATTCCTACATCCCCCTCAAAAATATTTGAAAACAGCTTTGGGAAATAACCAAAATGTATTACCTGTTTGTGTAAAATGTTTATTGTCTTGGGGGAGCCTACTTGTAACATTTATTATGTCAAAATTGTACTTCCATTTCCATAGATTACTTAGGCAAGGCAAGGCAAGTTTATTTGTATAGCACCCTTCATACATAAGGCAGTTCAAAGTGCTTTACATGAGGCATTAAAATACATTTAAAACAAGGACATTTATAAAAACATTTTAGAAAAAAAATAAAATCACAGTGCAAAAGGAATAAAAGTCATAGTGCAAGTTTACAGCTCAGCAGAAAGTGGTGGTGAACAGAAACATTTTTCGTCTGGACTTAAAAGTAGTTATTGTGGGAGCAAGTCTCAGTTCTTCTGGAAGTTTGTTCCAGCTATTTGTTGCATAGTAACTAAACGCTGCTTCACCCTGTTTTGTTTTGACTCTGGGAACAGTTAGCAGACCTGTCCCAGTTGACCTGAGGGGTCTGGAGGGTTCATATTGGGTGAGCATGTCAGCGATGTATTAGACCATTTAGTGACTCTGACACACTGGAAGCCAATGCAGGGATCTGAGAATTGGCATGATTTCACATAGTTTGGCCTAGCGGGAGCATGTAGAGGTTGAATAGACAAGGCCCCAGGATTGAACCTTGGGGGACTCCACAAGTCATGTTGGTTAGCTCAGATTCATAGTTGCCAATGGAAACAACATAGTTCCTGTCTTGTAGAGATGACTGTCTAGAAGTATAGTATGATCTATAGCACTAAGCATCACTTAGTGAACTTTTTCATGGCATCACCAGCAATGAACTCCTAAAAAGTGAGCAAAACATTCTACACAGTTCAGATGAATTGCAGACCCATGGCTTAGTTACAACCAACCAAATTCCAGCCGTGGTTAAATAGGACTTCATTTTATGTTGCCCATAATTGTTCAGGCTCCAATTATATTCTCAACACAGGAACAAATCCACTCTGATTGAGGGACCAACTAAAAGAGCAGTGAGCTGGTGTCCTGGATGTTTTCAGAATCCTGTTCAGGAGACTAGGGCACTTGTGTAAGTGTTTGTTATTCAGGTTTAATTATGTCCACGGGGCCTGGGAGTGTAGGCCAATCTACACAGTGCCTCTTTAGCCCAAGCCACAGCGGACTGGCTTGATGTCTTCCTCTCCTTTCCTCTGCACTGAATGAGCAATTAAAGGTCATATCAATTAGAGCATGTTGTGGTCTCTAGACTCATTTTAAAACAGCATGCTCCAGTAGCACTCTCAGAAAGGAATAAGTATACAAATGTAAAGCTCGGTCTTCCTCACTTCAAAGTTGTCGTTTATTATATTTTGTTAGACTCCCTGCTCTCAAATTTAGAAATATCATGGGGATGATTTTATACAGCTTGGCCCCCCACCATGAAATAAACATAACCCATTTTTGTCTATTGAAATTGAGCCAGTAAAACCAAGTAATATAATATGTGATGCATACATGATGAATACAAATCTGAATATGTGTTTAGTCCATGCCATAACTACACGTGATCTCTCATTAACCTTGCTAGCAAGTAATTTGGTGCAAGTTGTGCATGTGGATTAGTTGATCTATAGTATGATAGAGTGAGGCTTGGCTTTCATAGACCTATCAAATTACAGTCCATAAATGTCAATTAATGTCTCATTTGTCATAAAATATCTTGCTAGTGTAAAGGAATACATATTGTATCATTTAGGCCTACAGTACAGTGGGTGTAGAGCTATGTTGGACCTACAGTTCAAAGCCATGCAGTGGTCAGGACACTTTACAGCCTTGGCACCGGATGTAGAATGAAATTCCATTCAGTCCAAAGTTGGAGGGCCTAGAGCTTCATCTCCCTCGTGTTGGCGCGCAAACAAGCATTCACATGCTGCCAAATGACAGACAAAGAATTGTTTTCATTGATGATCCACAAATCCTAATGAAGAAGCATGCACACAGAGGCATGTTGAAAAAGGTGATACGTGCTGTTGCCATAGTGAGCCCCCCTCTGTGTGTACTCTGAGATTATGTATGTTTGTTTGCAAATGGCACCACTGATGGAGATTCCTCGGCAGTCTAGAGGCAAACGGCGAGGGGGGCTTCCTGAAGTATGATTAGATGAATCTTAATTCATTCATTTATTCATGAAATTCAATGGGTCTCCTGTCTTCTAAGAGACAGCAGACCAAATGCCCTTGCTGGTTTCATCATCACTCTTTGTGTTATTTGTAAAGAAGCAATAAATTGTTTCCATCTCATACAAATAAGAAAAGGAGAAACCAAAGAAAGCAATATTACGAGGGAGCACAAACATGATCATGGTGAGACAAGTGGTTTTGCATCAGTAGCCTACATTAATGGTCTGACACAATTTTTAGTTTGTTTGCGTTGATGGCAGGCTGTTTTTGTTGATGACAGGTGGTGTTCCGTCTGCAAGCGCATTTTATGCAGAATGTGAAATTCGTGGCTGCTGTAATGTGAATGTAGTAGTAGATTGCAAGGACCTAGGGAGGGTCTCCTGTTGAGGGACGAGCAGTATACTGTGGGGAGTATCGTATGAATAAATCAAAAGGTGCCATAACATATAGGAGCAGCACGGATATAGAGTTGAGGGGTTTTTTGTACATCCATGAGCAATGTCATTTAGGACAGCTAGGTCATCAGTGGCTTTCCTGGTAATAATTATAATCAGAATAATCCTGATGGTGGTATTAGCCAGAGACCACAACCCTCCACCCACATCACCCACAGGTCATTATAGATCTGCCTGTCTTCAAGGGGGCACAGTGAGTGAGAAGGGACACCCTGTTTTCCATAACAGAACAAAGAAAGTGCTTACTTTGTGTGACTACAGGCTTAATTGTAGATAGGCCTTTAGATGGATAGATGAAATTACATTTTTTAATGTGGGTCTATCTGAAAAAGTATGGCAGTTTATTTATTTATTTATTTCTACATCAAACGAGCCATTTCACTCCCCAGCCTGAGACACGTGCTGCTCTGACCTTTTGATTTATGCCCTGTATGTGACTAAGAGTGTAGTCGTGGGAAGTGCATGCATATATCAATACATGTCAGCACTGTCATACAGTAAATTGGCTAGCTGGAACCAGCCGTCCTCTTTGTGGTCTCCACAATGCCCTTGGGTCGGTAAAACCAAGGTCAACACAGAAGCACCCAAGTCACTTTACTGTCAGATAGTTTACATAATATATGTGTGTAGGTGTGCATAATACATTACATGCACGCACGGCACATTTGCCTTATCAAGCATCAAGCACAGCTATGGAACTAATGGTTTTCCTCCCTTTTTTCCATGTCTGGATCCTCCTGGGCTATCGTTTTCATCAACAGGTAAACAAAACCTTTTCTCACTCCTACTCTGATTTACCTAATACACTTAACAATGCACCGGGCATCTAAAATGGTCTAAAATGTTCCTGCCAACCCCCCCCCCTTTGCCTCCCTTGACCAATCATATTCAGTGCTTGCCACTGAGTATGGCTGGGGTCCCCTGCTGTCTCAGCCACCCCCCACCCCCTCACCCCCCGCCGCACAGCCCTTTGCTGAGAGCAGCGCTCAGGCAAAACAATAGCACAGCGAGGAGATGTCAGGCCCAGGGAGCTGTGAGGTGGATGATGATATGAGCCCATTGGTGTTGTTGTTTCTCACTCTGCTGAATGCTAACACATGGCCCCCCGTGGCCAGGCGTCGACCCACTGTGTGGTCAAGACCCTGGTGGTAGTGGTGGGAAGGGGTGGGATGTAATGAGCCCAGTCTGGACTGCTGGGCTGTTGTCTGTTGATGTCTGGTTTGTGTGTGTGTGTCTGTGTGTGTGTGTGTGTGTGTGTGTGTGTGTGTGTGTGTGTATATGTATTCTTGTGTTCCACCATAAATGTAGGGCCCCCCCTCTGTTTTCCTGGTTGCTGTGTATCAAAAGCCCGTTGTAGTGCGACTCCACCCATCTGCGGCCAACTGCTGGGTCTGTTCTCCACTACTGTCCATTAGTTCAGGCTTGATCTCACCACCACAGTCTTACCCACAGATATTAAAACTGACATTTTGCCTGTGGTCTAACCGTTTAGCCTGTCCTATTTCTCAACACACCTGATGACATATTCGACTAAACAACATTATGTATGGAGAAATTCACAGCCCACTGTTTATCTCGGTAGCTTCTTTCGCTGTCCTCCAACAGTCAGGCAGGAAACATTTTGAGAAATATAGCCTAGATACTGTAAAATGTGCAAAGTAATCATACATAATTGACAGATAAGCTTACTGTTTATTTGACCCATGACATTTTCACACCCAAATTATGATTTTCAAATTCACCCTGTTTGTCTGCCTGCGTCACATTGCATTATGGGTGAGTGGTTATAAATGAGGGTTTTGGTAATCTTACTTCAAAGTCTGTTTTACTGAGGGGGATAGTAGTGGTATAACGTAGAGGTGGGTCTTTAACCTGGTATTTAAATGTATGGCCGGTGTTTTTTTCTCCTTTTCATTCTTTTTTAAGTGAGCCGGGCCTGGAGGACAGCCTGCTGGCAGGCAGGGATGCAGAGAGGTTTTCTCTAGCAGTACATGAGTGAGGGAGACAGATGGAGCATGCCAGACAGTGGTTTGTGGATTTATCCAGATTTATGATGGGAGGAAGCAAGGCTGGATGTGAACAGAGAGTCAGGGAGGAAGGGAGGCGATGGCGGGAGGGCCAGCTTTCAGTGCAGGATTCTAAAAGGCTGGAAGCCTCTGGATGGGGGTCCCAGCACAGTGGTGTTGTTGTTTGAATTGATTGCGTTTTATTTTAGCACAATGCTCTGTGTGTTACTGTTTTGTCGTCTACTGAGGAGAGCGTCCTTGCCTTCACATTGAACTCCAATTCATCCCTCCCAGGACCCAGAGCTGTCTTTCACATTGCCTGATTGGCATCTACAGAGGCTTCTCCAGTACAAAGGCATCTTTTTCACACTCATTTGGCTTCCCCGGTCTCTCCATTAATATTAATAAAACCGGAGTGCTAACACTTCCTTGTTTTGCCCTGTCATTTAATTAGTTGAAACAAGAATAAAAAAAAGACAATAGCCAGAATGTGACAAACATCACTGTTTATCAAGATAACGGTGCAATAAAAAAATGGAAAATACGTCTAGTCTCAGACAAGAAACTGCTGTATGAATTGATCAAGAGATGAAAGATGATGATAACTTATCACAGCAGATGTTTTCTTTCATAAGAAATATCCCTTTGATAATCTACTTTTTATTCCACATACAGTTGATGTTTACAAAGCCTCAAGGTTGTTAACTCCTCCTCGGGGGAGAGGAAAACATAACAGCCGTTCTGGGATACAGGATGAAAGAAAATAGAGATGTTCTCTCTTTTTTCACAATGTTGAAAAGGTTGAACACATTCTTTGTAAAGGCACTCTATTATACTATGCTGTCACAACATTTCATGGGTTAATAGAGTAGCCTATTTGGGGGAAAGAGTGAAATCCAATTTAAAGAATATCAGGGGGAAAAAAAGCACAACAGAGATGTTTCTTGCCCCAAAAAGTTTACCCCATTTCTCAGAGTGTAGTGGTTGCAGTTTCAAAGCACAAAGGCAGCTGGGATGACACATAACTGTGACATGTAAATACTGGATTTTTATCCGTGTTCACAAACAATTTCTGTTCTCGTGAGTGGACCAATGGGTTTCTGACAAATGATACCTTTCATCCTTCATCCATCGGTTGAGAATACATGCGGTTTGTTGGATCGGTAGGAATAAATCAATTTTCAAACAGCTAAAAAACATTGGGCAAGGCTCTCTCTCTAAGCCTGCCATTATTCCACTTGCTTGCCTTCTCCACTATCTAGATTAACCCTTCTCTCTCTGGTATCGCCGCTTAGTCTCCTCTTTGAGTAAACCAAGGTATAATGGAGCGTCTCCCTGTAGAGGAGTCACGAACCAGTGGTTTTCATTCATTTCATTTGTAAACGTCTGGGGGAATGGCACTCGCAAAAGGCCTTGAAAGAGAGAATGGTCAAGAGAGAGATTGAGAGAAAGAAAGGAGCCATGCAGTGAGCAGTGAAAAGGGTCACAGTCAAAAAAGATATGGGAACAAGGTATAATAAAGGAATGATGGGATCCAGTGAGCCACAGAGGGAGAGAGAAAGCGAGAGTAGAGCTAGAGAGTGGTGATATATGCCTTGTGTGATTTCCTGGTGTTGGTTTGGGAAACAGAGCCTGTTATCACTTAGCATAGAGGTCCTAGGAGCCTAGAGCTTCAGCTTCCTCCAGAGAGACGCTCACTGGCCGTTTAGGGTCTGACCCCAGTTCAGCGGGGAGCCAGAACAGTCCACAGCGGCTGCCGAGGGACGGTTTCACCAACTTATTTAGTAGGCCAGCTCTGACAAGTAAAGCCCACAGCAGCTGCACTTAAGTGGGCTGTAGCTGGGTCAAGGTCAAAGTCAAGGACACAATTTGGGAATTGAGTCTGTGGACAGTGACAGTCCCTTGTAAGCAATGAGAGCTGTCATGGACCTGCATTGGATAGAAAGGAGCCTGCATGCTGCATTTCATTAGGAAAGCATGACCCCTACAACATGGTGGATTTGGGGATAGGTTGTGATGCAGAGCGATGGGACCTGGAAGTACGTGGGATGCTTTCCTTTGTCAACAGCTTGATTAATATACTGACTCCCACCCTACAGTCACTGTATGGACCAAACCATCTAGGGACAGCATATGCAGCATACCGATGAAAGAGCGAGAGAAAACAAATCACCTCATTTTTTATTATACCATGTGGATGCCCCAGAGTACAGCAGCTAAATAAATTAGCTAGCAAACAGATAAATGACACGCTCATCAGAGCCTGAAAAGGGAAAAGGAAGAAAGTGCAAGAAACTGAAAAATAGATAGTTCCTCATTTAGTTTACGTCAAAAGATTTGTGCGGCGGCGTCCCACTCTTTTTTTCCGTCGTCTCCACTCTTTTTTTTCTCACTCGCTTCTCTCCTTTTGATTCCATTCGTGCAATGCAATTATGACAATCACAATCTGGAGGATTGGCAAACAAGAGAGCACAGAAAAAAAACTGTGAATGGAAAAACAAAGACGCTTGATGAAAGAAAGGGAATCTTAATTATAAATCTGCACGGAGATGGTTAGATCCTAACAACCCCCGAATATCATAGGAATATCACAAAAAGGTGATATAACAAGGCCTGTTTGAAACTTCCCCTGCCAGCCATTCTTGTTACGTGAGCAAAAGGTTTCTATAGGACCTACTTGTATCGTTACAGTTCTATCTCTGGGAGGAAACAGCCTGTGCTATAGAGCGGCGCACCGCTTGATGAGCAGAGCTGCTGGTGAGAGGCGCTTGATCACGAGAGCCCTCTTCTGTCACAGCACCTCCCTGTGGCCTCGGCCTGCACCGACAGCCTGGCTGCCTGAGCATGGTGGAGATGCTTCCCTGGCTCAGGATTATTCTATCAAAGTCATACTTCACACCGTACTTTACCCTCTCACTCTTAATTTCCCTCCTTCATAGATGAGGAGCTTCCAACCGACTTTTCCTCTTTTCTCTCTCCATTCCACTTCCTCCTCTCTCTCGTTCTCCCACTCTACCCTTGCAGGCAGATTGGCTTTCTTCATCTTGCCTCCTTCACAACACTGGCCATTTTCAATTCTCCTCGTTCTCCTTCAAAAGAGCCCCCCTCTGTCTTTTTCCTTCTCTCCATCTCTCTCTCTCTCTTTCTCTCTCTCTCTCTCTCTCTATGGGGAGTTTGGAAGGGAGAAGGGGGCAGTCATAAAAGATAAAGATGAAAGAGAACAGAAACAAACAAACAGGCAAACAAATAAGACCCCTAAGTAAAGTAGCTTTTTCCATCTCAGTCACGGTGGGGAAGACGCTGACAGGGAAACTATGCTGACATGGGTGAGGAATCAAAGCTAGCTGGGGAAGGGGCGTGGTGGTGGTAGTTTTGTGTGTGTGTGTGTGTGTGTGTGTGTGTGTGTGTGTGTGTGTGTGTGTGTCGGACCATTAGAGGACTAACCAGATAGATATAGTTTGGGGAATCACTACCATGATATCTGGGTAAGAAAGTTAGGTGAGTAAGGTTTCAAATGACTAATACGGCGGATGAATGCTTAGATGTGATGTTCTATGATATCTTTCCGTGTGCGTTTTACCGTCTGTTTGTATTTCCCCCCCTAGCACATTGGTGTCTGATGGTGTCTGATGGTGTCTGTGTGTTGCTGTAGTCAGAAGGACTCTGTAAGGTCTAATGAGGCTAGGCTCCCAGCCATCTCAGCAGCCCAACCTTACTTACCGGAGAGGGCTGGTTGAACACAGGGCTGAAGGCAGGGCCAGGGCATGGAGGTAATTAGGCAGGGAGTGGTGGTCAATGACGGGCCGCCCCGCACCCCAGGCCTCCAGCCTCCAGCTGCTCCACGCGCTGCCCGGCCTACACAAAAGAGCTGATGAGGAGGCAGCGTGACCTTCAGGCCTGGCACACACTTCCGAGGCTGTCCACAAAAAAACCTGCTGAGCCACTGGAGGTTCAGCTTCCCCCTACACAACTCTATAAGCGCCGTCTAACGCACACCCTTCTCCCAAACTTTCAAAGTCTCCCAACCCCAAAGCTGCTGGAGGCGAATTTGTGGACTGAGGGGCTGAATACAAATCAGCCATTTTGCCACAACCACCGGTGAAGTTTTCCCGCCCCACTCTTCTTTGTTACCTCACTTAAGTCTCCAAACTTTCATCTTCCAGATCTATCCTCGTCTCTCTCGGCACAACAGGCTAAATTAGCAAATAGCTAAGTCAACTTTCTGTCCCTGACTGTGTGTAAAGTCCAATACCATACAGACAGAGACTAATCACCACATGGAGCAGCAAAAGATTTATTGCGCCGCTGTTGGTATTGTTGTTGCTTAAAAGTAAATTCTAATGCACAATTGCCGAATGAATCATTTGATCTTTAGCATCAGATAAGTTGTTGTCAGCCGTGGCTGTGATGTTGGGAAATTTATTCCCTCTCGAGCCATAAAGCGGGCCATGGGCGGACAAGCGTCTCTACTAGATGGGCCACATAAAGGCCCAGGACCCAATAAAAGGAATGTCACAGGAAGTGCACCGAATGTCATTAATAATAAATCACAATTGTCTGAAATTGACCCGGCAGTGAGGATGGACGGTGGAAAACCTTGGTGTGGAGGGAGAGCACCCTTCATTTATGTCAATCACAGCTCCGAATCTGGCCTTTTATTACTACGAGAAGCAATTAACCTTTGAGAAAACGGTGTCACTCAAGCACAGACAAAAGAGCATTTTGGAAATGTTCAACAAGTCCTGAGACAATTGACTTTGATAAGCTTGGTGTTAATGGTCAACCTGCCAAAATGAAAGTAAAGTTCAGCCCCCTTTTATGTATCTCCAGTCTCGATACTCCCCGTTTACATGGGTAGAAAACTGTACCCTTATTTAGTTGAATGCCTTTGGATATTTACTTGCAATGGCAAATAACAGAATGATGCAGATTCTGTCATATTTTTTTTTATAGTTAGCGAACCATTTAGGTTGCATGGAATGTGTTCAGTGAAGCGAGACTGCAGCTCAGTATCAGTGAATCAGTGAGGACTGGTGGCTAAGCTTAGCTAAATAGTATCCAAGTATTCAACTTTCACAGGAATCTTTTAGAGGGCAGTGTGGCAGGTCCTTGAGGGGGAACTAAAACAATACTAAGACAAACATTTGGATTTATGTGTGTAATCCTCTGCTTTTTTATTCAGTTAGCTGAAGATCAGATTTAGACTCCTCTGATCTGTCTTGGGCAATAACGCAGATGTACACATGTGCACTCACAAGCAGGGAAACACACACACACACATACACATATGCTCAGCTCATAGTGTGACAAAGCTGGTAACACTAAACTCTATATCTTTGTCAATAAGCAGCTGGACAGGGATGAGGCTGGGCTATTACAGAGCACATGTAAATAGATCTAAAACTAGGCTGGGTGGAGCAGCGGGAGGGAGGGCTCACAGAAACAGAAAGCCAGTGTGTTTCCATCCAAGTGAATGTAATTCACGTTTGCCGGCGAGGTCAGTGTGGAGGAATGTGCTGGGCTCTATGTGTCTTAATTGGAAGGGATCCGGACCCCGGGGTTAGCCCACCTGCTCCTCTATCTGTGGCTGCAGTGGGAGTCTCCTTCCCAAAAAACAAAATGTGCCCAGAGGGTGTGAAAGCATGTGTATTTGTGTCTATGAGAGAGAGAGAGAGAGAGAGAAAGAGGAAGGGGGAAATGAGTCCGGTATGTGTTGGTGTGTATTTAGAAAGTGTGCATGCTCACACGCATCTACCACAAAGGATTTGGACGTGATTGTTGTGGATGGATCGACAGTAATTGTGAAACTATGCTTCTCGTTCTCGTACTTTTTTTCAACTGACCTGGCTTTGGCAATGCTGGATGCATTAATTGTTTTTTGCCCATGTGGCCTGCTATGTTATAGAGAAGGACCAACATGCTCTGATGCGTTAGCTGCTCCCTGTAGGTTTATGGGTGTTTTGGCCCTGCAGTCACCACTCCCTTAAAGTAGCTATACTCTGAGAGATTAAGACTGCCAAACCTTCACCTCTCCCTTTCCTTTTAGAGTAATTACGCAATCCTGCCTCTCTGGGAGAAGAGGGGAAAAAGGCACTCAGATTCATTGAATGCTAATTCAAGCAGGAAATTCAAATAGGATCTACATATTTCCACATTATCTGCACAAGGACGGGGTGAAGTAAAATAATAGCCAAATATTGTTAGCGAGGATTTTGTCGAGTTCACACCAAGATTTCCCTCCAACAAAACAACCACTGCGAATAGGTCTTTGAGGTCAGGAGGAGATGTCATGTCACAAGGCCTAGTTTTATTCCATCCCATTCATAATGGATGAGAGAGAGAGAGAAAAAAGCATTGCACAGCCTGGCTGAGCTCTGGCAAATAGTTTGGCATCTGGATGCTTAATATTTCATGAGATAAGATGATGGAGGCTAGGTAGATGATGGACACCATGCAGCATTCCACTGGTGTTTGTGTCTGCTTGGTATATATAGCCTGATTTACTCCTTGTTCTATGCCATGGGCCTGTCATAAGACAGCCCTCTACTCCTTTTTGAGATGCATAGAGGGGCAGAGAAAGCTAGTGGGCTGACTGAGGCAATTAGGTCTATTATTAGTACGACAGTGGAAGGATTGATGCGCACAATAGTCAGTGTGTAAGCAGAAAGCCAGCTACGTGAAGGAAATTCTAATGGTGAGAATCTCCTAGATTATATGGGCCTTCATTAACATTTTCACACATGGCTGCCTAACAAATGAGAAAAGAGCCCTGGCGTACCGGCGGATTTATCATGTGCACACAACAGACCAGCTAGCTTCTTCCTCCCCTCGGCAGCAGAGCACAGCTCTCACAGCAACGCTGGACACGGGCACTTTGCGTACCTTTGGCCTCTGGATAATAGCACAGTAGGATTATGATATATTTTGTTCAGTGCTACATAATACATAATGCTACATATGCAGTATGCCTGCCTACTGCCTCTGTGGTACTGTCCCCATGCCAGATTGGTTAATGACAAGGGACCACAAGTGCTGTCTGTCAGATTTTCCCCAATAAAGAGAACAGGCTTCCCAATACAGTATTCTAAATTCTCTATTCCCTGCCTTAATTTGGCATGAAGTGTCCCTGTTAAGGAGTGATACACAGGCAGGCCTCTCGCCTGCAGGCCAGGCCCACTTGAATTAACTGTGTTGCACACTTTACATTCTCTACTCCCTGACATCTTGAGGAATGTTCCCTCGGATCTTTTTTCCCACAGAGAAGTTCATTAGAATGACAAATAGCACCCTGCCATAAAGTGGAAAACATCAACACGGCACAACAGAAACTGCGATCTGAGGGAAATGACATGCGGGGAGGGAAATGGATTAGACTCCATTTGATTCTATGTGATATCGGTGGCCACGGCTTCACCGTCCTGTCGGTTTGAAGATTCTGCTGACTCACTCCTCGTTCTCGTTCTGCTCTCTCCACCCGTTGGAGTTGGAGAGTTTCATGTTCCTTCAAGTTAGCAAGCACATGGGTCCTTTTCCTTTAGCTTAAAACTAACATGTTTAAATTGACTGATCCTTCACATGATATTGACAGGTTCTATTTGAAGGATGGAGCCCGGCTCGCTCAGAGTGGTCTAATCTCCTCAATCTTGCAGAAGGTGCCGTGTCAGCAGCAGCTCAGGTTGGACGTAGAGTAGAGAGGTCAAAGTCTTTCTCTTCAATGTGCTCATGTTGAGGATCGTTGTATGAAAGGCCGTTTGCCATCAAAAAAACAGCTGCTCAGAGAGCTCTCCTCCTCTTCATCCTTCGTGGTCTGGCCGTCTGCCAACCCAGCCCTCCGTATCAATAATGAACGTTTTAAAGAACAGCTTAGGCAAGTGCAAGCCCGCCTAATGTCCTTAAGACAAAAGGAGATATTGCCATGGACAGGGGGGCTAGAAATCAATTTCCCATTTGCCGCTTTAATTTCAGCGAGATGGGCGGAGAGATTAAGGGCCGAGGGTACCTGTAAGCCCCCTCGCTGATGAGCTTTACCTGGGCCCGCCACACCGGCTGGCCTGACCCCCTGGCTAATTAAAGTTCTCAAATTGATCCACAAACAATGTGATACAGATCTGTCCTCTACCACCCTCAGCCACATGTCTCGCTGGGGCAACCACCCCATAATGGCCTCATAAAGCAACAGTTGCGGTTCGTTCCTGACATCTCTGCTGCCATCCATTAGATCGCGTTGAGGTTTGATTGTGATTATGGTCACTTCACGGCTTAATTACAGAGACAGCCAATCACAACCGATACCGGTGACTTCCTTTTGTTTGTGTGTGTGTTTATTCCTTTGTAGGTGCATGCACATGAATGCGCGATTGTGTACGTTTTTCATTTTGACTCATGTGGAACAAAAATGGTTGAGTCAAAGCCAGTTCACTTGGATAGGCTTGATGCCAGGTGTGACTGACAGAGACAGCGCTGACATACTCTGAGAGAGTCTCGTTCCACAGGGACCCTGGGGAGCTTAAGGTCTAAGCCCAGGTACAGTAGTTCATCTCTCTTTAGCCCATTGACTACCAATCAGAATCAAGTTTAATCACCGAGTGCAATAAAATGTGCAGGAATTTGGCGACATTGGTGCAGAGACATATTGATGACTTACAGATGTTTACATTACATGCTGGCACATATGATGCAAAAGCAGCAGGACCTCACTTTGAGAGCCGACGCAACCCACCCATATCCTACCCAAGGCATCCAGAGCATGGATGTGCTCCCCAGCTGCTCTTCCTACCATGCAGTCCTACCTCTCCCCTCCGTCCTTGTCTATGTTCTGGCCAAACGGCTACAGCGCCTCACCTTCCCCTCCACAGGGTAAAAGCCCCCTGCAAAGCAACTGTGCTGAGGTGGCATTATGCTTCACGTCACTTTACAGGAGTCTCATAGTCCTCCACACGCTGGCAGGCTTACAGTGCTGTAGCCTATATCTACACCTGCATCTCTGAGGAATAACTTTAATGTAGAGCAGCTCTGCCCTTGATGAGTTTTATATCTCAGAACTACAAGAATGAAGCCGGACTCAGAGTTATAGAGCAGTGTTTTTCTTTTTTTATTGGTAGATATCGGCAAAAGTTACGCACAAGTCATCATGGACTGAAGTTGGTCTAGTTTCCTAGCCAGTGAAATTACATAATGGCCTGTCTTAGCATTCATGTGCTGTGCTTGGAAGGGTTATTTTTAGCAACCTGCATGTTGCCCTTCCCTCTTGTACAATGGTTGCCGGCTCCATTGTGGTGAATTTTTAACAAGGGCCTTTTCCCCAGCCCCTCGGAGGAGTTAATTAAAGTGATAGAGGCTGGAGCTGATGAGCCACACCACCCTGACCTTGAAGCTCCGCTTCCCCCACCACCCCACAATTATACCTGCATAATCAAGACACACATACATACACATACTTACACACACACATGAGTATGCATGCACGCACACACACACACACACGCACAATCACAGCCATTGAGATTCCCCCAAGGACCCGTAACCAGAGTCCCAGCCACGCTCCCACCAGTCCCAGAGACACATTATTGCTGGTGCTGGCTACTCTGTTCTGTGATACATCATTAAAACACATACATAATTTTTTTTCTCCAGCATGATAATCACACTCAACTCTTGTGTGTTTGTGTTCAGGAGCTGATTTTCTGTATGTTTGTGTGTGATTCCTTCTCTCTCTCGCTCACCTTTCCCCCCCGCTCTGTCTCTGTCTGTGTCTCTCTGTCTCCAGTCTGACAGTATGGTCTCTGTGCAGAGGAGATGACTTGGTATTTGGTGATGTGGTGCATGCAAATGATCTCACTGTCAAGGCTGCTTATTCTAATATGACAGTGTAGTGTGTTATCTGGTCCGCTTTATATTGGCAACCAGATCTGCAGCTGCCAGCTAGAGAGGAGCTCAGCTGTGTGTGTGTGTGTGTGTGTGTGTGTGTGTGTGTGTGTGTGTGTGTGTGTGTGTGTGTGTGTGTGTGTGTGTGAGTGTGTGTGATCAAGCTAGACAGTCCAAGACAGAGAATAGATGAAGACATGCAAGAGAGAGAACAGCCAGGACAGGCATCATATAAGCACGAGATGGGAGGCAGGCTATGAGAGAGAGAGAGAGAGACAGGGAGAGAGACACAGAGAGAGAGAGAGAAACTTAAATCCTGTCCCCTCCTCTTCTACCAGCCCCCCCACCCCTCCCGCTCCTCCAGTGTTAGTGCTGTTTAGTAGAGCTGTCTCTTTCAAGAACGCCATCGAGACATGAATAAAGAGAAAACAAGGGAAAAAAATGTTTTGGCGAGAATGGGATGTCACAGCAGATAAGCATCATGAGCTGCTCCATATTTATTACGTGCAACAATTTGACTAACCAGAGAATTTAGATTAATAACATTGGGCCCCGGGAAGTAATTTCCTTTTTGCGAAAGTGATTTACATGGCGCATCGCTAAGAGAGCAGCTCTCGCAGTCCTTTTTGTTGTGTCAGCTAAAAATAATGACATTTAAAGCACCGACCAAGGTTAATAGGCTCCCTCTTTGGTTATGAACTTTTTGTGTCTGCCCCTCCCTTTGTTCTCCGAAGAATCGACCCACCACTTTTATAGTTTCAACATTCACACTCCTAGTAAACCACCTACCTTCTCACCTCCACTCCCTCCTCTACTTTGCACCTCAAACCCACCCCCATATCCGTGCAGAGGGAACGTCCTGTCAATCGTGAGGGAGTTACTATTACCATAGGGATGCAGACCAATGGAAATTGGGAAGATTTTTGGACCATTACCTGAGATATTGGTGTAATCACTGCGCCATGGTCCAGTTGAGCATGTAATTACACATTCTCTGGGAATAAAAACTCCAAACAAGATGTTTCTATAGGCAGCTGCCAACACAATTTATTCCAGCGGCACGTTTTCATGGTAAACACACGTTTGCCAGGGACGGAGCGGAGTTGTTTGACATGAGGAGGTGAGAGCTCTGCTGTGCTCTATCAAGGCCCCTCATATCTCCTGCCTGTCTTGCCCAACCTCACCAAATGTATGGAGCATACTGTACCGGTGGAAGCATTGCGTACTGCGTAGGTGCATGTTACTCCTAAAACACTTCAGGCTGTGTTTGATTTCTACTCCACCCTGAGGTGGGGTGGGGGTAGTGGGTGGTAGGAGGGGGGGGTGCTAAACCTCTCCATCTCTGGCGGTAAAGCTTGTACTTGTGCTGTCAAGCCCCCCACCCCCTCCCATGTTCTGGATGGATCTATTTTTGATGTCAGGTTCCTCCCCATGTCGGGTGGATGTTTTTAACGAGGTGCACCCAGCTTCCCGGGCAGTCTGCGGGAGGGGAGCGTTATTGATAAATCATTAACGTTTCAGAAGGTGTGAAGGAGCTGTAGCCTGCTCTCCTCTCCGGAGCTGCCTGACTATTGAATATTTCATCGGCACACAGATGTGCTGCTGTCTGTGGAACCGCTCATGGCTCCCTGCTATTACAGAGCAGCGGATAGTGATCCCCACACCTCATCCAGCAGAAACCAAATAAAACAGGCTTGCTGAAGGAACGGCAAACCCTAAAAGTATCATTTTGTTTAGGTGAGATTCCCCCTGGGATGGATCGGGGTCTGGCTTCAGGATGACTCGTCCCTGCATCCACCTCTGCGCTGCTCAGAACCCCTCCCACTCTTTGCTGAAGTGTATGTAAAGAAGGGCAGCTGCCTACAACACATGCCCCTCCGTAGGCAGCAACAGCAAACAAATCCATGTCATAACAGAAAGAGGCGTATTGTGAGTTTTACCCAGCTGAGGAGTTGCAGCACTTCTAATGCTACAATTCCATTAGACTTATCTCCAGTGGGGGAGACAGAGAAATGACTGCTGAGTCAGACCAGAAGGGGCCAGGGATTACTTATTCCCCGTGTCATCTGTACATAGGCCTGCAGTTCACGTGTTGTCGTTGTCCCCTGCCTCCCCTGACCAACACTTACTCTACTGTGATGCCATCCTCGGTGCACCCGTCTGTCCTGTCTGTCTGTGTAACACTGCCACCTCCTGTCTGGGAGCCCCGGGGTGCCAGCGGGCATGGCCAAAGCACAGGCAGCAAAAGAGGAAAAGGGGAAAAGAAAAAAGGGAAGAAAGAGGAATGGGAGAGAGAGAGAGAGAGAGGAGTGAAGCGAGAGAGCGAGGGAGAAGAAGAAAAGAGGGAAGAGAGGAGAGGAGGAGCAGGAATAGAGGAAACAGAGAGGAAGATGAGGGGAAAAAGAGGGAGAGAGAGAGAGAGCTCACCCAGCTTTGATCAAAGAGCCTTCTCCCTAATCCTCCAGATTCAGCAGTCAGCCTGTCTCTGAGCATTTCCAGCTGCTGAAAAAAAGGAAAAGAAAAACACTTGCGGCTAAACTGCCCTGAAGTGCTGCTATTTTTACTTTTTGACAAAGGCAAAAAGAGGGACCCCCTGTTGGGGGTGTGCACAAGGACTGGGCAAAATTATAAGAACAAAGCACAGGAGGATAAGAAGAGAGAGGTATCCTGGTAGAGCCATGCAGGCTGGAAAAACAAAACAGCCACATGGTCAATCAGCAGCAGCCACTAAGACCATATCTGCAATAGGATATGGAAGGGTTTTCAGAAGAGTCCGATTTTGGCCTGTATAATGGATGGGACCTACCTGCCTGTGAAAGATTACATGAATGTGGAAAACAATTCCATTGTAACAAAATTGCATGCGGCTATCTATATCCCAATACACACTGCTAAATCTGTCTCAATAGATTTTCGATTTTAGTCTCCTCTGGAAAAGCACAATTTACTTGGTCCACTGTGACCCTCTGTTGTGAAAACTATGCTGTGGTAAACATGCTACTATATCAAATTAACAACATACTGTAATGGGTTTGTGAGCATTGTGGAGCTTGGCTTGATTAAGCCTGCTTTTAATACTGCACCATATGGGTGAGACAACTAGTAGTAGGTCAGTAATTCAGTAGCAAAACAGCTACAGTTTTCTTTAGCTGTAGTTCCTATGCTAACAGTTTTAACCCCGATGGCTAGTATTGGTGGACTGCATGACCTGTTTGGAATAAAAACAACAATAAAACAGTAAATATAGTCTTTTTTGCTGCAGCTATAATAATACTGTATAAATCACAATCCAAAGGGACTTAATTTCATATGACCTTTTTAAACCCAAGCACGCTGTTCTGTTGGAGAGCATGTTCATATCACAACTGACTCCCAAAGTCTCAAGCCTGCTGCAACAACACAGAAGACAATCATTACCCCCCACCATATGGTTGAAGCAGAACCATAATGACAAAGAGTTAATGGAAAACAGACGAGAGCAGGACCAATACGCTCTCAGATGGAGATGGGAGAAAGGATGGAAGGGTGGAAGGAAATGAGGAATGGACGGAGAGAAGGTCCGAGGGAAAGAGCAGGGGAATGGGCTGAGCAGGAGGCAGACTGTAAATCAAAGGAGGGAGTCAGGATGGAGGGAGAGAGGTGAGGTCAGTCAGACGGAGAAAGAGAGGGAGGACTGAGTGAGGGCGGAGAGCTGGCCAGTAGCAGTGGAGGAGGAGGATAAAAATGTGTGGTGAGGTAATGGCAGTGATGAATAGCCCGTGGCTGATCAGTAGAAGCCAGGTTGGTGTTTGAAGATTAGATTTTAATACAGCGCTTTGACTCCCTTCTGCCTGCAAAATAATCACACAGGCAAAAAAAGCAAATTAGGAATTATTTCATAGAATACGAACTGATTATCCCAGTTTGCCCTTGACGAGGAGAGCCCACGTGCCCTGCCATGTTTAGTTTGTACAGGCCCATGTTACATGGAGGTTGTTGAGTCTATAATTTACGATAGATTTAAAATAGTTTGAACGCTGTGCTACAGGAAGCCTGTCAGTATGTATACATTTTGCTTCATGGCAAGATGTGGCCTTAAGTTGAAGCCTTTGAAGTCAGACCTATTGTCCCAGCAGGTTATCCTGATATGTTGCACACAGTATTTGGGTTTGCGTTAAGTGGGGAAAGAGGAAAACACTACTGCTGTGACGCATCTGATCCCATCCACGACCCATGTGAGGAAATGTGAAATGTTTTGGAGAATAGATTGACACTCATCACCTGAGACGTGATTTGGCTTTGGTCTTCTAAGCTTCTTCTAGTTTGTGTTTTACTGGGTTTGTGTTTCTCTGTGTATGTAGTAGCTGGGTTCCTGAGGAGACGTACAGATGAGACGCCACTGAACCACTTACCACCGTGGCCAAGTAACAGAGATGTTACTGTGTGCACGTTGATATTAAGCTAGGCTTTAATCATATAAGTGGAATGTTCACGAATGGGTTTGGCTTCATGTACACTTGAACTGGACTACCCATCATCTGTCATCTACCTCTGTCTGGCCAGCTCTGCTGACACGCCTTGACTGTAAATGTATTGAAGTATTGATTGAGAGGCTTGATAATTGGCTTGAACGATATGTGCCATGCCTGATTATAAGGCTCTTAGGTACGTTAGTATATGTGTGTATGTGTGTGTATGTGTGTGTGTGTGTGTGTGTGTGTGTGTGTGTGTGTGTGTGAACAATACCGGCCATAGCCAGAGAATATTCAGTTCCCCTCGCTAACCATCTCTACCACCCCGGTGGCCAGCGGGGGACGAAAATAGTACTCTGTCTGTTGCCAAGGTTACAACATTGACAACATGACGTGGCCATTCATTCTCAATACTGTATCTCCCTGGCCTTCTGTGAGAAAGTGGCTGCTAATCTTAGCCCTCAATCTAGCTGCCTGTCAATGTGAAGAGGGAGGCGGCTGAGGTATGGGATGAGGGGAGTTGGGTCCACTCTGTTCCCTCACATTGCACCCTGTTCCACTCATCAATACACCCCCCTTCCCCCTCAACCCAAAGCGTCTCTCCAGGCAATGGTGTGTTCTCCCAGCTTGCAGATAAAAGCCATTGTCCCTTGCTCCCGCCAGTGCGTGATGGGTAAAAATCAGAGCTGTTTCTATGCAGCCCCATGTGTCACTTTTCCATTTTACAGGTACGTGGCGGTTTGAGGAGGAGAGAGCGGTTGAATGGCAACCGGATGGTAGTCACAATAAAACTGTAATTGAAAGATATGTTATCGTGACTGACTCCTCTCCGGGTTTCATGCTGGGGAAAGCGGTATCAGAGAGACACTCCTGCTAAAAATGGAGAAGAAAGGGAACCTCTTTTAATTAAAAAATAGTGCTCAAAGGGGCGACCAAAAGTTGAAACTGGAGGCATGTTTGGCATGAATAAGTTGCCCCTCTCCTTTGTGTGGTGACACTGACAAATAGAGCTCTGCGCGTGAAAAGGAGACTTATCTTTGATGGGTAATGAATTCAAAGTCATGGAGATGAACGTGCTCTTTGAGGTTCAGAGGGCTTTAGCTGAAGTCATATTATCTCCCTCCGACAAATGGAGGCAGCGCTGTCACATGGTTTCATCCCCGCCACTTGATTCGTCAAGAGGAGAGAGTGTGACGTCTTTCTAGGCTAGAGCTATACCGCTATTGGTTCTGAGGTATTGTTATTGTGATAGCAGTACATTTGTACCTGCTGGTCATCCTAGCTTGCTTTCAGTGTGGTCAAGTTGTGTAATAGCCCGTGCAGCACACATAGCGGTCCCATATAGACAGAGAATTGATTTTTTTTTTGGTATACACATTGCTAAAACAAAGCTGCGGTGGGTGTGCTGCTCTGATGTTGTTCCAAGTCAACAGTAGTCCTGGTACTGAGGACACCTGCAGGCTACCAATGGTCAGACACATGGATATTTAACCAGCTCTTTGTGCTGAACCTTTGTGTTTTTATGACAGACACAGTTTTCAAGATGTGCACAAACCCATTTCTGCTCAATTGCTCCCAGCGGCAGTTCCAAATAGATTTAGCAACGATACTGTGAGAGGGGAGATTGGGAGCAGGAGTGAGAGAGGAGAGAGAGAGAGACCTAGGGAACAATGGAAAGGGAGAAACGGGAGAGTGGAAAAATCTGAGAAAAGGGGGGTGCAAAAAATAGTCTGAAAATGAGCCAGATCAGGATTTTTGCAGTTCAGTTAAGAAAGGCTTTGAATGTATTTGAATCAGACTTGATCTGCCACCAGCCTATTTTTATTAGCTGCTTGACAGTGCAGTATAGTGTTGGGATTACAACCAGTGCCTGTTTTATTCAGGGTTCCTCACAGCTAAATTTCTATTTGAGCATTCCTAGCACGCCTCTTCCTCCTCCCAGCACACACATACCTTTCCAAGTTTCCTTTTTTTTGTTTTCAAACCAGACAATTGTCGCGTTGCCGGCCACATATTAGGAAACAAACACGGTAGCAATTAGAAATGCTTAACTTGCTCCTTTTCCTCCTCCTTATTTGTAACGAGTGATTCCTCACCCTAATGTCTTGAGAGAATGGCAGATATTGAGATTAGTTCCTTTATTATGTGCAATATTAAAGCTAGAGCTTGACGTTGCTCAAACTCTTAATTGAAAAGAAATGTATCGTATCCTCTTGAGTGGTGTACGTCCTATCCCTCCTCCATCCCCTGCGCGCTAGTTTATGTTATCTGCAGCTAATTCATGCCACATTTAATTTGGCCTTGATTGTAAATGTCCAGGGTGAGACGAGAGTCTTGTCGCCATTGTGCCTGCGCCTGAGTCGTACACGGTCTCACAGGATTAGATGGTTTTTGAATCGCAACTGTGGGTCTCAAATAAGAACCGCTTCTCTCGTCAGCTGAACACCTCTTTACCGTTGTGATAATTTTAGCGATCTGCTTATTCTCCCTCTGAATAGAATCAGAGACAAGGAGTTTAGTGATGTTTACACCCAGAGTAAGACTAAAATGAAAGGCGGGAAGGAGGTGTCTCCTTTCCGCCGCTGTTGTTGACAGAAGATGCTTCGAGCAATTTCCTGTAAAGCATCCCTCATTACTGGCAAACATGAAAAACACATGGCATGGATTTGTCATAATTAAACCGGGGCTTGGACTTGTACAAAGATGCAATAAAGACAATGGCTTATTTAGGATAAACTCCAGAGCTCCTGGGTGCTTCAGAGGGGGAACCTCCACACTCTAAATCTAGTTGCCAGAACATATGAGGGGATAAAGTGGCTCTATTAAATTTGTTGACTCCAAAGATCCTCTCCGAAGCTGCAGCGTATTGCATTTGTTGGCTCCTCTATCCCTGCTAGCCTTCTCCACAGCTTCTAGGATTGAATCAGACAGTGCCCAGATCCTCACCATTGCACTGGTTGAACACTATTGAATTGCTTGGCTTGTAGATCCACAATTCTAACTTCTTTAGACTATATTGAATTTACCATCCTGGCCGATCAATAATACTAAGTTTTGCAGGCAGTATTGAACTCTATCCTCACACATCTACTTGGTGGTTGGTTTCTCTCCAATTGCTTTAGAATCTGCAGGCTGTCACGCACAAATGAACAGATTCTGAGTTGACTTTTTAAAATCAGGATCATAAAGCCATTGGAATTGTGCAGACTGGGCCACATAATAAAACACAGGGAGTTTTCGCCTGCGTAGTCAGATAAAAACTGAATAGAATTCCAGCTCAGGCAAGGTGGAGAGATAGGATCAAATTCTCTATATAAAGGTCTATTGCACTGCAAATGTACAGAAACCTGAACAAATTGTCTTTTGTGTGTGTGTTACGCACGTCGTGTTATTATTAATTTATTTTCACTTTGCAAATGTTTCTGGGTCTAATGAGACACTGTCCGAAAGATTATTCTGTCCTCTGAAATCCTGTCCACGACAGCAGTAGGCTCAGAGGGTAACAGCATAGCTGTGCATTGCTGTGGCAGTCAGTGCATTGCGATTCACCATTGGCCCCCTGGGTAATGAAAGGCCTAATAAATAAATCCATCAGAGTGTCTGTGTGTTGCTCTATGTGTGTATCTGGGATGCAGTCAGGCCCAGACGTGCCCAGTCTCCGGGCACACAGAGGGAAGGGATGCCATTGCTGGCAGGCCTGATGAATGGGTGGCACGCCGCGCTGTGACAAAGACGAATGTGACGGCCCCCGTCCCGCCGAAGGGGGGCGGTGCTCAACCACCGAGGGGCGATCATATGATGCTGACCGCCTCCCCTTCCTAGTTGCATCCCCTACTGGCTGAGCCCAAGGTGGTGGAGGAACCAGAGGGAAAAAGGAGGAGGAAGAGGAGGAGGAGAAAGAAGAATATTAGATCAATAGACCAGCCTATTGAATGCCTTCCTCCCTCCCTCCCCCTCTCCTCCCATTCTTCCCTTAAAACACAAACAGCACATAATACTAAGACCATCAAATGAAGAGGCTGGAGCCAAAATGCATTTCATGAAAGTAAAGGAAAGAAAATAACTTCTTCCAGGTGCAGTGTTTAATAAAGGCCCTCGACAACATAACAGGCTCAAACAAACAAAGGAATTCATCAATAGATCTTCTCAGACTAGAATTGATGCGGTAATCTGTGGTTGATGGTAAATAGTGGAAGGCCCGAAGCCCGAAGTTGGTATTCAGCGTTATTAGAGGGAGGAGGAAATTAAAGACTGCAGATCGATAGCAATATTTGTTTTATATTACTCAGGTGTCCTTTGATTGTATGCGTGAGTGAGCGTCTGGAGTCTGGCTTTGGTGACGCTCTGTCAGACAACTACATACTATGGTCTATTAGGTGGATCACTTACACTTTAGATGAAGTTGCTCTTGCACCCGTCCAAGTACCTATCAGTAATCACTACTGTTTAAGGGCAGCCTGTGATCATCAGACTTTAATGTGGAGAAGGGCCTTCAAATCAACCCCCCCCCCATTAAAGTGTAATTTCAATGAATAAGGTGCTGTGACTTGTGTGGTGTTTTGCACAGGTACAATGGAGGCTATTTTGAAGTGTTACTCAAACATGTATTGTCATACTAGAATTATGTTGCAGTGGTACTAAACCTCCTTGACCTCACTTCCAAACTCCTCAATAGACAGAGTCATCTTCTCTGTGGCAAGGAGGGCGAGGGGGGGGGGGGGTGAGGGGATCGGTTAACTATCCCCTCTAAGATGGGTCTTTGGTGAGAGGGAGAGAAGCATGGAGGGGTAAGTCAATGGGAAACTGAGATGATTAAGAGGCTTTCACTGTTAACAGAAAAGCGGGGATCGGTTTCTATTGCACCCTCTTCTTTTCATGGTCTGGCCTGGTGGACAGGCCGGTGCTTTAGTCTGAACAGAGCCAAGACTTGCCTATTAATAGACTATTGAGTGCTATTGATCCTTGGCTTGCGTGACACATAAGATACAATAAGCCATAGATCCCAGTAAAGAGCCACGTCTTTCTTTTCACTTTACCACAATTGCATATGATTATAGGAGTCTGAAGATCACTCAGAGAGGCCTCTATCTCCGTAACGTTGACCAGACGGGTGATGGTGCTCTGGGTAAATGCCCGCTGTAATTTGGAAACTTTTGTCATAAACACAAAAGCTCTGGAGCAAAATGGCCACAATGGAAACTTGGCTTGGCCTAGACGGAATAGTGGCTCTCCACAGTTTGATGGATAAGTTCTTATGTAAACTCGCCAAACACAGAGATGCTTCAAAAAGTGAAGATGCTCTCCCTTTGCACCCAAGGTGAGAATAACTCCAGAAGCCTGCTATACGATTACGGATAAATTAGAGGGATAATGACGAGAGGGAATGGTGGTTATATCAATAACCTGTCTAATGGTCAATTCCAGAATGCTGTCTGCTGTGCGCTAGATTTAGTGTAATGGATAAGGTGCCTGTTTAGCAGAAGCTTACTTGTCGCCAAACGAGGGAACAAACCTCAAATAGCCAAATTAAAAACTGAATAATAGATGAGCGATGCCTCGATGAGAGAGGAGAGGAGACAGCTGTAATTTCTGCTCTTGGAAAAAAAAGGAGCCTAGGCATGTAATTGTCAAGAATTTATAAGGGCACAAGAGAGAAATGGAGACGAGGACACGCACATCCCACTGTGAGAATCACCTTTACTGGAAGAAACTTAACAGTGATGGTTATAACAAGTAAAAGTCTACAAAATCTTCAAAACATTGTAAATGCTGTTGTTATTGAGTTTGATTGCCAGTCTGTGCACCGCCGTGGAACGAGTGCTTCTGGTCTGTGGGTTTTATCCTCTTTGCGGAAAACAACAGCAGCAGTCGTGAATTGATAAGAAGTTTTGAACTCTCTATTGGAATGAGAGAGAGATAGAGGAAGTCTATTTTGGCAATGCATTTCATCAGAATGCTACTGAATGCTAACAAGAGGCCCATGTGATGTGCTGTCCATGGGGCATAACTCTCTATCTGCATATCAAAGTGATGTCTGAGAAGCCTCTGTCTGAGAGACATGTTCTCCATGCACCACCACCCCCTTCCTACAGGGCCGAGCCTCAGCAGAGCAAAGACAAGTGCAGCACATAACTCTGTCATGAGTGTTTGCCACACAACCTCAGTGACTCTCCCAATACCTCTGTGTGAGGGCTCGAACCGATGAGACCCTTTGAGGTAGGCAAAGGTGTGGATGAGCCTTGATCTGCCCCAGAATGTACTTGCTCTGAATAATACAATATTTTTTTCCCCAATGAATATATATTATATATAAATACCGTCTCTGTATTTGTACAAAGGAACACCTACTTTATTAACAATCAAGTATACCATTATGGGTAACAAGGGAGAAATCTGTTAGCGCAGCACAATATGTTCCCTTATCGCTCTCATCTGGAGGAGTTCGGAGTCAGCCCCTCTTACCAGACTCACCATTAACGGTGGAGTCTGACTCATACAGTTTTTTTTAGCTTGCTGCATTTCCATTGGTCTTTCTGCTCCCCTCTTATAAAAAAAAAAAAAAGGACTTCCCTGCCGGGTGGCTGGTGATGCGATGTGATATGAGTGGTGGCCATGTGAACACTGAAGAGCCTCTCCGGTGAAGAGGTGAAACTGTTACCGCACCACCGAGTGCAGGCCAGTTGCCACAGCCACCTGGCCCTCTGATTACTCCCTGGATGGGAAAAGGGTCGTAGTAGCTGGACTGGACTGTGTGTCTCTGGAAAGAATGTCCAGCTTAACCAATCACTTAGTCTCATATTGAATCTAAAAATATTATTTTGCTTTTGAAATATGCTTTTGAAAATTTGTGAAAAAGGTTGACTTTTACTGGAAACAAGTGGAATTGTAACGACCGCTTGTCTTAAGAGAAATATACTAATATTTTTACAGTGTAGGTGAGCTAGTCAGGTTCTTAATCACTTTTCAGTCCAGCTTGACACCTTGACTGTGAGAGTGATGACTTCTGTTTTCGTCTCTACTCTAGCCTCTACAGGTCACTCTACTGTGCGTTCCAGCCTTTCATGGTACAGTCCAGACAGATGTAATACATGAGTAAGAGACAGCGTGATGATCGTCAAACCTATGTAAAATTAATTTCAGTGCATTTGTGTGGTACATAGAGCCAATTTGTTGTTTTCATACACTTATCCTCCATAGCATGTCAGCAGCGTATGATGCCAAATGGGGCACTATCTCATCAAAGTTGCAGTGCTGTTTGGAGAGCCTGACAGGAGAGGTTTGTAATGGAGAGACATTGAGGAGGGATCTCAACAGCATGTTGGTGAAGACGACATGCTGGCTCGCCAGCTCACACACACAGATGGACGGTGTGTCAAGGGAATCTCACACACACTGATCAGAGGCCCCCCTCCCATCCCGTAGTGGGAGGAAATGGGACTGAACGAGAGGAGGAAGAGCGGGAGAAGGAGTTAATCACCGCACTAATGCCGCACTTCATCATCGTTTCCTGAGCCCGACTGCTCGCCCTTGCTGTCAGCGCTTTACTGTCTCCACAGCACCCCCTGTCACCGGGTTTAGCTATGGCATTGTCAGTGACTCGACCAAGAAGAGCTTATCACTCAATTAGAGTTACTGGACCTTAAGTAGAATAGCATGTTTATGGAGGAGACACGAAAAGCCTCATAGCAGAGCTGTTGGTCCTTGAAGGTGATTTGAGTGGCCGATGTTAGGGAGAGGATTTGGACCGACCTTGGCTGTCGTGCTTCAGATATGTATGCGGGGCAAAGTGCCCTGTGTGCTTTTTCATGCATGCCTATTTGACACCAGTCCTTTGAGGAGGACTATTTATTTTTGCATAGGCCCACATGTGGCTTACTGACCCTGTGCCATGTTTGCACGCAGCTTGTGTGAGATGGATGTGTTTATGTATTCTTTCGAGTGTGTACTCGTCTTAGTGCATGTGTGCATACGTGCATGTAGGATGCGTGCAGTGCACAAAGATAGATCTGAGGCCGGCGGTGAAGGTGAGTGAGTTTAAGCGGGCTCCTCCCTCGGGCTCTTGTTCCACAGACAGTTACAAACAGGATCTTAGGGAGTGCTCTGCTGTGCTGCCGTGCATGGCCAACCGTCAGCCCAGCCGCAGAAATATGAGTCCATGCACGACGCACATAACTCACAGTATCTCTGCCACACCCGCCCCACTGCCCTGACTGGCACTCCCTCAGACCATTACAGCTACCACAGCCTCACAGCCTCTTAAACCCCATTTTAGTCCCCTACATTAAATACTGTAAGGTGCTATTCATGCCCAGGCCAGTGCACAGATCCATCCCCTTATTTGACAAATGTGTACTCTCACACACGGTACACCCCTGTTGAGCTCTTTGCACACTGCACGCAGAGCTAATGCCAGCTTTTATGGCTTTTATGTTGCCTCTGAATAGCTCAAATGCACGCTAGTAGCCTTGCAATTTGTGAAAAAAAGCTATCAGAGAAAATGAACCGACGTGGGGTCATCTATCTATGCAGGGCTGTTGACATACTCCTAGTCTATACCACTTCTTGGTATTCTGACGTCTTACACTGTTTTCCCTATTGTTTCCATGTTTTCCTTGCACACCAGGTTATCTGGCTGGTATTGTCCATGCTGCTGATTCAGTGTATTGGGACTGTGCAGAAGGGTAACAGCCTGTCTCACATTACACATCTTGCCCATACATTGGAAAGCACAGCGTTTGGCCAGACTAGTGCCCTACACGCTACGGAGCAATATGTGTTGTTTGAGATGGGACCCTATAGTCTCAGACATTAGAGCGGTTGCAGCGAGTTATGGCGTGATGGTGTGGTGTGTGTGTGGCTGTGAGTGACAGAGTGACAGCCACATGACAGGACTGAGCTGTGATCACAGCTCTGTGGAGGAGACATCGATGGCAGTGCTTGGCTGGATGCCTGTCGGTTTGTCTGTATGTCTTTCTGCCAGTCTGGTCACACACACACACACACACACACACACGAAAACCTACCTGGCTCAATGCATAATGGGAGCCTGTCTGTCATACACATATGCTCGCACACACACAGTCAACTAACTGGGGGTAGAGACGCCACGCTGCAGTAACTCCAGTTTTGGTTCCACATCACCTCCCACTAATGGTGGTAATTAATTGATGAATGAGGTCAAATCGGAGATATCCTGGCACGTCTCAATTCAAATACCCCCCATCCCATCCCTGCCCTCACCTCTCTGCCACCCCCCAAGTTGTTTTCTTAATGCGCAGTGCACCACATTCCCTCTGTGCTCATCTGCATAAGACCTTGGGATGAATGTTAACGATGTTTAATTAGACAAGACGTGGGATGGATGGGTGGGTGGAGGCAGTGAGGCCAGGACAGGCACTGCCCCCCCGCTGGGGGGAGAGAACACAGAGCACACACACAGAAACATGCATGCATTCACATACACACAGACTCACACATGCACACACAAAACACACACACACTGACCCCTTTGATCCACAATAAATGGCTATTAAAAGGCCAAAAGTTACAGCTGAACATGACCTTACATGTGATTGGTACATTTTGACTTGCTATAAACTCCCCATGCCATATTTCAACAACATGAAGGGCAAAGACCCTTCATTGTTTAAGCAATATAAATGAAAGGTTTATGAATGCAATATTTTTGTTGGATATTATGTGGTGATTACTAACAGCGCCTGATATTAAGTCTCCTGAACCAGTATTTTGTTTCTCGGTATGAACAATTTTTTGCAAAATGAATTCCCAGAAAATGAAAGCATTCACATTTCACACACAAATTCTTCCTTACTATGAAGTATTCGGAGGATGTAACATTCCTACAGTGTTGTATTGAGCTCTACTTACTGGTCAAAGTGAATGAGCTGAACGACTGAATGCAGTCAGCGTGAAACCTTCTCATCGGTACACTTTGTCCTGATTAAACTCCTCCTGCTCCTCCTACTGAGCCCTGTGACTAGGAGTGATGCTAGGTGAGTGAACCACGATCCATGCCAGAGGCTAGCGTGGTGTCTTCTCGTGCTCATCCCAGACATTGAGGCGACTTGCTTGTCCTGGCCTGCTCTGTAAAAACATTTCCACTACACTGATCTGTGAAACAACATCAGGCAGCGGCTGACTGTAGGTTTATCCAGTAAATGACCGGCATGTCGTTTTGACAGCGCACCCAATGCAAAGATAAGGGGATGCAGATGTTTCTCGCTAGCTGTTCTCATATGCGGCATCATTATCCAGGCTTGGTCTTAGACCTGCTGTTTTCAGCCTGTCTCCTCAACTGGGTGACTGACTGTGGCCCAGACGCAAAGACACACTCGGGGAGCATTGTGTCTCTTGCTCGCTGCTGTCTCCTCGGGGCTGGAGCTTATCTTCTGGTCATGGCCAGACAGAGACACCTGCGAACACTGTGGATTAGCAGGCAGCCTGGGGTAAGGCGTTTAATACAGCGCTCCGAGGATCCTGGGCTGAAGGCAGGCTGAGGCGTGAGGCTGAGGCAAGCTAGACAGAAGCATCGCACAGCCTAGATTAAGATCAATACCTTCTCAAAGCTGCCATATAAAACATTCAATGAAAGACTTGCCCAAGAGAAGCAGGGTAAACATGCTTTGATGACAATAGAGAAAAGGGGAGTGTGTTTGTTCTCTTTAAAGCCTCGCTGAAACAACAACAAGGCCGCATGTTCTCCTTTGTGTTGGAGATGCCACGTTGAATCTCCACTCTTAATTAATTTGGTGAGTGCGGAGAGGGAGCGTTTGTCACCCCTGCTCTCGCCTGTTAGTGCTATTTGTCTCTGGGTGACCTTTGATTTCACACTGCATTGGTTTTCTACCATTATGGACAAGAGGCGGTTTTTGCTGACAACAGAGGAAACCTTATCTTTTAAATAAGTAATTCCCCAACTGCTCAGTGAGTTCACCAGCAGCGAAATATTGGGATTGCTGAAAAGGCAGGCACACAGAAGCACACTGGAGAAAAGACCGCCTCTCATATGCTACAGCACCTTCACCCATCTGTCATTAAAAATTCCACAACACAGTGTTGGAACAAGCCTTTGTACACAGTAGTATATTCTCTACTATGATACTGCTCTTGCCTGTAGTTATGATGAAGTTGTACATTTTCTTTTGCATTTTTCATTTCAGCAGAGATACGCAGGTAACATCTGGGCTCTAAAATTGGACCCGCATCACATACAGTTGTGGTGTACTGTAGAGCTTCTTTGGTCGAGAGGTCTCCGTGTGGGTCTGTGGACACATCTCCGCTTGGCATCTCTCCTGTGAGTGATTTAGGAGGCACAGTGGGGGAAGGTTTATCGGTGTATTGTAGAGGGGTTTAGGCAGTGACACAATAGCACCAGCCAGGCCTCCTTGGCACCATCTGGGCCCAGGGCTTTGGATTTTTGGGAAGGGACTGTTGATTGGTGTGATGGCTGGAGCGACTGGGAGGTGGGAAGGATGGGGGGATTGCAGAGGGATGGATGTGCTGGCACCTGGCTCTGTGGGTTCTGGCTGAGTGCTGGAGCGGTCTCCAGTAACGTTGATGCATGGCCATGAATTATATTATGCCTTGGCAGCTGCTTACTCCCAGATTCATCTCAGCAGTCATTGGGTTATTTATTTATTTGTTTCCACAATTTGTCAAAAGGGTTCCCATGCAAAAGAAAAGAAAAAAAACATAAACCCCAACAAGATTAAAAAATGAGGCCGATTTAGAGTATTTTACTGAATGGGTGTTTGTGCAGGTGAAAGCATTATGACAGCTTGCAAAGGTGTAGCCGCAGAATTCTGATGGAGCGCTTTGTTTCTGCCCAAATGTCATCGGGGGGTAAAGGATGGTGTGGCAAAGTACAAGACGATTTTCTCTGAACGACTCCTGAACACCTGCCTGGAAACCTGCCGGGATAACACCTCATTCTGTGGCTGTCTGCGCGCTGTTCCCGACTCCGGCTGCGGGAGATAGAAGTGATGCCTTGGGCCCTTTGTTCAACTCTGACATGGCTGTTCAGACACCTTTGTTCTGGGAGGAGAGGCCCATTCACGGCGTGCCCAGGGAACAAATTGAATCTGGTTGACAATTAATAGCCGTGCGGCATGTTTAATTAAGAGCATGTAGCCAGCAAGCGACGTGAAGGAGATAAACAGAGGAGAGCTGAGGAGAGCCAGACCGGGCTCACAAAGGAACAGGCCATCGGAGCGTCTGGCTGATCGATCCCTTGCCGTCTGCAGAGAGCGGCCTTCACAAAGAGCAGCCTGCACCTCCCCTCTCAACGGGGCCAAACTTTTAGAGGGGAGAGAGATGTGAGCCTGATAACGCACACAAGGCAGATGGGAGTACGCAGATAGAAAGCCCACAAAGCAGAGAAGTTGGGGAGAAGTTACCTGGGGTCTCTCTCTCTACTCTATGAAAATCAATCACGTTGAAGCTTAAAAAAAAAGCAAAAGCTGTACAGCCATGCAGATGCACTTCATTATGTGGTGACTTCAGTTTGGTTGGAATGACCTTGAACGTGATGGTGATTAATGTGATGATGAGTGGTCACTGACTGTAGCTTCTATGGACAGTTAGTGTTACATGGACGTCTGGTGTTGGGGTTCATTTTTGGGAGAGAAAAACGCGCAGGCAGCCTGGCTGGTTTGACTTTAGACTGCTGTGACCTTCACAGTCCCACATTCCCGTTATTGTAACATGAACACAAAGCGGCAGCGAGCCAGCAGAGAGAGAGAGAGAGAGAGAGAGAGAGAGAGAGAGAGAGAGAGAGAGAGAGAGAGAGAGAGAGAGAGAGAGAGAGAGAGAGAGAGAGAGAGACCCTTGACAGCCTGTCTGATAGGCCAACAATAGCAGCCATGGCCAGCCGATGCTCTGGACAGATAGCTACACACACACACATACACACACATATATACACGCGCACACACACGCATGCTTGCATGCTCGCACGCACACTATCACACCCACTTCAATTAAAGAGAGCCCTCCTCAGAACTAACAATCACATCAGTCAGGGAGATGGCAGGAGCTGAGAGGAGATAAAATGAGGAGGAGTTCATGTGAGGATTAGACTGATATGTGTGTCTGTCTGCATGTGAGTGTGTGTGTGTGTGTGTGTGTGTGTGTGTGTGTGTGTGTGTGTGTGTGTGTTGGTTGGGGGGGGGGGGCCTCCTGTCTGTACATGTGTGTTCAGACAAGCGTACAGGGAGATGACAGGAGCAGAAAGGAGAGTTGCAGGAATGTAACTCGTGTAAGGATTAAGTGTGTGTGTGTGTGTGTGTGTGTGTGTGTGTGTGTGTGTGTGTGTGTGTGTGTGCGCGCTGTACAGACAGTGCACAGGAAGTAACAATAGAGGATAAAGTCATGAGGCTGATTGACAAAGGGTGATCCTCTCATGCTGACGAGTGATTGGGAAAACAAAAAAAGCCCAGTTTCTGCCAGCTAATTGGCTGGAGTCGGAGAGCTGGCCATCCCTTCATATTGTCTTCATGTCTTTTCTCTCCGTGTCTCTCTCTCTGTCTGGATGGACAGTGTGGGCTACATTTTTCATCCTGTTTCCATTCACGACATGTAGTCATTCAAAGACGTGACATTCTGCCCTTTAACACAGTATCTTTCTCTTTTTCGCTCTCATTCTTTATCTGTCTCTCTTTCTCCTCCTCCTCCTCCTCCTCCTCCTCCTCCTCTCTTCCTCCCGAACAGACTCTGGTCCTTTAACGCAGAGAACATGCTTTACTTTGTGTGTATCACAATCTGTTCTGTGCAGGAGCCTCTCCACCCCCCACCTCTCTCTCTCTCTCTCTCTCTCTCTCTCTCTCTCTCCTGAACCTTCTCCATTGTCATATTTTAAGAACATTCTCACTTCATCTGCAAACTGAGGACATGCTGAACCGAACGCTACAAACTTTACATAACCCCACAAATTCTCAACACAGCATGTCACTTATGCACGTACACACACACGTGCACCACACACACACACACACACACACACACATGCACGACTGAATGGTCAAATAGAGTCGCAGTTTCTGAGGGAGACCAGTAGGTGGTTCTGGGAGTGTGTCTCGGATTGAAAGTTAGAAATTGGTTTCACGCAAGGGTGCCCCAGTCATTTGGCTGCACTGAATAGTGGAATTCAGAGGATAATGCAGCATTAATTGATTCTGGGGCCTGAAATAAATAGGCTTTCAGACTCACATGAGACTCAGCTCATTTGGGCCTTTCTAGAAAGACAGGGGAGTCTCTCCTACTCTCTCCTCCCCTCTCCTCCCCCCTTTGGCCTGCTCCTGCGGGGGCCTTCCAATGAAAACTGACAACAGTTGATTGATGTGAAGTGAATGGTGACCTTCTAGATTCCACTGTCATTTCATTTATGCCTGACACCGTCGCTCCTTGACTTTTGGAAGAATTTGGGTGATATTTGAGGATATAGCTCTTAGATTATTATTATGTCTCTCTGGAGAGAAATCGCACCTCAATTATATTTAGATGACATTTAATGCCGCCTCAGGTGAAATTTTCCTGCAATATCTTTCTCACGCAAACCTTAAGAAAGCAACAAAAGCAACACTTCTGTCTACATGCTCTGTCAATGCTGAAATTACATTAGGAGTCAAACAGACCTAGTTGCTCTTTGCTGTACGATCCGACACTGCACCATCAATATGATGTCTACCAAAACAACAACATCTATCAAATAGAAGAAGTAAAGATTTTGAGAGAGAAAGAGGGGAGATACATACAGACAATCACCTCCTCTAAAAAGTTTGACTGCTCCTGCAGGTTTGCGTTTTTTTTCCTTTTGGCAGATAGTATTTGGGTCTGAGGGGGAGGAAAGTTCAGCAGCAGAGTATGGTAACAGCCTGTAGTCTTGGCGGTGGGGCTGGGGGAAGGTCAGCATCATGGAGGCTTCGCCACTCTCCGTTCTCCTTGGTTGGGCTGTCAGCAGGGGGGGACAGACATCCTGCTGCATGGATGATGAAGAGGACGTGGAGTGCGGACGCCAGAGGTCAGACAGCCACGGGGCGTCAGGAAGTGAACCTGGCCGCGCCCCGCCGCGTACCGCGCACACACGCATGCACACTCGCACACATGCATTCATCGTCCTGTCGATTAATGACGCGCACCATGTTTCATCCAGGCCTCCAACACATCCTGAAGTTTTGCCAGAAGTTACAGCCAGCGAGAGCGCTAGAAACAGAGGTATAATAGACTCATTACAGAAGACACGTCTCTCAAGGGTATAGCAGTAGGAGGTCCCATATGGGCTTTACATCAGCAGGCTCACACGTCCATAGCAATAACCACTAGGGTCACACTGCTGCCTAATTATGGCTGACAAAGATGGATGCATTTCATCTCAGTCACTTTATGTCCCATTCTCATCCGGTGTCCCTCACACACCACGCGCTGTAGATCCATCCCCACATAAACCCCTCTCTTCCACCCTGCAAGTTTATCGCCTGCTTGATCATCCTCCAATCTGTCTACTTTTTCCCCCTCGCTCTCTCCCATCCTTTCAATCTATCCTGCTGCTTCTCAACAATCTCTCTTGCTCTCTCTTGTCGTTACACACGCAATGGCAACACAAAACACACACACACCTTTGCGAGTGCACATAGAAACACAAGACGTACGCACACATGCGCGCGCACCCGCACACACACACACACACACACACACTTTTGCAAGCAAGGGGGCCTCCTGAGTTGTAGTCGTATGCGGAGTGAGAGGTGGGAGGCAGTGGCTGACCATGGTGCTCCTTCAAGGCTAAATGATTACATCCTCTCAAAGAACAGTTCCATTTCCGTCCGAGACAGCAGCCATGGCACCAAAGCCAAAACAATCTCGCTAAGTGCCAACTCCCTCTCTCCCTGGTCTTTCTTTCTTTCTCCTTTTGGTTTCTGTCTGTCTGTCTTCTCTCTTCCCTCCGCACATGGCCGCAGCTTCTCACTCTTTGCATTATGTCTTCTGCTTGTATGAACGTGTATGGAGGTGATATGATAAACAAACAGGAGAGTGCTGCCAGGAGTAGCAGCAGCTGTGGGCAGCATTAATTGTGGGAGCAGGGAGGTGTGCAGTGTGGAGGAGAAGGCTCCCCAGGAGAGTGCCTCCTTTTTCAGCCTTATAGATGACCAGCATGCCAAGCAGAAATGTGAAGAGAGGCATTGACCAACTACTGGAAAACATCTAAGCCATTCAGGATCAATGGCGAATTGATCCCAGAGCTATGTATAATGTAGGCCAGTGGACGGCTTGTCTCGCTCGCTCCCCACCTCCTGTGCAGCAAGGGAGAGCCGGACCACAGCAGCTGAGGAGGTATATAGCGAGCTACATAGGGAAGCAGAAAATGCCTGAGGTGTGTTTTAAACATACAGTAAGGCCTTTGTGGTGAAGGTGTATGCCTGTCTGCTTTGCAGCTTGGCCGGGTGTGATGAGTGAAAGTGCACTTTTGTAAGCTAGCTCACCGTTCCCTCACAGAGTTTTGTTCAGCCACGATGCCGCGTCTCGTCCTGCTTTTTTGTGGGTCTGGCATGTCGATTTCCCAGAACTGTGGGGAGGGTTGCTGTGGAGAAGGAGTGCATTGTGGGTAGGCTAGAGCAGCAGCAGGAGGAGAGTTCACAACGGAGTGATAAAATGGACACAGCGTGGCGTCCACCCTTCCCTTTCAGCCCGGGCATCCCTGGGAAGCTCCATGCAGGTCCTAATGAGCAGTGTGCTGGCGAGGGCATCTTTTTAACCCAGCGCAGGGACTCGGAGCAGCTTCACTCCTCTTCAACAGATGCCAAGTGCAGCTGTCAACAGCTCCATACTCTGTTGTTGCTTACTTTCACTCTGACTCTCTTTCTCTCCTCCTATGCCTCACCCCTCTTGCTTTCTCTCTTTCCTTCTCTCCTGACCATTCATCTTGATAGTGCATCTACTGCATCCTATTATGAGCCGAGCTCCAACAATCTTAAAGGCTAGCTGGAGGTTACGACTCGCTGAAATAGATTCACTCTACCTTGCACTACTTTCCCCCGCTTAAAAGAGTAATATGGCCATATGAGATTACATAGATACAGTGTGTGATACATTATTGCTAGTGCATTAAGAATTCATGAAGTATAAACAAAAATACCCAAAATGATTCAGTAAAGGTGCTTTTGCTTGCAGAATCGAACCGAAGCACACTTTTTTTAATCACCGTACCTTCACGCTTCTCCTGTTTTTTACACATTTATCATTGTCATGGAAAAAAACTTTAAACTTTGTTCCTCTTCTCTCTTTTTTGATTATCCTCTCCCTTTTCTCTCCCATCCTCCTCCTCCCTCCCTCCCTCCCGCGCCCGTCTCCATCTCTCCTGTGTCTAATTGCATTTAAATTTGTCTGGTGTAATCCCTTGATAGCCTGGAGCTCCAGCAGCACCCCTACCCCCTCCCCCCCCCCCCTCTCCCTGCCCCACCCACCACCCCCCCTCCAGTCCATTTGTGTCTGGCCCTGGGCAGGTTTTCTGGGCTGCCCTGGAGGAAATATCAGATGACCTGGCTCTCCACAGCGAGCCCGGGTCATCAGAGAGGGCTCCTCTCACCGTATCCCTCCCTTGGCCCGATCTCATGCACTTCCTGCTTTCAAGTGCGGGGCAAGGTCAAAGCTTTGAGATTGCATTCCCCAGACTTCACCACGAGGCAGGCTGGAGGCGCTGTGCTCTGCTCTAACCTCACTTGGCTCCATCTTTTCTTTCACATCATTCTGCTCTATCATATTCATTTCATTAGCTCAAGCTTTTACTGCAATCAATACTGTTGCTAAAGTTATTTATTTCTAATAGAGCTATTCATTAAGTGTCTTTTTATTAGTGTCACTAGAGCACCAGTGTAACCGGAATACAACCATAATAGACAAAACACTTTGCAGTAATTGTTGAATCCCCTTTTTGGGGGATGTGACAAAGATTGGTTTTAAATAGTTAAGCTAACAGAGCGTGAGTCATTATTCACCTCTTGTTGTTACATAATGTTTCTGGTGAATCCTGGGTTTTAAAAACTAAGATGAAACTACCCGGCAGTGATGTAATCCTTTGTATTCAGATGGAGGGGGTGGCACAAAGCGGAATGTGCCTCAGAGGTTTCTCCTTCCATCTCCGTACCGTTCTTTGACGTCTCGGTGTCTGTCAGCTCAAATGCTCCGTGGTAGCAGAAAGAGAGAGAGAGAGAGAGAGAGAGAGAGAGAGAGAGAGAGAGAGACATTATGGATGGTGTTTAGAGACAGGTGTCTGATGCGCCCTGAGATAATGCCAAAAGACGCCTATCTCTCCTTCTAATGGAACAGCGACAGTTGTTTCAAGTGATCAGGTCTGTCATTCCAAACACTGGAGCGTTGGTCCTCTCAACGCTTCTCTCCTCCCCCATTAATCAAAGCGGCTAGGGAGAGAGAGAAACGAGAGGGAACAGCAACAAAACAGTTTAGCCCCAGGTCATGCCGGGACAGTGTTACTGCGGATCTACCGTGGAAAACCCCCCCATCTAACGCTGCGTCAGGTTTTGGCCGACTTCTGTGGAAAAAAGTTAAATAGAACGTTGGCTTAATGAAATCCATGTGATCGGGCCTGCAAAGCGCTGCTCTCCGCTCCCCAAATAGTCATTACAGCTGATTCTGAGACAATCAAAGAGGGGAGGCGGCTGGTTTCGGAGGTGAAACAGTTTTTTTTATTTTCGTAGAGGTTACTGCCACCGCATCCCTCTTCCTTCTTGGTGCAAAGAAGTGAAATGGGATGAATATGTTAGTGTCATCTCCCCTTTCAAATAGGTAGACGTTTCAAAAGCTGATTCTCTCTGGAGAAAATGTTGTACCTCCAGAGTGAAAATATCATTTGAAAGGCGAGACAGTAAAAGCCAGTCATCTCAAAATGAAAATTCTCTTTTGGTGGCTTTCCTTTCACCTCAGCGATTATGGGGCGAGGGGGGGGGGGGGTGAAAGGAGAGCGAGGGAGAGTCAGATAGCAGAAGGTGTGTGGAAGCTATAAGGAGAGAGGACGAACAGAGAGGCTGATGAGGAGAGGAGTGACACCTCCTGAAGCACATGTTAATGGCGTGCCAGGCCAAGACAGGTAACCACTAATCAGCCCCTGTGGTTGTAACGGTTGCACTGCGAAACGGACACACAAACACTCCTGGCTCTCCATCTCCATCACCCTGTAACTGTTAGACGGCTCCGTCATGTTCCGGGGTGGCTCCCTCTGCTAACAGTGTGTTGCAGCTTTTACAGAGACAAAAGAAACAAATGAGATGGCTGAGTTACAACAAACAGCTCCAGGTTGTTGTTTTTTCCCGTTTGGAAAATGAAAGGCCCCCTTTTTTGCATCCACCGTGTCAATTAGAGGAGGTATTGCTCATACTCACTCTCTGGTTCACTGCTAGCTTACGCTGATCGTTATTTATTTAGCCCGGGCTTGGAAGTGAGTTTACCTCAATCTGAGCTGTACAGAAAACAGCCCTGTCTGGTATATTTCAACAGCACTTGCAGATAAAACTGCAGGATCGTGTCAGTGGAGCAGGCATAGGGGAGTGAAGAGTACAAACAGCCTAGCAGGAGCAGGAGTCTGACCTGAGAGGCAGAGCAGGGGTAGGAGCACCATGTACAGAGAGGCTTCTCTGAATACTTCCCCAGTGATGGAGAGCAGGCCAGAGGCAGTGAGGTCAGCAAATAGAGTCCAGAGCCCATTGACAGCTGCTGGCTTGACTTTGATGCACCATCAGCGTTCAGCACGCCACTTGCCCACCACCCCTCTGTGCTAACCCGCAAGCGTGTGCGCTCAACCCGAACGCGCACTAGCCTCTCATTACGCCGCCCATGCAAACTTTGTCTCTTTGCAGCTGTTTAATGGCCACACGTCTGTTTTTGTTTGTTTCCTCACCATAAGATTATTGCACCTTTATGGTCGATTGGGGGGTTGGAATAATCCCTGGCATCTGTTCAGAGAGGGAGGGGTGTGTGGAGAGCCAGAGGTAGAGGCTCACTGCTTTCTTTTTTTATTTACCAGACCACGCGGCCCCCTATTTCATCTCCCGCTACTGAGGCTGGGGCTGTGGCTGGACTTTTAAGACAAGAGTGATGGAAGGGGCTGTGTGCTAATAGGCACAGAGGTCACTGAAGGAGCTTCCCCACTGCCATCTATTTCTCCCAAAAGGAACACTGGCAACCGCACCTGTCTCTTCCAGAATAGAGGGAATTAATCTCATCACTGCTCCCTTAGTGTAATTTACTTAGAAATGTATGCAGAAAAGTAGCTTTCCTGTGATGCTGGTAGTAAAGCATTGTTTTTTTTCTCCCCCTTTGCACAAAGCTCATGCTCCTATCATACATCTTTGCTGACCATATGTAAGTGCTGCATTCAATATACAGTTGGCAGTTAGTACACCTAATGTAACCTGTTTGTAGTTGCAGAGAGCTTTTTTTTAGCTCACTCAATCAACAAAGCTTTGCACTGTGGCTATTGCTGTATTTTTCCCCACTTTATTGTTTCCTCTTCCGCATAGCAGAAGTTCTAAGGGAGAGGAGCAGTCCTAAGCTCCTCTTGACAGCCTCACCCCCCTCCCTAGCCTCCTCTTAATTCAAGACTCCATCTTGTCATGGCTTCCCTCCCTCCGGTCGTTATGGCAGGAGAACAGGAAGTTAATCAACGCAGCATTATCTCCCACCCTGCACCTGGAGGCAAGGGTGCCAGTCATGCTACTACCCCCTCCCAGTTGGGACCCCTGCCAGCCTGCGAACCCCTTGCACCACGGCCCCCTGCAGCAGCCCCTTGGGCTATCTCTGGTGTGCCATGTCTCTGTGCCAGGTCCCACTCGTGACACAGCCTTGATGAGCCAAGGGGAGCCAAGCCCCTTGTAGTAGTGCATACTGTTAGTGTGTGTGTGTGTGTGTGTGTGTGTGTGTGTGTGTGTGTGTGTGTGTGTGTGTGTGTGTGTGCAAAGAGAGAGAGAAAGAGCCAGAAGGTGAGAGACAGAAACTAGTTTGGTTTGCGTGACAGCTTTGTGCTGTCTCATATTTTTGTTGTAGAGTAGCAGGTGTTATTGCAGACATCATTGCCCCGTGTGGACAAGTGAAGTAACAACACACATTGTCCTGGAGGATGCTTTTACTCAAAGACCCACAGAACAAACAAGATGCCAAAATATTCACACTTAAAGGTTTGCTGGCACTTCCAGTGTGTGTAGAGATGCACAGCCACAGAAACAAAAAAAAAGATGATTTTGTAGAAGATGGCATCAGGTATGTCCTTGTGTCTAGCTCCTTCTGACAGTCTGAGTAGCTGACAAATGTTCTTGCCGAAGATTGAATTGCTGGCTGTCGCTGGTAATCATTAGGTTGTCTGGCAGCATCCAAAGTGCTTTTATTTCTGCCCATTTAGTTTGGTGAGAAAATGGCCGGGTATGGTCTGGCCTGTTCCCCCTCAGTCTGAGAGCACGGGCAACATGAAAGTGTTTCAAGCATCTCTATTTATGCCAGTGGCCGCTCTGGCTTTTTTGTTACAACAGTGTCTAAAGCATCTCTTTGTACACAACCGGCTCCAAAGGATCCACACAGCTTTTCCTGAAGTAGCCGGATGCACACATGTCAATATTGTGAGAGTGGCGTGTAATTATCATTCAAAGGTTAAAGAGTGGATTGATCCATAGAGGAGTGTCAAGGGCAGATCAAACGGATTTGGGGGAGGATCGGGCCAAAAATGTTAAAAGCTCCTCACTCTCAAACGCCAAGACGTCAATCTCTCCGAGAGCACCTTGAAGTCCTCAGAGAAAGGACTTGATCAAAGCTTTCCTAACAAAGATGGTCTCGGCAGATCATCTGACCTCAGCTGCATTCTGCTCCTATCTCTCACACTACTTTTACCCATCTCCCCTCCTTACCTGCCCGAGCACTGCTGCCCCGTTTCTGTCTTCTCCGTGTTTGCGCTGCTGGTCGCTGCTGTCTGAATATCAATGCCGCGGTCTCACCGATGTATCGCAAACACAAGCCAACGGTGATTAAAGATGACACATCTAAGCCTCACTCCCTTTTCTCCCCCCCCTGTTCTCTTTTTTCCACAGGAGATCGCAGCTTACTTGATAACGTTTGAAAAGCATGAAGAATGGCTAACAACGTCCCCTAAAACAAGGTAAGAGAATTACACTCCCGCCCTCCCTTAAAACATAAGTTAAGATTAATACCCCTGAAAGAATTACATTCAGGGAGCCGATATTTCCGTTGTGAGATTAACATGTATTTCCCTGTACTCAGCCCAAATCCCTCCTGCACATCTCACAGCCCCCCCCCTTCAAGTTCAGCATAGGATGTTTAATATTACAAGCTGCTGATGGCAGTTCAAAAAAAGTTTCCACTTTCCAGATAAACGATAGAATATTAATGTTGACTAATAATTGCCTTTTAGCGAGCCAATTAACATAACATGCAGCGTTATGCTAATGTGTTCCTATCCGTCTGCACATTCGCCACTCAACTCGTAACTCTGCCGAGGCTGGGGGTGTTTGTCTGGGTCAGGCGTTTACACCTACGTTCGGAACAATATGCCAAGAGATACTGTACTATTTGGAAATCGAGAAGCGGTGCGGGCGTGTTGTGAATATATCCAGATAGGTGTTGGGCCAATCTGCCAATCAAAAACACATTTCTCCCTCTCTTATTAGCACGTTCTTACATGGGATTGAATGGCAGCCGCGCTTTGAAGTCATTTCCAGCGCGATGGCGTTTGGCCGGTGATATAATCTTTCCAGCTTTGTGTTAGCTTTGACGCTCGTGGACAGCTCTTTGTTTGGCTAGCTTTGACTAATCTCTCCATGCTGTGCAGCTCTGCGATTGACACCCTTGGCCTCTTTTAGACGGTCTCTAATGTTGCCGTCACAATCAGACCGCACCATCATTTCCCCCCGGCCTGTTTTACACAGCGTTCCTTGATTGTAGTTCATATGTTCGTGCGGTGGCCGCTCCGAACCGGCTCGTTATGTTCTCTCTGGCTGGTCTTGCTATGCAGGCTGCCTGACACAGAGCCCATTCCTCTTTTCCCCCCTCCCCTCCCCTCCCTCCCCTCCTCCTCTCCTGCCTGGGAGGGACATTGATAATAGTTCTGCATAAAGACACTGCCAATTACACCGCATTTCCTGGTGTAATTATGGTGCACGGGCCAAAAGAGCACTGTGCTCACCTTTTTTTTATCGTGACAACCACCCCCCCCCCCCCCCCCCACTTGTACCCTCCAACTCACCAAAAATGAAACCTCAATGAAGCGAGCTTATTTTAGTCGTGAGATATCCGGTGGTAGGCTCACCATTATTCCTGTCTGCAGGATTATGAGTAACTACAGACACTGTTATCTTGCTGTAGTATGTTAAATATTAAAAAGAAAACGTAAAAAGGAAGGTGAAGCATGGTAAAATGTTACTTAATGTCACAGCACCAGCAGGGATGCAGCCCAACAATGAGACTACTCTAGAGACCTGCGTGACTTTTGGTCCAGTGCTTTGTTAGCCCAGCGGTCCAGAGGATGCTGATGGCCACAGACAGTCAACGGCAACTGTCACCCTGTGCACGCTGGTCTCAGCTCCCCAGGGTCCTAGAGCCCAGCGGTTGACCCCCCCACTGTCAGGTCCCAAGTGTAGGTGCTGATATCTCAGCCGACGTGGCACTGAGGGATGGCCCCGGGGATACCACGGAGCACCGAACAGCAGAACAACACATGACATGCTTTAGAGGAGCCGTTATTACTTTGGCGTGTACGGGAGCAGGAGGACATGCATGTGTGAATGCGTGTGTGTGTGTGTGTGTGTGTGTGTGTTTCTAGACAGAGGAGGCAGGGCGAGAGGTTGTCAAGGGTTTGTGTTTTCCCAGCCATCAGTGAGAGGGTAGAGCATAGTGATGGATGTCGGGCAAGGGGCGGGGGGTGTGGGTGGAAGGGCACAGTGTATATGTGTGAGTGATGGAAGCTGATTGATGGCTGGCCGCTTTCTGCTGAAGGTCAGAGGTCAGAGGTCACACTGGGGCCACCTGCGGTTAAGCGCTGCCTTATCATTTGTCACCACACATCTTGGTGTGTGTGTGTGTGTGTGTGTGTGTGTTCATCTGATCGTGGGTGAGCTGCCTGTATGTCTGTGTGTGGGTTGACCCGTGCGGGGAGCAGGCTAAGCAGGCTAATTCTCCCCCTGCCAGGGCCTGTAGGCAGGGTCAGCGGGGCACAATGAGAGGCAGAGATAAGCAGCAGGGTCACGCATGGAGGGGCGCCGCGCTGCATGGCTGATCTGCATGCATGTAATGACTCTGACACATGCAGGTCGTAAACATGCGAGCGGGCCACAGCCGGAGCTCAAGGAGCTGACGCCAGCTGTTTGACCAAGGTGACACGCAATGCAGGACATGCCCTGAATAGAGATGGCATCCTGTCAACACGAGGAAGATGAGATGAATTAAACCAATTACATGTGTGCACAGATGTAGTTTACTAGGCCGATGCGCATGCTCCATCAGTCGGGCACCATCCCTACTGTAACAGCTAACCAGTCTCTGCTGGCCTTTATTTGGGTCCGTTACTGTTTGTTTATCATTTCAAAAAAATCTGAAGCGTGCCAGGGGAGAGTGGAGGAATGCTGAGTGATTGATGTGCCTAGCTCTAGTAATACACATTCCCTTTCAGATAGGAAGTGCAACAGCGCTTAAAATCAATATCAGTGTTCTCCCACTGACTGCTGGAACAGCACTACAGCTAATTCAGGCCGCACCTGTCAGAGCCGGGGAAATCTTTCCCAACTCGGGCCTTACGCTTTAATTTACACCAACAGCCTTGCTGGCTTCCATTTCCATTAAAGGGAGAGGCTGGCATTATGGCTTTAATGAAGGCCGCAGCCAGGCTTTGATTTAAGATGGCCGTTACCCTAAACCTCCACTCCACAGGGGGGGACACACTTAAAGGGACAATTAGGATTTTCCTCTCCTACATTCCTGCAGATAGCTGTACTCATTCTTTCTGCTCACCTTTTTAAAGATGTGCCCCTCTCGCTTCAGCTGGTGGGAGCCTCAGGATGCGAGAATGAGAACAAAGAAGGATGACAGGGAGACACCGTGGCTCCAGATCCAGCTGGTTAGATTTGATTTGACCTCATCATGCCCCTCACAACGTGGCCTCGGTGTGACCAGGCATTCTTTGTTCATCATAAATGACACAAATGGCTCCTCGAGGTGCCTTCTTAGAGGTGTTCATAGACAGACAGAGAAACTATTGACTAGAGGGTGTCACAGAGTGGTCAGCCCTAAGAGGTAATGGACACCTGCGTGTCGTATAGAGATAGCTCGTTATCCAGAGCATCCTTCAAATGGCACATATTACGGTTTGATGAGGGGACCAGTCACACATTACTGTCTGTTTCTTCCACTGTTTGTTTTATGGGACTCTGTCTATTAACAGCCACCCATCCCAAAGCACAACACAGGGAGTGCTTCTAGTCTTATCATCCAGACCACTGTGTGTGTGTGTGTGTGTGTCTGTCTGTGTGCACGTGTTTGTTTATGTGTGCGTGTGTGTGTTTATTTGTGTGTCATGTCCTCCCTCGTTCCCCTCAGTAGTCTCAGTATACAAACATAGACTTGTTATAGCTCTTGGAAACTAACAATGGTTGTGTCAGCCATTTGCCTTGTCTTCTAGACAAGCTTGGAACACACACACACACACATTTATACATGTGCTTGTATATACACACAGCGCAAACACACATGCGCGCACACACACTCACACACCCCTCTTATATTGAAACTATCAAACAATAAGCACCACTCCTCGGAGGGCCCCGCAATGACACTGAACCTAGCCGCCCCCATGTCCCAGCGCAATAGCCCTCTCTCCTCCCACATCCGCATTCACATCCACAGCAACAGCAGCAGCTCTCCAAAATGAAACCGGGTCCCTTCAGACAACTTCCAAAGACAATGCTTTTATTAAAACCTACAGCAGCGGCGCCACCCCAGAGGCGCGGGTACACCAACAACAGGGTAGAGCAGAACCAAGAGGCAGGCTGAAATCTACTAATGACTGTTTGTTTGCTATTGTATACGGCGCCTGTGAATTGTTGTGCATCTGTGTGTGTGTGTGTGTGTGTGTGTGTGTGTGAGAGAGAGACAGAGAGATTGTATTTACACATGTGTATTACCTAAATGTACTCTAGCGTATGCACGCAGCATGTCTGTGCGTGTGAGAGAGAGTGAGCGTGCGTTTGAATACACATCGTGGATGAACACATACATGCGTTTATCAATGTATTGAGACGGCTTGCGTGCGCTTAATTGCCAGTGAAACCGAGCGTGGATGTGTGCTGCATTAAAAATAGGTGTGCATGTAAGTGTGTACATGTGTGTGAGGAAGTGAGAGAGAGAGATGCGGCGAGGTAGTATCTGGGTGAAACTGCCTCTGTGAATAAGTCCTCTCCAGGCCCATGTGTAAACTCCCTTTCTGTCACCTAGTCTGGCACATTGTGTGAGTAAGTGCCAGGCTTTCTGCGTGTGTGTGTGTGTGTGTGTGTGTGTGTGTGTGTGTGTGTGTTGTGGGGGTGGGTGGGGGGCTGGGGGTGATGTGTAAGATATGCCTGAGAAGGGCGTCTGATGGTGTTTAGGCCTAATGCTTTGTGGCACTCGTTGGCTGGCAGTGTTTCAGAGGAGAGTGGAAAAGGACAGGAACAGCAGAAGAGAGATGGAGACATGGAGAAAGAGTTAGAGGGAGGGAGAGACAGACACATGCAGAAACAAAGGAAGAAAGAAGTAGAGAGGGGTATCGGCTAATATCACATTGAAACAAAGACGGGAGGAATTTGTCGTCACACATTTTGTTCGCACTACTTTTTTCTTTGTGGAACACATATGACACTATATCAAACCAGTACTATGATACTATCCTCCAAGTATGATTTGTCACTGTGCTCTTTCTGTCCTTCTCGTCTTCCTTGTTTTTTACCCCGACTCGTCATGAGTAAAGTTTAGTTTGTTGCATAGTGACACCTCTCCCCTGGCCGCTCCACTCTGGTGGGCCCTGAAGGACGTCGTGTCCCAGGCTGCCTCCACTCAGCCAGCAGCCCCACCAAGGACAGCCATGCCTCGCCTGGGGCCCTCTGGGCTGGGGGGGACAGCCCACCAGGGACAGCCGGGAGGACGGGAGAGAGCTATAGACACAGAGGATGAGGAAAGAGTGAACGAAAGGGAGAGAAAATGAAAAATGGTCATCGTAGGGAGGGTGAATATGATGGAGCGAGAGCGGTTTAGAAAATGGAAACATGTCGATAAGAGAAGAGAACGGACGAGACAGAGATGGGGGGAATTGTGATGGATGGGGTGAAGAGGAGGAGGAGTGAGGGGGGGGGGGGGAGGGGTTTACACAAACAGAAGGAAAGAGCCGGAGAAAGATGGAACAGAGGGGATTGAACAGGGAGAAGGAGAGAAAAAAAAGAGAAATATAGAGTAGGTAAACAGCAGATAGAGATGGAGGGAGGTGAGTAATGGATTCAATTGACAGATGGAGAAAAGTCCTGTGGTTTTGGGGCATGGAAGGGAGAATGCAAACGGTCAATAGATTACAGCTAGTGCCGGGCCGAGTGCCTGGGCCTCAGACTCCTAGCCAACTTAATAGTACCTCTTGTTTGTCTGTCCTCTAAAGTAATGCCCGAGCTGAGCCCAGGGAAGCAGCATGAGCCTGAGGCTAGTGGGAATGGACAGGGGACTAGATATATGTTAGTTCTCATCCCAGCTGCTGTATATTACCCTGGCCAGCCTGCCCACCGGAGACTTTTCAATAGAACATAGAACATCATCTAGCTTTATCACCTTTATTCCCTTCACACCCACCAGGACTGCGGCTGAAGGCCAGAAAGGACAGGATCAACTCTTAGAATGAATCCTTTTTATGCCGTGTCCCTTTTTGTATGTCCATAGGCATTGAAGTTTAAGGCAACTTTCTAGCAGTATTACTTCATAGCTTTTGAAAAGAGCAAAAAACACCTTGTTCATTGATGAGGACAAAAGCTAAGGTTATCCAAGCTGAGGAGTAGGCGCAGCACACAAAGACCGAGCAGCCGGAAAACAAGCAGGCCTAGCCTGGCTCGCCATGCCAACGTGGGGGAGGGGAGGGGGAGGAGGGAGTGCAGCCAGTGCCTGGCCACAGGAGAGCGGGGATAAATAAATAGAGGAGGAAGTTGATGTCAAGCAGGTGTTCAAGGAGAAAGTGTCAGCCAAGCGGGCCGAGATGGGGAGAAATGCTGCCTCTGCAGCCTGATAATAAAGACTTAATTCAATTAGCGCTTCTGCACCGGTGAGCAGCGTGCTTTCTGCTGTCAGGGAGCTGGCCATAGACACAGCAGAGCACAGCCTCAGCCACCTAGACCCCTCCAAGACCAGCCCTCCATAGACCAGAGATCTCTACGCTCTCTCTCTTTTTCTCTCTCAGACACACACACACACACACACACACACAGAAACGCATGGTAGACCTAACATATTATTCACACATGAGTCACTGAGCCATCCAGACACCGAGCCCGCCACATCTCTCCTAAACACACAGTCACACTCTCAACACACAGACACGCCGGTTCATTCCTCACCCCTCAAACTAAAATCTCTCCAGCTCTGCTTCCTTCACCTCCTTGATTTTCTATTTTCAACCCCCCTCTGCTCTCCGCCCCCTCTTTGTTCCCTCCTCTTCCTCCTCTAGTACACAGAGCCCCAGTCTGCTCTGTTGGTGCCGAGCAGTGACCGTATGTCGGCCGCAGCGGTGAGGAATCAGAGCTGCAAGTCCCTATTTTCAGTCCGTCACGCCCCAGCGCCCCGCTGGGTGCTGTCCTGTAGGCATATGGTGTTAGCGGATCCCGGATCCTGGGTCTCTCTGAGGATCTGGGGGGGCCCCAGTCAATGACCCCCCCACCCGCCTTCTCATGCCAAGGCCTGGATACTTGTCTAACACTCTGTGCTTAGGGTGTGGTCGGGGAACGTCTGTTCCTGATTGGTCAGTTCACCAGCCCGAGAGTGGAACAGTGACACCAGGGAGCAGAGCACAGTCGGGCCTTGTCAGCCCCCATGCACACAGAAAGGTGGAGGGGAAGGGGAAGGAGGAAGAGGAGGTGATAGAGGACAAGGAGGAGGAGGAAGAGAGAGGACAGGACACACAGCTCCAGTCATACTGTTTGGTGTTATGTAAAGAGAAGGAGAAAATAGGTCCTGGATGGCTGCCAGAGAGCTGGGTGAATCACTGGCAAAGCACAGGCACGACATGGACACACACACACACACACACACACACACACACACAGAGGCACACACATACTGGCACACATTCTGTCCCATTTCTTCGCCCCAGCTGAGCTTCACAGTACAGGAAGTACAGCGGATGAAGAGTTGCAGTGTGTAAAATGAAGGCGAATGGCGTGACCCCATGGCCCCCGTCATTTGGAGACCAAGAAGGAATAACTAGTCTGGCTAGTTGTGGGCCTTCTTCTCCCAGGCCTGCTTTGTGGATCACAGGCTACGATGGGTGTTCACATCCCCTGTAACTTTTGCCCCTCACCCCTTTCGCTCGACCCCCCCCGCAGTTTGTTTCCGTGCCTTTCTATTGTCTTCCGTTACCTGACAAAGCATCGGCATAAAATACTCTCACACATGGGCGGTTGTGTTTCTGACATGTCTCAGTGTGGAAGATAGTGGAAGGTAGTGAGCCTGCTGATGCTGATGAGACGTCTTCATTACTTCACGTATAGTAGATAGACCCCCACCCCCACCCACCCTCACCCCCTTCCTCAGTGCTTTACCCCAGGCAAGACCCTCTCTACCTCAAGTGCTTCATTACAGATGGGAGAGGATGGAGTGGGTGGGATGTGGAGGATAGCCATGTATTAATTTTGCATCAGCGAATTAATGAATTCAAATATAAGTCAATTGATAAATTATTCAACCCTTTTTTTTGTGTGCATGTGAGAGGAGGGGAAGGAGAGGTGAGAATCACTTCAGATTGGAAAATTAATATTCATAACTTTTTTTTTTTAAACGAAGCTAGAAAAACGTCGATTAATTCAACTTTTTTTTTAAACACAGGTTTAATTAAGAACGTTTGAGAGAGACAATCCCCTCGGATGTCCCCGGTACAGATACCCACAATTCACAGCGAAGGGCTTGATTTCTGTCCTGTCCTGCTGACCTAACTCAACTCACTGTGATAGCTGCTGCCGTCCAGATCTCACTCACCTCGTCACTTTACCACTCGACTGATGGATTTCTGAGAGAGATAAATGAATCAGAAGGTGATGAATCGCCCCCATCCACATAGCTAAAGACAATTAACCAACTGAATACAAAATGGCTGCCCCCCCCCCCCCCACCTACCTCCTCCCCACCTCTTCCTCCCCACTGCTGCCTTGCTGAGAAATCTTGTATTTGTTTACCGTATTTTCAGATTTCATCACTTTTCAATGCAGCCATTCATCTTTATTTTTTCCCTGTTTGCTAGAGGGTGGTGCTGGAGAGAGTTATTGAGACAGGTCGCCGAGATTTAAAGTAGTCCCGCTCCTGACCCAAAGGAAAGCATTGCTGGATACATTAACGTGATAGCGATATGATTATGTTGAAATGGACATGAAGGGTTTCAATTATTTACAGGTGATGTGCCCGTTGAATCGGCAATGAAATGGCTCGTAAATTACCCCCTCTGTCTAATCAAGCCTCCAGTGGAATAATGGAATAAGTCCTGCCAAGCAGGGAGGAGACACTCTCTCTCTCTCTCTCTCTCTCTCTCTCTCTCTCTCTCTCACTCTCTCTCTCTCTCTCTCTCTCTGTATGTTTTTGTCTCTCTGCTTGTCTCTGCCTCCCTGTCTCTCTCTCTCAGTCTCTCTCTCTTTCCAGTGTTTAGTGGGGAGGGCTCGTTTCACAGTGGGATGATGACACTCTCAGAATGACATTGGTAGAAAGGCAGGAAATGTGCCAGTGAGTGCAGGTTTAAAACCTCTTCACTTCATCACCGCGCTGTGCTTTACTGCGCTTTATGTCACCAGACAATGATACGGTGACAGCCAGGCATCAAAATGTGCAGCACCAGCACCTAATGTGTGCCTTGGTTTTGTGCTCTGAAAGAGAGCGAGAATGAGACAGACATACAGACAGAGAGAGAGAGAGAGAGAGAGAGAGAGAGAGAGAGAGAGACTGCTCTAATGCAACCTGTTCCAACAGTGGGAACCCTGCCCAGCCTGGAGACGGTGGAGCAAACAAAACACAGCCCACCACTAGTAGCTGGCTCTCCTTCAGCAGCTCGCTCTGAGACCTGCGGTGGGGCAGGGCGGCGGGGGGGGGGGGGGGCTCTGCTCACTTGACTGATGGCTCTTTTGATTAAAAGGAATTAATTGATGAAGCATTTAATAGCCTGTTTTAATGCGTCTCCAGTGAGTGTGTGTGATTTGTGGCATGTCCTGCTGGTAGGCGTACTACCTGTCAGGACTGATGCCGTCTACCAGCCCTACCCACTGGGAGGAGCAGTCCGCCAGTAGGCACCTCCCCAACCTCCTCTATTTTTAATGGAGACCACCATCTTGACCTCAATGCTGCCAGACCTGACCCTTTTTTTGCACCCCCCCCCCCCACCCATGTTCATATCAAACACGGGTTCTCAATTGTGTTGGGTTATTAAACCTATTTTTAGGAAACAAAGACAGGGATTCGCCTTCCCCCTACCCACCACCATCACAATCCATAATCACCTTAGGCGGTTTATGGTAGAGAGAGAGAGAGAGACAGACAAGGAGAGAGAGAAATGACAGGAAGATTGAGAGGCAGAGAGGGGTAGCAAGATAAAAGTGAGAAGTAATGGAGAGAGAGTACCACCTACCGTTCTGGTGTCTTCTGGCAGAGAGAATCATTTTGAGGGAGAGACGGGGTGGTCTGAGCCGAAGCCCTAGCTGTCTCCCCCCCCTCTCTCTCTCTCTCTCTCTCTCTCTCTCTCTGAAGAAGTGAATCTGGGGTGACTGCACCCACAATTAGGGCATGAGAGGATTAGTGGCGAGTGGGAAGGTGGTTGGGGGCTGTTTTTTGTTTGTGTGCTTACTATTTGCTGCTGTGTATTGTGGTGGTGGATCTGCACATTTTTTTTTTTCAATCCCCATGTTCTCAAAAATAGAAACATCACAAGCAACATAACAAGCTAATGTGCAAGAGGAGGAGAGGGCAAAATAAGTGTGTGTGTGTGTGTGTGTGTGTGTGTGTGTGTGTGTGTGTGTGTGTGTATTGTGCGTGCGTTCTCGTGCAGTGATAGATCTCCAACTTTCCACGTTCCCATCACCACATAACACGTTCTGGGAGTCTGCGTACTCTCTCTCCCTTCTTAGTGCCTTTAATGACGCCAAATCCCCAGCAACCCCAAAAAACGTCTGCACATCCCCGGTCTTTGCATCCATTTCAAGTGCGTTTCATTTCTCCTACAGACAAACAAACGGAGCGCACGGGGGAGACTGAGTATTAGGGTTATTACGAGTTTAAAGCACTTAAAAGCTTTCGGCCATGCTGACACTAGGAGATGCAAGGGTCCAGAGGTGCAGGCAGGCATCACGCTCCAGTTTTCAGAGAGAACTGTGTGTGTGTGTGTGTGTGTTTGTGGACTGTATATGCATATGGCATGTATATGCATGCAAGCATTGGCCTGTCTCCTTCCGTTAGCCTTGCCCCGTGTCTGCAGCACTCTCCAGTGTGGATTGTGGCAGACAGTATTAGCCCACTCGGTTCCACAACAGTCAAATACTGTATCACAGCATCTTAGGCTGACTCCTTAGAGCGCTCTCCCTCAGGTCACACATGGAATTTAAGAGCTTTTCAGAGGCAAGGAGGTGTGACTTGCCCTGGGACTCCACTCTTTCTCTTACTCTCTCTCTCTCTCTCTCTCTCTCTCTTTCTCTCTTTCCTCTCTTTTTTTTCTTTTCCGCTCTGCTTTGCTGCTCCACTCAAGAGTCGTGGGGCACGCTCAGCAGTAAACCAATTTCATTTGGTATGTTTTCACATTTTTATCCAATCACGGCACGCTCAGAGGTTTCAAAAGCCACATGACGCTTTTATTGGGGCCTAATTAAGGATCTGTGATTTAATCCCTTTAATTCAATAGAAAGCAGCAGGCAAGGGAAGTGGCGGTGACACAGCATGTCAGAGTTTAGGGTTAGGGTTGGGATCTAGGCTGCAGCCCAGGGCCACTAGGATTACGATGTCCAATGGGGCTTTTATTCATTATTACTTCCCCAGGGAGGTTATGTAATTACCCCTGTTAGTGTGTTTGTCTTTCTGTCAGCAGGATATCTTAAAAATGTATGAACGGATTTCCATGAAATCTGTGTAGACTGATAGGCCTTGGGCCAAGGAACAATTGATTAGATTTTGTTGGTGATCTGGATCTGGGATTTCCACCATTAGATGAATATATTTTTCCCATAACTATGAAATTAAGGGAGATAGAGACGTGATTCCAAATCCTAAGGTAATGTTTGTGTGAAGAAATCAATTTGATTAAAAACGTTAAGTGATAGGAATTATGTATTTGGGTATCACAGCAAGTTGGAGAATTGTTCAGTGTTGGTGGAGGTTTACGCTCACCAGGCGCCTTCAACTTGGTCTTGACAGTGACTTTTTCTCTTTGTTAATTATCTGTAATATACCTCGCAATAGTATACTAACAAATTGTATTAGTTATAAGCTATCACAACAGATTGTTTTACAACCTGTTGACATGTGTTGAAATGTGGAAAGATCTTGCACAAAGCTGAACGAAAATATGAGAGTAGAGTGCAGAAAATAAAACAGCAGTGAAAAAGCTAAACCTAGAGAAGAGGCGGTTTTGCACAAACGTCAACCTTTTTTAACAGATGTCAGCCTGTTGGAGCGGGTTTCCTTAACTCCAAGAAAAGCAGAGAAAAAATGTCTGATCAAATAAATGTTATCATGCACGAGGCTTTCCAAGCATTGAATGTGAATGTCTGTTGCCTATTTCATAGAAAAGATATCCTACATGTTGGAGGCGGTCATGTCACAGCTGACAATAGCCTGCTGTCTGAAGTCCTACTGTTGACTTTATTGATGTTGGCTGATTCAGGTTGAGCAGAGCTGATGCCTTGTTTGTTGACTTTCCCATGGTTGTCTTTGGATGTATGTAGGCTCATTGGTGCTGTGTTTGATTGTGTTACCAAGACGCTTTGCTGGAATAAAACCTAGTTGGTTGGGTTTGAGTTTATGCTTAGGGCCCTGAGGCATTATGTTTGAGCGAATGGTCCTTAATCACTTACACTGTAAGGACACTGAAGTGCATCTGTCATGTACAGGGCCCACGGAGAGGATTAGCCCAGGTTAGGATGCAAGGTTAGGGTTAGGACGCTAGTATGGTGTCCACAATGATGCACACAGATGTTGGGAGCGAAGGGTGATCACTGATCAGGAGATTATATAAGACCTACACCCAGTGGCTCACCTGGGACCTCTCACATCTACAAGCTGTTTTTACTGACTGACTTACTTTTACAGCCTGAGTTGAGTACAGAACACAGGCACCCAGGTGGTTTCACTGCCACCAGCAGATCTGTCTGTACCCGATGCCATCCGCTCTATAATTGCCTCTCGGCTTGCTCATTGTTCTCATTCATTTGCTTCCCTGCATACAAAAAGCGGCTGAAGTGCTTCAGCTTGTTAGTTTTGTTTTTCAGAAGTGTGCCTACATCATTTCGAGTGAATGATTGGCACGGACTGCCTCATTACAATTGCTCACACATACAGTCTCAACTCTCAAGAGCGTCTGATAAGTTTTAGCTAAGTCTTGGATTGTGATCATTTCAATTTCTCTCACAGGAGGATTGATACGCAATGCCGAGCAGCACTTGCTAAGCCTTCTAGTGAATGAGTTGAGTGAGAGAGAAAGAGAGAGAGAGAGAGAGAAAGTGAGACTGTCTGGCTAGACAAGCGTGGCTCTGTCCTTTCTCGGCAGCCCTCCCAGCCCTCCAGATAGCCAGCGTGGTGACGTAGTTTGGAGACGAGAGGAAGCAGCTGAGCTGAGAATAGTGTAGGGTTGGCTGAGATGGTGGATCGCGTGCAGGGAGCCGTCTAGAGGGGCAGGGATAACGGACCAGACAGACAGGAAACAAGACTGGCAGGGGAGTGTGGGCCAGAGGCAGGCCATGTTGGGAGCATGACTGGATGGGCGCTTTATCTACAGTCATGTCTAGTTGCCATGCACATCAGCCCCTGGACACTAAAGGAGATGGCACAAGTTGACAGGGAGAGTGGCCACTCAAGGCGCAGCACACAGCCCCCCCGCTGTTCCTGCCCCTTCAGTGAGCGACATCTTTCTCTGTTTCTGCCCTGACTGTCTGCCTCTTGACTCCAAGTCGCAACGCATGCACCATTCTCCAACATACCCCAACCTGACCGCATTTTTTAATTGTTCTCTGTGTCAACAAGAACTTGCACTGTTTTATAAAACCAAACTTCTGGCAGTCATCCAATGCACCATCTCCAAGACGTCCTGACTCGCTGTACGGTGCTAAACCAAATGGCCTCCTTCTGTGGAATCACAAAACCATGGGATCACAAAACCATGGGATTCTTTCCATGATACTAGGTAAGAGGTTTTTTAGGGGGGTGTTGTGACTGATCTCTGGCAGATGAGAAGAATGTAATGATTAATGTCTCCTGTGTGGAGAACTTGGGCACATCTCTCCACCTCTCATTATGCCTGAGCCCGACAACAGTTTGGAGGGCGTCAGAGGCACCGCCACATTGGCCATATGCTTTCCGTGGCTCCTATCTGTCAGCATGTCAGGACGTGGCGGGGGTGCGCTTTTCTGCACCAACAGAGGAGTGGAGCGGAACGCTACAGGAGGGCCTCATTACCACCGACACCCCGCAAAAGAGACGCGGGGACGGGCGAGCAGGCATACTGAGCACTGTGTTTAGAAACAGAGGGTGAGCCATTTAAAAGGCACCCAATCCAACCAATCCCCCGCCCTCCCTCCCAGCTACTTTATCACAGCAGAAAATGTGACACAGGATTTTTTCAAGTAAATACTTGAACTAATTAACAAAGTAATTAAGGCAAACAAATTGATTGTTGGAACATTTTAAGTTGCACTTTTGCCTTTCTGGCTCCGTCAGACTAAAATCCCTCCCTGTCTCCGCGTCGCTATAATGGAAGTTAAGTTGTAGTCCACCCTCTCCAGTGGATTAATTCTGCTAAACAAAGCCAGAATTGACATTCTTCTTGTGGCATTTGAGCATATTTCACAGTCCCCGCCTTTTTAATGATGTGTAATAACTAATTCTGCATCTGCGGTGTGTGAATGTATGTCTTTGTAGTATTGCTTTATGGAGTAGTGTTTGCGTTCGTCTGAACACCTTGCACTTTTGCTCTCAGGCTGTTCATAGATCATTCGGCTCTTAGTAAGGGTCTAGAGAGCAGAGTGTTCCCAGTTGTGTATGGTAATTCGCTACAGAAAGTGGCAAGGTCTCTCACAATTTTCAGCCCTCCATCACCATCGATCCATTAAATTTATGTTGTGAGCCTGCCTTCAAATGGGTGAGACAGAAATCAAACTCTTGCCCTTGACAATCCGTAATCTATACTGTCTGAATTAGGGTGCATTAGTGATCTGGTCGCTTCTCGCTCAGGTGGTTGAAATGCTCAGTGGAGGGAGTCTTCATTAGAAATCGGGGGGGAAACTTTAAAAGAGATTTTCTTTATGACTCTTGGAGGAGGCCATTATTGTTCAAAAAGTTATCTCAACTTGGGCAAAGTTACTTCGCAGTTGACTAATGACTGTCAATGCAGCTCATCTAACTCTCTACTTTATTTTCTGGCTACGGTATTTTTCTATACTTTTTTGCTCCAACAGTTGAATGAGTTTATTTCCGATACGTACTCATCTAGAAAATATGTATTTAAAACGGATGGATGGCTGTGTTCCATATAGACACGACGGTGCTCATACAAATCCCTCAATATCAGCCTATTTTGCGTTCAGCTACAATATCCTGTTCTAATAACCATGTTATTGTAGGCCATGAGTACATCTATATTTAAGGATTCATGATGTTTAATATCAGCACATAACCATGCAGGGCAAGATGGTATGAAACCAAATTTTTAATGCCATTATAAAACGAAAATTGAAAGGTCCCTTTTATTTTACTGCTGATATAAACTAACTGCTCATGTGTATTATCACATATACACAAAGACTTTGTGTCACAAGGTTGTGACTTATTGCAACGTCTCATGGATACAGCCGTTACAAGCCGTTCAGCCATTGTCATTGTGCAAACTGGGTGGGTGGGTGATCATTGACACTGCTCCCCCAGAGACGACCGCAGGTCCAGGTGGGAGAAGGCCAGGGTCGAGAGGGTGGGGCTTAGCGCGGTGTGACGCAATGCTACCCCATGTCCCCTAATTAAATCGCCCGGTCCCATGTAGCGTGGAAGCTAGCGGTTCGGCAGATGTAGCGCCATGTTAAACTTTATGTCGCTTGAAAATGGCTTCAGTTCCAAGTGCGTTCGAGACAGAGATGGTTTGGCTGTAAAATGATGTGTTTTATGGCGCCGTTATCGGAGCGATATTCCTTAAAGATGCAGCGCTGCGCACTGTGGCATTCTCCGTCTGCAGGAGGGAGCAAATTGATATGAACAGATCAACAGAGCTATGCCCTTCTGGACGTCCTTGGCACCATACTTGGCCCTGCAATTGATTTCTCTCCATATCTTCTGTGCCAAAAAGCTCTCATTCAGAGATTTTATACTCCCACTGCTGACACATTTTGTTCAGGTTTGGAGAGAATATACTGCAGGGATGTCATTCACTTCTTCCCACATTTCTTTCCACAGTTTTAAAGTAGCATAATAGTATTGTAACATATTGAAGAGTGGTTTTGTGTCAGTTGTGTGTGTGTGCGTGTGTGTGTGTGTTTGCATTTGTGTGCATGTATGTATGCATATGTAAGAGCATCTGTCCGTGTAGGAGTTGCCAGAGGCAGAGAGATTGCTTTTGATTTAGGGGCTATTGTTCCTGACTTTTGTGTGTGTTTCATTGTTGTGGCGTGTCCTTCCTGTGCCTCTGCGGTAGCGGGTAAGCTCTCTCAGTCCAACAGTATCACACACATACACACACACAAATCGTGCCTTCTCCATGCTCCATTAGGTGGGCTGTGTCTTAAACAGGAGGCTGACGTCACCGCTTGGCTAAGGAATATAGGACGGGCTGTGTGTGTGTGTGTGTGTGTGTGTGTGTGTGTGTGTGTCTCCGGTCTCTGTTTTATTCTCAACGTCCTTATTGTCTCTCCCAGGGGACACCCCAGCCACCAACCCACCCCACCCCACCCTCCCCTCTGTATTTGTGGCGTGCTGCATTCTATTGATCAGCCTGTGAAAGCTGGAATCTCTGAAGAGGACAGAGAGAGAGAGGGAGAGAGAGGGGGGAGAGAGAGCAAAGGCAAAGGGGGGGGAGAGTGTGGGAGAGAGAGATTGTGATGTTTGTGTGCGTGCATGTGTGTTTGTGTGTGTGATTGGTGATCAAATAACAATAGAATGAATGTTTACTGGCTGCATGCCCGGCTATATTAGAAACTTTAGGTCTCAAGTTTATTAGTCTCATTGCCCATTTGCTTTTATATTGTTGCTATGGACACTTAACCTTGTGTGATCTGCCTCTGTGTGTTGCTACGTTTTCAGAGGCTGTGATTGATTGTCAGCTATGACCGTTAGGCTTTACGGCCGGGCCCAAATGTCTAAAGCCCTGTTTAATAAACACTGCGGTTGACGATGAAGTTGTAACATAGGCAGCTAGTCAGTGAGAGGAAGAAACTCCAGAGAAACTTGGCGGCGGAGGGTCAACAGCTCATGGTGGTCAGGGATGGCACCCCACCGGTATGTGGTGGCATTTTATGAGCCACACTTGCAATTTTAATGTGTGTGTAGCTCCTCAAGGTTGAAAGACTGACAGATGTGTCAATTTCTGTTATGTGTCTTTGTGTGTGTGTGTCTGCGAGCAGTTGGAGTGTGAATGCACAGGGAGGTGTGAATGCAGGTTACCTCCCACAGGGAGAGGCTGCGAGTGTTCAGACCCTCCCTCAGGGCCGCGCCACCGTCAGCTAAGCTCCTGGTAACACAACACAATACAATGCTGGTACTATCAACATGGCTGGATCAGCTTTTGTTGCTGTGGGAGGTTGGAATTACGCCCGTAGATCTGACAGTCTTGCTGCTGAAATCGGGCCAAACTTCCGAACCTTGAGGCTCGTCAAGGATATCTCATGTTTTTTTATGTAAAAAGGTAGAACCAAAACAGAAACACCAGCATGAAGAAGATGGAAGCTTTAAGTTGTCTCTCTGTGTGTTATGGTATTTGATTGGGAATTAATTGTATGTTTGTTTTAACTCTACTGCAGAGAAGCTAAAGGACATTTTCCATCTGTGTAAAATATCGTTTTACTTCTATTCTATTCTATTCTATTCTATTCTATTCTATTCTGTTCTCTATGACACTCAGTAAGCTCTGTAGGCATGCGGGGGCTTTGCTGTCATTGTTTTAACGACTCACCTCCTAGAGGGCCAGGTCAGCGCTAATCACTGCTCACATAATGACTCTGATCATATGGGCCTCCCGTCTTTATGATGCCAGTGGAAGATGCCGTCTCGTACTTTGTTTCCGAATATCCCGTAAATGCAGAAATGGGATCCTCTGTAGTGATTAAGGAAGCCTTGACACATGGCTAATGTCGTTATCATGCTGTTCAAACCACTGGGTGACTATTCGTGCCTTGTTGATAGGGGCATTGACATCCTGGAAGGCACTGTTCCCATCAAGAAAGAAATGCATTATGGGATAAAGGCAATCACTCAAAATCATTATATTGGTAGTAATTAGAGTTTGCCTGGCCCTCTAAGGGATGAGCGGACCTAAATCATGCCAGAATATACACCCCACCAGCAGAGGACCACCTTACCTAATGTTCATGTCGTTATTTTGATGCTGCCCTGTACACGTCCTGCAACATGCTTTAGGCCATGACAACAGTCTGCATGGCTTCATGGCAACATGGCTGTCACGCTCATTATCCGTGAAACAGAAAAGTCTACTCAATAATTGATTTGTTTTCTATTCAAAGCTTATCTAAATTCACAAAAGTGCACACGTTTTTTGGTCTCATTCTCTCTTTAGTCTTCAACAAACAAGTGAATGAGGCACAAAACAAAGAGTCCCTTGAAGAACAAAGCGAACATACCACGCACGATGACAGGCTGGAGAAGAATCCCCTCCCGAAGACGGCATGCTTTCAAGACAGGGGAGGGAAAAGCATCCTAACAACAAAATGATATAAATTACCACCGTTATGGTCTATACGGTTCAATTTAATGTGCTTGTAATGATAAATTATTTTGGTTATGAATCTAAAGTGGACCTGAGTGCAGTCGGAGCAGCAGGACTGTTAGAACAATTGCAGCTGTCTCCCAGGGCTGTGGCCATTAGTCAATAAATTAGAAAGTAATTAGTTTCTGCTTCTGTGGCTCTATTTGAAGCGCTTCACACAGGTGTAATGAAAATTTATTGGAGCTGTTGATCCAGACGAGAAAAGAAAAGTAGAGGATTTGTAGCATGTGATCGTAATGCAGGATTTCCATCTGCCTCTCCCCTCCTTCGCCGGCCGTGACAGGTAAAGTTAGCCATGATGACCAGCAGAGTGAGATTTGGCTCTGACGTAGGAAGCATTGTTAACATGCCAATTAGCCAGCAGCTATGAATATTTCATCTGCGGATATTTAATAGGAAGCAGCTTCTTTCACATTCATGGCTTGAAAATGCTTTAGCACTTGTGACAAGACCTTTGGAGAGAAGAGCTAAATGAATGTGACCGTAATCAATGCCGAGACTGTCATGTGCCATTCTCTCTCCCCTCTCTGCTCTCTTTCTCTTGTCCCCAGCCCTCTCTTCTGTCTCTGGCGGGTAGAGCAGCTTACAGTCGGACACACGGTGGTTACATTACACCTTATGAGCATCTATCTACCTCAACTGGATAGATAGATACAGAGATAGGCACTTTATTTATCCCAGAGGGAAATTCAGTTGTCACAGCAACAATACACACACAATACACACCATAAAAAAACACGATAATAAAGCAGTATTGCCCCCTTGTACAATCAACCAACCGATTAAAATGTCAGACATATGGCACAGTGAACAGTAATTCAATGTTCTCCCCCATATATAAACTATACAAGTTACATCTTGATTGTTCTTGTTCAGTCAGCATGTTGCTCCAGTTGACACGTACACATATTGCACATAATGCCATATGGACATACTGACACATACACACACATATATATATATATATATACATTATTAAAAGCACCATGATATATATATATATATATATATATATACTCACCGGCCACTTTATACACCTTTCTAGTACCGGGTACGACCCTGAACAGCCTGAATTTGTCGCAGCATGGATTCAACAAGGTGCCCTTCTGCACATCACTGTTGTAAAGAGCATTTGTGGCCTTTCTGTTAGCTTGAACAAGTCTGCCCATTCTCCTCTGACCTCTCTCATTAACAAGGTGTTTTTGGCCACAGAGCTGCCGCTCACTGGATGTTTTTCGTTTATCGCACCATTCTCTGTAAACTCTAGAGACTGTAGTGGTGAAAATCCCAGCAGTGCAGCTGTTTCTGAGATGCTGGAACCACCACGTCTGGCACCGACAGTCACACTACGGCTAAAGGCACTTATATCACGCATCCTGCCCATTCTGATGTTTGTCAAACAACAAACTAAACCACTTCACCATGTCTACATGCTTTATATATTCAGTTGCAGCTACATGTGCTGTTAACCAGCAGGAGTACCTGATAAAGTGGCCGGTGAGTGTATGTATATACACCTTTAATTTTAGCACATGGCACTTTTAATTTTCTAATCCTACTACAGTGCCCCCTCTGTGTTAAACCTTTTGTTTGCTTATTGATCTTAATTTTAAATGTTAAAATCTCTGATGATCTTTTTTTGCTCTGTAGTTTAACAATGTCCACTGTGCTTCCATCAGCCTATTAGAAAGACTGCTAGTTCCCCTGATTGTCTCTTTTGATTCTGTGTGCTATTTGGCCAGCAGGCGTCTCATCACCCTCTGTTCTCCATACAGCACACAAAAAAATTCAGTGTAATTTGACGCACAGGCTGTCTTTTCACTCCTGCATAAAAAAAGGGAAAAAGTTGGACTTAAGGCATCAGGTTAACCTAATTGAACAGCTCCACGTTTCTCTTTCATGCCATTGTGTGCGGATCAAGGCAGTCAGATGCTGCTCTTTCTTGGCAGACAACATCAAGGCTATTTGTTTTGTCTGGTGGAATGTGAGGTCAACAGGAGAGGGAGAATATAAATTGGAAAGCGCTTGCGCAACTGTGATGGCAATGAACACCATGAAAGACAGACAGGCGGAGGGAGCTGAGGCATATGGGAGAAAAAAAAAAGAGGAGAAAGAGAAATGAGGCGGAGAGAGGAGGCAGTGAGGAGATGGAGAAACAAGCACAGGAGTGATGTGAAGGCAGCAAGAGGGAGAGAGAGAGAGAGAGAGAGAGAACAGGGAGTGGAATAAGGAGATGGGATGGACGGATGGATGGGGACAATGAGGCAGATCAGTCCAAGCCCAGGCTATGGCCAATTAGGATAAAATTAGCTGGACCTTGGCAAAGGCCAGGGCGCACAGTAGGGCATGAAGAGAGAGAGGGGGGGGAGGGCGGGTGGTGGGGGTGTGGGTGTGGGGCAAGGGAGAGAATATCCTGGTGATTAAAACCAAATGATTAGTGGTGTGCGAGGCAGAGGGCTGGAGAGCTGGGGTCACCTGAGCCTGGAGGGAGAGAGAGAGGGTCTAATAGTAATGAGAACAACCTTCCCTCTCCTCCTCCTCCCTCCCACTCCTCTCACCCTCGCACCACCCCGGTCCTGTCTGTTCTCCTGCTCAGACTCGGTCGTTCTCCTCCCACCACTTCTCTCCCATCTCCCACTGCTCTTTATTTACACATTCTCCCTTTTTTCCCCTGTCTGTCTGTCTGTCTGTGTGTCTATCTGTCCCTCTGCGCACCCCCTGCCTCCCTCCAGTAAGCCCTATTACTATGTATTACTGTCTTTTGCCTTTGGCCAAAACATGCAGTCTTGTTATTGTTGTTGGAGATAATTCAGTTGTTTTTATGTAACAGGGAAAGCTTAATGAGCAGTTTGTTTATCTATAGTCAATCACAAGTGTACATCTGCAGGTGTATGCACATAAATGGATTGAGCCGCAACAAAAACCCGACACAATACCAGCATCTGTCTCAGTGTGCCGATTCCCCACGCGCTGCCCGCTTCAGTTTTCCTAATGAAGCAAGAATGTGGGCAGAGGGACTGGCTGGTTCCTGTCTGAAGCAGCCAGCGACGGAGATAGAAAAAGGAGCGTTTTAGCCGTGTAATGACATGCAGACAAATGATATATATACGCCACGTGTCCCACAGAGGAGCCCGGATAGCAGCGAGAGGCAGAGAAACCCTCAGGAACGTGTCCCGGGTCCAACAGCGCTCCGAGATGCTGCACATGAGAAGATGCAACTGTTACAACCACAGAGAGCAAGTCATGTAGGCCACCGCTGTGTGATGGCACGCCGTGTGTTTCTGCAAGTACAGGGATGTGCATGTGCGAGAGTGTGTGTGTGTGTGTGTGTGATTCAAATTAACTAATTAATTAATGAGGTCTGCCCCTTGATAATGCGCTAATGGCCAGTTGTGGCAGCAGTGATCTATTTACGGGGGTGGTGGTGGTGGTGGTGGGGGTGGTGGGGCCGTTGCTCTGTTTTCTCCTGTTCTCTGCTCCTTGCAACCCTCTCCAACACTCCTCCCACCCCACCCACCCGCCACCCTCCTCTGCCTTCTCCTCACCGCCTGCTCACCAAGGTCCAGTGATGGGCCACCTGTTGGAGCCCCACCAGAGGACATTTTAAAACCAAGCTCCCTCTATTGTGCCAACCCTTTTTCTTTCTGCCTCTCTTCTCTTAACTTCCATCTTGTTATATATTTTCACTTCATTCTTCTCCCTTATTAACAAGCCGTTTTTTTTTTTCTTGTTTCAAACTCTTTGACGTCTTCTGGCGCCATCATCTCTGTGTCTTGCTATCTGGGGGAGGCCCTCTCAAGTGGTGCGCCACTCGCAAGGCTTAACTTTTTCCATCTGAGAAGAGCTTTGTGAGAATAGTACCCCCTAGCCCACCCACACCCCCCCACACCCCCACCCACCCACCTAGAAGAGCAGCAGAGCAGTTAATCAGCTTCTCCCTGTGACGTCCGCCATGAATGGGTAGAGATATCATCGTGTCTTTTTCCGGGGAGGCAGCCGGGCTAACACCAATACGCTGCAAATCAACAGGCAATCATGCAGAACATACAGAGAGCTCCAATAGCCTGGGAGGAGAGAAATCCACCCAGCTCCCAGATGCTACTCCAAGCCCCGAATTACCTTAATTACAAACCTTTGCAAGTTTCCCTAAATTAACGTCGCCTTCTTACTGTGGGCACACTGTTTTCTGGCAAGTCAGTATTTTTATTAAAACACAGTTGGGTAGTTTTTTGCCAGAGCAAATTCTTGATGTTTTTATGTATATTAAGTTCCTTCCCTTTGTCCTCCCATTCTCTCTCTCATTCACTTATCTCTCTCTCTCTCCCTCCATCTCTCTCTCGCTCTCTCTCTCTCTTTGTCTCTCTCATCTCTCTCTCTCTCTTTGTCTCTCTCATCTCTCTCTCTCTCTTTGTCTCTCTCATCTCTCTCTCTCTCTTTTGTCCTGCTCCTGTATTCTAGCTGAGTATAATTTCCTCTGTAGAGCGGTAGAGTACAGTAGCCCTGTCAGCTCTGGGGGGCTGTGGGAGATCAGAGGGAATGCCAGACGTCTGATGGGTATTTTCTACACAGACCCAACTCAGCTATGTGGTCGGAGCCCATAGAGAGAGAGAGCAAACACAACCCCAGGTCCAGGCCACAGGTCCGCAGCCATGAGAGACAGGTGTGGGCCGGGCCACCGTCAGACAGACAGGCTGGAATAAAGCGATCTATCTACAGGGTGGACTGGTTGGCGGGAGGACAGAATACAATGTGTGTTACACTTTACAATGGCAAGAAACACAGATAGCTGCATGCACAGAGGGAGCGAGACAACGTGACAAATGGACAATGTACTGTATGTGACCATTGTTTGAGTTGCCATATTGCTCTGGTGTTGCCTGGTGATTATGTCCTGTGCTACAAGAGACCATGATGAGTTTTCAGTTTGAAGAACATCAGAGAGGAGGAAAAAGAGCACAAGGCCTTCCCTGTCGGCCTCCTGCGATGACTTAGCCATGCCAGGACACTCAAAGCACGCGGTGACACATACACACACACAAATTAGTGTGTGTTGCAGAATGCGGTTGTCACTCTCCTTCAAAAGCGAACTGTCTGTGAACTTTACAAGATTAAGCACTCTATTGAGGAGTGCAGTGTGTATGTGGCCACAGAGAGCCCGGGGGCGTGTATCACTTTGAAACAAGAAAAGGAGAAACAGGAGTAAAACTGCCAACTTCTGCTGCGGAGCTCCCCTATATACTGTATTACAGTGCCCCAAAATGGCCTCTGGTCGGGGGGCGAGCGGTGGCAGTTTCAGCTGGCCGTAGGGACAGTGGACAGGAGGCCCGGTCAAGGGGACGACAGTGAGGGTCACCGGGTCCCACGGGGGAGGAAATATCCCGAAGGGGGTGGGCAGATGGGGTCTGGAGTGAGTATGTTCCCAGACAGGTGGATGGCTGTCACCCTCGTTTCGCCACCACCAGCAAGCAGGTGGCCTCTCCCTCCTCCTCCCCCCCCCCCCCCCCCCGCCCGGGTGTCACCTTCACATGGCACAGCTCCCCCCCAGGGTCCCAGCCCGCCGCATCATATATACACTGTATACACAAACACACACACACACACTAATAGTCCTCATACTGTGTGACTCTCAGTCAACCCCGGCACCTGGGGACTGGGCGTGTAAACAGTCACTCTCAAGGTTGAACCCAGGTGTTTCATTTCCATTAAGGCCCTCATCACATTCACAGCCTCCCCCCTCTGACTTTGGTCATAACACAGACAGAATAGTCATTAAATTTCACATTACCTTTCCCTTTGCCTTTGTAGATCTTGAGATGCATGGGATCTATTTTAGATGACTGTCTATGAAATAATTAGCTCCCAACTCTCTGCCCCCCCCGACATCTTCAGAAGAGGATGTGCCATTGATGATTTTTGCCCTACATCATAGCTTTGCTCTTGCCACGACTCTAAAACCCAATATAGCATAATTAAACTAACAAAGTGACATCAATAAAGACAGAAGTGCTCCGTAATTACAGTCTATGTGAGGACATCATAAGCAGGCGGTGTCATCACCCTAACGAAGGGAATAAATCGATGGCAGACAGACAAAGCCCCGCTTTACGATCCCCTTCTCCTCTGACACACAAAGCCAACCATAAACATGAGTGAGGCGAGAGTTTAATGGCAATCTTAAAGTTGCAGAGGCCACTAGCTTGTCTTTACTGCTGCTGCCCGGCAATACAATGGGTGCCTTGACACTTTCGCCGCTCCCATCCTCTCCTTCATTAGCTGGGCTTCTCTCTCTTTCTCCCTCTCGCTGCCTTTTTTCCCTCTTCTTCCCTCCTATATCTTCTGGTCTCCTCACCCTCTGGAGACACATGAGTGGCAGGCCTCCCGCCTTAATAACTGTGTATTCCAGTTCTGACACAGTTGCACAAAATCATACACACACACACACACACATGCACGCAGATACACACACACACACACACACAAACACACGCACACGAAGAAATAATAAGTTGCAAGATTTAAGATTGGCATTCCCACGTTGCCTCTTCCTGCCGAGCACCATGTGGACTGTGAGGCTAAATGTCAGGGAAAGATATTTAATTCCACAGCACACACACACACACACACACACACAGGCAAGGCACACACACGCCGAGCACTCAAAAACCCTACACAGACATCCTGCACTGATAGTGTGTGGAGTGTGAGGCTAAATGTCAAGGGATGATGTAAATTCATATGATTGCATCCAGAAGTAGTCCATCACAATGCCAGTCCTGGCCAGATCGGTGTCTTATTGTCCTCCATGTATGTTGTTGGGCCAGAGAGCGGTGGCCTCAGCGGGCCTGGCTGGGACAGCAAACCTTGGGGGAGGAAGATTCCGCTAAATATAAGAAACCTGCTGTGTCTCTCAACCCCGTTGCTTCATGAAGGCTGACCCACTTTTTCTGAGAAACATGCTGTCGAAAAGTCACAAAGGAAAAAAGCATTCAGTAATGTACATACATATTTCCCTGCAGTGTCTGTACGTCGCAGGCTCCAGCTGAGACGAGCCTCGCCTCTGTTAGTCGGCGCCTGCAAAAACGCGAGGGCGTAACGTCGAGGCTCAGACCGCAAATAGGGACGTGTGCCATGCCTTAGGTGTGTGTAGTATTCCCTACGCACCCCGTGTGGTCTCACGGTGACAATAATGGATCTCCCTTAGCCCCCGCCCACCCTCTCGCCTCCCATTTGCTCAAAACAAATCCAGCTAAATATGAAGTTAGGAAGGAATACGAGCGACTGATGTACGGTAAAGTTCTCTATATGTACCATGTTAATGAATAAAACATAGATTGGATGTGGGAGTGTGTCTGCCTCTGCCAGGCCTTATACACAGCACACAGCCAGAAGCGAGCTCTTTGCCATGCTGGGGCTGTTGCGTTGACTCCCCCCTCCCATTCTCGCTGCCTACTTGCTGAGGTGACTGATGAGCAGACTCACTGGTGTGTCAAATATGGGGGAAATAGTCAATCAGCTTGGCTGGTGTGACAGGCCTGCTTGCTGCCGTAGTTTGGAAATGCTGCTGCGGGAAGTGTGTAAAAGTCATGCTCGGTGCCAGACTGAGGATAAACATTTTATGGGTATGGAATGGGTTACACCTCTTCCCTCTCTGGAAGGCATGGCTAGATGCTCATTGCATCGCATCTGTGTTTAGTCCACCCCAAGCCGTGTGGGATTTATTATGCTGTGCCTACTGTAGTGCTAGCCGTGTGCGTGTGTGTGTGTTTGTGACACTAGATCATGGGTACAGCAGTGTAAACACTTTCGGAAGTGTGTGTGCGCTTCTGTGTATATATTTGCGCATGTAAGTCTTGTGTGAGTTTGTCTGTAGTAGGGTGGGTAGATAACAGCCAGACAGACTCGGTCTATCACCGTCATTATCTAGGTAAAGACTATCAATGTATGTAAGCAAAAGAAGCAGAGTGGACTTATCTGGTGCTTCCCTCAGTCATGCCTGTGTGTGTGTGTGTGTGTGTGTGTGTGTGTGTGTGTGTGTGTGTGTCCGTGAGGTCCTGGCCCCAGCTGACGCATCAGAGAGGGAGTGAAGTGATCTCAGACACCAGTCAGGGGCCAAGGTCAGGGGGTCAGCGTATACAAACACACCCAAAGAAATAGAGTGTGAGAGAGTGTCGGGGCCTGTGGGATCACATGACTAACACTCTCATCCACAACATCATACCCTACACACACACACACACACACACAGCCTCTCTGTCTCATCCGTGGCTCCACCAGTCCCTCTACCGTACGCTTCTTTCTCCAGCTGTTCCTTTCCACCCTGCTATCCATTCACACTGCAAAAAGAACACACCTCTCTCTCCCTGTCAATCTGTTTTTTTTTTCAGAGTTTTGGCTCAGCTCACTCTTTGCTCACAGCCGACCCCCCCGATCCTCCCGATCGCCTGTCGACTCAGACGCTCCGTCAGCCTCTCACACAGTCACACACAGGTTAAAAGGCTTGGCTGCAATCAGCCCCAATCGGCCGCAGCCGTGCTGGGTCCAGGGAGAATCACTGACTTGACTCTCACCTGGCCTCACCCGCTCCCTCCCCCAGTCTGCCACAACAGGCTAACAATCTACCCCTGGTGCACAATGTCAGTCTGGCACTGGGTGTGTGATCTGTAGATTCTGTGCTTTTCCTCACGTGATTTTTGCCAGAAGCGCTGCACTGTGCTAGCTAAAAGTTCACATAGTGTGGATATCTATACAAGCCTGTCCACTGAACTGTGTAGAGGAGGGGTCATTCTATTCTTCAGCAATTCCCATTTCCCAGTGATTGGACAAACGTGTGATTGTCCAACTGCATCTAGTAAATCAATAAAAAGGATTAACAGACAAACCAAGCTATACACTATTTTTTGTCCAACCCGTGACTTTGCTGGGAAGCATGCACCTATACCTCATCTACCTCATCTACATCCCTTTCCTTCTCCTTCTCCTTCTCCTTTCCTTCCCCCTCTCTCACATCAGCGCTGTGGACTACCCCCTATCCATACTGTGTATACTCCACATTCTGCCGTGGGGTGTATTTACGGAGAAGAAGCACAATGCGTCAGCATTTGCGTGAATCCCTGAACCCCACACAGATCAGAGAATTACTGGAGAAAGCGTGCACCATACTGTGGACTTCATTCTGGGATCCAGTCCAAGCGTTACTGCGGAGGTGGCATGGTCTGCAATATGTTTAGTGTTACCGCTAGACCGTATCAGCTCTGCAATGCAAGCAATGTTTGAAATTCGATTTGATCCACACCAAATTGCTGTTTGGCCACCGTCACTTGACCATGGCTGATGTCCGCCCTTCTCCCCCTCACTCTCTATCTGTGCCTGAGCCACCACTGAGCCCTGGGCTCCAATTAATCCCATGATGCCTGGCTGTGGTTGGTATGGTGACCAGACAGGGCACAGAGAGAGCTGTGATTCCCCAGGTGAAAGGTGGGATAGACTTTCTGATTCGCTTCAGCACACAGATAGAGTTACAGCTCAATTTCAACCTCTCGCCCTCCCTGGTCCATCCTCATGACTAAAAAAAGACCAAGGCAACAGAGAGGGGAATGGAGGGATAGCTTCGCCTTTTTCTTTCTGTTTCTGTTTTCCTTTCTCTGTCTGTCTGTCTCTCTCTCTCTCTCTCTCTCTGTCTGTCTCTCTTTGTGTGTGTCTGTCTCTCTGTTTATATCACTCCCTCTTTTCTCTCCCCCTGGATCTCCCCCCTCTCCCTCTCAATTTCTCTATCGCTGTGCTGGAGTTTGTGTGACAGAGGGGACTCTGAGATGTGCTTTATAGCTTGGTCAGCTTGTAAAGCAGCAGTGCCAACTCTGTACTTCTGCCTCACTTTAAAACTGGAAGTTTTCTGACCCCACTGGCTCTCAGTTTCTTCATCCTTCACTCTATCCTGTTGTTCCTTCCGCTTGTGCTTTGTTCTTTTCCGACTTTTTTTTCTGCGGACAGACAGGATTTGTGAATTAATCATAAGTGGCTCGATAGCTGGCCTTAGCTGTGCTCCGTCATAGGGGGATCGATGGGGGAAGGTCATTGGCACTGTGGTGGCACTGACAGCTCTGGAGGAGAGACGGGGAGGGCCATGCCCAGGTGATCTATAAGCCTGGTCTGGCACAAGGTGTGACGGGAGGACAGCCTGTCCTTGGCCCCCCCTGTCTCTGTCTTGGTCTCTGGAGAGACGGACAACTGGCCCTTTCAACAATACTGTCACCTCAGGTAGACTCCAAAAGTCCTCTCGTCATCCCCATGTGGATTTCCAAGACCCTGTCTGCCACACTTTCATGTCTCGTTGCATTTTTCACAGTCGTTCCCATTCTGTTCCTAAAGGGAAAAAAAACATATTTGTGTATTAATATAAAACTGAAATGACACAAGTACAAGCTGAATAAAAAGAGAGTCGCTGGATTATTTAGGGTATTAATGAGAAGTTGCTGGCCAGCTGTGGAGCAAGCTGCTTTGCTTGTCAGATCAACCAAAGTCAAGTACGGGTTCTCCTTTAGATTCTCTCTCTTCTCGGCAGACAGGTTCACCATTTTTGCTCCAGCTTTATAATCTGGGTTTTGATCTTCTGTCTGCTGCTTTTCTTCCTCTCATCAGTCCTTGCTCTCTATTTCCATACCGGCTTTTACAGTTTTATTTTAAGGGGCGTCAATGACACAAATCCTTTAAAAATTACTTGTTGAGCGTAGATTGAATAGGAAACAGAGAGATGTAAGAATCTTTGATCCTCTACTCTGATTTGGGCTCTTGAAGAGACACCACCGTACCATTAACTTGGTGGCTGCGCTCTCCTACTTTTCACTTTGAGGGAACACGGGGCTGTTTTTGCTAATAACGAAAGCCTGACCTTTTCCTTGCGCCGTCTTGTTCGACTTCAGATTTAATTGCATTAGTATTTTTCTTTCCATGGGGGAGCGCGAGGTGCTAAAACAGTATCTCTACCCCCACAACATAAAATAAAGCTGTATGCAATCCCCTGCTGCACATGCATTATTGAAGTACAAAAGCATCCTCTTTACAGAATGTCATAATAAGGCAGAGCTACAGGACTTAAGTCTGCACATGCACGACGCACAGCGTGTCGTAGTCAGCAGGAGCCGGGCTGGAGAGGCTTCACTCTGACGGCACCTTTATTTACAGCGTATTGAGACACACCGAGATTAGCTGAGAGGATGTGAGGTGTGAATCATCATCTCTGCAGTCGCGTATTTCCAAGTAAACATATGCATACAGACTAAAGACAGAAAATAGCATGTAGCACAAATGTGGTGTGGAAGCCTTTTTGAGCAGGCGGTTGAAAGTCATCAATATTTCAAAGCTGTTGTGTATATTACATGCACCGGCACACACACACACACACACACAATGACACAATGACAGTGTGCATTTCAAGAATGAATAAGAAATGTCTTCACAGCAGCAACTATACAGACACTGAAATTCACACTCGATCTCTCCGTATCTCCTAAGCTTTTCATCAAAGCTGCACGTTAGACCTCACCGCCATGTGTGTATGTGTTGACACAGGGAGCAAAGAACAGACCCTCGCATGTAAATGGTGTAAGACATGGCTGTTTGTAAATAGCGTCTCAACCTCATCCACTAGGCGGGTGCTGAGAGCTTTAAGTCTGGCCAGTGATGGCAGGCTCTCTGAATGAGCTGAAATGTGCATGAAACCGGCTTAGCGCTATCAGCGCAGCATCACCGCCAGTCACCAGCCTCCCTCTCACTCTGCAGGGCTGCTGTGGACCAGATAAGAGCGACGGACATACCCCGCCCCCCCCTCTCCCCACCACCCCCATCCTCCTTCACTCGTCCCCCCCCCCACCACCCTCACACCATCCCACACCAATTCACCCTTATCCTCTGTACAAGGTCTTATAGGGACAGAGACACCGATGTGTAGCTACACCCGTAATTTATATTCTTTGTAAATTGTCTGTGATTTTTCCATTGAGATAAGTGCGGGGGGAACATCTGTTTTGTGCTCGAAGGCAGCGGGCCAAGGCCTGAATTCTGTGGCAATCACTGGCAGTATAGATAGAGAGAAAGAAGGGAGGCACACACTCGGTCTCCCTGTTCTGAATTACAATTCCAGAGGCCCGTCTACTCTCTCATCATTACTGTCGTATTTGGATGAACAAACCGGGGGAAACAAACACTATGTTCAATCTGGCAGTGCCTCGGTGATCATAACATGATATCATGTCTGGCAAACTTTCCCGCACAAAATGCCTCAATCAATTTGACATCAATTGCCATGACCTTTTGCTCGGCTAATTCTTTGTTTTTTAAGATTATTTTCATGGCATTTCAGATTGAGCCACCAGGACGCTCCTCGCTTTGTAATTTCCGTGTATGCCTAATCGGCCGGCTCTAATGCGCGGCTGACATGGTAATGAAACCCGAGACTGCTTGGGAGCAGGGGAGCAATCACTGGCATTGAGTTACAGCCGGCGCGGGCATCACGGTGACCTGGTGCTGATGCTGAGGCCTCATTGGCAGTCGAGGAGGAACGCACCCCGGGTGAAACTACTATCGGTGTCTCGGCGTGGGAACACTAGTGGGGGAGTTGTGGGGGCAGTTTGGAGCGGAGCAGACGATGAATCTCAATCCCGGGGCCGTGGCAGATTTACATTTAAAGTAGTTTTAGCGAACGCCCCACTTCCTGATGCGTTCTGTGGCAGTGCTGAAGGGAGCGGCTTATCTGCGAGTCATCAATTGCACGTGATACGTCCCGATAGCAGCTCCCCGACGCGGCACCAGCACCTCTCTGCTCACACAGCCAGACAGCGCTGAGATGAGGTGCCATCTAATAGAGCACCTTCGCTTGAAGTGTAATTATATTACACATGGAAACACCTCCGCAGAGTTTCGACAGCTCCAGATGTGCACGCATGAGTGTGTGTGTGTGTGTGTGTGCATAAATCGGTATGAACACACATGACCTGTGTGTTACCTGTGATTGACACACACAGTAATGAGCAGGATCAGTGCGTTATTGATATCCTGCCACACCTCTGTCTATTGTTATTATCATGGATGGAGCAACAGGAAGTTACAGTTCTGATAGTTTGAGAGTAACATGTGGGGTGCATGTGTACATGTATACATGTTAGTGCTCAGGGCTGCGTGCATCACGTATGACTTAATAGTGTTTGTGTGTAGGCGAATGTGTGTGTGCGTGATGAGTAGTAGGTATGAGTGTGTTTGTTGACACAGTGGGGTAAAGGCTGTGATGGCTGAGGGCTCTGATGGGTAATTGAAAACAGCAGGCGTCGCCTCCCTCCTGAGCCACTCCAGGCCCCAACCAGCTCACCCTCCGATCTTCAAAGAAACCTCGGCCCAGCCTCTCCAAAGCTCAAACCTCAATATCTACCTCATTCCCTCCTCTCCTCCTTTCTCCTCTCTTCCTTTCTCCTTTCTCCTCTCTCCTCTCCTCTCCTCTCCTCTCCTCTCCTCTCCTCTCCTCTCCTCTCCTCTCCTCTCCTCTTTTCTCCTTTCTCCTTTCTTCTCTCCTCTCCTCTCCTCTCCTCTCCTCTCCTCTCCTCTTTTCTCCTTTCTCCTCTCCTCTCCTCTCCTCTCCTCTCCTCTCCCTCTCCCTCTCCCTCTCCTCATCTCCTTGTTCCACTGCTGGTTGAGCTTGCTGGAGAGAAAAACAGCATGTATGGTATTAATCAAACCCAGGGCGTCATGGGGAATAGGGCAGAGTGAGGAGGGGAGGGAGGGGAGGGAGGGGAGGGAGGGGGCTGAGCCCAGCTATTACTGCTACACTGGTTCACCAAGACAGAAATACTTCATTCTTTGCACCCCTATTGACAAGAATACATCCAGTAGCACAGAATTATTGCATTTATAAGCTGGGATGCCTGTTAAAGCGCCGTATGCTAGTCGTATGCCTGAATTTAGTTTTGATTTATAGAGATACAGTTGAGTAGTTTTTAATACAATAATACAAATGATATACACAAGTTGTATTTTTCTTGTTACCCTATGAATACCTACAGTATCAGTTACCAAAACATGGCAAGTACACACTAAGTCAGTAATACCCCAGGGACACAGGGGCAGCGACCCGGGAATGATCTGTGACCGGCGTTGGTGTGAAAGGCTCTGTGCGGGTTATCAGACGCAGGTCCGCGACCCGGCTCCTGACCTGGGAATGACACGGGTCAGATGCTGAAGCGTACAAACCTGAAGCAACCTCCATGTTTCACCTGCAAGCCAGTTCACAACAAGGACCGTTTCAACAACGAATGAATAGAATAGAATAGAAAATATCCTCTGTTCTCTGTTGTAAAGACACTTGATTAGCAGAAGACCCTAAGTAGTTGAATCAAGCCTTTTCGTTCGTTGCATCTCAAGTGTAAACACAGTTTGAAACGTCCGCTTGTAATGACATCGACCTCGTTCGGCCCTGTGCAGCAGTGATGTATACAGATGTAAATATGGTGACACGGGTCTCGTGCGGTCTGGTCTGAATGGTGGACGGCCTGAGATGAACACGTTACAATAGTGTGGTCTGAATGGGTCCAACGTGGGCATGACCCATGTTTCAATAACCCATGCAAACCCCGGGATTTGTATGTGAAAGGGCTACAAGTCAGCTTCTGTGTCTTACCTAATTGTAAATGCTCACACAACAAACAAAAAAAAGATTTGTCAAAACAACATTTAGGAGGATTCACCAGAACTGATCCCCATCGGAGCTGGAGAATCTCTGGAACGGAGGGATTTGTTTCCTGCCCGCTATCTCTCTGCCTGTCTGTTCTTACAGGGCTCGGCTGGTGGAAGTGAGCCTCTGAGCTGTGTGCTGTTTGTCTGTCGGCCGGGGCTCATGCGCTTTGGCTTCATTGCCGATGCTCAACACGTCAGCAGCCTCGTATCTCTCCCCCTCACTTTTTCAAATGAACAAATCTGATTGAGCGAATGCCATTACCTGGGTAAATGAATGATTCCTTAAGGACTGGGCAAGGCCCAACATCATCCTGAGGGTAAAGCTTATTATCGCTGCAAATTCCAAAGAGGAGAGAGGCGGTCGTTGAGCTTATGTGCGCTTTGTTGAAGGCCTGTATTTCCATATTAATCTGCCACATTTAGGCCTCTGAGACTGAGGGCCTCCTGTCATGCTTCTTTGATAACAGGACCAGTTAGCATTTTCCCCTCATGTATAAATATGTATAATTCTGATAAGATTAATTGAAACGCCTAAGTATACAGTGGTAGGAGATGAGTGGGAGGGAGGGAGGAGACAGCGGGAGGGAGCGAGGGGACACATTACGCTGCCAAAGTGTGCGTTTTAGGCTGGCCTGTGCCTCAGACCTACTTAAGAGCGGGGGGCCCGGGCTCTATCCTCTGGGTCCAAAGTGCCTTGAATTGAAAATAGCATCTACCTAACAGTCCCTAAAAAACAGCTGAGTGAATACGTTTTTGCGCCGAGCCGATAAATACGACGTGGAGCCTCTGACACCGAAGCCTCACCCCAATTTCCAGTGCTCTGGAGGAGATCAGATAGCCCCGTGTCATTTGATTTTCTGCCTTATCTCGCCCGCGCCCATCTTTTTTGTCTCATGCGGGGCTACATTTTAAGAAGCGGCACACTCCTTGTGTCTTTTGAAGGACAAAAACCCAGAAGGTGTATTGAAACAAACAATAGGATCACACGGTTACAGAAAGCTATTCCGATGTTCGATTGATACCGAGTGCTGATGTCGGCAAATGGCATTTCAGATGAGAGACCTTCAGCTGACATTAAGGATGCAGATCTGGACGAGCACATCTTGAAATTGCAGCGACCTGCAAAGTTGTTCATGAGTGCCATTTATGATCATGCAACTGTGTGGGGTGTTGTAAACTAGAACACAATTTATTCTCTGTGTATATTCCGATACAGCAGTCGAGCAGTTATACTTCTCAAACTGACCATTAAATTTGTCTGTTTTATAGCGGTTTCCTGCATAGTACGCTGAGTACCGAAAGAGAGAGGGCGGTGAGTGAGGAGAAGACAGCATGAGAGAGGGCGGTGTGGGAGAGTGGAGGTGAGGGATCTAGAGACAGATGAAACAAGAGAGAGAGAGGGGGGGGGGGGAGAGAAAAGGAGAGCGTTGGAAAGAGGGGAGGAGGGAAAGGCAATCCCTGGTGCACAGCTTGAGTTGACTGGCGGCGAGAAGAGAGGGCTGCAAAAAAGAGGAGAGGAGGAGAGAGAGAGCGGCGAGGAGTGAGCACGTCAGCGTGTGAGTGGCGTCTCTCATTAGAAGGTGCTGTCAGGGGCCACAGAGGGGGGACTGTAGAGACCCCACCCCCCTCCCCCTCCCTCCCCATTGGCCCCTGAGATCCAGCCGGGGAAATGATTGATGAGTGATTCCAAGATAAACAGGCGCCCCGGCCCCCATGGGCAGCCCTGCAAAATGATGCATGCGCCGTTATAAATAAAACTGTGAGAAGAAATGTAACAATAAACAACAAAACAATGCAAAACAACTGTTGGGTTTTCTTTTTTTTTTGGTTATTGTTACAGAAGACGCAAAGAGACCCAGCTATTGTTCTTTGCTTTGTTGAGAGTTTTTCTCTGTTTTTGTGTTCGTGGTTTAACGTTGCTGTGTGTGTGTGTGTGTGTGTGAGAGAGCAGTGAGCGCTAGGCTAACAAGGCTCACCAGCTGCCTGGATGGCTAAGCCCCCCTCAACAGTTACACTGCCTCCTCAGCATCTTGGGCAGGCGGCTTTCCCACTCACTCACTGTGAGGCACCAAACACAGAGGCAAACCTGTTCTCATTTGGGAGAGCTCCAAATCATAGCAGCTGTGGATGCGCATTGGAGTGTGTGTGTGTGTGTGTGTGTGTGTGTGTGTGAGAGTGTTTGTGCGTGCATGTGCGAGGGCGTGCGGGCGTGCATGTGAATGTGTGTTTGTATAGAAAACAGATGTACAATGTGGTATAGTTCATAGTCGGGATACATAACAACCCCACAATACACAAAAATACACAAAAATACACACGCACACACATTCACAAAAGCCATGTTCAACTTCTCACTAATTGTTGAGTAAGTTGTAAATGTTTTATGATACACTTTCTGTTAATGTTTAACGCTGAGCGCCAAATGCCTCAGTTACAAATCGAAGTGGAAAGGCAGATTATCATCAAATAGTTACATTATATCATTATGAGCCTACAGGCTGTGGTCTGGTGGAGGGAGGATGAATTATGAATGTAGTGTGAGGGAGGATCTTCTCTTCCCCTCGGGACTTCCAACACCACACAAGTGGATGAATGAGAGATAAGGAAGCCCCCCCCCTCCCTCCATCCCCCCACCCCCACCACCCTCATTCCTTACACACTGGCCTCCATGTAATTTACTCTGGGAGAAGGAGTGTCACTTTAGCTGCTCGCAGCTCACAGCACACACACTGCTCATTGGAAGAAATGTATGCTGAAGGATGCTTTGTTCATTGTCAAACTGTGCATACCAATGCTGAAAAACACCATAAAGAAGTCTTGTCATCTAAGTCACTGGTGCATTTTCTGCCTGGCGTAGACTCGTGTCGGGCCTCTTTGTACATCTCTAAAATGAGTCCCTGAGCTGTGGTGTAGCTTTGCCTAAAAATTCTTCTCATCTCCCTCTCTCTCTTTTTCTCTCTCTCTCTCCTGTCTCTGTGGATCCAGGCCGCAGAATGGCTCGATGATATTGTACAATAGGAAGAAGGTGAAGTACAGAAAGGATGGCTACTGCTGGAAGAAGAGGAAAGACGGGAAGACCACGCGGGAGGATCACATGAAGTTGAAAGTGCAGGGAGTGGAGGTGAGTGGGACGAGTTGACTTTGGATTCAGGAGGGAGTGAACGAGCAAGACAGGGAAAAGGAGGGAGAGGTGTGGGACGTTGCCCTCGCCCTGACACAGACAAACACAGGTCTAGCGTTGAGCTCTCCCCTGGCTGTAATGGAGACAGTCACATGCTGCAGCCGGCCCCTGTCTCCCAGGAGCCGCACCAAGAAACAATGCAGCACAACAATAGTTTTCCCTGGGAAGGCAGTGGAGTGGAACCGATTGTTTGTACCTTATTAAGGCTCTGGATGTTGCCTTTGCTCCAGAGAGCCTACATTAATCTTCCCGGCTCAAAGCTGTACTGTGGAGCTAGCATTCCCCTGCCTCGCTCCCAGTCGGCCCTCATACCAGCCAGCGCCATAAAAGGCCCAGACGTATCTGTTCCGGCTCACCCAGTCCCCGACCTGAGGTGGTGGCGATGCAGTGTTGGCAGTCTGCTTGATTTATCAGCAGTCCCACACATGAGAGAAGTCGGTTCCCCCTCCCCAGACACATCCACTTACTTTCTTCTCAATAGTTCTGAAGTTCGGGTTCTGGTCTCTCACAGGCTTAGCCACCAGCACTGATGCCAGGAGTGCAGGAGTTGAGATGGAGTAGGGTTGAAGATGTGAGGGTGGGAAATGTTGGTCCCTCATTCATGTGCGCACATACACACACATACATAAACACATGCACATTCACACACACACCTCAAGGAGTGATGCTAGACAGTGTGACAAAGACAAAGCTCAGGCATCCTCCCAACAGGGGACCCCGCTCTCTGTTTGTACTCCTCCAGATATTTGTCACTCAGAGAAAATGGCCTCTCCCTTCCCTCAGCCAGCTCAGTGTCATCTTTAGCCCTGCAATGCTCTGATAACTTGCTGGGACTATGGCTGTCGTCAGAAAACCTTTTTGGATCTTACATGTTTCTTTCCCATTGCCCTGACAGTCCTACCTTTACAGAAGGTTACTGCAACGTGGCAATGCTCAATAAGCACATAGGTTGAATATCACTTTGGAATTTGCTTTTCTTTATACCCACACAGTCAAATACATTTGATATGGATATTGAGTAATGGATTGGTGACTATCACAGTGTATTATGCCCATTAATGGCATAAGGAGCAGTCAGCCCGGTGGCTCAGACACACTCCCAAAGCATTAAACCTGTACTGTATAGAGATGAGATGGGATAAAGGGCGCACTGAGAAGTTAAATCATCGTGAGACACACAAATGAGTGCATGTCCACACACACACACACTCACACACACACAGACAGACTGGAGTCAACACTGTTCACCCAGCAGCCGGCAGCTGGGAAAGAGAATGACACTCCATCCTATGACTTTGCTCGGTGTGCTCCTATATGTTATAGCCACTCTAATTTACCAGAGGCTAATTGCTGCGAGGCAGCAGAGCCACTGCAAGGTGTGAAGGTGAGCTTAGCAGAGAGAGGAAGCATAAGTAGAACCTGACTCAGGACTGCAGCGCCACATGGGAGCTCATAGAGATTGGACCATATCCGCTGTTTCACATACTGTACACATACACAAAGTGCCTTAGGTCATTGCTGAGGCAGTGTTGTGTGTTTCGGTGTGTTCGTACACATGTCCATGTGAGTCTAGCAGCCATGAGATACCTGAGTCATTTTCTCCCTATCACACCCCTACACACACACACACACACCTGACAAAGAGGGGTGAAGGGGTGATCCATCACTGCTGTACCCAGGCCCAGAATGGGATCTATGACCCATCAGTCATGTTCAGCCATGTTTACTGTAAACACATATAAATGACTTGACCTCTGTCTCCTGTACAGGGACAATGGGACAAAACCCAGTCATCTCTGCTCGCTACTCTGCTCTACTAAAATCAAACTCAAATACAGAATTCATATCGTACAAAGAGAGAGACGTAACTTGAGTGTAACCACGCTTGTTTTACAGGAGGTCCCCTTGCATCGCTCAAGCTTTAGCCACTCTGGTCCCCCAGTTGTCCAGTGCTTATTAGCGGTTCTGTGGTTATTACATGGGCCTGGCTTAGTGAACAAAGAGGACAAGTGTTGTGGGTGGTTCAGGCTAGTGATGTTCAGTGGCTCCAGCAAGGGAGAGGCAGTGAGGCCGGGAGCAAGGGGCCTTCAGGGGCCCGCGAGAAGCAGCCTAGCGTGGCAGGAGTGGATGTCAGCGTGTGCTGCTGCTGTCCTGTCTGCTCTGCAGCGCTGGCTCAGCAGCCTGTGTAAACCAAGGCTCTCTCTCTCTCTCTCTCTCTCTCTTCCTCTCTCCCTCTCTCTCTCTCTCTCTCTCTTCCTCTCTCGCTCTCTCTCTCTCGCCTTTCACTGGCTTTTTCACTCTTGTGCTCTATTTGCACCCCTCTCTCTCCTCCTTGCCTTCCTGCCCTCTCCTCCCCCTCCTCCCTCCACTCCCCGTACAAGTCCACGGTCCAGACGGGCAGAACCTTGAGCTGGACGGTAATGCTCCCTGTTCCCTAAAATTGGAGCGCAGGGCGTGTTGCGGCATTAGCGCTTAACAGGCCGTGAAATAGCAGCCTGCCTTCCTGACGTCTCTCCCATCACTCCAGGTGAGCTGGCCAGACGGCTGGATAAATGAGCAAGCAGCACCCCCCTGCACCCAGCATGCATTTGGGGCACCTGAGGAGAGATGTCCATCAGTGATTATCTCACCACACCCTCCTCTTACTGAGCTCGGGTTGTTCACCCGCTCCTGGCTATGGCCAAACCTCCGTGGAGATCCATGCAACCACTCTAATGAGGATGTCCATTTGCTCTCTGTTAATCGGGCTCCTCAGGTGCTGCAGGTTGAGAGGCTGTGATTGGTTTCATTCTCCGACGGAGTGATGTCATCTCAATTCAGGCTGTAGGCCCTGTAGTGTGCATAGCTCTAGCATCCCCTGGCTTCTTGCTGTGAAATAGCAGATCTCGAACAGATCTGCTTTGAGAGACTCCAACTGAGCTCAGATCTGCTTCTAGTCAAGCTTTCATCCCCACCTCACCTCCCCTCTGATTAGCTGTTAATGCAGGCTCAACCCCCCCATCTCCTCGACTCCTCCGCCCCCTCCTATCCCATCTCCCCATTATTCCTAAGCTTTAATAAACTCCCTCAAACGCAGATCGATTTCTCTTAAGTGAAGGTGGCACTGCCTCTGACTTATTTCATTACCACAGGCTAATTATACCGATTGAAATGAGCTTCTCTCCTTAAGGTGTGCTGTGCTGCTTTGTGCTCCCACACTCCCCAGACCTTAATGCCAATACAGTTCCCTACCAATTCCCCAGCCCCCATCCCTTCCTCAACTCCACCCCACCATCCCTCCACCCCACCTCCTCGCCCTCCGCGCCTCCTAAATAATCAGGCAGTGCGTCCTCAGCCCTCCTAACTTGTCATTTCATGTTGGATCCATCCTAATGCGTGATTTCAGCCATGCAACTGTGCAATGAAGGAAGGTAATGGTGCATGCTGGTGGCTCAATCGCCTCTGTTCATTGATAATAATGAAGACAAATGTCAAAACGTTAGTTGCTAATGTTGTAATGGAGTGGACGCTAGTGGATGCGCTCCGGATGCTACACAGCGTTGGCTTCCAAGATCACATGACCTTCAACAGTTGATTTCTCTCTACACTGCAGTGTAGGGCTAGATAGAGGTTTTTTAATTGTCCAGAAATGTGAGATACTTTAAAATGTATATCTGAATTATCTCATGAAGAGTTTGTACTTTTTGTCTTTTAAAGAGAAGTTGTCTTTAGTTGTCCTTTTGATTGATGGCCTATATCATGGCTATTGTGAATAGCTGCATATCTGTGTAACAGTGTCAGGTGGTTGTGTGTGTGTGTGTGTGTGTGTGTGTGTGCGTGTGTGTGTGCGTGCGTGCGTGTGTGTGTGTTGTCAGTAGCAATAGCAGTGATTTTCAGATGCAGTGGCTGATATCACCAGATTGTGGGGCCAGATGTGAGAGGGCACTAAACAAACCCCTGTCTCTGAGAGGAAGTGACACCACGCATGCTTTCACGCCTGCCCCCGCTCCAAGTCAACTGTGAAATTAAGATCAGATTACTGATACAGGCAACGCCCTGAGGCAAAAAAAAAGTTATCTTTTTTATTTTCCATTTGTATTTAAACTTATAGACTGTCTTTTAAACAACAGTCACCTGCCTGGTCTGTAAAGACAGTAAATCGATTATCCATTGTCTTCCGTCTTCTCTCAGAGCTTGCTTTGTTATTCACTATTTTCTTCCTTTGCCTTGGAGCTCACGCAGCTTACCCTTCATTTCTGAATTACCTGAATGTGGAGGAGTTAAGACCTGTGTGTGATATTTTTAAAGAACGGTTACCATGGTTATAACTCCTAACCTTCTGCTCTCACGGAGAGTCAGTGAGTCGCATAGGCACAGGAAATACACCATTGTCGTGTTTCTACCGTGTCTTTTTCTGGCTAATATAAGGTAAACATGAACTGAGGAAGAGAGAATTTAGAGACCTTTATATATTATATTTATTTAGAAAATAAATTATTACTGAGACCTTTACAAGAAATTGCGGCATTTTGTTTTAGATATTGCTATTCACTCTGGTTGTTGTGTCATTTTTATCCGGCGTAGTGATCCTCTCCCCAGCACAATATCTTAATGGGGGTTGTTGTGTTGTTATTAATGACTGAACCAAGGCTTTCCCACATGAACGCCTTCCCCCAGCTTTGGGAGTGTCCACTGTACCCATGGTTTTCCTCTAAGCCCACTGTAATTAGTTTTTCCCCTCTTACTTCTCACAATTGCCGAATCACTCAGCAGCAGTTAAGCCCTTGTTCTGCCTTTCATGCTGACCCCGCTATCACTACTTCAATCCAACGGCAGGATTTGAGGGGATAATTTTGGAAGGGTTGCTGAAGGGAGCGGATGTATAAGAGGGCCTGTCAAAAAGCTGTGCATTATCGGCACTTTGCCTAATTTAATTTCCCACTTGTTGCCTCGTGTTGCTGTGTTGTCACGCTGAGGATCTCCACGGGGGGCCCCTACTTTATTGTGATGGGAGGGAGGAAATGTCCTCAAGAAAACGGCCTGAGAAATACTTAGTGTGTCGCTCAAGCTGAGGACTTTGACTTGTATTTATGGACTGAGTTTGATTGGGCCCCCCGCTGCCACTCCTCTCTCTTGAGTCCCGCTGAAAAAGGTAAACATGGCTCAGGAGATTACGCCTGATTTGTGCACGGCGGATGTGAGGAGTAGACACAATATGGTGGACAGAGCTGCCCCGTGGTAACATAGGCCCATGGCTCAGGGCTCCTGTGTTAAAACCAATGCGAATGAATCACGGCGCACTAGACCATAAACCCCCGTGATGTGGGGGAGGGCAGATGGCTTGTGGGGAGTCGGGGGTGCAGCGTTGCAGGGGGTGGGCAAACATTGCGTGACACAGTGGCTTGCTCTTAGCGTGTGATCTCCCCTCTTGTTTGGTTCAGTGAGCCGAATAGGGGCCCAGAGCAGCACGGGACCTGGGTTTTATGTTAATGGCCAACTTTCACCGAGGCCTTGCTGCCCTCTCTCTGACACGGACCAAAGTGCATTAAGTCTCTCCAGAGATGCATGCTGCTCAGGCCAGAACCAAAACACCCCTACCACGTGATGCACTGAGTATGTGCTAAAAGGCCCAGCATGGATAACTGGCATGATTACAGTTTGTAAGTCTGCAGTTATTGTATTTGTCATTATTCTCCAGCTGACAAAGGAAAAGCTTTTATGTTGGATTTATACAGTCTCTTCAAAGTAGATCTGAAAGGAACAAGTTCAAAGTGGAAACTCTTAAGCAGGTAGTTTTAGCCTCACTCTTGCTCTTAACTCCCTCATGTCAGAGTGCAAGTCCTCAGCAAAATCTCTGTTTAATGATGTACATCAGGCTTCTCGTTGACTCACACATGCGTGAGGCTTGGTGATGTCCACGGGCCAGGACCAAAGGGTCAACCGAGGTCTGGCTATCGAGCGGAATCACAGAGTGGTTTTCTATTCTTGAAAACCTGTAAAATGCATTATATAGATTGCGGAAAATGCCGTGGATGGCTCTTAGGGATATGCTCTTTTCTGAATCTATGAGTCTTTCTTTCCCCCCCCCCCTCTTTCTTTCTCTCACGCTGCCCTCTTTTCTCTCTTACCTCTATGTGCTTCTTCCCTCTGAAGAGGCTTGCTCGCTCTAATGCTCCCCCTTCCTACAAGGCTGTTCCTGTAGAAAAAGGCAGATCTCTATGTCAAGAAAGGCAGCTTCCTCAGATCCTGTAGGCATTGGCAAGTCCTTCTCCTCTTCCCCCTGCTGGCCTTGGAACACTTGGTTCCTTTCATCTCTTTCAGATAGGGAGCACAGCATCAGTGTTTAGGATACTACTCAGGTGCCAAGGGCTTGAAGGTGGAATCACTCAGGGAAGTTATCTCCTGTTAACACAATAAAAGCAGCACATCTGGCCCCAAATTTCGTAGGATTTTTTTTTCTGCCCCATCTGCAGAAATGTTCACATATTGATATTTGCAGCGAGATGAATTTGTTAACACTCCAGCATCTGCAGCGTATATCTGCTCTCTTGCTCATCAGCTACCTTTAATATTTTTAGCCTGGTTATTTATTCTGCTGGCTACTGTACACGGCCCATGCATTATTAACCATCAGCACAGAAGTTTAGTAAGTAATTTGCTGCTGTGTTACATTTAATAACTGCAAAATCAAAACATACCAATATTCCAACATCCACTCTTCAAAGGAGGCATAATGAGTGGAGCTGCAGAGTTCAAAGAGAATGGTAAAGTGTTTGTATAGGATTATATACAGGGGTGAGGAACTGTGCTGTGATATTGAAGGGATTGATATTTCACATGAAAGGGCACTAAAGAGGAGTTTAACACAGGAAACAGGTTTAACCCTTCTGCTCTGGGCAACAGAGGAAACACTTACACAGATAAAAATGTTCCCTCATTCACAGCCTTGGATGTTTTGTACAGTCACAGCTTCATCTCTTCCTTCTATTTGTCTTATACCGATCATCTCACCTTCTGTTTGTCTTGCACTGTATGTCTCTCTTATTCCATCCCCGTCTGATATATCTGTGCTAACCTTGTTCTTTTCACAGCGATCTGAATTGGATGTTCCCACCTGTGTACTGTATATTACATGCATCTTTGTCCCCCCTTTTTCTTCAATTCCCATTGATTTTCAACGCTGTTTCCTTTTGAGGTTCTTTGGTTGTTTTTTTGTGTTGTTTTTTTTTTGTAGCTATTGTTGAAATGAAAGTCAGCAACAGACGTCTGTGGATAGATTTCCATTATACATACAAATGTGGAGAGAGAATGAGTCATTTGTTTAAACCCGAGGGGGTGCTGAGCTTGTTCTGCCTTGTGTGACGACACTGGTCCCCTGTTAATGTCACTGTCACCCACTAATGATGCATGCACGCCGACAGATGTGCAGACATGCACAGATTCCTGCACACACATCCTCTAAGACAAATGATCACATCTATGTTTGTTTATTTCCACTGAAAGCATGTCAGGGAAGACTCCTCTTGTTATTATTGTATGTACGGCACATATCTGAGGCACACTCAATGTACACATAAACAGGTATAGCAAAATCTCATTTTATAAATGGAGCCTGTTATTGCTAAAGAATGATGTTTAAAGAGACTAGAAAAGTCTCCTATATGATAGATGAAAATGGGATAGATAAAAATGAATCAAAAAGACTAGACTGTGGAAAATAAAACACTGATGAAAAGGAGAGGAGGGAGAGAGAGAGGCTTAGAAGGTGGATGGATGGTAAGGGAGGAGGGAGGGAGAGGGGAGTGCTGAGCGGGGAGGAGAGAGAAAGCTGGAATGAACGATATATAGCCTCTGGCAAACAGAAAACAATTGTTACACTGCCTCCCATAACCCACTTCAACCTTAAACAGCAGATTTTTTTCACTCAATTAATTTCTACACATTGGAGCAGGGGCCTTGGCTGAAGCTGGGCTTTTATGTGCTCCTGCTGCTACTACTGCCTGTACACATCTCTCTCTCTCTCTCTCTCTCTCTCACTTTCTTACTTTCTCTCTCTCTCTCTCTCTCTCTCTCTCTCTTTCATTTTTTGTCAGAAAACTCTGCATGGGGATGGACTGGAGCACACTGAGGGATGAAACCTGAATAAATAGGGAAATAGCACGTCTTGTAAAAATAGCACACTGGCATCAACGAAATACAATCGAGGAAAACTATCATTTGATCTTTTCTTGAGACAGGAAATGCCTTTTAACCTAGTTCTTGGTATAACCGAAGGCACCCACATTGCAGAGCAGAGCTGTTGCAGAGCTACACATATACTTCTATTACATCTATTAGACAGTTGAATTCACCCTTGTATAGCTCAGTGATTGTCATGCCTCACGTCAGATGCATTTTCTCACATTATGTGTAAAGCTGATTGAAAGCTTTAAGAGAGTCAAGTTTGAATGTTGATACTAATGAGAAACTCCCTTAAGAAGATTTACTGGAAGAATCCTAATGGGAAAACTATCTGATACATTGATTTTTTAGCTCTTGATTATTAACAGTGTGTTTGTTTTGGCCGCGAGAGCTCTCCTAACAGGTATTAGCTTGAGCTGACACAAAATCACCCAGCGCAAATACACGTGACATCTCAGACACAAGACAACAAAAAACACTTTCTTATTATCCTTCATCTTGTAGGCATTGCCAGATAAAAGACAAGTTCCTCCTCTCTGATCAAATGAGGATAGACTTTATGGAGGTAATAAACAAACACACACACACACACACACACACACAGCCACAGTAGCCAACCGGGCCATGGTGGCTCTATCTGGACAGCAGGTTGACTCGCCTGAGGGCAGAAAGAAAGACAGAGAGCAGGCAGAGACAGATGGACAGATAGATAGGGGAGGGCATGACTGAGCTGTGTCTGTGTGTGGTGAGTGAGGGCCAGTCGGAACAACATGAATCATGGCTCCAGTTGAGAGAGGAGGAGATCGGATCAATAACAGCCCAGAGGAGGGATGGAGGGAGGGAGGGAGGACACAGGAGTGGTTCATCACTGGACCACCCTGACTCCCTGCCTGCTTTTTTTTCTTTTCTTGTTAGGCTGGAGGTTGTAGTTCAGTTAGTGTACTGGGAGAGGAACCTGCTCATGACATGCTTATGAGTATTGATGCTTCACATGAAGCGTTGTGTTGAATACTATTCATGGTCACACTGCACAAGGAAGTGTAAGGATACTCTCTGGTCATTTCACTACGTTGGACTGCCCTGCACTTCATCCAATGAGATACTATTAAATTACAATCGAAAATAAAGTAACAGCATGATGAGTTTAATTGGTGTTTCACTGTTATCGTCTTAAAGGAAACACTAAACGATTCATTCATCTTGCTTTACCCTTGAAGCCACTGGACGTGTTTGATTGGTCGTGTGCAAATGTGGTTCCCTGTGTGTAAAGGTGTGTGTTATTGCAGGGGGAGTGCTAGGCACAGCAGTGGTCACTTCTCATTAAGTGACCACGCGGGCCCGGGGGAAGGGCTTGTTTTTTACAGAGTACACGTGTGCCAGGAGCAGCAACAGTGTAGTGGTCAGTGCCTGGATCTTTAAACAGCTACATACACGGGTGTGGAGCGGCCAGGCTCTCCCCTCCACCATCGCGGAACAGACAAGCAATTTTTCTCATCCCTCCTTTTTTTTTTTTTTTTTATATAATTTGGTCGATAAAGGTGAAGGACGTTTCATCGCTATTTCTCCCCTCCCAACTCCCTCCTCCTCACGCGCTCTGCTCTGTCTCAGAGTGAAATCCCGAGATAAAGCTCGGCAGCGCTCCGTGTTTAATGGAGCTTAATCCCACAGATTTGAGATACGGAGCTGTGAGGTAATTCCCCCGTGCCCGTCTTCTCTAACACAGCGTGGTCATGTGACGAGCCCAATACAGCCCCTCGCTAAAACACAAAGACAAACAGACAGATGGACAGACTGACAACAAAAAGAACATTACTCTGCCCAAGGACAAATATGTCTTTTCTTCAAACAATCTCTCAGAAAGAGGTCATATTTTCCTCATTTCCTATTTCCTATTTCCTATTTATTTATTTTTGCCATGCTCTGTGAAATGTAGCCATTCCTTTTGACCAGAGGTTTAAAATGTTTACTTTTACTGTTACATTTCCTCTTCGTGGGAGATTTACAAATTAAGCTGCAACACAGAGAAGATGAATGAGTCAAAGTGGTGAATTTAGGAAGTCACGACCGAAAGCTTAGTGCCCACAGACAGAACTCCAGCCGCAGCATCACGTCAGGAGACCGCGGAGAGTTAAGGGGGATTGACTTGCTCGAGACTGTTCGGAGCAGCCCTGTGCTGGGAAGCATTATACCCACCAACACTCCTCCTTAAGTGATGAGCTGACACTAAGCAATTTACTATTCACCCTGCCAGTGAAATTATTTTCAATCCGAGTGCATAAAGCTCCCTTGGCAGGCAATACGCCAAGCCCTCTTCTTCCAGCTGACACTTTTTGTTTGAGAATAGCCAATGCATGGTTCAATTTACCCCAAGACCTGCGTGTCAGGCCGGGCTTGATGTGGGCTGCCTTGTCAGTGTGTAAAACAGTCCACATGGACGATGGGAGAGCAGCACTGGTCATTATAAAGAAGTTACTGAATAGGGTTGGACAGAATGTGCGCGCTTACCGGGTAGTGCTTGGTTTGTATATGAAAGGAAGTAGAAAACAGAAAGGAGGAACCAGGCAGAACCACTTATCTAATCAGTATCACTATGAAGCCCATGTGGACTACATGCTGCTCTCTCTTGTCTCCTCTCATCCTCATTTTTCTCGCTTCTCCATTGTTTTCCTTCCGTCCTCTCCTCACTCTCCTCCTCTACGTCCCTCCTCAGCTCCCCCTCCCCTCCTCTCTGTGTTGCCTCACGGGGTATAAGACACCTAATTGTCTGGGGAGTGGAGGCGCACGGTAGACTGAAAAACACAGAAACAATGTATAGCTATTGTCTAAAACAAAAACAGTGGGCTTGGACACATGAAAAAGACACGCACACACACACACACACAGGTATCAGGAAGGTGTGTGTTTAGCGGTGTGTGTGTGTGTGTCTGGCAGGTGAGGGGGCACATCGTCCTCTATAGTTGCACTCTCCCTGGCACTGTCACTTCAAGGTCTCAATCTCTTGCCATCCCGGGCCCCCGACCACTGCCAACGCGGCCTATCCTCCCCTGCCAAGGTCCTCTTCCTTCTCCCTCTTCCTCCCTCGGCTACGGCTCTCCCCCTCTCCTCCTCTGCATAATTACCCGGGTAATTGTGGAGTAATTGACTGCATCACCTGCTCCTAGGCAGCTCTGGCGTTGTTTAATAAACAGCTGGAATGCACGCCACATGTTGTTGGAGGGAAAGAGGAGGAACATATTGGGGCCGGGGAAAGAGAGTAGGAGGACTTAAAGGGATGGAGGTGGCGAGAGTGTGTGCCTGATAGTTTCCTGACACAGACAAACCGTTATAACATTGGCTAGGCTCGTCCTGCACTCATTATGCAAGGTGCCCATATTATTGCCTATGGAAAGATTAGTGAGAGAGGGGGTAATGAGAAGAGGAGATGGATAGATTCAGAGACAGACCGAGGAGTAGAGAGAACGGAGAGTGAGAGAGAGGAGGTCTGAGGTATGAGAGAATGAGATGGATAGATGGAAGGTGGGAGAGAGAAAGGAGGTAGAGAGAGCGAGAGAGCGAAAGGAGCGAGAGAGAAAGCGAGGCGAACCGAGGCTCTCAGGGCTAATGACATTAAGGAGCTCTGATGAATCGACACCCGTCGAGTGTTATTGACGTCCCCTGAGCCTGCCCAGGCAGAGCCAGCCTCCCAGCCCAGGTCTTGGCGAGCCCCGCTCCTCAATTAGACCGCCTGATTAGATTCCCTCGGTCGTGCCCTCTCACGGGGGTGAGCAGGGTGGCATGATGGATGTGACGGGCGGAATGATCAGAGGCGCGTGTTACCCATGCCCCGCCTGGGGGGGCAGCAGGCGATGGGTTTGACCAGTCGTTGCGGGGGCGTGTGGGCAGAGGGCAGGGGTGCGGTGCAAGTGTCTTATTGAGGCTGTCAATCATCGCTGCTTACAAGATAGAGGCGATGTCTCCGCGCAGAGATCCACAGGAGTAATTACTATTCCATCTTGGTTGGCATCTCGATATATGAGGCTGCTCACAATCATTGACCTCACGTGGCAACCCATCTCCATCTTTGAAATCACTTCAAAATGCCCCATTTACATACGCTATCTTTCACTCATTTATCCTTCCGAGAGGCCATCAGGATGAAACTGTGCTCAGAGGATATATCTGAGGTGAGGCTGTGCATGTGTACCGGTGTGAAGTTAGTGCTCGGTTATTAATTTAGCAAAGAATAGACGAAACATGTCAATTCTTTGGAGAAGTTAGACAGTTTTGCGATCATCCCTGTTCCTACACTAGGCCCAAACGTTGAAGAGTTTGGCTAGGATATGTCCTTAACCCTATTCTCTCCATTTCCTTGTGGTGACAGTCTCTCACAACCATTCATCAACATCTTGGCTCTTGTGGCGCAAAAAATGGGGCAAGTCAGGTAAGTGTCCCAATTCAGCAGTTTTGAAAGGCAGTAACTAATGATATCTCAGGAACGGGGGCTGCTGCTGTTTCCCTGAGAACTTTCCTTCCTGTTCCATTGTGTTTGTGTGGCTGGATAGCCAGCTAATGGTCTGTCTCTGATGAATTAGGGGGTCTAACACCCTCCAAACACACTCTCCCAAGGTCAGAGCAGCCCACAGATTACCATATCCAGGGGCTTTAGCAATCTAACACAGCCTCAAGTCAGCTGGATGACAATCGAGTCGAGCACACAAGAGGATAAAGGAGTTGCGGGGTGGTGGTGGGGGGGGGGGGGGTGGTTTGGCTTGAAAGGGTTTGGCTTGAAAGGAAGAAATTGCTTTTAAAGTGGAGAAAACCTGCAATGATCTCTGCCGCTGATGTCCCCAACAGTGCCTGTGACGCCAAGTGTCCATTTGTGCATCCCTCTCAGTTAAGGCGCTCTTGGACTTGTTCACTTGACAATGTTATCCTTTTGCTTTATTGAGAGCTGTTATTCACCCCTCCAGTCTGTGTTAGGGAGTGCTTACAAAAACCTCTTACACCCGGCAAAGTGCTTACCGAATGTGCTCTGCTGAAACACTTCCATATTTCTTCACAATAGCACCAAGTTGTTTTCAAACACACACAGGGTATTATGCTCCATTATGCAGCGTAACGTATTGTATTATGCATTATATTGCTTTGAAAGGGACCCTGGCCGCTGTGTCAGCCTTCAGGTGGACACAGTCACAAAGACACAGAAGAAGAAGAAGACAAATTCAGATTTACACACACACACACACACATGCGCTCACGGAAGCACACAGTCACACATAAGGGCACGCACATATCCACCCACACCCTTGCCATATGTGTCTACAGGGAGCTGGCTAAAATGTCAAGCTATGTGCATGGCTGCCTCCTGCCGATGCCTCTCTCCTTATTTCACAGCAGCACCTGGTGGTGACAAAGAGCACAGGGGAGAGAAACTCCCCTAGACGAGAGAGAGACGAGAGGAGAGGAGACGGAGAGGAGACGAGAGAGGAGGAGAGGCCAAACATTCCCCAGACAATCAGCCCCTCCCTGTCCCATCATGTCCCGCTAGCCTGTCAATCCAACTCAGGGCTGCTTAATTTCACTTTGAATTGACGACGTTGGAGATCCTGCCAAAGTTTTGAGGGATTTTAGACATAGTACCAAAGCCAAGGAGCATAATGAATGAAAAGCCCCTTCCCAAATTGATTTCAAACTAAATCAAACCCCAGTATTCAATTATCTGCCACCAAGGAACTTTAAAGTTGTATAGGCAGAGAGCGAGAGAGAGAAAGAGAGAGAGAGAGGGGGTGGGAGGGGTCGGAGAAAGTGAGGAGAAGGAAAGAGGACGGTCGGAGCAGAATGCAAATGACTCCCTGCGTGGTGTCAGAACAGGTGGCCCAGTGGTAGCGCCGGGGCTGATGAATGAGCTGTTGAAGTGGAGCCCAGTGCTACCGCTAGCTAGTGGCAGCTCCAATTCTGCCTAGTTAAGCATTTGGCCCCCTCTGCCAGGGAGGCTTAATTGAAGAAATCATCACAGGGACCCGGGACAGATCTGGTGTTGCTGGGACCAAATTGTCTGTCTGCCTAACCAGACTGTAACGTCGTAATGGCGTGATAAAATCCGTCCGCTAATCACAAGAAAAATGTTTCATTACGGCCTCCCAGACCTGCAGCGCCGCGTTCCTTACGAGCTGTGGCGTGCGCAGTGTGAATCGATTCAGATCGTCATAAGTTAAGGTGTCATTTCAATTTGTTTATTTTATTTTATTTTTACTCAGAGGCAACATTGTTGTGCCCCGAGTGCTTCGGTGTTATCCAGCTTTATGACAGTGTGTGTATCATTCCTGCACAGATATCACTATGAGGCACAATGTTCACATTTTGGCAACATTCATTTGTGACATTCTTCCTTCCTGTGTAATATGCAATCCAGTCTGTTACAGCCTGTTAGACATTATTTGTGTTCACACCAGACAAGCAGACCATTGGACAGGCAGCATAAGGAACGCACCGCCGTCGGTTAGTGGCTCATTGTATCAGAGAGCGAGGGTAATTATTGGTAAATTACAAAAACCTGTCCTGTCAGCGATATCAAGCGCAAACCAGTCAAGCCGTTGACACCGCAGTCGCATTCCACAAAACAAGTAGCCTTTGGCCCCCCGCTGCACCTGCGCACAGTCTATCGGATGTTTGGCTCAACTAATGGATGCCTGGATGCAATTAGAACGCACTATCTCTGAAATTAGGCCTGCCACGGTGTTAATTACATAATTACTGAAGATGTCAGCTCTACGCGGGAGGGTGGAAGGAGGGGAGGCAGAGCTAGAGGGAGGGAAGTTGCTTTCAGGGGTGAACTATAGACGCTTCTTTGATTCATGATGCCGGCTTTGTGGAAAATATCGCCTTTGCCAAGTTAATTTTGAAAAGGCCAGCATATTTGGGCAGAGACAATCAGCCTGACCTTTCTGAGAACAACCCCAGTTTTCACTCTTTCTTTCTTTCTTTCTTTCTTTCTTTCTTTCTCCCCTCTCATTCATTGTCTCCCCCTCTCCTCCCTGTGTCTGGCGGGGCTGAGATGCGTGCCCGTTGACAGCGGCGTCTGCTAATAGAGACTGCCTCTGTTTATCAACACATCCCGCTGATGAAGCGGCCGTCCCGTTTCTGTTGGAATATTTGTACAAATTTATTGGAGACTGCTCTCATTAGACGCGGGTCTTTGCTAGGAAACAAGTATTCTTCTAGTGCAGACAGACAATTGTATTCTCCTGCCTGTGTACTTCACTAATCAAGGCGATGCAGATGACTTCGCTGCTGTTCTGCGTGCCGTTATATCACGCCGATGATTGGAATATCAATTCATTCCACAGTCGCAGCCTTGTGGCTAATTTGCTGTGGCCATATATCAAATATGTCATGAGAATAAGGAGCCGCACTCCCCTTTCAAACAATGTGGAGCAGAATTTGTCATTTCCCATTCCCACACGCAACATTTGGGCTGGAAAACTGAGGGGTCGCGTGTGTGTGTGTGTGTGTGTGTGTGTGTGTGTGTGTGTGTGTGTGTGTGTGTCAAGAGTGCACAGGCGTGTGTCACTGCGTTCGTTGTGAGTGTGTTTGAGTGTTTGTTGCTAGCATCAGGACCGCAGACAGGCAGGGTGCGACGGGGCCAGGGTGTCCCAAACGAGATGCCACTCTCTGACAGACGGGGGGGGGGGGGGGGGGGTCCTCCATCACAGCTGTTTCGGCCCAGACACAACCCCACCACCACCCACTCCATCCTTCTTCCCACCCCCACCCCCCATCCACCTGTCCCATGTCAGTCAGAACAAACTCTCTTTCTCTGACCAGACTTTCCAATGAACAGAAACATCGTCTACCTCCACCCTGCTCTCCGTTATACACTCCGCCCCATGCCTTGGTAGTCTGCTGCTGTTTTCACAGGAAATTAGCCAGACGTCCCCCGAGGTGTATCTGGTGCGTAGCAAGAGATCTGTCCTGTCAAGGTGTTCCACAGCTTTCATTCGCTCCCTCTCTCCCTCTCTCCCTCTCTATCTATCTATCTATCTATCTATCTATCTATCTATCTATCTATCTATCTATCTCACTCCCCTCTTCCTCCCTCTCCATCCATCTGACCCCCTGCAACTGCACCGTCATCTCAGTCTTATCCCGTCTGGCTAATCCATCAGATGGACACCTTGGAAGGGCGCGGAGAGTGACACTGTTGTCAAAATCCGACCAGTTCACTTCAAACACGGGAGTTTGGAGTTTGGAGTCCGATGGATCCCCGTCTGAGCTGCAGTACGTGAGCGGTGTTTTCGCTCCGTGTTTTATCCAGAATCTGCATAGTTTGTCTTTGACCTAATGGAGGTGTGAAGTACGCCAGAGAGGTGGTTTGACTATTCAGTGGGATGATCTCAACAGAGCCCTTATGAATACGTATAATGTTCGGGAGGGTTTTTTTTTCTAGAGGTGATCTCAAGGTCAACTGTCGGTCCTTCCCTCCGTTCTTGTCACTCAAAAGAGTTTGTCGGCGTCGTTCTTCTATTTCTGTGTGGAGGATTATAATGATGTGTTGCCCCCTCCAGTCCCAGCCTGTATTTTGAGAGTTGTGCTCTAACCCTTGCCATACAGGAACTGACATCACTCTCCAGGGGGGTATGATTACCCTGGCCTAAGCTGGCCTAGCCCAGTCCCTCGCTGCTCCACGGGCAGCAGAACTTTACGACTCTTTGGCCAGAGGCACTGTATTTATCACACCTTGTTTTATGATCGCCATAAAAAAAAGTCCCTTGATGAATTTGATGGGCTTATGAAAACATTTCCATCCTGCCAGCCTGTAACGGTTTCAGAGGGAGAGACGACTTCCTCCATCACCACATTCTGCCTTAGGCCAGCCTGTCAGCCAATCAGAACACTTTGCCGCCTTCTTGTTCTGCTAAGTTGTGTGCTCCAGGTTGAAGCGATGACTTAAAGCCGAGTAGTGAGTGACACTGTGTTAACTTGTATGTTTTTTCTAAGACTGTCAGAGGTCCACGAGCCAGTTCCACTCTGCATCTCTTTCTGGACCATCTTCCGTCCATACAGGAGTGTGCCCACTTTCCACAGAGATGGGTATAGGTGACCTCCCCCATCATCACTCCAGGGTTTTAAGGACAGTTAGGTTTAAGCGGTGGAGTGAGTCATTGAAATAGGTCAGATAGTGGCCCATTTTCGCCTCTCCACATGAGAACAGAAGGTGGACGTCAGTCACAGTGGGGGAGCCCAGGGAGGAGCAGCACCCCTCGGGAGCTGTCCCCAGTAAAGAATTGCTGAAGCAGGGAATTCAGTGGCCCAAGACTCCTGCAACACAAAGGACTGTCCTCCTGCTCTGGCACACAGGGGACGCAGTCAGCAAAGTGCCTCTTACAGCCAAGACCAGAGCACTGGATTCATTGTGTGTCTTTTGTGCTCTTAACGGCTCTGCCCCGCTTTTCCTTTTTTTCTCTCCAGCCCAGGCAGACACTTGAGAGGTGCCAGTGAGGGATGGCACCCATTTATGGGTGTCTGACACAGCATCTTACAATTGCCCATTAAAGGCTCATGATTGGCTTAAAAGAAAAAGTCTGATGTCTGGTTCTGGTGCAGTGGACAAAGGAGTTTCTCTCTCAAAGTAAAATGACAAAAGTTGGGCCTGTGACTTCAGGGCTTTTAAAGTGAAATGATCTCCACTCAAGCGGTGTCTGCCTATTTGCAGTCTAATGTGATAATGGCGAGGTGTTTTGCATTGTAGATAATGTGGCATCCTAACAGGATGGATCTTAAGGGAGCCGTGTGATGCTATGTGGTTTGGTGGTGGACAGGCAGTTCCCGCTGCTGGGCAGTGATTAATAAGGCCTCCCTCCCCAGCTCTAGACCTCATCAGTTCAGGGACTGGAGGCTGGAAACCTTCAGCTGGCTGATCCACTGAGGATGTGTGTTGACCAGTCAGCGTCGCTCTGATGCTCTCAGTCTTTATTCCCAGTGTGAGCCCACTGGAGGAGAAAGAGACATGCACACCCTGCACACATACATGCACATGCAGTCCATGGCCAACCATGAATATACCATGCTCATGCCACTAGACACATTTGAAGCCTCACTTGAGAGTTGGGTGAAGGTGTGTGTGTGTGTGTGTGTGTGTGTGTGTGTGTGTGTGTGTGTGAGAATCTTCCGTGAGCTTACACCTCTTCATACTGTTGGCTGGCCCATGAAATATTAACAGTGGCTGCCTCCCCTCTGAATAAGCCAATAGAGTAGTAAAGGGTGAGGTCTGTCTCATACAATGTTTAATGCATGCCCCTCAGGGCCTCAGCTTGGTCTGAAAAATAGGGCCTAGTTCTTCACCCTCTCACTTTCTTTCTTTCTTTCTTTCTTCTTTTCTTTCTTGCTGCTTTTATTGTTTCACACAGAGCATCTTATTCTCATTTTCTTATTCCCTTTCTCGCTCTCTCAACCTGTCTTTACTCCCCTCAGCTGCTAGAGGGAAAGAGAGAGAGAGACGGAGAGAGAGAGGAGAGAGAGCGAGATGGTGAGTGGTGGGATTCAGTGGGCTATATGTCCAGATGGCCGGTGTGTTGGCTCCTCCACCTCAGCCTGTTCTCTGTCCTCTAGCTGTGTTTTCACAATGTGCACAGAGGAAATAGCTCTTCTATGGCGATCTCTGTTTTATGAGGCATGCAGGTGCTTTCTCATCTGTTCACTGTTTTTTACCCGCCGCCATCGCAAACTTTCCCTCCCACGGCAGAACAGCAGACCACCCTTATAAAGGTGGCTATTATAAAAAATAACAGAAAGCATGAATAAATGAAACAGATGCTCAGCTATATATTTTTATTGGTGTTGGGCTGAATAGTAGTCCCCGTTTTTTTTAAGGGAGATTGAACCTAAACATGCTGATTTCCTGTTCCTCACTGCTAACAGCCTTCATAGTTTTGAAGGTATTTCACCCCCCTCCACCACTGGAGTCTGACACTGGCGATAATATCCCCAACCCATGTGCTTTTGCACACCAGTTATTCCTTAACCCACGACCATTTGGATGTAATTGATTGAGCCCCTTTCCAGAGCGCCTTACAGTACTTTCACTTGGCACAGAGTACAGAAAAAACCATTCCAATCTAATTAAACTGAAAGAATATCATTAGGCTTCTTAATGATGATGAATGTATAAATAATAATAACATTTATGAAGTATTAGGGTATTAGAGTTCTAGTTGGACGTGAAATTATTCTTTCAGTCCAGGTAGTGCAGCACATTGTTATAACAAATAGCAGTCCTCATTACTCATGTCATCGGCTGCAGTGTTAGAGATCCAGACACATTGGGAATCCATTTTATCTCTCAGGTTGTCCTCCGCTTGATTTTCTCCTCTTTTTCAACTGCAGGACATGCGGCGGTCCACTCAGCCCTGAAAGCCGCTGACAGAAAACTCTTTGTAGCATTCTTCCTGTTGACTTTTTGTTTTTCTACCCTCTCCCCCTCCCTCGTGTTAAAACAAATGGCAACCCGAAGGAAGCCGAAAGAAAAAAAAAAGTGCGGAAAAGTTGACATTTAGCTTAAATGGAGGTGGAGTGGGCCGCAGGGATGCAGCCGTAACGACACGGGAGAGACGGCGGCCTCCTCTTTCTCCTCGTCCCGCTAAAACAAGATTTATGGTCTCCTGAATCCCATCATATTTTAGCGGCTGATGTGCACTGTGGGTGGTTTATCTGGGATTGAGGGCTTTGCTGTTGAGCCAATCACTTTGGGCTTCTGTGACTTACAGCGGTGACACGCAACAAGAGGTAGAGAAAGGGATACTCTAATGGGGAAGGTGGTACAGCTCCTTGTTTATTTCTCTGCCTTTATCCCATTCTTCTCTGCCCTCTTCCCTCTGTCATGACACAATCCCTCCTTCTAAGCCCGCATGGCCGCAACATAACAAATGTTCTCTGCAGATGCAAACATTTTTTATGCTTCCTGACGTTTGATGTGTTTCCCTAACGACTCATAACTCAAAACTCAATTAAAACAGAACAAATTGTGGTGGAGGGAAATGTCAAGGAGCCAAATAACAACCCAAACGTCAACTTTGGTGGGCTCTTCAACTAAAAATCCCCCCTGTCAACGTGATGGGATTTGTTGGGAGGAGTGCGGGGAGTCGTAGCACCCAGAATGAGATATCCTACATTCATCTCTGCCTCCTGCCCTGCGTGTCATTGCTGTACCCTCTCCTTCTTCCTCTCACCACTTTCGTCTGGCAGTGTAATTGACAGGCTTCAGCAGTTAAGACCTCCAACAGCTCTTTCTTCATTTGGAGACACTTTGTCGGTTTTAATCAGGGCTTTAATTGGCAGGCTGGCAGTGGGTGAGTGGCACCAGGGGCTGGGGCGTGGAGGGGACACTGACTTTCCCAAGATACTCTTCCTGTCTTTCCTTCTCCCTGTCTGTCTCTCTGTCTCTCTCTCTCTGGCTCTCATTTCCTCAGTATAAGACCACATGATTTTAAGTGATACAACTACGTGTTTGTGCATCTATCTGTCTCTCTATCTACTCTGTGTGCATATTGTATATCTTTGTGCATATCTATAAACTTGCTAAGTCAATCACACACACTGTTAAACATAGATAAAAAAATACTGTGTGCAGATGGCATTACTGATACCATAAACATGGATGAACCCTACTAACAGCACATCTGTATCCTCAGATCTGTGTGAACAGGGATGGGGGGTGAGGGGTTGGGGTCCTGTGGGTTCTGCGGTGTGGTGTTTGAACTAGGCTAGTGTGTGTGGCTGCTTTTTTGAGTCCTATATGGCAGCCAGCAGGACAGGCCAGTATGTGCTGTGCTCTCCAGGAGAGTCCTGCCAGCGTTTGCTGAATCTAGGACACCAGGACGCTTGTCTCTGATTCTCCCTCCCACTGAGGTGTTAGTAATGCCAGGGGACAGGCTAGAGCGGATTGAAAAAGAGTGAAAAATAGGTAGTGGAAGGTAGTGGGAGACAGAGAGAAGTATAGAGAGGTTGACGAAAGAGAATATGTCCCAGAATCCTTTGACAGAATCCTTTGTTGACAACCGAAGCCCTACTTTTGATCCTGGCACAGCAAAGCCTTGAATTGTCTGTCATTTTGATGACATGACAGTTAATGTCAGTCTTGCGTGTCTAAAAGCGTGCTTGTGTGCTAGTTTAGTTGTGTGTTTGTGCATCTGTGTCGAAGTGCAGCACTGGCTGAAACAAAGCTCCCTATAATCAACAAGCACCCTGTGTATTTGCCAGGCCAATTAAGAGTCATTCATTTGCTAATGAAGGCCCTGTTGAGGTCTAAACTGCTCCTAGGGGCATGCAGACATGCAGTCAGCACACACGCAACCCTCAGCAAAGCTCAGTGCCACCAACATAGTCATCAGCCAGTGCCCGCTACCGTGCCCGCGCCTTGCGCTGCCCACTCAGCACATCTCACCAGCAGCCCCTCAACACTAAAAAGTATAATTGAATTCATTATTTCCTGTTTTATGACTTGTTCCGCTGTGGTTTTAATTTGTCCTGTAAAAGATGAGGCAGGCAGGCAGTTCCTCTGCCTTGTCTTCCCTCCTGTTCCCCTCTCCCAGGCTCCCTAGTTCTGCTCCCAGGCTCAGGGTTTTATGAGGCGGGGGTCTCCTGTGTCGTGGGAGCCGTCTCTACCACTAATCAACCCCTCAAGGTTGCTACCGCCGTGCCATGCAGGAGGAGGTAGGGATAGGCTGCCAAATAGCACGCCTAGCTAGCTCTTTAATGGGCTAACTGCTTGACCTTCACAATGACTCCATCCTAACTCCACTCTGAAGAGATGGCCCATCCATGTATTGATTTAGTCATGAGAATATAATCTGAAAACATTTCCGTCAATATTTCCTCACCGGCTTCAGCTACCTGGGGAGAGATGATGCTTAGCACAGGAGCAAGGTTATCAACAGCATCTTTGTACTCATTGGAGACGTGTCTTTTGTGATAAACAGCCTTTATTTGAGAGTTTCTTAGACACATCCTTGGCAGAGCACTTCTGCAGTCTTTGCCTCCGGGCTCTCTGCTCCGGCCCCAGCGAGTGAAGATGAGTGCCCTGCTTACAGCCCGCCTGCCTTACCCGTTCCCCTGGCTCCAGAGACTCTCTCTCCCTTTTCCCTTCCCTTCTCATGTCTCTCGCCCGCTCCCTCCCTCCCTTCTGCCGTCCATCCATGCATCCCTCCATCATTTCTTGCTGTGCAGTGTGCTCGAGCTCTCTGCTGGATAGAAGATAGAAGATAGCCTCTCTGGGTGGAGAGACTGTCTTCTATCCATACTGACTAGAACAGGACGGATCTGTGTGCTCCCTTTCCTCTAATAGTATTGACAAATCCGTGGCTTTTAATTCAATATCACTAGTGTGTTTGTAAGAATATGAGTAAGATCTTACTTTATTTGCTGCTCATCTTTTAACTGTGTCATTTCAGTCAGCGGCCATATTGCAGCGTTCACCTAGGGATGTTTGCTCTATCGCTGTGCTTGTCTCTGTCGTTACTATTTTGGATGAATATGTTTTCCCGAGCCTTGATCTTGACCGTGGCCAGTGTTTGTTTTTGTTATGGGGTGGACATTGGCACCAAGCGCCTCAGAGCGTGGAAGCTAGCCACAGGCACATTGACTTTTCGGGTTATGCAGCAAGTGTGGTTTGTGTTTTTACCGTTGGTGAGAGAAGAGTTTAATTTCATGGTGTCAACATAGAATTGGAAAGCAGATCATAAAGGATTATGACACAGGAACAGAGCTGTAAACTGGCACAGTGCACATCGGAGGGTATCAGATCTAGTGGTCAGGAGAGCATCAGCGATGACGGTAATGATAGTAATAGGCAACGTACCATGTTTGTTTTAATAACTCAATCTGCCTGCTGAGAAGCACTTAATGTTGGCCACTCGGTTGGGTTAGAGTAAATGTAGGTCTCCCTTTGTGCCTCTTGTGTGTGGGTTGAGCTCTGATGATGTCATGTGTCATGTTTCCATAGCAGGATCCACAGTGGGCGGCTGGGTCTGGCACCGTGGCACTGGGGGGGGGCGGGTGGGATTTGGTTAGTGGCATGATTTCACTGTGATCCAGCAAAGCCCCGACTACAGGCTACAGAGTGGAAGAATGAGTGAGAGGAACACAAAGTGACAAAGAGAGAGAGAGAGAGAGAGAGAGAGAGACATTTAGAGAAGAGAGAGGGGAAGATGTGGCCTGCTGGCAAGGCCCCATGTTTACTGCCACACCGAGAGAAAGCTCCTCATCGCTTTATTGAATAGATTACCACGGTGGTGTTTACTCTTTCTGCCAGAGCTGCACTGGGAGACACCGCCTTATGCTTTTGAGTGAAGGGTTAATACATCGTGTCATGGTGCAAGCACTCTCTGCACCAGCTTTAAGTCCTGTCCTTAGCATGTGTGGACACAGTGTATTAAGAGACACAGCAAAGTAAGGAATAAGCGAGGCTGGTATGCAGTATGCACTAGAGGAGCTCAGGAAAGGAGGGAGGTGTTTGGAACACATGCCTGGCACGTACGACTCAGCCGAGCAAAAGAGCTTTGTATCCTCCTCACCAGGGGAAATAAAGAGAAGGTGAGACAAAAAACTTTTCCATCGCTCCGGGCTACTGTTACCTGGCAGCCGCCAAGGAATTCAAAATATCATTCTTGCGCTGCATATATTCTAGATCTCTGTGCGAGACACACAAATGCTCACACAAACACAAACGCTCGCCGCCTCCCTCTTCAACACACACACACACACACACACACACACACACACACACACGCTCTCAGTACGTCGCACCTTCAGGGATACACTACAGAGAGGGGAAGAGAGAGACGACTCCTGCCAGGCCTCAGGCAGCAAGAGGTGGCGGCTTTTGTTTTGGCCATTGTTTCTGTGCAATGTCTGAAAAATGATGATGTTGGTTTCTCTCTGTCACCCGGGCTGCTTCTTTGACTCCCAGCCATTTGCATAGGCAGCGTTATTCCGCCAGGAAATATGGGGCAGCTTTAAGAAAACTCCACTTTGGAGAGGCGGGCGGAGGAGAGGCGGGTGGAGGAGAGTAAGTGATAGTGATGGACGGTGCGATATAAATAGAAGTGGTGATGGCAGGATAATGCATGGCTCTTTCTGCCGGGCCGAGGTTCAGGCCTGTCAGTGAGACGGGGAAGAGGGGAGGAGCAGAGGGAGAGGGAGAGAGAGGAAGGGGAGAGCAGGCGAAAAGAGGTCCGGGTGTCTTTTCCAGGTCACCACGGGCTCCTAGAGGTGCAGGAAGAACCCTTGATTAATTATGATCATTATTATCATCATCCTGGCCAGCGGCATTAATCACAGCCATGTCAGAGCCGGGACCGGACAGGGGGCAGGGGGGGGGAGAGAGAGGGGGAGGGGGAGGGGGAGCGGGGCCTCACAGTGGACACGGGAGGCTCGGCGTGTTCGCTGCGCCCCTCGCCCAGTGCCCCCTTGCATGTGCGGGACATCCATATGTCTGCTGTCAGCCCAACGTCCTGTCAAGGGTAGGCCTGTCGTCAATCCCGCTGGCTCCCGCCGAACAACAGAGTGAACGAACGCACAGTGATCAATGACGGCTCTTTACTTGAAGTACATGCCAATAAAGCCGGCCAAGTATGAATTGACTGCAGCTAACTTGACAGCCAGCCGGCTACCCAGCTGAAAACATTGTTTGTCAGGAGAATGTCAGTCGTTAAACTGTAATGAGCGGCTATGACACGTTGTGTTAGTGTCAGCATACGAGGATTTGCAATAAAGCGGTTTGTCCTAAATGAGTGTGAGGTTCAAGTACTGTCCTCCCAGATCAGCTTACCACGTTCACACTTACAGGACACTCTGAATAACCTCTATACTGATCACCTTCGGCATGTTGGCCCCTCATCATCCTTTCTTTCTTTCTCTCTCTCTCTCTCTATTTCCTTTAACTGACTTTTTTCTTGCGCTCCGTCTTTCACCTTCACACCTCCCCCGTCCTCTCTGTACGTTTCACCTCGTGACGGACAGCTCCACGCAGCCATGACTACCAAGAGCTAGTATGTGTTTGCCGCCAGCCAGCCGGCGACACTGGGGCTCTCCGCTCTGTCGAGACGTCCCTCTGACTTTTATGAATACATGTACACATCTCGGAGCGGCGGTGGATTTGTCTTTATAAGTCTGGGTGACACGTCCACAGCGGCCCCACTTCATTTATTCCACTTGCGTAGATTAAGGCTGGCATTACAAGTAAGGTCACACCATGCATCATTGTTACCTCGACACCAGAGTGCTGCTGAGCGTGCCCGGGCGTTGCCGTTGCTCCACCCCGGGGCTTCTCCGCGGGAAATTTCCATCAACTTCTTGTTTTTTTTTGCGTCTTCCTCTTCCCATGATTCCTCTGATCTCCGAGCCTTCCCCCCCCGCGCGGTGTGGCCGGGACAGGTGTAAACACTGCGTCGGGATCGGCTCTCGAGTCCCACCCTGTGTCAGAGCAGGTGCGTTTTTTTTGGACAGGAGGTGTGAGGCAGGTGTTAGATGAAGCCTCGGCTCACGAGTGTCAAAACGTCTGCGTCCCGGCTTCTGCCATGACATGTTAATCCCTCGCACTGGGTCTTGACTGGGATTTTCTCCTCCAGTCAGCCTGCTTAGTAAACAGGACGCATCGTGTAGGGGACATCCTTCAATGACACCTAATCAGATTTATTAACAACTCCAGCTCAATGTGCACCCGAAAAACCCATTTTCAAGGAATTTAATTTCTTTTTTTTTTCCCCGCTTCAATCAAAAGCCTCAATGTTACTGTACCTCTGTGATAATACGGTGATGAAAGTGGGTTATCTCAAGCTAAAAAAGCAGCCCTGCTTAGGATTCTCTTGAGCTCAGGCGTTCTCCGAGGCAGAGAGGAGAGGTTTGACTTTCTAAAGGCAGCTTGGTGGTGGTTGGTGGGCTGAGGTCCTCTTAACCTTAACCCGGCCTGCTTTAGTACGGGTACTCAGGGACAGCATCAGGGACGGTCATTTGTCCTTGCAGGTCTGGGTCCTTGTAAGGCACAGAAGAGCTCTTAGCCGTGTTGGTATTTATATCGACGCGCTCCTTGTCTGTCCAGGACTCTACATCGACTCCCCGGGTCTCTTAAGAAGGGAACATCTCCTTGAAAAACAAACTTGACAGAATGCGACAGTCTTCAGGGCTACTCCACGCCTGTTTTCAGGGTTGTTTTGACTGTGGTAAAATAGAAAAGTCTGTAAAAAAAAGAAAAAAATTGTTTGAAGTGGCGTGGCAGTTTGATGTGTATTTTTCCCCCGTTTACTATATCTGGTGTTGATTTGTGGTTGGATCTGCGGCGTTCTGTATATGTGTCAGCCGCCAGTGTCTCTGTCTTCCCAGTCTCCTGCCTGTTGTCTTGTACGCGTGTCCCCATCAGAAGCCCGGGGGTTGTATCTTTTTTTTCACAGGCTGTTGGGAGGAGATTTATTCATCTTTTACTACATCGCTGAAACAGACTCGTAACTCATGAATGAACTCCATTCCACTCCAACGCCCGGGCCCGCCGCACTTCCAGCTCCATCCTTAGCATCTTAGAGCCGTCAATCAGGCTAATCTGCTCCCTCTCACGTCGCCGCGATAAAGGCTCTTGGCTTTTTCTCATTGACATCAAAGCGTGACAGTGCCTGCCTTCAAACTGCACTCCCCAAGCGCCGGGCTGTCCGGTCAACATCTGTTGTATCTAACACCGGCCTCAAATTAGGGTCAGAAGCAAGCTAGCCGTGTTTGTTTCACCACAGAGGGAATAGGTATAGCTTCACTAGATGAGGAGGTTAAAAAAAGGCTAGACGTGTTTTACACTGTTTTGTTTTGGCTTCTTTTTTTTCATTAATATGGCTGACTTGGCTTTTGACTGTTCACATAGAATGATTGCTTCATATTTTATAGGCACCATTGATTGTGTTGTCACCGAGCGTTCACTTTTGGTAGTCACTGAGGTGATACGATTTCTCGGTCACCAGCCTTTTGTGTCATGACGGAGGGACTCTATAGGAAGTGAGGGCCATCAGTGTCACCCTGCCATATCTAAAAATGACACATGGATGACTGCATCATGTAAAGGTGACATTTGAAGTGACACAGACATGTTACATTACCAGTGCGATGTTTGCAGCATTGAAGTGACCCCCTCTGCTATCCTCCCGGCTCTCCTCCTGACTGCCTGCCTCACCTTTGCCAAACGCCAGAGCTGTTTGTCACGGATGATTTGGTAATAAAATGAGAAAGGTGTTGAGTCAGCGACAGAAGTCTCCGTTCCACCTGGCCTTCTGTCATCTCTTTCCCCTTTCACGCACACACACACACACACACACACACACACACGCAAGAATGTACACACAATCACACACATGCATATGCCCTCAAAAACGCATGTATGCCTCAACCTCTTTCTCTTTCAACACACGTACAAGCTCAGTGTATAATGCACACACTCACACAAGTACTGCATGTTCTCTCTCTCCCCTCTACCTCCCACTTGCTCATAACCTAACTTATTTGATGCCAGATGTTTCATCTTCCCTTGCGTAAAGTTGGCCCCAAAGACGATTTTGACAAGGGTGGTGCTGATTACAGCATTTATAAATTTGCTGTACACTTTTATACGCCTAAATTATGACGTGTTACATGTTTTATACTGGTATTTACAATACGCAGGAGCACATATCGATATCGGAAAGGCACAGTGTGTTATTCTCTGAGTTTATCATACCTTACTTGATGTAGCTGGATCAAGTGAGTCAGCAAGCCAAGTAATTGCTCTAATGAAGTGCAAAAAGGAGTCTGTCAGAGGCCTTTTTCTGTACCAGATACACATTAGCTCACTGTGCTGTGTGCTGACTGACTGACTGAGAGAGGGATATGGTAATGGAGAACGGGAGCTTCTTCGTGAGCCCCCGGGAGCTTCAGCTGACACGAAAGGGCTACTCAACGGTGTTCTGCTAACTTTAATATTTATAGCAACTGAATTTCATCGCACATGAATGGTTAGAATGATACAATTACTATGTATGGATTTTTTCCACAGAGCGCAGACATCCCCCCCCCAGCTTCACAGATGACAGATTTCGCTAGTTGTACAACTGGAGTAAAGACTATACAAGGTTGAAGGTAGTGTGTAATTATTGTCACTCCTGTGTCAGTTAATAGCTGGTTTTAATTACCTAGGGTTGAGCTTATGCAAACTGTTGACCTAACATGTTCCTCATTTCAGTTGCACGGCAGAATATTGCGTACTTTGTGATACTCAACGGCTCTCCTGTAGTGGTTGAGGATCATACTTTATGCAGAATTTATGATGTAAAGCACTGCAGTAGGATACTCTGTGGACCTAAATACCTTCTGTTCCTCACACATTCCTCATGGGGCACACACACACACACACACACACACACACACACACACACACTCAAGCAGACGTCGACACAGACAAAATCACGCTTACTCACGTAACTCACATCACACTTACACTACCATGCTGCTATCTCGCCGAGGCAGTGCTGACTTGGTCCAAGCACACAGGAGCAAGTAAACAAGAGTTACCAAGGAGCAGCTCCTCAGATGAATATTGTATACGCCTAGTCTGGCTAAGTGTTGTTGTTTATGTCAGGGACAGTGTTTATGGTGCTTGCTGGGCCTCTTAGTGCAGTTAAGTTTCCACAGCATCCCACTATGGCCATCAATTCCAGTACAACATCGGCAAGGTATTTTTTTTCCTTCTCTCTCCTCCTGGTCTCTCTTCTTCTCCTTGCCTCCGTGCTCGGCTGGTGTTGCCTGCCTCCCCCCCCCTCCTCCCCCCCCCCTCCTCCCTACTTGCCCATCTCACCTTCCTTCCTTCCAGATGGCGCATTTCACAACCTGCTAGGCACGATCAATCAAGCCCAGATGCAGACTGGGCTATTAAGGTCAGTAATGATCGGCCTTTGAGCGTTATGGGCCCGGCTCCTGTTGTAAAGCCATGCATCAAACTCTGTTCCAGCGCGCGGCTCGCCTGCCCTTAACAAGCCAGCTTAAAATATCGGCCGGAGGATACAAAATGAAAAGGGTACAACCTTATCTCTCCAAAGACAGGCCGCGGTAGCCCCAAGGTGTAATAAAACTACAGAACTTGGCCGTCGCCGGGAGTCATCTCTTTTATAAGCAATATCTTTCAAAGATCAGCTAAGCGGGCTCTGGGTGCTGGGTAGAGGGATGTAATGCATCACACCATATTCCCCCACACAGGGAAAAAAACACCATTTCGCCTTTTCAGGGGAGCTAGACTCCTCCATCCCTTCCTCATACCCAACATGGGATTTAAATTTAATAGTGTGAGAAGCCCAGGGTGTGAGGGGGGATTTGACAGGGTCCTGATCCCTGCCCCTTCAGCCAGCACAGAGAGCTTAGCATGCATGGAAAGGAGCCGAGGTGAATCGGAGACCTGAGAGCGACACACCTTAGGGGTCCTGGAGGAAAGCTGCTCCATCAGTATTGGACTGGACCATCAGGCCGGCATCTAACCCTGGCTTTAAATCCTCCTTATTGAGTTGCCTTCCCATCAACCTTGTATTTACACCTGAAAAAAGCCACGTTAGGAGGCTTTCCATCCAAGTAATGATTTCATTGGGATCCACAGAGTGCCAAGAGACAGTGAAAACAACTGAGACTGCAGCCAGTGGAGATGGAGGGTCATGGGAAATTGTGTATTCACTGGAGGCTGGAAGCGCACAGGAGGATGCACCCATTATTTGGCGACCTCTCATCCATGTCCTCGATCTCACTTCCAAAATATGACTATAGAAACTGTAGCATGATGCTCTCTTGCTGTATGTGTTCAGCGGAGATACGTCTCATCTGGGTTAGACTACAGAGAGCAGCTGCTGTCCATCATTCCACTGTGACACACATATGTAGATGTCAGAGGTTGTTATTGAATGACCTGTTCATTGGACACACAGAAGGCATTGACCACCGTCTCACGCGCTACTGATAACTCACTGATGCAGTAAGAAGCCATTTGGCGGCAACGCTACGGTGCCACTTAATGCTTGAAGGAAAGAAGGATGTGGCTTTTTACCGTTTTGTTTATCAGCCGCTGTAACATAAAAGCAGACCCCGTGCTCCTCCCTGCCCTCTGGTGCTCATGCTTCTGCCTGCACAGTAGCTGCTATACGTACTCGTTTCATTCCTCCGCCTGTACAGGTAATTACTCTTTTTGAATTGCCGCCCGGTTTAGAATGGGATTTCATTTTCCATTCAGCTTTGCATAACCCATTTTCATAAGCATTAGAACAAAAACAAGAAGTCTAACTCTTTGACCGTGCAAATGAAAATCTGCTTTTCTGTTCAGTGTTTGAAAGAGCTAGAATATTCTGGCCTAAAGCACAAGCCACCCCAGCCTGGCACCGTGTGTGTGTTTTGATTACTCTTTGCATTTGAGAACACTACATGTGTTGCCAACATGTAATGTAATGTCTTCTTGCATCTCTGGACGGGGTGTCCGGGCGTGCTGCGGTTGGCCGACGCTGCTACGCTGTTCCCTGTCCCTGGTTGGTCGGTGGCCTTGATGTCACCCCGACTGGACCGCGTGCACCGACAGGCGGGGAGTCCAGGTCAGCCTAGCCAGCCAGCCTGGAACCTCTGCACAGGCCCATAAAACACAGAGGCACAGAGCAGAAAATTGAAAGCATCACGGAGATGCCATGTCTGCGCTGGGGAGGAAGATAAGTCTTTGGCCTGGGAGGAAGCATCTTAGCCGGAGATGCAAGCCGGGGGCTGTAGGATTTAATAACCTAAGACCAGGGGTTGTGGGGCTGCCAGCACGCACAGACAGAGCATAGTAATGGTTTACAGTTGTGTGACAATAACCCCTATGATTAATAATATGGCTGTGAGGCATGACTTAGTGGACGGTGGCCTCACTGTTCCCAATCTGTTTTACTATTCCATGTATTATAGATAGACTTGGTGAACTGTGTCTTGTCATTCACTGTCTGGGATATAAGTATTAGATCAGTTGTCATGTTCTGGCCTGTCACGGGCGAGTCTCTCAGGATCAAATAATTCTTGCCCAGAGAGACGTGGGGTGTTTGTAGCAGCGGTGTGTGTGTGTGTGTGTGTGTGTGACATTTGGATGAAGTCATCACGGCTCGCGTTTGATCACCACAGCCCCCTGTGCGAGCGTCACTGTCTTATAGCTGTCACGGAGGGAGAGGCGCCGTGATTTATCCTCAGAGCCACTCCTTCCTGCCACCTTTGGCATTCTGCTATAACATCACCACGCAATAAGCTGATGGATTTTCTCCCATTTTCTCCCAAGCCTAAACCCCCCCCCCCCTGCTCCCCTTCCCTCCCTCCCCCCAAAAATTCTCCTCTTACATGCTGTCCGGCGCTCTCCATACCTTTGTCTTACCGGTGCCTGTTATTCTTCCATTTTTAACTGCTTGTACTCGTAAAGCCGATGTGGGTTTTATCAGCGGAATAAAAGCTGAATGTTAGCCTTAGTGCACTGGGCCGTTCCTTCGACTCACAGCCTGACAAATGAGTTGTGACCTTGAGGAATATTTGCCCATTATTCAGAAGGCACCCGAGCAGATATTAAAAATAGCCCTCATTTCACAAGCCACAGTGGAGGGGATGGTGGGGGTTGGCTGTTATGAGGTGTGTGGGTATATACACCATGCATGTGTTAGTGTATAGAACATGCTAGATTTAATAAAGGTTTGGGGGATATATTACAGCCTTAGTTGTATTCTGTTCAAATGTTTTCTGGAGAAAAAGCATTGGCTGGCTGGAGTTGTTGTAGTTACAATAGTAGTGTGAGCTGCTTTTGTTCAGCCAAGGTTTCTGCACACACAGTACTCACTATTCACCATCAACCATGTAGCATCACTGTACTTCTAGCGCTATAGTCCCATACAGACCCACTCACTCTGACGGGGACGATGATGTCGCTAGAGTTGATGAAGTACTCTGCCGTATGACAGGATATGAGATCACAGCAGGAGCTCCTGGCGGTAGCCTCGGTTCAGCCCGGGCTTACAGTGGGAGACTCTGGCTGTATGAAGGGGACGAAAAACCCCTCACGCTTCCCCTTCACCCTCCTCCCATCCTCTCGCCCTGTCCCCTCCACCCTTCAGCCCACAGAGGGCCATTTAGCATCCCAGAGGCCAGAGCGTGACCGCATGGCCACTCTGCTGAAAGGCATGATGGGTAATGAGTGGAAATGGCAGTGATCCGGCTCATGGCTCTCGCTGCTCTCAGTGCCCCGGCTCACAAATGCCAGCAAGATGGATCCATCCCTGGGGTGACCTCAGTAAGGTCTTCAGCTCTCACCCTCTCTCTCGCTCTCTCTCTCTCTCTACCTCTCTCTCTACTCCAAACCCGACTTTGCTCCCTCTCTCTCTCTCTCTCTCTCGCTACCACTCTCTCTACTCCAAACCCCACTTTGCTCCCTCTCTCTCTCTCTCTCTCTCTCTCTCTACCTCTCTCTCTACTCCAAACCCCACTTTGCTCCCTCTCTCTCTCCTCACGTTCTGCTTATTACCTCACTTATCCTCCACTTCTCCTCTTTTCTCTTCCTTTCCTCTCATTCGTGCCACTGTCAATCCTCCCACTCCTCCCTCTCATTTTCTCTCCCATCATATTTTTTTTTCGGTCACTCCTTCCCTCATTTCCCTTTGCTTATTATCTGCTCTACCATCCCTGTCCTCTGTGTGGTTTTGCTCCCTCCATCTCTGATTTCTGTTACCCACCTCGACTCTCTCTCTCTCTCTCTCTCTCTCTGCTCCCTCTACCTTTCTCTCACCCATACTCTCTCTCTCTTTCTGTTGCTTTTATTCTATAACCCTCCTGCCCCTCTCACCCCTCTCACTCCCTGACCCACTCTCTCCCTCCTTCCCAACCTCCCTCTCTCCTACTCTTAGCTAGTAGAGTTCCTGAGTGGCAAGGTGACATTGTGTGTCATATCAGCATTCCACGGCAGTCCCCTTTCTCTCCAGAGAGTAATTATTTCTTTCAGAGTGAAAGGTTCAATTTGCTATAAAAGAACAAGAGCCTCAGGTATAGAGGGAGTGAGGGTGGGAGAGTGTGGAAGGGAGGGGGGGGGGGGGCGGAAGTGATAGGGAGGCAGAGAGAGGGGGAAGGTTGGGGGAAGGGAGGAAGGCTGGGAGAGAAAGAGAATGAGGGGGTGGGACAGAGAGGCAATGACAGAGGGAGAGACAAAACAAAGAGGGGGAGGGAGGACAAGCCAAGGCGTCTGTGTTCCCTCTGTGTACTGGACACACTGTTCTCACAGGAGAGCTTGTGGGGGGGAGGATGCCGGAGGTGCCGGGTGACGTCATGGCCCCCTCGTCTTCCTCACTGGCACCGGATTACATCACCTCGCTGTGACACAGAGCGTGGCTCACACCACAGCCTGGCACAGACTCAGAGGCCGGAGAGCGACAGTAGTGTCCTCTAATGGAGGAGCTCGGTACGATGTTACTGGTACTAGAATCACCACACTGACCTTTTTCTTCAGCTTCATAACAATGATTTCACAGAATAGTGGGAGAAAGTGCCGACTGTACACATTTGGGCCTTGCTGTTGAATTTTGGACTTGTGCTATTTTCTGCCTCTGTGCTGATATTTTTAGCCTTTTTTTCTGTTTTGAGAAGCAACATTTTTAAAATGTAAATTTGTGCTGGAGTGCCCCAAAAGGATGTATTTTAGGGGGTGTGACTGCGGGCACTGAGGCATTTGTAGGTAAGCTGTCTCATTTCCATTCCATGTATTCCCTCTCTACCCCCCCACACCCCTCCCTCCCCCCCATGCTCTCTCTCCCGCTCCCTCTATCTCACCCTGCCGGTGAATCCTGCTTCCCAGAGTCACCTGCTGTAAATCGTTCCGAGTGTTTTTTTCACCTCAGTGTCTTCCTGTTGGAGTGTCTCTCACCACTGGGATTAAGGAGCCTCTCCAGACAGGCTGAGGTGCTTATTTAAAGCAGCAGGCTTGTCACCAGGACTATTTTAAGTGGGAGCTTGAAAGCAATTGCTGCCGCGTTCCAGCATGATGTTGGCTATGAGTTATTATGCGCTGCTTCAGTGGCGAGGAGCATTGGAACCGAAAAGGCTTACCCTGTTGCTTTCCGACTGGAACCCCTGGTTGAGGGGATGGAAGGGAGGCTGGGAGACAAGACTTTAACACAAATGTGGCCATTTGTTAGTCTTTGTAATATCGCTTTAAACACATTACTGTCATAATTGAATGACTATTCCTGTCAGGCAATATCTGCCGAGCCAGTGCTAGCCTTAGCCTTGGGGGGCAGCATGAGGCACTCAAAATTGGTTCACTCATCATTTAATTTCATGAATTCCTACAAAGAATTTTACTGATCGGTTGTATTAAGTACCATGCCCCAGGCCAGTAACCTATATAACATATCCAAATAGTTTGGCAATATATTTCATTCTGTTCTTATTGACTTTTCTCAGCCAGATGTAATACTCAGCCCTTTCCTCTGAGGTTTGTACCCAGATATTCCAGCTGAATATTTGGAGCCGGCCCCATCAACGGAGGCAGCAGAGAATCTTTCTGGGCGAAGGAGCCGCTGGATGCAGCTGGGTCTTGCTCTGTTGACTGGAGCGATTTTAATGTTTTATTGATTTTTGATTTATTTTTCTGCTCCAGCCTCCATATACACACTCTTACACTCTATCTTCGTCATGAAGAACAGCCAAACAGGCGAAAACCCCATCAGGCTCCCGGGCCCAGTCCCTGTGCTTGCGGATCCGGCCTCGCTAGAACAAGGGTATGTTTGGGGTTGGGCTGCCCAATTCTGACAGTCAGCTAAATATAATAGTAGCGGCTATCCGATTTTGACTCGGCTCCAGTTTTACTGAATGATCGGTATGCTCCAGTACCACCATGGGTTCAGAAAGCAAACCTAGCCTGACCCCACGGACTCCAGTTTGGTCTTCCCTATTTCTCCTGAAATCGAAGAGTTGAACTGGGCCAGCAAAACAAAAACCAAACAAAACTGCCTATCGTGAATGATTCAGAAATGCCTTTAAGATGAACACGAGGGAGGGAGAGAGAGAGCTAATATGCATACCCCCTCCTGGAGGTGTCTGTCGAAGTGGGAGGGAAGGAGGCAGAGAGTTAGAGAGAGAGAGAGTGGCGGGTCGGAAGAGAGTGAGTGTTTACGAGAGCTAAAGCAGCGTCTGAAGCCATTGGATGCAGGCTGTTGTTCTTCTCTCACAGGCATTACAGCAAACCACACCACTCCATCTCTGATACACGCACGCAGCAACATCTCCAAGGTTATATAAATCACACCACTCTCGCTACTGAACCAGCATATCCTGCCCACCACGAACAATTACCACCCCACCCCGTGCTCAGATAACAAAGCATCCTATCTTAATAAGCATCCACCATGGGGAGCTAATGGTCTCCCCGCTCCTTTTAATTTTATTCATACCTAACTATGAGATATTAATAATGAATGCAGAGTAAACAACAGTTTAAGATGCCGGCCACGCCATTGTGGACTAATTGGCTCATTAAATGTAACATTAGGTGGGAGAGGGGCCCTTGACGGGGAGCTGTAGGCCCCAGTCAATGCTAACACTCAGAGATCATTGATCTTTACCCAGCCTGCACTGCTCTGATTAAAGAGCAATAAAGATGGGCCTAGTTCCCCTCGGCTCCATAACACTGCCGCGATTCCCTGGAACAGCCTCAGACAGAGCCCAGACACCAACTGATATTTTCGACTTTCATGGCTGTGATCTTTCTGCCAGGCATGCCAGGGCTGAGATGGCTCTGTAGGACCGCACAGACACAGATGTGGCCAGCGGGCCCAGAGCAGCAGAGGTGCTAAATGGTCAGAGGGAGAGATCGATGAGAAAGGGACAGATCCTAAGCACCCAGCCTTTCACCTCACTGCCCAGGTTGTGTGTGTCTGTAAATGCCTGTGTGTGTGTGTGTGTGTGTGTGTGTGTGTGTGTGTGCGTGTTTCAGCCAGGCTCATCTCTCATGCTATGGCTGCCACAAGGGTCTCTAAAGTGCTCCTGGCTTGTGTTTTCCCCTCTAAAAAATTGAAGAAGCCCAAATATAAATAGGGGAGAGGAGCCCAGAACTACGCTACACTGGCTACCCTGCCAGGCTCGGGGACTGCTGCAGTATAGCACTGCTGCTTTGAATCTGGTCATCAGCTTTTATTCTCTCATTTGTTAGTGCTAGTGTGCATGTGTGTCATGCGTTATGCATGACACACTTTCTTTCTTTATGTATTCTTGAGCGGCCAATGTTTACTCGCAGAGGTCACATATGAGATTAAAACATCCCGACGTCCCCTCAGTGTGTGTGACTCTTCGACCAGTCCATGAGAAGGATGGGGATGGGTAACAAGAGGGCTCTTAGCAGCCCAGTGGCATCTGGCCTGGGCAGGCCAGCAGCCCAGTTGACTGGTACTACTGGCCAGCTATAGAGGGCAGTTTTATAGCAGCGCTCAGGCCTGCACATTGACTCCAGGTCTAATAAACATCCAATATGTTCTCCCACCCTCACTCAACAAGCAGAGCTGATACTCTGTAAAAACACAACAAGCCCTGGGCTTGGCCTGCAATAAAGACCTTTATACACACTATATGAACCTGTAAAGGCCTTGGCCCACACACACCCACACACACCCACACACACCCTGACCACTTGTAAACCAACATTCAGATAATGGGGTTTGGTAGATTGCTGTGAAATAAATTATTTTGTGAGGTGATATGATGACTAGTATTACCCCTCAGAAAGGTTAGCAATTGTATTACTGTTTAAAACAGGTGCTGATAAATGGTATTATCACAACATAACTGCTATCTACAGTTTATACTATAGGTCATGTGGAGAGGCAACATGTATGTGCAGGGTAAAATAAAGGAACCATCAGAACCATGTGGCTCTGTGATTGTGTACAATACAAGGTCACGATGCCATTATGTTTAACATAATGATTCATCTAGGCCTTCCATCTTCACGGCGGTGGTGGTGACAAATGCTCTCAGAATCTCTTGTTCTATAAATGCTCAACTGGGATCATATCTGCTCACCGAGCAGGCCATGTTGTACGGCTGACGTTATTGTCAAATTGTGGTGTGGCCACCCATGCTTTACTGATGGGACGTTCCTAAACTGGCCACCATTCTACATGCATTATGTTGATGTTTCATTCATCCTGACTATACTGTGGATATTTTAAATGGGAACAGGGTTTTTCTCCAGGGGTTAGATTGAACCCTTCCTGTCACCGTGGATGTTCCCTTTGATAAGTATACTAAGAATCCGCCACTTGAAAATAAACATCTTCCCTACTTTAAATGGCTAATCCCTTCAACCTGAAGCCATCACGTCCGTATTCACACCCAACAGCCATCACAATGCGCTGAATATGTGGAGCAGCATAGCAAGAAATCAAAACACGATAACGACAGCCTTGAGCCTCGTTCAAGGCATGGGCTGATATCTTCTGCGCACAGCTCTCCTCCTTCCCAACTCTCCCCCGCCCCCCTCATCTCCCCCTCAACCCGAGTCTGCCTCTGCTGCACCCTTCCTTTGCCCTCCACTGCCCCACCTTCCCAATCTCATCTGGAGCTGGAGCAGGTGCTGTAGAGAGATAGAGGAAGGCTGAGAGAGGCATCTCCACCCGGGCTAATGACGCCTGCTCCTCTTCTCAGCTTACTCGCTGAAACAGTTTCTCCAGCTAGGCTGCAGCCACATGAGGGCGGGAGGCGTCACAGAAGTCGAGGCACACTGGAGATGGGCTCCTGCAGATGAGGAGGAGATTGCTTTGAGTTTACTGTATGCACTCGCAGAAGAAAATACTTCACATCTACATGCTCATGCATGCATGGATACAGACACACATATGGGTCCATGTGCTCACACACAAAACGTTATTTCCCACACGACGATGGCAGCACAGGCTCCCATCTTGTCACACACTTGCACACTCCCACTACCACTGCAGGGGTGCTATACTGAAAGGTACAAATGATATCGCACTACATAACACTATAGCACTGAAGACTCTTCTCTCTCTCTCTCTTCTCTCTCTCTCTCTTACTCAAACACTAATCGACATACAACATACATATTGTAGCGTAGAGAGACAGCATTTTCCGTGTGCTTCTGCTGTTGCCAAACAGTGATATTCAGCCAAGGTCAGCACTCATCAGGAGGGGGCCTGGGGAGGAGAGGCAGTTGAAAAGTTCAAGCTGCATGCACACACACACACACACACACACACACACGCCCATGTACAGTACATGCACATACACACAAACAGTGGCAGAGAGTATAATGGGCTGTGCTCTGAGTCAGGAATGCCACAGGGCACGGTGACAGTCAGGAACACACCCTATGATGCACACGCTCCATTAGTGAGCATAAGCACACTGACACAGACACGCAGACATGTACTCCACAGTCACACATGCTGTGACATATCATGCACACGCACACACACACACACACTGTAAGCTGATATGAGTTGAGGTAACACTGTACAGTTGTGTAGTCCTACATGCTGAAATAACATATACACGGAAAGTATGAAAATGAAATATTGAAATTCCTGCACTTGCTGTATGCATCAATTTTAGGAGACCGAGTCGAATAGTCTTAAACTAACTTTGCATACTTCTCCAATATGGGGAACACAGACACACACACACACACACACACACACACATTCCCACACTGACTGAGAGACAAAAGGGGATGGCGGGATTAACGGATCAGTTCCCAATTTCCCCCAGCCGCCTGGCAATAATCAGATCATCTTGCACCTGACGTGAGGCCTGAATTCCATTAGGCTTTATTAGCAGTAATTATCCCCTGCTTCCACCCCATGCTGTTCCCTCACTCCCTATCCTGTATTTCTCCTCTGGATCCTTACAGTGCCCTTTCCTACCCACTTTTCCCCCCTTTCATCCATTCTTCTCCACTCTCCCCCTTGCTGTGATCCTCACCACACCCCCCAAAACGTCAGGATGGCTCATTCAATGGCTGATTCATCACTTAATTATCAGACACAATTCTCTCTCTCTCTCTCGCTCCCTGTGGTCCTCCCAAGCCCCAACCCATGTGCATCCCCCCCCTAATACTTCTGCTGGAGGTTACTCTGACATGCAAACAGATTGAGGCACACACACACGTATACACACTCACACACACACTTCCCCTTTACTCTCAGAGGACTTGTGGATGAAAAGACCACTTCAGTCACTCTCCAATAGTGCTGAGGGATGCAACGGACACTTCCCCCCTGTCTCGTTTTTCCAGTGCGCCCGGAGACGAGATGGACAATTGTGGGCTCTCTCAAATAGTGTTTCTCACTCAAGCAGGAAGGAACGTGAGGACTACAGAACAGGCTGAATCCTCCTGGGAGCGGCTTTTTACTCCCAGTTTGTGTTCATTTGTCCCCCCGCTCCCCTCGGCTGCCTTTGGGAGCGAGTCAGCACTTGTTTTATTGGCCGTTACTGTGTGTCAGGGAGCAAATCGGTTTTTACTCACAGGTGCGAGTGGAGGACAAGTGTGAGTGTTCCATTACTTTTTGTATCAGGGTGGAATTATCTGGGTGTGGGCGGGTTTGTCCATCTCTGTTTGTGTCGGTTCAGTGCCGTGCGCGCGTGGAGGTTGTGTGTGTTGAACATGTACATGAGTGCATGTGTATATGTGAGGCATGGCAGAGTAGATGATGGAGCTGATTCCCTCTGTGCTGTTTATTATCACATTTTGTGTAATTATATAATTACCGCTAATCACCCACCTGAGGTGGCAGTGCTCTGCGGCAACATACTATTACAGAACAAACACAGCGACCTCAGCACATCTCACACTCATTAACACACTCCTCCCTCCCTCACTCTCTCTCCCTCTCCTCTTCTGTCTGTTTATCTCTCTCTCTCTCCCCCCCCCCCCTTCTCTGCGCTTATTATCTCTTGTGTCTTTATTTACATGCATGAAAACACACGTGCACGCACACACGCATGTGCACGCTGTTTAGTGTAATGAGGATTCCAATCAACCGTAATGAGATGAATCGCGTTTCGGCAGCTGATAGTGGAAATTTATACGGCGAGAACCTTCCCAGCAGGTACGTTTTCTGATGTGAACCGGAAGCAAGAAGAAAGCGTCTCCAAATCACATCTGATGTTCCATCCTTTAAACAGGCAGTTGAGAGAATGGGGTAATAGTGTAGTGTTGCCATATACTGCGCATTAGTTAACTGAATGTGCCAGTCTCCGATTGAGAGCGAACGAGGGGGGATGCGGGGAGTGCTATTCAGAGGCAAAAGACAAATCTCACATTTCAGACTCCATTTCAAAGAACATGAAATTCAATATACCACTCCAATCTAGTGCACGCTGTCATTGCTCATGCCAGTAATAGCAATCAGAGATATTGTATTCACTCCCCTCAGCCTCCCGGTGTCAATTTATGTTTATGTTTGCCAGTAAATGTATTAAATGTCATTTAAGCTCTTTCAAGAAGTTGATTGTTTTGCTTCTGTTTTGTACCGTCTGGTTCCTGCTGTTTGTCATCCTTCAGGTCTTTGCACAGGCTTTTATTAATCTGTGAGTTGGGTGGCAACTCTCCCCAACACTCCCCTATGCCCCACTGTCATCTTCCTGTGTAAATCTCCCTACTCAATTATATTTTACCCTCAGCGAAGGGCACAAATGAAAGACACACATAGAGAAATCAAGGCGTTGTATTTACGCTGGTCCATTGGAAAGTGAGCGACATTTGAGTTGTGCATTAGTGTGGACACCGTCTGCATTGTAATAGCCGCTCCCCGCCCCTTGTTTTTTGGCTGTGTGACGAGAATCCAGCAGGAGAGGAGAGGAAGTCGAGGAGATGGTCACACACACTGACAGACCATGCAGAACGCACATACTGAAACCAACAGTGTGCTACAGTAGCGAGGCGCCCACTGAGAGATATTCTGCTGGCTGACAGTGCGACAGGACGGCACAGATAGCCCCCCAAACATCTCGCCCACATAATGAGACAGGGCAGGGGCACGGGGGCCTCCGGGGGGGGGGGCAGCGGAGCCTTTGGAGCATGTCAGTCCTCATGCAGCCCGCAGAGGACGTACTGCGCCCCTCTGTCACCGAGTGTATGTGAAGGATGGCAGCTGCAGACAGAGGCAGACACACAGAGCTCAACTGGCTCACATCTGGGAGGCAGAATGACTTTATCAGTGGGCAGACAGCCCAACTATGTTCATCAGATGGAAAAGGAACTTTAATTAAGATGGGCTCTGCGTCTGTGTGTGTCTATAGTGTGTGTCTGAGAGTGTGTTGATGAGAGAGCGTCTCTCAGCTCTCCCTGATAGATAACAACTTGCGTTAGACTTGAAGAAGAAGACTTGAGACAGAGACTCCAGTTTGCACTGATTTTTTTTCATTTCCTCCCAGACTTCACTTTACGAACTCCGTAGCGCTGCAATTCTACCCGCTCTTAAAATGCAGCCACAGCACTTTGCAGGCCTCACCAAAGCCTATTACTGTATAGCACAACTAGTGCTGGAGGCCTCTTTGCAGGTACACACAGATGTACGGCCATCTTCATTCTCATCAAGTATCACTCAGGGATACACCTTGTTTTCAAGGAGCTAATAATGGGTACTAATTGCTCTTGAACTGTAGGATCCCTAGAATAACTCCCAGCTGAGTGTTTTCACTCCTGTCATCATCAGGTAGAAGTCTAGAGGGTATCATCTGAAAATCTGTCCGCAGTCTTCTTCATGGGTCTGGGAACCAACAGCTGGATCTGTGTTACTGCAGGCCATGCCAGACATGTGCTTCCCTCCAGGCCTCAGGGCACGGGAAGCTCCATAGGTCCACAGGCCAAAGACTAGTTTCTCTCTCTCTCTCTCTCTCTCTCTCTCTCTCTCTCTCTCTCTCTCTCTCTGATTCTGCTCTTCTTGGAAAGCAGAGGAGTACTGTAGGGGAGCTGCACACACAGATGCGGGGGAACCCGGCCCAATCTCGTTTAGGCAGGGAGAGGGCGTAGTGCCACCAGGAACCTCCACTCGGTTACACCCAGAGGGGCCCCTGCTATGGAAGGATATGCAGCCTTGCATGCAAATGGCTGCTGGGAGCCATCTGCCTGTCACCTTAAACAGGGGCACAGAAACTCTGGCACTTGATTAACATGAGGGTATCAACCCAGCGCCGCAAACATGTTCAAAGCGCCGACTCCCTCTGCAACCATCGTATCCATCACATGTGCCCTGGCGCCTGGGAACACAGGGATGACATTCCTTGACATTTCATGCGATCCATGTGTCATGAAGATGACATAAAGGTTGACATACAGCTGACATGCCGATGGATTGGCTGTCATAAACATTGATGGCACTTCATAACAAATAGTGCAAAAATGTTCACAGCAATGTCATGACATTGAGCAATGTCGCGCCTGCAGTCGAACCCAGAGCTCATTTGCCAGGTGCTGACCTAAATCTTGGCGTTGTCACTTGTACCAACATTTTATGATTGAATGAGTGTGTGATGCTACACTATTTGTCAAGAGAGGTCATTATACAGCGCAGATATCATAATCAAACCATTATTTATAAAGCCATTATCCCTGCACTGAGGTCTGAGGGAGTCAACATCTATTTTTCAATGTCTGGGCATATCACACTTTACTTTTGAAAAGTCAAGGCCCGTGCTCTTTATGCCTTTCATGGTGACAAAGAGAAATGTGCTATGTGATGTAGATTGTGTGATATAACGTTTTGCAAATCTCAATTATCATTTTTGGAGTATTTATAACGAAAGCTTCCAAAACCCCTACTTAAAGGAGTCACCGTGACTCCTAGATATGTGACCCAAAAACGACATGAGTCAGAATTAGAAAATGAGTCAGCGTCTGTTTGCATCACTGTGTTTGTTCAGGTGCGTGGGTGCACTCGTGTGTGTGTGTGTGTGTGTGTGTGTGTGTACCTATGTGTAAAATCCTGTGTAAGCTGGGCCAGCAGCCCAGGGCGAGCCAAGGAGATTGGTAGATTGGGCCCCTCCTCATCCGTATGCATGGCTAGGCCTCCTCCAGAACACTTTTGTTTTTAATGATAACTGGGCCCATGTATTGTTTACTAAGATGACAGGTCTATTTTCCTCTGATTTATAGCACTATGGCATTCAAGGAGATACTGTACTTATTACTTTAAATGCAGTATGCAAAAACAAGTCAAAGAGACAGGCGGAAGGAGGGAGGTGTTGGGACATAAATTAGGGGTCATTGTTCCCCTTCTGCTCCAGACCCAGCAGCTGTTTGTAGAGGTCTAGACAGAGAGCTGAGGGCTGATCACCTTAGGAGGTCACCGCCGCTCTCAGCCCCTGCTCACTTGGCTGCCAGGACTCTTTAAGCAGAGGTGTTGGCGTTGTCAGAGTGCTCTGTCAACCACGTCTTTATATTTTGTTTTGTGTAAGTGGGCAAGCGGCCGGGCTTCCTCGCTGGATCCTCGTGCACACAGTCAGGGGGAAACTCCCTCTGGTGGCTGAACACCAGCGTCACACGATTACAGATGAAACGCCACCCCGACTCGCTCCTCTGTTCCAGGGGGCAGAAAACTCTGTGAAAAGTCTGAACTGAACTTTTCTTTTTTTTGTAAGAACAGCCTGTAGTGAGCGTGGCGGGGATGTAGCGGCATGGTGGAGGTGAGGAAACACGTAGAGAGGAAGTGGAGGGATGGAGAAGGAGGCGGGGCTCCATTGTTTTGACGGATTTAGTTACAGTAGCACTGAGATCAATTATTCAGCAGAGGCATGCATGGTTGCAGGATTAATGGTGCGTGCGGCGTATAAATCAACTAGTGGTCTCGAACCTCTCTGGGAGAGAGGAAACAGAACAAGACAAACGGAGAAACGCGTTTGACACCGGCATTTTATTTACGTCCTTTACCATTAGTAACCTTGAGATTTCTGGAGAGAGCGGGGATGGAGAACGCAGCCAGCCACAAATAACCATCCAGATTTGGGGATATAATGTCAAAAAAATGAGCACATTATATCATCTTGAATGCCGATTTGGCTCTGAAGGACAGAAGTATCTCTCTGTCCTCAGTGTGTGGAGGGATATGAAAAAGGAGGACTGTAGTTGCTGTTGAGAGATTGAAACGATGCTATATATTACAACCTGAGGAGACCTGTCGGCACTACCTCCCCCCCACCCCTCTCTCTCTCTCTCTCTCGCTCTCTCACTCTCTCATTCCTCTCATTCTCACTTTGACTTTGCTCTGGGTCCTTTTTTTCTTCACTGTTGCATTTCTTATCACATCCCCCCTTGTGTATTCCTACAGTACATCTATCCATGTTCTTGTCTGTCTGGCTGTACTTGTATTTGTATCCCTGTCTCTGAATCTGTCCGTCTGATTGAATTTGTTAGATCCAGGGCCCTCTCCCTCTTGTTTTAGCTGCCAGGTTGTACCTGTCTGGTACTACAGGTACATCTCAGCCCATGTATCTGTGTGTGTGCCAATAATCCCCTTCCTCTTGTCTGTCTCCTTTATCTCTCTCTGTCTCCCGAGTCTCTGCCCCAGTCCCCAGCAGCTCCCTCGGCCTTGCTGCTCCCACAGATGAAATCATATACCCGAGTCAGGCTCCCGTCTTCAGACACCGAGCTTAGCCCAGCCAGAATGTCAAATTGTCTCAGTCTCAGTCCCTTTTCTGTCTCTGTCTCTTCCTCTGTCTCTGTCTCTGTCTCTGTCTCTTCTGTCTCTGTCTCTGTCTCTGTCTCTTCTGTCTCTGTCTCTGTCTCTGTCTCTGTCTCTGTCTCTGTCTCTGTCTCTGTCTCTGTCTCTGTCTCTTCTGTCTCTGTCTCTGTCTCTGTCTCTGTCTCCTCTGTCTCTGTCTCTGTCTCTGTCTCCTCTGTCTCTGTCTCTGTCTCTTCTGTCTCTGTCTCTGTCTCTTCTGTCTCTGTCTCTGTCTCTGTCTCTGTCTCTTCTGTCTCTGTCTCTTCTGTCTCTGTCTCTGCCTCTGTCACCCTATTTAATGTAGTTTCTCCATTCCTCTCTCCTCTCTGTTGTTATTTCGCTCCACCATGTCCAGAAGTGTTTCTCTGGAGTCAAAGCTAACCTTCGCCTCCCAGATTACAATAACCACAATTAATCCGGGGTGTAGGGGCTACGGCAGACTAAGGCCGTATCAAAGCAGCAACACAACACAGAGAGACATTGTGCATTATGAACGATGGCGGAGAAGGGAAACGGAGACGGGAGGAAGGAGGGGGCGGGAGCCAGGCAGCCATGTTGGAAGTGGGAGGATCAAAGCAGGGGATGGTGGCGGGGTGCTGTCCCCTGCTGCGCGGCGCAGATAAAGACAGGTTAGCGCCACGGGTCTCCTCAGCGAGAGGGAGCCAGGCATGGGGCCAGGGGAGATGCATGAACAAGCCAGCTTACAAACATCTCATAATAACTCAGGCAGAAGAGGCCCTCTGAATTAAAGTGTCACTTTTCATTTGCTTTCCTTTCCCTCTTTGGCTCGCTGGCTGTTTTTTGTTTTTTCTTCTTTTGCAATCTCTCTCTCTCTCTCTCTCTGTGTGCCCACACCACCCCCACTATCAACCCCCCCCTTACTCGCTTCTCCTCATCACAATCCGAACATAACATGGCCTCCTTGGGTTGCGTTCCCCACTGTCTTCATCACACGGCTGCCCGGGGGCTCTCTGGCTCCTCCATCTGCCTGCTGTGTGTCTGCAGCGCTCCCTGTCTCTCCACGCTTGTCTCTCTGTCTGTTTGTGGCAACCCCTGTCTTTCCAAATCTTTCTTTTTCTGCGTGTGCGTTTTGTCTGTCTGTCTGTCTGTCTGTCTGTCTGTCCGCGGGGCTCTGTCTCTCTGCCTCTGCACACACGCACAGTCAAAAGTATAAACATTGGCAGTAGAGTCAGTTAAAGTTATGCTTTTCGGCTGTATGCTCATCTGGAGTGGAAATCAGAGAGATTGATATGTGGCAAAGGAGCTTTCCTGTCTGTTGGTCTCCGTGATAATACTTGTTAAAACCGTGGCGCCAGCAACAAGGAACCGAAGTTAGCTTATCACTCCAATAACAACATTTTTGACAGTATGTCTCACCAGGCCTGTCTGGTTTTCTATCTAGTTGACTGGCTGACTGACAGATTGCAACAAAAGAGCCCTCAACTCCAGACTTCACTTTTACTTTCAGCGTGATGTTGCCCCCTTCATAAACTCCGGTGGACCCAAACTCAAGGGGCATGAGTTTTAATGGAAAGACAGCCAGACAGACAGACAGTCCTTTTTTCAAATCAAATGAAGTCGGCGGGGGTCGGTGTTGTTGAAGTCAGGGGGATACGACAAGGGGGGGTCTGTGTGGGTGAGCTGGCTGCCGTTGCTCCAGCACCTCCATGATCGTTGTCATTACTGTCATTGTTTTCAATCCAATCCTACTAATCCCGCCGCTGAGCCTGGCTGTCCAAATTGGAGCTCCGCGGCGCTGCAGGGGCTGAGGCGGCGGAGGAGGAGGAGGAGGAGTGAGGAGAAGAAGGGGGAGAGGAGGAGGAGGAGGAGGAGGAGTGCACAGAGGCTGATAAAGGTTGTTGCCACGCTCTGAAGTGGAGCGCCATCCTCCCCGTGGCCTCGGGAGTGGAGGGGCAGCTATCAGTCATTAGTTGGGCACCGTAGGTCGTAATGAAGAGATGTCAGATAGAGCATGGAGAAATGGGGAGAGGGGAGACGGGAGAGACAGAAGGATGTGGAGGCCGCGGAGAGGAGTGAGTGGGAGGAGAGGGGAACCCAGTGCGCTTTAATGCAATGCGTATTGGCAGGTGTCGCTCCGCCTAATTTCACGCCTCCGTGAGCGGACTGTGCACCCACACGGTCACCACCTCCAAGCCCCCCTCGCTCTCTTTCTCTAACTCTCTCTCTCTCTCTCTCTCTCCCTCTCCCTCTCTCTGCTTTAATGTATAGTTTGTTGCAGTGGTTCGTCCTTGTGTAGAATGCACACTTCTGTTCCCCTGAAACGTGGAGGTGCATATGCCTGTGAGCGGCACGGCAGGCCAAATGTGCAGCACGAGCACTACACAGAGCGGTGGTGACAGCTAAGGAACCAGCAGGACCCACCCCTTCCATCTGTCTCCTCCAGGCCGCATGATGTGGAGTGATGTGACGGTTACTCTCTTACTCCTGTATCTGCCCCCCCCGGCCCTCAGTGGCACAGGGTCAACAATGGGAGAGGACTGGGTCGTCTGAGAGAGTGTGTGTGTGTGTGTGTGTGTGTCAGACTGTGGGACCTTCAGGGTCTGACAGAGGCGTCCCATGGCAGCCCGAGAGGGAAATAAGTTCTGATGCAGGGTGCCCTCCCCGGTCCCTCGTGTGACCCTCTGCTGCTCCTTTCCCCTCCTCCTCCTCCTTGCCCCTCCTCATCCCTCCTCACCCCTCCTTGCACCTTCCTCACCCTCGCTCGCCCCTCCTTGCTGTAGTCTGTGTTTGTGTTGGGAAGATTAAGCTGCTCTGACAAAGCTGTGTTTACAAATATGCAGGCAGAGAAACAGGCCAAGCGACGCTGAATAGGAATAGAATACAAATTGCTTTTTTATCTCTCTTAGGGCCAGGGCGAGAGAAAATGTGTTTGCGATTGTTGCTCCTCCGCCTGTGAAGGATAAAGCCTCAGTACTGGGTTTGGGCTCCCTGTTAGCATTCATTCTAGCCTCTCTTCTCTCTCTTTCTCTCCCTCTCTCTCGCTCTCTGTCTCTCTGTCCTCCCACTCCCCTCTTTGTCTACTCCACATACTTTCTCTCTCTCTCCCTCTCTCTCTCTCTCTCTCTCCCTAGCAGGGATTTTTTTTCCTTGCTGTTTCCTTGGTAATCATATCTCCTCTCCTCTCCTCCCTACCTCTCTCATGTCTCCCTGATGTGTGCTGCTCTCTCTCTCCTCTATATGTGCACGTCTTCCTCTACCATCTCCCTTGTTCCCTCAATAATTTTCTCCATCCCTCTTCCCTTCATGTTTCCATAAGCTGAGCATCTCTCTCTCTCTCTCTCTCTCTCTCTCTCTCTCTTTCTCTCCATCCTTTTTTTTTTTTTTCTCCTCTGCTCAGTAGGACTTGTCATGATTTACTGTCTCTCTCAGCCCTTCCTTACTCGCACAGGAGCTATTGGAAATTTGGAGTGCCTATAGATCATGGTGGGGGGGGGGCTCTGCTAATCGGCCCTAACAGAACTGTGCAGCATTACAAATTTGGGCCCTCTCTTACAATTAGGCAGCATGTCTGCTTGGCATAACCCACGGCAGGGAGGCTGGGCCTGTGATGTCATCATCAGCGTGACCGTGTGTGTGTGTGTGTGTGTGTGTGTGTGTGTGTGTGTGTGTGTGTGTGTGTGTGTGTGTGTGTGTGTGTGTGCGGTGGGAAGCAGAGGGTTGGCCGGCTTGCTCTCATTAATGCAGAGGACATGCTCCCCTTCTCCACACAGTGGCACTTTTATCCTTACCTCAGCTACCACAAGGGAAGGTTAATGGGCGGTCACGCAGACTCAAACAATGCCATTTATGTTTATTAAGCAGCAGCAGCTCCTGAGCGGGCGTAATGTATGCCTCCACGTCTGTTTTTTTTTTTTTTAATTAAATACAGGACATGCCTTGTGGTCGCGGTGGGGAGTTCAGCTTTTTAAGGCAATGTCAGAAAAAGCACTTACCCCAGATCACGATTTCTTGGGACGTTTGACATTTGCCGTGGACCTGAGTCTCCTTCAGGCCCAACGCGCTCCCCTCCCACCTAAGCACAGGTGGATCCATGTTCAGTGTAGATATCCCTTTGGCCACCCTCCAGCTCTTGCATTTGGGTTTGACTAAGCGGGCAGGGGAGACCAGGTACCGGTAAGTCTTCTTAGACTCAGCGGTTTCCAGCCCAGTGGAAGTGGCAGCTAAAACCTGACCCCTGACCTGATGTCTTTAAACCATGGGCCGATACCCAGATTGCTTTATCCATTACTCTCCTTTTAATGGAACGAAGCACCTGCCGTGGCCCCAGGCTTGAAATGCAAACAAACACTCATTACTCTTTTGGCTGTGAGCATTTTTATACACGTCTATTCTAGTCAGGCAACCTAGAGGTCAACTCAACGGTTAAGTGATGAGGAAGTTAAGGAAGTTAAAGAAGATAATGACCCGTTTCCATTTGCCATTCTTCCTTTCACACACATACTTAGCATCCATTTGTAACCTTTGTCCCTCACATTTGTATAATTTGCCGATCTTCTCACACAGACCTCTGACTAAAGCTGTTTTACCAAGATGCAATGAGCTCAAACGGCCTAATACAAACTAGCCAGACAGCTTATTAGCATTTCAAACAAGACTTGTCTTGGGCTAATTTAATCTGTAGTACATCTCCAATGTGAGGCCACAGTCGGAGGAAGAGAGGATACGAAACATGAAGCCAGAGTGAAGGAAGGAGGGAAGAGAATGTATGCTAGCGTAGCCGTTTGGGGCTTCTGCTCACAATCTGAGTTTAGTAAAAACTTTTTGAGAAGCTGACAGCAGAACTGCAAGGTCTACTGATAAAAGCAGTTTGCTTTTGTTGGCAGGCATCAATGTGTTGACTGCCATCATAGGCTGAGGTCAAGGCAAGGCCTCCACCAGCTCTTTGTGAAGAGAAAGCGATAGAGATTTCACTCAACTTTCACCGAGAAATGCAACAGCTCGGGATGTTCGCTCATTCTACCATTTCACTTCTCTATTTGATTCTCATTAAGCTTGCTTTCAATGAATAGGCTTTTGTAGTATTGTAAATTCTGGATAGACCTAGCTAATAGAAAATTGGTCAAGGTTTGTTTACGCACGTGTTTGTATACTCTGTATCCATTTGAAAATCCCTGAAACTGCCTTGGTGAAATATGCTAGGATGCATGCAGGTTGAACATCTGGTTAGCAGTGTGATCAGTAGCTGTAAGGGAATGCAGACACAGATTGTTAAGTCTATGAAGCTTATACATTTACATTTATGGCCTGCATCCATCTTGTCACACTATACCTGCACCACTGGCTATTTATAGTTTGTGATGTCGAGGAATCGATCAACAAAAGGCACAACTATGCAATGATGTATACGGATATGAAGCACATTAGTTTCTGACTGTCACAGAGTTTCCTCAGGGATTTCACCAAGCCCTGTTGTGATGATGATGATGAATTTTACATGTGACTTGGCTGTGACATGGTCCATTTGAGAATTTGTATGCAGATCTATGTGACACTCTGTGTGTATATTTATACGTGTGTGTGATTTATATGTGTGTGTGTATAGACGCTTATGTATGAGAGTGTGAATTATGCATGTATGTGTACTTGTTTGTGTGTCGCTTCACACACATATGCACACGTGTATAGGTGCATTTGTGATTGTATGTTTGATCGTTACACATGTTTGTGTGTGTAACATCACACACACCTAAGTGTCTTGCTGTGTTTGTGTTTGAGGGTGTGTGGGTGTGTGTGTGTTGGTAGTGTGTAGTATTTGGTGGCATGCCGTAGGCCCCATGCCACCCTTCCATCCCATTAGCTGAGCCCAGCCCCTGCCTGTGTCTGCTTTAACCTTGGCCAGCGGGCTGGAGGAGAGGGAGAGTAATTCTAACCTTAAAAACCTGCTGATTAAAGCTAGTTTGGTGGAATTCGATTCCACTTAATGCCTTTGGCTGTGAGCCCGGCTGGCTGGCATTAGCATCAACAGACACTGTGTCTTCAGTCAGGGAGACAGACGTGCACAGGCACGTGCATGAGCTTCTCTTGGCACGTGCATGAGCAGGGCTGTAAACTCCACATTCCTCCATCCATCTCTCTCTCTCTCTCTCTCTCTTCCTCTGTTCCTCTGTCTCTCATCCCACTCTCCTTTCTCCCATACCCAACCTCATCATCCCCATTTTCCTCCCTACATACTCTTTCCTCTCCTCTTCTTCTCTTGTCTTCATTCTTGTCCTCCTCAGCTTGAGGCCAGAGAGAGTCAGGGTTGCCGGGGTGGCAGGCAGGCGTGCAGGGTCTTCTCTCCGGCTGCCTCAGCCCTGTTATTGTTTTCCTCTTGAACTTGATGTATGGCTGTGTTTACGCGTCCAGCGTGGCTAATTAATTCTCCACTTCAGGGCCTGTTTATCAACTGTTTGTGTTTATTTACAATGAGCACGCTATTTTTAGAGGCGCCCATTTCCATAACACTTGCATTTTTCCAGAGCATCGTTTGTTTTGCTTTGTTGAGGATTCTAGGTTTGTTTTTCATTTTTCCTTCCGTCTCAGTCTCTGCCTGCCAATTCATTTTGTAGCACGCTCAGGTTTGACTGATTTAGAGGCTCCAGCTGGTCCAGCGGAGAGGGCTGGTGAGATAAATCTAAGCCTCTTTTGATTTATTATGTATAATGTCTCATCAACCGTTGGTTAAGTCTTCAGATGCACTGAAGAATTATACCGTTAAAACTTTACAAGTAGCAGGTTATTTAAAGGCGTGTAAAGAGGGAGAAAGAGTCTTGGTAGAAAGATCTGCAGCTTGGATAAAAGTGCTGTCACTTGTGGTGGTAACATACAGGAACTCTGCGTTCCTTTCCGTATCCAACATGCAAGGGAGATATATAGTGGGCAGTCTGGGCATGGTGCCACCCAGACAGACACTACAGATAATTCGATTCCCGCCGAATGATTGAGAGAGAGCAGAGCGGAGCAGCTGATTGTAAAGATGGCAGGCAAAATGCACAGCTTCACAATATCAGTCGAAAATGAGCTCATCCTCCAAACTGGAAGTGGCACTTTTCAGCCGTAAGTCATCCAATCACGTCTGTATAGAGCCAGAAATCGTTGACTGATCAATAGTCATCATGGATGCTGTCAATGGCCAGGGTAGGCTGAATCTTGTATGGTCCATGAATCTCTATTGAGTATGGATTGTGCGTTCCCTCCACGGATGGAGCTTGATAGTACTGCCTGATTGGCTGCTGCGTGAGCTCTATTTATGCTGCTGAGCCCCAGGCTGAATCACCTGCCCCGGGCATCCATGCGTATGCACACACACACACACAGACACACACAAACAGACACACACAAACTGATATATAGCCCCTCTAATGAAGCAGTGAGCCAGAATGCGTTTAGCAGGTGGATGTCCATGTTAACAACTGTATAAAAGTCATAACAAGTCACTCAATACAGGGCGAGCTGAAGAAAATGTATAGGATCCTACTGCAGATAATGCAGTAGACGATATGTGAGACCAAATATTGGCTGAGGAAACATTAGAAGTCCTACATGAGTCAGTGGTGAAACTGCCGAGAAAAGACTTTGATGGAGAGAGGAGCAAAGTAGCGGGAAAACAGCAGAGGGGCAGGAGGAATGTGATAATGGAGAAAAAATGAGGAGAAAAGAGAAGGCGTCTTTGACAAACTACCAAAGATATTGTCTGTGTGCGCTCGTGTTTCTGTGAATGAGCAAGTGTGTGTGTGTGTGTGTGTGAGTGTGTGTGTGAGTGTATGTGTGTGTGTGTGTGTTCTCATCCCAGTTGGAAATGACAGGCCGACAGACAGACAAACGCGTGGCAGCCTCTGACAGTAAGATGTCGGTAGCGTCACGGCAGGAAAATAGCAAATTGCCAACATAAATAAGGTGCCATGCTCTGATTAGGACTGCCTTCACACATCATTATGGTCTAATGAGTGAGTTTCCCCTCTCTCTCAGTCTCGCTGTAACTGCGTGTCTCTGCCAGTTTTGCCTCCACACTCCTAATACCTTACACACCCATCTCTCCCTGTGCCCGACGCCTGTCAGCCATGATGGATGGCTGTGAGTGAGGCATTGCCGGGGCAACTGGCAGGCCGGGGGGGGCAGCAGTGGCCTCCAGAGGCAGGACAGGTGACTGGCGGTGGCCCTGCCATCATGTCTGAAGGCTTTATTTAGGCTGGGCTGTTTATCACTGGGCTGTCTGGCCTGCTTGCCCTCTCTGAACTGCGATCCTGCTCCACTCAGGCCCCCTACAACACTCTGAGGGCGGGTGTGTTCGGGCCAGGCAATAATATCCCCTCATTGGATCGGCCAGCATTCCATCGCCTTGGCCGCTCGCTTGAGTGACACCTCCAAATGAATTTCCTGCATCAGTGTCGGACTTTGGAGGACACACGTTGCTGTAACTCTTTTTTTCCCGGCTGTCTGCGGTGACAGCACGTGAATACATTGTGGACGCGCTGCTTGTGAATCCCTCTAGAAACTGGTATATCATTCTTCTACAACACAATACACCAATAATGCACTCATGTGTATGTGTATATGTCTGCCTATGTATTTGCGTCTGCGTGTTTGTGTCTGTGTGCAAAAAGCCCTGCAAATTGCACACTCAGAAACAGCCCTTTTTAGAAGAGGATATGTGTGTGTGTGTGTGTGTGTGTGTGTGTGTGTGTATAATTATGGTTTAATTGCTCGCCTTGTGATGTGCTGTCATCCGTCACAGCCCAAAGACAGCAAATAATGGTTCTGCTGCCGTCACTGTGTCACCCAGCCGCTCAGCCTGCAGAGAGCAGCAGAAACACTAGTAACTGATATGCGTCTTGAATTACTGATAAGCGGTTGAGTACGGTGAGCTTTGGGTATGTGGGCGTGCAAGTGCACTCAAAAATGTCTCACTCTGCCTTTGTATGTCGGCCTATTGTGAGTGTTTGTGTGTGTATGTGATTGTGTATATGTGCCAGTGTTTATGAGTGGTAAGTTCTGTACTAAGAACTGTGTGTGTGTGTGTGTGTGTGTGTGTGAGAGCTCGCACGCTTACATGTGCTTGCATATGTGTTTGATGCCTATATCAGCGCTGACAGGTGCAACAGTTGTGTTGTGCTTTAAGCTGCTTGTTTGTGTCTGGCACGCTGCTTTGTGTGGTCGGGAAGTGGAGTAAACAGAGGCAGAGGAAAGCAGCCTGGGGGCTAATTTATTCACTCCCCAGTCCCCCTAGTCACAGAGGCCTGCTGCTCCAGCCCACCTGTCAATCCTGAGGAGCGAGCCTCATCCCCAGCCAACAGGCACACAGCCTCAGAGCCGCGCCACAGCCCTCTCTCACCGGGCCAGGGCGCTTTAGGCTAGAGCTGCATTAGTGGTGATATATCAATAATCTCTCCATAATCAGAATTAACAAGACAACATGTTTATTTGGTGCGCAAGTAGCATTAGCAAGTCTGCCCTTTTCTGTGTGCGCTGCAAATTGACGTGCAAATTACAATTTAATGAGGTTTTGGTATTAGAAGTCAAACATGGAACATTTGTGTCTGTTAGTACCATTCACAAAGGTGCTGCAGTATGTGGTTGTAGTGAACGCCCTATTCTCCATACAACCCGTTGTGCAGCATCACCTAATCCCTCCAGGAATACAAAGTATTACCTATGACGTAAACACTTCGAAAAGCTGCACAGTAGAAAGACCTGTAGTAATGTGATGTTAGATACACTGTGGGAGTGTGAGGAAGTGTCTGTCCATTGCCAGCATCGAGTAATGGATGGCAGAGCTATGGGAGTGGGTGGAGGCAGACATCCTATTTCAGACAGCTGTAATGGATGACAGTACAGCAAAACAATAAGAAGAAGAGGAAGTCTGCATGCCCTCACTATCTCAAACTCTCACATACAGAGCTCAGTAACGTTGGAATCAATTCACAATAGATGTGATTGGAACAATGGACCACCTGGGGGAACAGTCAAGTCTTATGTGGCTTATGGTGGTTGTGATTTCATCATACGCGTCTGTGTGTGTGTGTGTGTGTGTGTGAGCTCGTGGATGCGTGCATATACATGTGTGTGTGTCTGTGTAATGTATTTGTTTTATGTAGCTGTGATGGGTCTCTCGCCGTGCGCCCAGTCTCTGTGGCTGTGCTGTGGTACTGTAGTATAATTAATCAGACTGTTTGATGTTGGCAAATGAGTGTTTATACAGACTCACTTCCTCTGCAGGCCCTGCTCTTTTTAACTAGGGTTTAGTTAAACAAGACAAACACATAACACACTTCAAGGCTCTAATTTATCACAGGGTCCTCCAAGCAATGTAGCCCAACCTCCCCATGCCCCCGCCCCCTCACCCACCTCCTACCCATTCACATCTACAGAGCCCCAGGAAACTCCTCAACTTATTGAACACACCAACTGCTGAATAATGAGACTGTGTGTGTGTGTGTGTGTGTGTGTGTGTGCGTGTGTGTGTGTGTGTGTGTGTGTGTGTATCACCCTGGCTGTGATTTCTCCTGCTTTCTAAATAAACAGTTATCCCAGAGTGGATTGAAGTGATGCTGAACCTTCCTGACCTGCTTGTTTGATTTGTTCCTGAAGGAGCCAAGCTCCTTGTCTTAAGAGCAATCCACTCTACCCTCACCTTTCACAAATATTGCATCAGACAAAATCACAGTTTATTTCCTGGCTGGTGAGGTGCGGGGTACAGGGTGGGGGTGGGATGTAGACTGCTGTAGACTCTCATTGCAGCTGTAAACAAGCAAAAACAGGCCAGCTATTTCTCTGGGTCACCTGGGAGCTGTGGGTCTCTGAGAGAAGGATTTAGGAGGGAGGGGGGCCGGGGAGGGTTTTGGGATAAGTGCAGCCTTGCTCCTGTTCCTCTCCTGCCCGGCCCTATGCTGAGCTGCACGGCTCTTTGCTGTGTTGTGCCTCTGCTGCGGGGCTGGTGAAAAATGGCTCCTGGCCCCTCTGCCAGATACCAGGAGGCGTTATCAGCCGTGCCTGGCTCTCTCCACGGTAACGAGGCCCCAGGCACTGTATTATCTGTTTACGATAAGGATATTAATAACCCTGCGCTTTAGTTACGGCTCGGCCCTGCGGGGCGATTGGAGGGTTGTGGGGTAGGGGGGGTGGGGTAGGTGAATCAGGAGCACCTGAATCATCCTGTCAGGGGCCCTCTCCAAGCAGGACAGGATACGACTGGAGGAGAGGACAGGAGAGAGGAAAGGAGTCATATGGTGATGCTGGGATAGTGCTGAGGTGCTCCTTCTCCTCCTCCACCTACTGCTCCTTCTCCAGGTCACTGTCTTTGTTTCCAAGAGCAATAGCCTGGCCATCTGCCAGGTCTGTATAGGAGTGTCCCTACGGAGGGAAGAGGTCAAGGGTTCAAAGGTCATGGGTGTCAGGGTCAGCCTTTTGCCTGTATTGTACTGCAGTGTAACACCATCTCTCTCTCTGTTCTCCTTCCCTTCCAGTGTCTGTATGGCTGCTACGTCCACTCCTCCATCATCCCAACCTTCCACCGCAGGTGCTACTGGCTGCTCCAGGTAAGAACTCCTCTTCTCTTCCTCCTCTCTCCTCCTCTGGAGTTAGCCAGACTTTACTTTAGTTTCCCTCTGAAACTCCCAGCCCATCCACAAGAACTTGAATGGGTTGCATGATATCAGTTTCCATTTACTGGCAGCATTTTCTGTTGACAGCCAGCAGGCAGACATCAGCCAACCCCCATCCCCCACCCCCCCCCACCCCACACACACACACTCTCACTCTCACACACACACACACACACACACACCCCTCTCTCTCTTTCTCTCTCCAGCCTCCATTTCCCTTATCTTGCCCAGTCATTCACTTTTCTGATGGCAGTGCCCATACACGCCGTCCTAATACAAGCACAGTATCTCAGTCTGCTAAAAGCCTCACCATCTCCCCTGTCTAACGGCTGCAGTGATGGGCAGTAAAAGCATGATAGAGGAGGCCCACTGTACAGTAGTGTGCTTACAGTGGGCCGTCAAGTCCGCAGGCTCAGAGTGGTTGTAAATAGTCCTTAGATCACCTCCCCAACACTTCTCATCATTCTTGTTTAGCATGGCAGCCATTATGGTTGGTAGGTGCCTGATACAGACAGCCATGCACACACACACACACACACACACACAATTAAATAAAGCACAAAGCATACACACACACACACACACACACACAGGTGTAGGTGTATAGGTTCAGAGTTGGAGGATAGGGGAATGATGAGAGGAAGCTGTACTGTTGGGTGAGGCTGCCTTGCACCTTTAATCTGCTTTCATTTTCCACCTGTTAGAGAAAATTGTTGATTTTCTGGAGTCATTGTGTGGTGTCACCAAGCACTCCCCCCCCCCCCACCCCCATTATCAACGTCACCCCCCCCCCCCTTTGTTAGAAGCTACTTTAAGTCTAATTCAGGCCTAATGGAGCCCAGCAGCAGGATGAAACATAGCCTCTGTGCAGGAGGAAGCAGATCAAAGCTAGTCCTGACACTGCCTCACATATAAGCATCCCCCAACGGACACAACACACACACACACACACACACACACACACACAGAGAGAGCCAAGGGGTTCACCCTCGCTCAGTCGCATTTAAAAACCACAGCCTTCCTCTTCACCTCCTCCCCCCCCCCTCCCCGGTTTCAGGATAGACGCGCCCCGTCAAACTTTGAGGAGTTCACTCAACTCCGCTTCCCCGTCACTGCGGAGCATCAGCTCAGACACCTGTTAAGCGAGCCCTCGGCCCTGACCTCCCCCTCCTCTCCCCCCTGCTCAGTAGGCCTCCTTACTTAACTCAGCATGACTCACAGGGCCCTGGTGTGCAGCTAACACATCCACTCATTCCGGAAAAAAATAGCCTCTGCCACCTGACAAAAAAAAAGAAAATTGACAACCAAGTATTTTCTGTTTTGGCACCGGGCAAGCAGGGAACCCCAGATTGAAATCTCCTTCCAGGCAGTTTATTGAGGAGCATCTGTGTTGACAGGAAACCACAATCACGATGACACCAGAGCTAAAAGATTACACCACTTTACTCCATATCTCTGCAGATAGACCCTCAGCACCTCTGTCTCTCCAAGCCGCTCCCAATCAGACGACTGACAGACAGTTCTGGTTAGAGCAGACTCTCCCGCTTTCTCTCGCTCTCTCTCTCTCCCTTCCTCTCTCTCTCTCTCTCTTCAGTCTCCCGACCCTCTGTCCCCGAATCCCCGTGTACCATTTGCTGTGTCCATATGAGATTCGCAGGCAGTAGTCTGTCAACAGCAGAGCAGCAAGGAGACTGGAGCTCCCAGAGCGGCAACAGGGAAAGGTCACCAGTGAGTGAAAAATGTAAATATTCAGCCATCTAGCAGCCACAGCCATGGAGAGACGGGGATGAAAATAACTCCTATTGCACAGCACAGACAGGGAGGGAACGCAGAGGACAGAAAGGGGAGAGAGAGAGGGAGAGTGCGGGTGAGAGAAAGTGAGATGGACGCAGTTTTAAAAAGTTATGTAAAAAAAAAAAAAAAACAGAAAACACTGAAGGGAGCACTGGAGAGAAAAATAGATTTACAGATTTGACGCAGAAAAAGTACAACAGGATGGGTGAAAAGAGAGAGAAAGGGTGCGTGCGTGAGAGAGAGAGAGAGGCAGAGAGAGAGATAGGTGAAAGGTGTTTTAGGCAGGGGATTTAGCCGGTGGGTGTATGCCTCTTTATCCAGTCTTTATTGAGTCAAAGCCTCCGTAATGAGACAGGGGACAGGAATGAAGACCTGCGAGGGGGGGTCTTCTCTCACTTCACTCATTTTCTTTTGTTCTTTTCACCTCTCACTCTCAATCTGCTCACACACCGCTGCCACCTCTCTGTGGCATTAGACCACTTTAAAATGTCTGGCCCATCCCCACAAATGGCAGCGACGGAAGAAAAAAAGTACCCGCCACAATTATCTGGGACTGCAAACAATGAATCCAAATCGCAGCTGAGGCGGTGAGCTGCCCAGAGCAGACTGTGTGGTTTGTCACTCAAACAAAAAAAAAAGCAGTTCCCATTCCAGTGGATGCGGTGCAAAGTGGGCCTCTGAGGGAATAATCATGTTGAAACGGCATCATACCTTGGTCTCCCCTGCGTGCAAACACAAACACACTCGCACTCGCGCACACACACACACACACACGTGCACGCACACACACACACTGGCACACAGAGAATCTCGCCTCTGATTGATTCTATCGCTCCGTGTCCCCTTCTCTTGTTTAGTGCTAATCGAATGTAATTCCCTGCCTGCGCCTCTCCATCAAATCAGACAGTGGAGTTTGTGCTGGCCGGCGGGGGCACAGAGGTGGGGATAATTATGATATTAATACGGAGGGGGTCTGAGGGGAAACTTCATTTGTCCTGCCGCCTGCCACGGACACAGAGAGGGGTCAATAGCCTCTCCCGCTTTCTCTCCTTTAAAGAGGAAGAGAGGAGGGATGAGATAATGAAATGAATAGTAAGGCGGGAGGGAACGCTGACGACCTTGTTTCTCCACAGCGATCGCTCTCTCTCTCCCTCCTACTTTACTCAGCGTAGGCCACTGTTCTCCAGTCTCTGTTTCACATGAATCCATTATTAATATCACTATTCATTGCAGTTACATTTTTCTTATTACAACATAAGTACTTCAGGGTGTAACGGCGGAAATCAAGATGGAGCCACTTGAATTAGCTGGTATGTCGCAAAATGAGTGTTCACTGTTGTTCCTGGGATGGTTTCAGCCATATTAGTGTTTTAATAATTGTAATATGTGGAATAACTGACATAACATTGACACGAGTGGACAAGCACAGAGCGATAACACACACTGTATCACGCAGTGTGTGATAGCAGAGAAGCCAGAGCAGTGCAGGTTTGCAGTGCTGTCCATGGTGCTGAAACCCTGCTCTGTATATGTTCCTCTCTCCCCCACATCATTTTCTCTTTTTTTTTTTTTGACTGTGTGGAAGTATCAAACACCGCCCTGATCCTTTGAACTCCCGCGCTATTCACCTCTCATAACAAGCCCACCAATCAAACTCCAAAGATCAATACAGCTGGCCAATCCTGTCAGTAGATCACATGGCAGGGCCAACACGTGTACTCATCACCGTGACTCGCCGCCAGTCAGGGGAAGAGGCCTCTCTCTCCATCTGATTGAATGGGAAAAGTGGAGTAGCCCCTTTCACTGTGGTGTACCGTTGCGGGTCGTGTGCAAGCCGGATAGCCGCAGACCCGGAGTGGACATGCCCGCAGGCTAAAGGCAGATAGATGGAGCCTTTATATCTACCTATAGTCCTCTATTCATTCAGATCAGTTTAGTTGTGTTGAGCGCTGGGAGACAGGTGCCGGAGTCAGAGTGGTCCAGGTGATGTGTGATGATGGAGCAGAGCTGTCAGGTCCAGATTCACATCAGATATACGTCCAGACTATGCAGGGCTACGTAATTAATATTTCACCGAGATAAATCATGGATGAGGCCCCGGCACCACTCTGTTGATTTCACTGAGAAGGTAGAGAGGCAGGGAAGCCTGGCTAGGTCTTGACTGGCTGTCTACAACCTCGGGGCAAACAGAGACAGTAGAAATATAATTGCCTTTAGCTATGCAGGCTGTTGTTTGTATCAAACAGATATCAACCTCAGCTGTGCGGTGTACGATATCATGTATTATGTGGATTTGACTCCACGGCCTGACGTTATGGTTCAAGTCAAAAAATTAACTCTGGACTGACAAGAAGATGGGTGGAAGCGTTTGCAGTGTGTCCATGTGTGTGTGTGTGCGTGCATCTGTGTGCGCATCTGTTTCTATATGTGCGCGTACATGTGTGTGTGTGTGTGTGTGTGTCTGTACTGTCTGTATGTATGCCAGGCTGTGCTGTCCTGTTTCTGCTGTGCGGTGGGAGACCGTGGCGCTCTCGGCAGCATGCTGCTACTGGCAGGCCCCCACTCTCTCCGCCATGAGGAGAACAGCTGCTTCACGAGCATGTTGGGGTGTGAGCCATGTCCCAGTGGCTCCCCTCATCTCCTCCTCTCCTCCTCCTCCTCCTCCTCCTCCTCCTCCTTCTGCGCAGTCACAGAGACACACAGCTCTCAGTGCCTCTGACAGTAACCCTCTCCATCCTCTCCACTCCTATAAACCTTCAAACGCCTCCTACTCCCTGCTCTCACTCCTCTCCTGCTTCCAGTCTTCTGCTCCGTCTAGTTTCACTCTGTTTCCACTTAGAACGGAAAAAGACAGAAAGAGGCAGCTCCGAGTTAGCTCTCGGGCTGTGCCAAAAAAAACGGTGACACGAGGGCTTCTGACCTCTAAACAAATTGAAGGTTAGCCTGGTGCTTAATTAACGGCTGCCGTCCTCTGGTCCCCTGCTGGAGCGCTCTCTCTCCCCATCCAGACCCCCAGAGGCACCCAGAGCCTCCCTCCTCTCCTGGCAGACTGATCTGTTCCTCAGTGCCTGCGACCTTTTCTCCAGGCCCGTCGCCCCCAGCCCACCAGCACAGCCAATTATCACAAATCCCCCGCCACATTCGTCTTGCCATTCTCGCTCTGCGGCTGAAGAGGCACGTGTGGCCGTAGGAGTCACGCCGCTTCATAACTGAGCTGAGCGCCCAGACAGAGAGACGGAGGACCACCACAGGTAGGCAGCACGTAAATTATTCAGCTTCCCTGAAAGGTTAAGGCTCTGCCAACGAGGCACGCTGACATTCATCCAGCTCCAGAGACCTGCCCACCACCGCAACCAGAAACAAGCAGCCGCTAACGTGTGGACATTTTGTGACGTCCAAGATTGTTATTGGAAGATTGCCTCATCCTGTTAGTTTTGCTCGCACAGACGTAACCAGCCTGGTCGGGACAGGACAGCAGGACAGGGTGTAGCAGAGCTAGGCTTGTTGTATTGTCATACCCCATGATCCTGATGTGATTTGACCCTCAGTGTCGTGCTCGGCGTGCTCTGTCTCTCAGCAGTCCCTTTATGCCTCTCTCATGTTAAGCATGCCCCAGTGTCTCCACCAGTCCTGCTGAGTTGTGTTTACTTCCTGCCTGTGCGTGTCAGAGAGCAGATGAGCTCAATAGGGCCCCCTGTAGAGTCCTACTGGCTCCACGCCCAGCCTACACCGCGCACGTCCGTCCGTCCGTCCGTCTGTCTGTGCCCCCAGCCCATGTCAAGCCGTTGATCTGCCCGTGTCAGTGCGCAGGCTTGGGCGTGATGGCGGTGGCGTGCGCACATATCCCAGCATCCCAGAGAACACTGGTCACAGCTAATGACCAGAACTGTCCGATTTGTCCTGCCCTGATTACTCCTCTGAGCCCCAATTAGCCGTGGATGAGGGCTGACATCCCCACACGATCGCTTAGATGTGTCATAGAGGGAAAGATGAGACGGGGGAGGAAAGGACGGAGGGAAGGGAGGAAGGGAGGAAGGCAGGGGAGAGAGTGGTGAGCATAGAGGAGAAGAAGAGCAGGGAGCTGCAATGAATGCAGTAGTAATATAGGGCCAGAGTCATTCACTCCCTATTTAGTCAGATATTGATCTCAATTCCCCTCTAACCAGCTACCACTCATCAACATACAAAACAACAGTCTGATTGCAATTTCTATAATTGGCAATTTTATTGTGAAAATCTGTCTCCATCTAAGGGTGTTGGCTGCATCTGGTCCGGGCTAGGCTGATTTCTCTGCGGGTGAGGGATGAAGACACCAGGGACTGGCTGTGGAAAAGAATATTGGGCCATAGGGGTTGAATTAATCTACAAGGGGAGGTGAATAGTGAAGTACTGGGAGCCACAAGGGTCTTTTATTATAGATCAAAACCATGCCATTTATTTCCTTAATTGTCAATAACATTCTGTTAACATTGTTTCTGTGTCTATTTGTTGTTTTTCTCCCTATCCCCCCCTTTCTTTCTCTCCTGCATTCTCTCTCTGCTCTGACCCCCCCCCCACCTTTTTCTCTTTCTTTATTCCTCCCTGCCACTATCTCTCTGCTCTTTGCTGAGCTTTCTCCCCTCTGCAAGTTTTGAGAGAAAATCTCTTTCTTTGGTTCGCTCTCATTCTCTCTCAGTGGGGGGCAGTGGAAAAGTAACTACAAGGGCACATAAAGCCTTCAGAGTCAAACCAGACTTTTTTTAGTCTTTTTCAATCTGGATAGATGTCATATTGAACACACACACATGCACCCTTCAGTGGGATGGCTCTGCTCCTATCTGTCTGCCTGCTCCCCCATCCCAAAACCCGCCCACGCAAACCTGAGAAGACGCATAGATTGAGAGAAGGAGGGGGAAGGAGGAGAAAGAGAACAGTAAAACAGAGAAGGGTAGCAGAGGAGGTGCAGAGAGGGGGGAAGGCAATAAGGGGTGGGAGGGGTGGGGGTGCTTTGGGAGTTGGGGGATTAGAGCTAGAAGATTAGAGCTAGAAGATGATATCATTCGGTAGAGATGAGCGGGTGCAAACGAGCAGTGCAAATCACCCAACGTTAACGAGCTGCCTCGTAAATTACTGCAGCCGAGTGTGTGCTTGAAGCTGGAGCTGGGGGTTTGGGGGGCCGGCATAGTGCAAGGGAGACATAACTTAATGTCTTAACATTATTTACTGCCCCCTCCCAATATATAGTATGTCTCCCGGGGCCCCGGAGCCTAATATTGGCCTCTTTGGAAGCACCGGAGGCCCTTTCTCTGAAGAGACAGAGGTGTTAAATCGTAAGCCTGAGAGCCCCTGGACTAGACCCCCTGTGCTCCGAGCCCAACAGGGGGCAACTCAGCTACAAAACAGCCTCGACCTCCCCCACGACCCCCTGCATATCTCAGATTTGAGGGGCTGTCACTCATCTCCCATCTCCCCAGGTTTACCTTCTAATACAGAGCACAGAAACTGTAGCGCAGCTAAAATATCGGGGAGCAGTTTAACAATATTAAAATGTTGATTTGCAGTGAAATACGATTTCATTTTTTCTTACCATGCTGAAATTCCCTAAACCATTTAGACACATACAGCAGGGATTGCAGCAATTCAGTTGAAATGAATGTGGATGTGAACCTGCGTGCTTCAGACTGTTGTTCTCCAGGAGACAGCCCAGGAGAGAGAGAGAGAGAGAGAGAGAGAGAGAGAGAGAGAGAGAGGATATGGATGGCTGGGAGTTGGGCTCTCTCTCTCTCTCTCTCTCTCTCTCTCTCTCTCTCTCTCTCTCTCTCTCTCTCTCTCTCTCTCTCTCTGCTATCCTACTATTGTGTCTGGGGTATACATTCCTATTTTAGCCAGGAGCCTCGCAGCAGGAGAATGGCTTTCATTGGCTGGACTCTAAATATTGCATGACTTCCTGATGGCAGTGCGCTGTCTGAGCTGCTGTCTGGCCTGGTATTAACCTGTCCGGATAAATCAGCTGCTCACCCAACTCTGCACCCCTACCCAAAGTACCACTCCCTGCCTCCTTCCCTCATTTTCCACCCTACCCTCCCTCTGCTCCCCTCCAGCCTCACCTCAGTTTCCTATGTACTGTATCCGCCTCTGTACTGCTTGCTATGCTGCAACCTACTCATGTGTGTGTGTGTGTACAGTATGTGTATGTGGAGTTGCTCTGTGGTCCTCTGCCAAGGCCCCTAACGTCATACGCAGCCTGGCAGGTGACAAATAGTTTTTTAATTGCTTGCACCAGGAAAATCATTAGTCTCTTCCCTTTCCTTGGTGGGACTAGGCAGGACGTGTGCGCAATAATAATAGCCTCAGTCCCGCTTCCTGCTTCCCGCCTGCTATTTTTAGACCAGGTATTTTAAGGGCCCTTGTCTGCGCCTGCATATGTGTGCGTGTATGGTAAGTGCATGTGTGCATTTGTATGTATGTGTGTGAGAGAGTGTGTGAGAGAGTGTGTGAGAGAGCGTGCCTGGGTGTAGGCGTGTGTGTGTGTGTGAGAGTCCACAGTAAGGGTGGGCCAAAATTGTCCAGAGGTGGTTTTCCTTGCTTGTGAAGGAGGGGAGAGTGTGTTTGTCAACCCTGTTCTTGCCTCATGAGAGTTTTTCTCATTGCTGCTGCTGTTCCCCAGCCCCTGGGAGCATGCTGTTTGTCTGTGCGTGTGTGTGTGTGTGTGTGTGTGTGTGTGTGTGTGTATATCTGGCAGGCTCTGGCCCAGGCCATTGTGCTGTAGTGCATTACAGTAGCAATCCACCGACACAGCGGCCAGCCAGATGAAGCCGTCCAGTTTATGGAGCAACCTGCAAACTCCAGCTGCTTTTGGTTGAGATTGTGCTTAGTGGTGAGATATAGTATTGATTTTCTCTCCTCGGTGCCCTTGCCATCCCTGTGTAGATATGCACCAGCGCTCAGCATCCATTCACCGAGAGGGGGGTAGAAGAGGAGAGAGCAGAGGATGATGTTTATGTGACGATACTGACCCCATTCGTTCGCATGGAAAAGGCGTGGAACGCGAGGCGGCTAGACAGCAGACGGGGAATTGAGTTTCCCAGGCTCAGATTGCAAGATGAACCCTGAATTTGATTTCAGTGTTATACAAGCATTTGTTATTATATATCCCAGCATCTGAGGGTGTGTGTGTGCGTGTGTGTGTGTGTGTGTCTACTATGTGTGTACATATGTGCGTTTGTGTGTGGGTGCACTCTGCGTGTGTGTGTGTGTGTGTGTGTGTGTGGAGGTGCGTGGGGCTGTCTGACTGCATGTTCCTGTGTGTATATGTTTGTGTACTTTTGTGTCTGTTCATCTGTGTGTGTGTGTGTGTGTGTGTGTGTGTGTGTGTGTGTGTGTGTGTGTGTGTGTGTGTGTTATCAAGCAATTTGAATCAGTGCTGTGGATGTTTGCCTGCAGATTGTTTTATTTATTTTTGTCCTAGGTTGGAGTCCCAGTGGGGAGTCATGTTCAGCACTGTTCCAAAACCGTTGAGATCCCTTCCCTTCCCTCCCGTCCCTCCCTTCCCTCCCTTCCCTCCCGTCCCTCCCTTCCCTCCCTTCCCTCCCGTCCCTCCCGTCCCTCCCGTCCCTCCCGTCCTCCTTTCCTTTAACAAGACTGTAAAGTCAAATACATGGTCAGTCATTATTTGAAACATTTTTTGGAAGCCCTTAGCTGCACTGCAGAGGTAGAGTAATGTCAGAGTCACATTACTCAAAATATTTCATACATAAATTATAGAACTTAAAAATCTTATTAGGTGTTATAAAAATATTAGTAGATGTGACCTCGCCATGAATTTTGAGCCTGGCGCTTATTAAATGTTTAAGCAACGAGCAGCGAGTTCAACCTACTAGACTGAAAGTGTTTGAGTTAATGATACCTTTGCAGTACATCAAACCATCAAGAGTGCCAGTAACAACAGCACTCTCCTCCTTGTGTTTGACAGACACACACACACACACACACACACACACACACTTCTATTAGTCCTGTACCTGACAAACCATTTAAGTCCCTTAACTCTCCTCCTCTATACTTTTCTCAGTGACCTTCCATCTCCTAACCCAGGAATTTACAAAACCTTTTCAACGTCAGGGATCTGAAAAAGTCCCTGAAATGAAAGACAGTTTGTTATTAGTAATGATTGAGAATAGTATTGACTGATCGATCAGAATGATGAAAATAGTCTTCTCTCAGTGTGCAAACTTATTTAACTCACTAGGAGTGAAATAATAGTGAAATAAAGTATTTCTCATTTTGCCTAACCTGTCTGTGTTTCCTTCATCACTGGGATCTATCATCAACAAGCGGGATCTGTTCTATCATCTGGGGATTGAGACCCCCTGAGAGGTTATTTCACTGAGTTGCAAGATTAAGATTATTAGAGTCGTGGAGTTTTATTATATTGTTTTTAATTCAAACATATTAGTCATTGGTATGAATGTTTTTTGTGAAATAATGGATATTCAGCAGCTTCTACCAACAATTAATCCAAGTGAATCAACGTGAAAGTGACTAATCCAATAGTTAATCCAGTGAATTATCCCTAAAAGAGAATATAAGAACAGTGTTTGGTTTCACAGTTCATTAGACACTGTGTGGTCGCTCGCATCAGGGGTGTCACGACTTGGCATCCCTTTGTTTTTGGGAGTGGCTGGCCAGAACAGCTGATAGCCGCTGTGTTCCAGCACTGACATTGTGTGTGCAATCAGGATGTGTTATCCAGGCCAAGCAGCCCTACCCTGGCAGTGCTGGGACTGGGGAGACCCCTTCTCTCTCTCTCCAGATTCATCTCTCCAGCTTTGTTTGACTAAGTAGTGCCATGGTGTTGGTGTTGGAGAGGGCTGGAGTGGCGGCAGCAGCAGCAGTGCTGTGTATGCGTGGGCTGCTGGAGCCAGTGGGGCTTGGCACAGAGAGGCAGCATATGTTCATGGCCAGCACCCGTCTTCCTCCTCTCCCATCTCTCTGTATCTCCCTCTCTCTCTTTATAGCTCTCATCTTCTCTGTCCCCCTCTTCTCTCAAGTCCTGTACCACCTGCGGACGGCGTGATTGGCACAGAGATCAAAGGCTGTGGGGGTCCCGGTGCCCCCCACCCCCCGCCAGGACAGCCCACGTCTCGCTATCTCCACGTCCTCATCTCCTAATGGAAACACACGCGTACAGGCCTCTTTGTCATTTTGTCACCTGGCATATGATCAGAGAGTATCCGGTGCAGCCGGTAATCTGTTGTGGGCGTGAGGCGGCTGTCACCCTTGAAGTCTTTCCAAGGGTTGTTCACCGGCACCTTGGCCTATTTCTGTCCTATACAAACACTGGACAGCATCCAAGCATGTCAGAACCAAACATTCCTGAGTGCCACTGACTAACTGGTAGATACAGACCAGCGTCCTGCCGCCCGCCCGGCGAAGGGTTAACACTGTCCCACATAGCCACGGCGCCCCAACCAGCTGTTTTAGCCTTTCACACCTTCTCCCCTGCTGCCTCGTCTCCTCCCTGCCTCTTGGACCAGTAAATGAAGGCTCATTTGCAAGTTAGATAAATCCTTTGAATGTATTATTGATGCAAACAAATTAGCCTGTAGGCCCCAGACAATACCTAATGGAATCTCAGCTTATGGGTGAGGTAGTTTCCAGCGAGGGCTCTGTCGGTGTTCCAGGATTGATGCCTGCTCTTCTGCCCCGTAATTATTTCTCCGGCAAATTATTCAGGCATTCTGATGTAGTTCGGGGTTTAAAGCAGCGCTACTTATTGCCGCCTGTATGGGTTCCCGGCCTGAACCCGGCCACAGTCATTAGTTTATTAGAGGAACACGAAACTACACAGGCAATTAGATAACTGGGATAAAGCCTCAAAAATGAGGGGACGTGTTATTATTCAAGTTTATGCATGTTGCCCATAATTCACTGGGGTTTATGTTGGCTTTGCTTATTGCGAGGAGATTTCTCTTATCTTTTTGTACACACACTCATGTGCACATTTTAACAGCATAACCTTGCATAAGCCTGTTCATACATTTACAGAGACTCAAGCTGACTCTCCTTCACACATAAGCATAGAGACACAGACATAGTGCATAATACGCACACACACACACACACACACACACACACAACTGTATATGCACATAATGCAGAATGTGGGCATAATAAAGAAGCTAGCAGTAGTAGGGTAGGGGCAGAGGTATGGAGTGATGAGAGAGAGAGAGAGGAGAAAAGAGAGAGAGAGAGAGCAGGCGAGAAAGAGAGGAATACCATACTGTCCGTAGTGATTAGGACCCAGTATTGATCAGAGGGAGGAGGGGAAATCGGGCTGAGAGGAGGAGGGGGGAGGGGCCCCAGGGCTTGGGCCCCAACTCTCTGGTGGCCTCTGCTCTGTTCCTCTCCTGCAAGCTGGGCCATTGGGAGATAGATCAAAGGGCCTTATCCATCCTTCCCTTATGCACACAACACACACACACACACACACACACACACAAATGCACACATTAATGCACACACGTACACATTCCTCTGGCCTTTGAAGAATGTTCTATTTGATGACACCATTTCCCCTTTTGTTCCACTCTTGGACATCATAAATCAAAGCTGACGTCCTATTGCCACGGTGCCAAAGAGAGAGTCGGGGCCTGCTATTCTCCCATGATCCTCCCTCTCCAACAGAAGCCCCATGTTGCTTACTTGCGCCGCGCCTGTCGCTATTTGTCATGTATGCCCACACGTTTGATTTTCGACATGAAACAGACATTTAATTTATGTCTTTCCTTGTCTCCCGACGTAGACCCCGGCGTCTTACCCTAAGCCAAACCTATGAATTTTAAATGTAGGCTAGCAAATAGCCTGAATGCACCCGCTGTTTATCGACAGCATCACTTGGCAGACCCAGCCTTTCCAACACATCACAGACCAAGGACAGTGTCAGTAGTGAAGAGCTGGGAGACTAAAGGCAAGGCAGGAGTCAGACAAAGGATCAAATTCACACACACACACACACACACACACACACACACACGCAGCACACAAACACAGCATCAATCAGCTGGCCATGCTGGTGTGTCTTTGCTCTCTCCCCAGTATTCAGTGTGTAGAGGAAGTACTCATTACTCTCCTCTCTCTCAGGGCCAGACCTGTGTCAATGCATTTTCTCCTTTTGCTCTCTTTTTCTTCCCCCCTCTCCTCCCCTCTGCCTGCTTTTCAGCTGACTCCGGGCTTTGGCAATCTTATTTGCCTTCCAATCCAGATCAATCTTCATCTTTTCTAAAGCTCCCGATTCATAAACATTTCATGGGCTCAACCTTGACACTGGCGGGGCCGGGGATGCTGAGGTTTGATGCAAAGAGCCTGTGGAGGCTAGTTGAGGCTGGTTGTTTGATATGCTCTGTACCTGACCGGAGTCTAACTTGGGGTTGGTGTGAGCTGGGTATGGACTTCCTGCAGCCTGAACTCACTCTTCAGCGCATCTGCAACCATCCTATCTACCACTGCACACTACCAGACCCCCGTCCCGCACAGATGTCGCACCGTCTCAGCAAAAGAGAGAGAGAGGGGTGTGTGTATGTGTGTGTGTGTGTGTGTGTGTGTGTGTGTGCATGCATGCTCACACACGTGCACATGTGTCTGGTTTTGTCCGTGTGTGTGATGTATTATTCATAAGGAGGAGCGTTCATCTCAGTGAGACACCTTCAACAGTTTGGAGACGTGGTGTGCTTAACGGCTTAATGTAGTCGCTGCAATTTGGCTCTCCTTTGGCTGATTAACGCCAGCACTCCGCGCCTCACTGTGCTTTGCCCTGCGAAGGATTAGGTGTTATGAGAAACATGGCTTCCAAGGGAGCCGGTGAATATTTCCACAACTTTACCCCGACATTTTCTGATTTGAACCGCCTTTCAGAAAACCCACTCCAATTCAATTTCCATCCCACTATTTAGCCGCGATCACAGGGAGCTCAAAAGAGGTGAAGACTGTAACCGTTTTTCAAAGTAAAGCCAGAGTGACCTTGGATCACCATGTAGAAAAGAAAAAACCTCCCCCACCTCCTCTGTGTGTGTGTGTGTGTGTGTGTGTGTGTGTGTGTGTGGAAATTGAGAGACTGCAGTCTTCCATTCTTTCTCTGTTTTCCCGCCTCTCATTTTCCCTTCTCTCTACTTTCTCTTGGTCTCTGCCTCCTCACCCACATTCTTGCTAAACAGCAGGTCAAACTTTTAATGCCTGTGCATGTGAGCCCCGCCAACAGTGGAGTAGTCAGCAAAGTGCTACCTCAGCACCTGTGCTTTAATGATTAATACCATATTGATGGTCTCAATTAATTTCCTATTACGCCACCAGAAGGCTTCGGTCGCTCTGTCTCTGTCATGGCCCTGCGCTTGTTTTGGGAAGCCTCTCTCTGTGGCAGCTGCTGGCTGAAGATAGCATGCTCCTCACTACCTCACACACAATTTCCGAGACAGACGTACTGAACGCGCACACACACACACACAATCGCACGCGTCTAGTATCTTACGGAAACACGCACACACGCTATTACACGCCGGTTTTCCCTTCTCGTTTCACACACACACACACACACACACACACACACAGAAAGAGATAAACAAAAGAAAATGTAACCCTGCCTTTTAGTTGAATCATTTTTAAAGGGCAGACGTTGTGTTTCAGTTACAATGTACCACGGTGATGAAAAGACATTTTGCACCCCTAGAGATTCACCTAAGTCTCTTTGCACCGCGCTCTGCAGCATTTTCACAAATCGCTACTCTCACCTGATCGTGTGACTTTGGAAGGGCATGACCCCCCCCGTGTACAGTGTTGTATTTTGCATTTGAACTTGACATGATACGCAGCATTGTGTTATACATTTGAACTTGATGTAATGAACAGCTTCCCAACGCCGGTGCCTCGGTTCTCCCCGTAATCCCCCTCCCCTGCAGTGCCGCTACATATTTGTATGGGTGTGGAAGGTGCTGTTTTCTCCCCGTGATGAGCTCTCTCTCTCTCTGAGCTGTGATTTGACAGCCCCGTTCCCATGCCCTTAACTGTCCGTGGACCTGCGTTAACTCGCAGTCAACACTGCCCCCGCGGAGAGGCTGAGGAAGTGCCTGCGTTCGTCGATCAGATTGGCAGAGTTCTGATGGCGCCTTTTCTCTTTCTCTCTTCATTACCTTTTCATATCCCACTCACGACCCGTTATCTCTGACCACTCCGTACTTCACCCAATAAACCCCTCTATCTCTCTATGCACTGTTTATCTCTGCCTCATTCTTTCATTCGCTCTCACACACACACACACACAACCACACACACACACACACACGCGCTCTCTCTGTCTTTATTTTTTCATACGGACCCAATACACACCGCTGGTTGCTAGGAAACCATTTGAGCATTTTTTTTTTTCCCAGGGGCACACGTTTGATTACCCATTTGTATGGTGTGTACGTGTGTGCGTATGTGTGTGTGTAGAGGCCAGTGTGTCTGTCTCCAGAGAGAGGTCTTGCCAAGCTGAGCTCTGGGGCTGCTCCAGTATCCAGCACAGTAATAATAATGAGCCCCTCACCATGTTTGACAGAGCACACGGGCTCAGCAGTCCTGTGGCAGTTGTTGTTATGATTGTGTCTGTGTGCATGTGTGGTGGCGTGTGTGTGTGTGTGTGTGTGTGTATGTGCATATGTCCGCGCGCATGCTCAACTCGCGCGAATTGGTTCGTTTTCCTGTTACATCCTCAACCGTTGTTGTTGTTGATGTTGACACCCGGCGTTATCTATTGTTGTTCAGTGGGCCATTGCAGAGGCAGATAGCGGCCAGGTTGGACTGTCTTGCTGCTGGACACACATCAGTCCTCCCCATGACTCCCTGTTTAGAAATGCACCAGCACATCTCTCTCTCCCCTGGCTGCTCCTGTGAAGTCCTGATTCGCTCACAGACGCGGGCAGAGGCACATAAATAGCACGCCTTGTCGACTGGCACAGGGAGAAAGACGACGCGCACAAACAAATCAGACTGAGCACTGATATGAAAAGGAGAGAGCAGAAGGGGGGGGGTGGCATTAGCTCTATTTTCCTCCTCCAAATGAATTGCACTATGCCCTAGGAGGAAGAGATGAAAATGAGAGAAAGCAAGCAAGTGGAAAAGAATGAGAGAGAGGCAGAGGTTGAGAGGTTATTGGTGGAAACAAAAGGAAAGAGGCATGAAGAGAGAGCACACGGTTAAATCCTCCCTGGGTGTGAGAGGGCTCAGTGACTTCCTCTCCCTCCTTTTGTTCCAGTGTGACTCGGTGGCACCTGGATGGCCACTGAATATTAGGATCAGTGCCACGGGCTCGGCCAAGGCCATTATGGCAGACGGATGGGCTCCTGATGGCCCTTTCCCAGCCTGCCCCTGGGCAGCTCAGCCTCTCACAGGGGACCACCACAACTAATGGAGAGGGTGGCGTGTTCTGCGAAGGGCCTTAGAATGAATAAGTAGGCTGTAAACTGGGAGTTGAGTTGTGGCTAAAGGGGCCTCGTTGCCTTACTGCCCGGCTTACTGCCTGACTTACTGCCTGACTTACTGCCTGCCCGCCTGGCATCCAGAACGCTCTTCCATATTCAGCCGCTGAATACTGGCCTTTTGCACTTTTATTGTAATGCATGCAGACACTTGGCACGGCAACAAACACACTCCACCTTTTACAGTGGTGCTTTGCACAAATAAAATATTTCAACGCAGGGAGGTGCCACACACGAAAATAGACATATGCATATGCACTCTCTTGCATATGCACTCACATATCTAGACAAATATACACACACACACACACACACACACACACACACACACACACACACACACACACGCAGACATGCATTCCCCCACCCAGAGTGGAACAGTTCTGCCCCTCTAAGCTGAGTTATTTAAAGCCGCGCTCTCAACTCCATCGGAGTGATTATGTGCTACTGAATTAAACATCACAGGCCTCAGCCCCTGGCTTCCTCTGAAACACGCTCAAACATGCTGGCCTCTTCCTGTTCCTCAAAAGTTCAAAGTTCTGCCTTTTATATCTCCCAGCCAGTACACTAGTGGAGGTAAGGAGGTGGAGTATGAAACCTCCCCAAATCTGTACATCTCCCGCTGCGCCTCCTCCTCCTGCCGCCTCTCTCACGGACCTTGGACAGAGACGGTAGAGGCAATCCACAGTAAGGAACCCTCCCTAAACTGGCTCTTACCCCTGGACCTGGTACCCACCCCGGGCATCAGTTTAGCTTGGCATTCAGGCAGTGTTGTAGTTGGTGGAGAGCCGGGCGCAGTAGAGGGTGCACGGTAGCAGTTAAGTTGAGTGCTGACTCCAGACACCCCAATTAGAGCGTCTGTATTCTAAAATGGGAATATTTAAACAAAGGGTTTGTCATGGAGGACCCAGAGAGAGAGAGGGGGAAGGCAGGTTCAGATAGGGGACTTCTCCGCTACCTAGACAGGAGCTTCAGGCTGTTTGCTGCCTTTTTTGGGAGGGTTTGATGTGGAGTTTTGTTTACCTCTGTGTGTGTGTGTGTGTGTGTGTGTGTGTGTGTGTGTGTGTGTGTGTGTGTGTATCTGTGTGTGTGTTTGTGTTTTTGTGTGTCTGCACGAGGCAAGGCATCAGCCAACCGCCCCCACACTCCAAAACACACCCTTTGGCAGTGAGCGATAAAGGTTCCAAACAAAAGGAAGAAGTCTTGTGCCTCGTGGAGGTGAACTTACAGCACCACAGAGGCAGTTGACCTTGAAATGAGCAGCAGTGTTCGGGGACAGGCAAGGGAGGGCTGCGTTTAAGAGCGCAACCTCAGTGCCAGGGGCCAGGAGGCTGCCTAATGACGGGCACCCCATGCCATCCATCACCTGTGCCACTGCCAGGGCAACTGCCCCAGCACAGCCCAGAGAGCAGGGCCTTAATCACCCCTCGTACCCACACACCGGACCATGGCACACACAAGCACACTGCAAATTCTCATACGCAGTGTACATGGCGGGCACACACAGACAGCATAAAGAATATGCAGTCACAGTAGCAGATGCATTCAAACACACACTCACAGCTCATTGCACCCATGCTGCATGCATACAGATGTACACGCATGCCATGCAGAAATCTGCCTCTAGACACTCTTTCACACGCTATTTATAATCCAGTGTAGGCAGACACAAACACACAAACACATTAAGACGTGCACACATATGTACAAACATACACACAGTCGCAAATACACAAACACAAACACCTCCCCTCTGTATTTATGCCTTGATGCTGAATGTTTGTGACAAAACAATTGACTGTTCCCACTTTCATGATATTTTGCATTGAAATGGATATCCCTGTAGTCTGCTAGTTCAATTCTCTCCTGAAGGACTGGAGTCAGGCTTTGCCTGTGAAGCTCTCTCCTTCTCTTATTCCTCTCCTCCTTTGCTTATTTTCCCCATTCCCTTCTCAGAGGAGGAATGGGGAGGGGGCTTCCCCCAGACTGAGCCCCCGTCTGCACTGCTCTCTGCTTCGGTACAACAGGCTTTGAAGCCCCATTTCCACTGTGTGGGTTATTTTATCAGGGAGGAACAAGGTTTCCCCCTCTACTCCTCAGCTCATCCACATCCCATGAAGCATCCCCTCTTAATTAAGATCCTTTCATGTTAATGGTGTTCTTATCGCTCCTGTGCGTGGCTCGTGAAGCGCGAGGCCTACTACAGTATAACCATGGAGCAGAGCTGGCTGCCTGGTAATACAGGGGAGGCCTCTCTCATTCCCCTCTTCTCTGTGTCTGTCTCTCTGTCTCTCTCTCTCTATATATATATCTTGACCTGTCTCTCTCTGTCTTTTAATGAGCCGTGGTGCCTTGCCAGTTGGGGTAGCGGGTGACAGTGGCTACATGGAGATGCGCAGAGAGGGCAGCAGGTTTGTGGCAGGGTCACTGGGACATAACAAGACAGTGGACACATTACATGACCACTTATACCTGCTACCACCGATGGACAAGCCCCACACTCCAGCCTCAGATAGCTATATCTCATTAGGGCTGCACCTCAACGTACACATGCCCTGCCTCACAGTACAGCACAGCGTGGCAGGTCACTGTATCTGTCCCTACCAACGCCGAGCTGTGTCTGTGTCTTCATTTCCATTAGTGAGTCTCTCTCTCCCTCCATGTCCTCTGGTTTAGAACATGGTGGATGACTTCAGGGCTAGGGAGGCAGTCACTCAGAGCACATAGGAGCACTGGCTGCCTCTGAGTGCGTGGGTGCCAGAGAAACCTGTTGCCTGGCTACAGCAGCACCTTTATCCTCCAGTAGCGATGGCAATGTCTTGCAATGAATACATGCATGTGTGTGCGCGTGTGCATGTGTGTGTGTGTGTGTGTGTGTTGTGGAAGGAGGGGCAGGAAGGCGCTCCACCACCCACTCAGCAGGCCTTCCGCCCCCATGGCTGACTCCCCAAGACTCTGCTAGTAATTAGCTCAACATCTATCCATCTGTTCGAGGGAGGCGCAGTAAACATTAACACAACACAGCAACATCAAAACGCTGGCTGGAGACACGCTACATTATACACGCATAGGATGCATACTGTGCTTTATGAGGCATTAACATGTGAATGGATGGCACACATGCATACAGAACTAGCATGCACCCCGGCAAACATGCTGACCTGTATTCACTTGTGTATATACACGCTCCAGCACACACACACACACACTCACTCTCATACACACATGTATACCTACACATACACAGAGTTACACACACACACACCACACATGCACTCAGCAGGTTTCTGCAACCATATCCCAGTCTCCCCTACCACTGCGGAAGTGAGGCTGGAAAGCAGCCCTGAGACCCACATGGGAAACAAGTGAAAAAACAACCAAAAGACTACATTACACAATTAATCAATAAGTTAATGAGATCTCATTTTCTCTAGAAAATAGTATCCAGGCAAAAAGTTCCCCCTCAGCCCTTTTTCTCCCCACTCCTGGAGAACCAACTCCAGATATTACACTGTGGAAAAAGAAAGCAGCCAGCAGGAAATTAAATTAAATTACCATCCTGATAGATTTATGTGACGCTTTACATTTTCATTGTGTTGTTTTGCTCTCAGAGTGGAGGCGGGCCTGAGTGGGGGAGAGAGCTGCTAAATGTGTTGTAAAGTAAGGAAAGAAAGAAAGAACGCAAGGGAGCAAAAGGGGGGAGGGAGGACAAAGTTCCAGACGTCACACACCTCTGGCTCCCTTCTGGATTCACCACCGATAGCAGATCCATAACAGTAACGCGCAGCTACACAGATTACTTTGGATAAGGCTGCCACATGGTCTCTTCCTTTGTGGTGTTGTGTTGTGTATCTGTGTGTGTCTTGTGTGTCAATGTGTGTTAAGTTAAGAAACAGCTGGGAGTGTGGGTGTCAGAAGGAGGAGATTGTGCGTAACCATGTGTGTGATTGTAATCGACTAACCTTTGTGTGTCTCGTGAGTATGTTTGCGTCTGTTACAGTATGTTAATGACTTTGTCCTTGCTGTGTGTTTGTGTTTGTCTGCGTGTGTGTGTGTGTGTGTGCGCGCATATTCGGTCCACCTGCACCCTTACCTCCGCGTACATGTGTTCATCAGCGAGCTCGTGAAGCTGTCTGTAGTCGCCCCTCTTGTTCTCGTCGAGGATTGAGGGCATCTCTCAGCTATTGCCACAGCTGGTGCAGCCATCTGGGGGCATCACACACTCGCCTGCCCTGTCGCCGTCCAAACAGGGCAGCAGCAGCCGTCGCCCAGTGTCCACTCCAATGACAGGGGACAGGGGAAAGCGGTGAGATAACACACCGTAATGTCCAGCTCCAGCTCCTGGTGCTGGTGGTGGTGCTGGTGGTGGTGGTGGTTGGGGGGGGGTCATTCGGCCTCCCGAGACCTCCTGCTTTACATAAGCTGGGCTTACCGTGCAGCTCTCCTCCCCGTCCACTACAGAGCTGTGACAGCCCTCCAGACGGATCAGAGATGGGGGTTGTTGTTGGTATGATTGGGATGCTGATGTGTTTTCAAAGTAGTAATTGGCTCTGTGGATCAATGTGATTTGATCGTTCCATTCGTGTTTGCCAAAACTAGACACATACAGTAGGATCGGTCCTGTTGCAGGTGGATTGTATATTTGAGGTTTAAAAAAGTCGTCTCTGTGTGCCCCTCCAACCCCACCCCCATCTGATGAAAAGGGAGAAGGAAAGAGGGAGAGGGGGCCGTGGTCCCAGATTAATGGAACCCAGTGAGAGGGAGCACAGACCTAGCAGCACCTTGATTTATTTGCCACTTAGTACTGATGAAGCTTCAAACCGCAGTCACGCACATGTTGTCACGGCATTTTTCTCTATCAAGGTCTTTGTTGGTTTGTCGATTCTTGTGTCTTGGTTAGGTGTGCGTGCATGCATGCATTTGTGTCACACCAATGCGTGGGTGTGTATCTGTGTGTGTGCGCATCCATCCATCTGATTACAGTTTTCCTTCCCTATATACCTGTTTGCCTGCCTGCAGGTCTGCTACAATCAACGCAGCTTTTATGTGTGTGTGTGTGTGTTTGTGGGCGGGTATGGTATAGGAAAATGTGTTTTAAGTTGGAGTGGGCTTAGTGGCAAGTGCATGTTTATAATAAATTGGAAGCGATAAGGAGTGAAGCGAGAGCGTTCCTCGTGCGGCTGTTTGCTATGCTCCCTAATCAAAGCTATTCATGATTACAGAACCGAATTGATGTTATTCACGCCGGCACAACATTTCTTTAAACGCCACCTATTATTCATAAGCTGTCAATTTAGAGAATTTGCCAAGGTAACTCAGTAACAATTTGCAGGCAGCAAATTGCTGAATTTTGACTTGGTTAACTACAGGCAGAGTTAATTGAGGGCATCAACTCACCATGTGGGAGGACTTGACAAAATGCCATAAGTGTGTTACGTGAGCACACAGTAATTATCGTACACATGCACACACACATACACGTATACACTAGCGCACACACACATGCATGCACACACACACACGCATATTTACAGGCAGAGATACACAAAGTCACATACTAAGTGAGATCTTTACCAAGTTCTGCTCCAAATTTATTCTGAGCTCTAGTTGCGTTTTGGTGTTTCGTGCCTCTCTTCCTCAGTACTGGGGCTCCACCGTCTGTGTGAGGGCTGCAGTGTTTCTAGTCTAGCAGCATTTCACCTCTCACCAACCGGGCTGGGACGTTCCACACAAGGACAATCACAGCTTCGACACAGTTTCCATCCCCAAGAAAACACCCCTGTCTATTATGTCATCAAGTCTAACCTAACTTTCTCGTCCTCTTCCTCTTCCTGTCTCCCCACAGAACCCTGATATCGTGCTCGTCCACTATTTGAATGTTCCGGCCATTGAGGATTGTGGGAAACCATGTGGTCCGATCCTGTGCTCCATCAACACCGACAAGAAGGAGTGGGCCAAGTGGACCAAGGAGGAGCTGATTGGCCAGCTCAAGCCCATGTGTGAGTATCTGACCAGCCACATCAAGAGCGATGCATTCATGTGACTTGTTTTTACCAGACCTCAACCCTTATTCATAGCCTGTAATATAAACAGTTGCTGCCGCCTCTAAAAAGCTCTAACAGCCTTTACATGTCTACATGCATCGAGAGACGAATCACAGTGGCTGAAGATTTAATGCCCAGTCCTATTAGCTGATAGCTGGCACACTAAGTGCACTCAACACCTTCGTCAGGGAGCATCTTCGGTCACTGAGTGTTCCTGCTTAGTTGTATTAGTTTGCCCTCATCCTGGAGCCGTCTGCTGGTTAGGGGTCAGAGGTCAGTTCTTCCCCCGGACCTCTGGCACCACACTGGCCAGGCTGAGAGTGCTCCTCTTCTCCAGGCCAGGCAGGAAGGCGAGGCAAAGCTGGGGAGCTAGCTGGTTATTGATTCATGCTAGTGCGTGGGAGGAAGAGTGTCTGACTCACCAGAAATCCTTCACACACACACACACCTCTCTCTCTCTCTCTCTCTCTCTCTCTCTCTCTCTCTCTCTCTCTCTCTCTCTCTCTCTCTCTCTCTCTCTCTCTCTCTCTCTCTCTCTCTCTCTCTCTCTTCTCTCTCCTTCAGGATTGATCCCTGGTGTTACCAGCTTTACTAACGCTCAGAGGGATGTACTATGTGTTTTTTATGAGTTTCTAGACCTGCCCAAAGATTGAGGCAATGTTTTGGAAAATGTCAGGGTTTGTCTGATGACGATAATAGCCAAACGGGGACCTTGTAGGACATTGAAAATCTTTGGGAGAGTTGTTCAGGCATCTTAACAGCCAGTCTGTGGCTTGGGTGTGTCTGGCAGGGGCCCGGGCTGTGACTGATATTCCCGGCGGCCGATTATTAGTGATGTGGCCAGGTAAAGACGAGCGTGTCAGCAGCTTTACAAGCACACATACATGCTGGCTGCATACTGACAAGGCAGCTGGGCCCTGGCCATCATCACCGAAGTATTGGCTACACCATTATCCCCCTCACTGCTTCACTGGCTATCAGTTTTAGGACATATTTTAACATAAAGCTTTACCCCGGGACAGCCACAGTGCAACAGCAGACTATTGTATTCATTCCATCTGTGGCTTAATGTAAAAACCAAGCACCATTTGTGGTAATGCATGAAGTCATTAACTTTGGGAGTTGTTGGGACAAAGAGGGTGAGAGTGAGATGCCTTCTAGCTGCCAGGCTACATGAGGGGGCTACAAAAGAGCAACAAAGCCCTCTCTTCATTTCTGTCTTTCTCCCTCCCTCTATCCCTCCGTCTTTCTCCTCCAACAGCAAGCGTGTCAAAACAACTCAACAGTAGAGCAACAGTGCCACCTACTGGCCTTTTGAGAACACAGCGCCATCCCGACATGCTGTGTGAGGGGTAGCGATAAAGACATGCTGTACTATCCATGCATTATTCAACCTTAAATAATACATTAGCTCTTAACGTACGGTACATTTTCCCCAGAGTGACCCATATCTCGGAACTCATCAATGGATATTCATCAATGGATATGTGTCTTGCATTACGCAGGAGGGCCATCGTATGTGTACAGCACCATGGATCTATTTTGATACGTAACAGAACTTCCCGAGTCCTCAGAGCGGAGTGGATAGTAACTTGATGAGCCAGCAGGATAGGTTTTTCCCCTTATCACACCTCCACAAACCCTCAATCCACATACAGTATGGCACGTAAAATACAGGAGCTTTGTTCCTAACTATTCCACATGCTGGTTTGATGTCAGCGCATGAACTCTCAGTTTAATGTCAAATAGTTACTTTCTCTGAAGAGTTTGTCAACTTTTGGGATATAATTGTCCTTGTCTGTCTTGCTCTTCTGTTTTGTTATTCTCTCCACGTGATATTTTACTGCGCAAACCATTTGACACCTCTAATGATACAAAAAAAAAACAACAAAGGAAAAATGTGGATTTCATGGATCAGTTGAGCTTAGTCTGTCTCCCCGCAACAAAAACAGGCACACTGTTGTGCATACTCAGGCACACCAACACTCTCAGTCGCAAAAAAACCCCACACGCACGGATACTCACACACCAGTCCAAATATAAACCCTGTGAACACGGCCTTGTCTGACCTCATACTCCTTAGCGCCCCGCGGTGTTCGATGAGAGAGAGGAGAAGTGGTGGGGGGGTGAAGGCGGGGTAAGACAGTGGCTTCACTGCTCAGTCACGCTACGATTCGGCAGACAAGGCAGCCAGCTTGATTCACTCCTTTGGTCTAATGCTATAAACACGCAGCAGAGTCTCCCCAGCCATGCTCCTGGCCTGCTGACAGACAGTGCATGAGCAGCTCTAACAAACACTCAGACAGACAGAAGGCCGGTCTCCAGGCTAGAGAGGCAGGGCGAGAGAAGAGCAGAGCAGGGCCAGGCGGAGAGGGCTGGCCATACTGTACACCATCATACTACACTGTCTCTTGTAATGCCCAGTGGTGCGAGGGCAACCAGATTGGATATGCATGCTCCCTATAGACAAGCTGTTTTTGTCATTAGGGCTGTGTGATGCTACCCGAGACAGGATGCAGTCATCAGGATGATGACGTGACTGGGTTGTTGTTTGGTGCCACTGCTGCTGCTGCCAGGATTAAACCTAGTGGCACTGCCCCTGTCACGTCTGCTGTGGAACATAACCCTCAGTGAGGAGAGGAGACAGGCGGACACGGCGGTAACTATACGTCAACAACCCAGAGCCTCCGGGGGTGACGCCCGTCTAGATGAAGCCTGAAGAGGGCTGTGGCAAGTCTGGCATGAGGGATCAGGGTGGAGGAGAGACAGGATTGTTTGGACACAGTGGGATGGGGATACATGGTGGATGTAAGCTGTTGCATTAGGCTGTCACTCTTGCTCTGTCACCCTCTCTGAGTCAGACCAGCAGAAGGGAAGCTCTCCTGTCCTGTAGCCTTCCCTCTGGCTTTGTCACGGAAGGATATCCACGATTGGACGCTTGGCATACCCATGGCCCTATCATCCTTGTGTTAGTAATACCAGCATCACCTTTATCACCTTAAGGACTTGTACTGTTTGCATTACAAACATCGTCTCCAAATAGGCACATATTTGTAATTAGATTGACATTAATTACCATCGTAAAGCCTTTCTGTCAGATGTGGTGGCTAATCAATCAATGTTATCAATTCACTTAATTCAGAAAGTACAATGGAACTGAGATTTTATTTTTTTAAAATGAAATCATTATTTTTGTCAGAGATCAAACTGAATCCCGTCCTGGGTGTCTGTGTGTCTGCTGGCCTGCCACAGTGAGTTGTCAGTGGAGCTGAGCGCTTCGCTTGATCACAACGGCTCTGCTGACATCTGCTGGTGACCAACCTGTAATCTGCCAAGGGATCTTTCAGCTTTGGAGTTAGATCATAATCAAAGTCATCCAATTATCTTTCACAGCGTGTTGATTTCACTGTTCTTTAATCTCCCCCCGTCTCTACTTCTCAGCCCCCCCCTCCTCCTCTTTCCATCTTCCTCTCTCATATGCAAACAGACATGCACGAAGCAAATTCTCACTGTTTTTTACACATCCTCTCTCTCTCTCTGTGTCGCTCTCTCGCCTATTTAACCAAAGGAGGTGGGTAACCCGTATTAAACCTGCCTTGATTTTGTTTGATAATCTAAATATGCTCCACTTCTGAAATATTACCATATTTTTTCCCCCCTGGTTGAGAGCCTGAGCGCTGCAGCAGTCAGTGGTGTCTGCTACCTTTGTACAGTCACTAAAATCCCTATCAGCCGCATCAGAAGTGGTGGCTGGTTTGGCGAGTGGAGCGATGAAAGGTATTAGGAGGCGCTAGCGAGGTGTGACCGAGGCAGGGAGCGGAGCTGTGCAGGAGAAAGCCTCTCTTTTTCCCTATAGGTGCAGCAGCAGATCCAGCAGCAGCTAGGCGATGTTCCTCCCCAGTGCTTTCCCTTGTCAGAACAGAGACACGGGCTAGGCCAGGCCAGCGCTCACGGAGGGAAGGCCATGGGGCATCAGTAGACACAATGACATAGGGGGAGTGAGAGAGACACCAGGCTGACTCTGCCTGCCGGATACTTCAGAGGAAGGGATGGTGCAGTACAAGAAGGCTTGGTGTTCAAGTGAGGGGAGAGAAAGGAGTCTGGCCTAACCTAGACTAAAGAAACAGATGATAAGCAGTTGGGATTTAGAGAGCAGGGTAATGAAGGCTAATCACAATATGTCAGATTGAAATGCAGTACAGTCTTGGTTCTGTCCAAACAGCATATCATCTGGCCTGGGAGTGAGTAGGTGCAGAAGGAGAACAAAAGAGTGCATCCATTCATCCCTAGTGGTGGTAGTAGTTCCAATAAATACTACTACTCTGCCATTATTAATGCTACTACCACTAATACTACTACTACTACCATTACTAATACTACCACTATGAATACTTGTATCACCAGTAATACCAGTAATACCACAAATCCAGCTAATATTTAGGCTAGCCCAGTCAGGGTGTTGTTTTCTCCCCCAGGGGAAACCAGAAATATTTTGCTGTTGCACCAGGGTGCATGAGGCCAGTGGGTAACATGGGGTACGTTGGCAGGCAGACAGAGAGGACAGTGGGTGGAGCGGGGGGTTGGCGTGGCTGGTGGTCTGTTGGGCTGGCTGACATCTCTGTCTCCTCCTCTCTCCCGGCAGTTCATGGCATCAAGTGGACTTGCAGCAACGGGAACAGCAGCTCTGGCTTCTCAGTGGAGCAGCTGGTGCAACAGATTCTGGACAGCCACCAAACCAAGCCACCTCCCCGGACTCACAACTGCCTCTGCACGGGCACCCTGGGTAAGGGCGAGGAGGTGGGGTGGAATGGAATTTGGTCTCAGGAGAGAAATGGAAAATTCAGCGAGAGAAACAGAAAGGTCATACAAAGATAGTTTGCTATAAGCTAGACCAAAGAAGGTGGTTGAGGTCTGTTTATTGGCAGGAGATTTATAGGGAATGTGGAGAGTGGCAGTTTTATTGGCTTATTATGTGTTGTTTACTGATAACAGTGTCAAGGCCATATCTGACATAGCCCAGCTGTTCTAGAAAGTCACACTAATCAATCAAATCATTTCAATTGGATGATTTCATTAGGCTGTTATTCAAACAATGTAGAGCAGAAGGCGATTTGATCAATCAGTTATTTTGTATAACCCCCAATTGCATTTTTATTTCTGATGAGTTGAGGTAACAAGCTATTCAAAGCTTCCCATAAGCTTCATTTAACTTATACTGAACAGAAAGGATAGTTTTATCATCCTCTGGGGAGAAAATCCTATTTCACATACTCATAAATACACAAACAAACCAATCATCCAGTGCCGACAGTTTCACAAAGACCCTGTTAGTTTCTGTGTTAGTCATTTTGTTTGTTACTGTCCCTTGACAAAGACGATTATTACGCACTTCTTAAGTACATGGAAATGATTTGATCTCAATACTTTTTCTTCTCTTCTCTTTTCTTCTCCCCCCTACCCCCACCCCCACCCCCACCCCTTTTGTCTCCACACAGGCGCAGGGAGCAGCGTGCACCACAAGTGCAACAGCGCCAAACACCGCATCATCTCGCCTAAGGTGGACCCCCGCTCAGGGGGCTACAGCAGCGCCCACTCTGAGGTACAAAACAATGACGTGTCGGAGGGAAAAACTGAGCACAGCACCCATGGTGGAGGCAAATCCTCTGGGGGAGGAGGCGGAGGGGGCAACGCCAGGGAGAAACGCAATGGTAAAGTCCACAAGCCGGTCCTCCTCCACCAGAACAGCACTGAGGTGTCATCCACCAACCAGGTGGAGGTCCCTGACACCACCCAGAACTCCCCCGTCTCCATCAGCAGCGGGCTCAACAGTGACCCAGACATGGCTGACAGCCCCGTAGTGACAGGGATGAGCCATGTGGCCTCTGTCATGTCTGGCCTGTCCCAGAGCGTCTTCATGTCTGAGGTCACTGGAGATCCCGTCTACAGCATGTCTCCTACCGGAGGTCCCAACACTCACCTGATGGGTGCAGACGCCACCTCACAGGGCTTGGTGCTGTCTGTGACCTCCGACGGTCACAAATTTGCCTTCCCTGGTGGAGGAGTAGGGGAAGCTGGGACAAACGCGGCAGGAGACAGTCTGTCCATGCTGACTGCAGCTGGGGTGTCCGAGGAGCTGGTGCTCTCCAGCAGCCTGGACTCTGGAGCCATAAAAATACCAGAGACCAACATGAACTTTGACCCCGACTGCTTCCTGAACAACCCCAAGCAGGGCCAGACCTATGGGGGCAGTGCGATGAAGACAGAGGGCAACTCTTCCTCAGCCTCATCCTGCTGCGGCTGGCAGCACCAACGGCAGTCTGCAGCGCTCCCCCTCCATGTCAGACGCTGGCTACAGCTTCAGTGCAGCTCTGGTAAAGAACATCAAGACGGAGGACACCTCCTTTGAGCAGCAGCTGGCCACGGAGAGTGGCTACCAGGTGGGGGCAGTAGTAAACTGTGGCAGCGGAGTGTCTGTATCGTCTGGTGCTGGTTCAGCCCAGGGCAGCCTCACCCTGACCCCAGCAGGCTCCTTGCTCCCTTCTGGTGGGGGTCTGAGTCCCAGCACCACCCTGGAGCAGATGGATTTCAGTGCCATTGATGCCAAGCAGGACTATAGCTCCAGCACTGCTACAGTGGGCTATGCTCAGGCCATGTCCAGCCCTCATATGCCCCACCAGAATCGTTCACCCAGCTTCTTCCTCCAGGATACCTCTCAGACCAGCCAGGCTCATCAAGGGAGGCCCAGCATGGGCCAGAAAACCCACATGATGGAGCACAACTCCCACGACTCTGGAGCCTACATGGGTCTGCAGGTGGTGAAGACGGACTCCCCTGGCAGCAACGGCCACCTCCACCACCACCACCACCAGGCCCACCAGAGCCAGCATAGGGCCAACTGTAATGGAGGGTCACCCACAGAGGGGCCTGGGCAGGCCGGCTCTCTCCAGCTGCTACAGTTCCAAGGAGGATTCCCTGGGCTGGGCACTGAGCATGAGGAGGTGGTGGGCCTGGAGCAGTCAGGAAATGTGGGTTCAGCTCAAGCTGGAGCCACTGAGAATGGAGCAGACAGTCTACTCAAGCCTGGAGATCACATCCAGGCCTGTGGAGGGGGGAGTGGAGAGGGAGGGGGGACAGAGCACTACCTGCAGCAGGCCTCAGATAGTGGAGGAGGAGGGGCAGGAGGAGCAGGGGAAGGAGTCGTCATTCGTAATGGAAACAACAGCAGCGATGGCAGCAACCGCTCCCAGCAGCAACAGCAGCTGCAGCCCCTCCTCCAGGGCACAGGCATGGTCCAGGGACTCTACAACACTGTAGGAACTCACCAGGGCTTGGGTGGAGGGGCCAGTAATGGAGGAGCAGGTATGGAGATCAGCCTGGATCACTTTGACATCTCCTTTGGGAACCAATTCTCTGACCTCATCAATGACTTCATCTCAGTGGATGGCAGTGGGACCGCCATGTCAGCTGGAGGGGCACTGTATGCCCACCAGCTGGTCACATCCCATGGCTCAGACAGTCAGAGTACAGCTGGTGGGCCCCCCCAGCAGGGCCAGGAGGATGGAGGGGCAAGGGGCTCTGGCTACAGCCCCTCAGAGCTCTGCCTTCAACCCTGCTGCAGCCCCCAGTCACTGAGTGGAGGGGCCGGGGTCGGAGGAACCACTGGAGAGGCAGGCTCGTTGTCCTACATGCATGTAGCAGAGGTGGTTTCTGCAGCTGTTGCCCAAGGGGCTCTGGGGATGCTCCAGGCCACTGGCCGGCTCTTCATGGTCACTGACTACTCCCCTGAGTGGTCCTACCCTGAGGTGAGTGTTCAGTACTCTTTCTCCTTAAAGTCTTTAGTTTGAAGTGATGAAAAGTGCAGTACATTGTAGAATATTTAAATTAGCAAATTTTAAAATGTGTTGTTTGCGTTTGTATTTTACATTTTAGGCATTAAACTGTCAATCTTATCTAGAGCAAATTACAAGTGTAACAGTAGAACAAGCTTAAATTCATGTACAGTATCACCAAAATTACAAGCAGCGAAAAAGGACTGCTGGGGTCCAGCAATGGCATCCAGACAAGATGATAGGTGAAAACAACACTCCTGTAGACTATTCTTGGATCATCAATAATAGAAAAGTACTAAGTAAAGAAATAAGACCCAAGCAAAAAAGGTAGGGGCATGGAGAGGTGAAGCGTTTCCTGAAGAGATGAATTTTCAGGGTAAGATGAGGAGCAATTCTGCAGTCCTGACTGCGGTGGGAGGCAGTTTCTATTGTTGGGGCGCTTAGAGAGTCAAGAACGAGTGAAGCGATTACCAGGTGACTGCATAGATAGTGCTAAGGGGCTCGACTGTGGCCTGCAGGAGGGGTTCGGGTTCTACATTTGATATGACCAGCCACAGGGGAACCAATAGAGGGGATGGCAAGTCACTTTGGATAAGTCACTCTGGGTAAAAGCATCAGCTAGATGCCTAGAACGTAAATGTAATGTAAAATGCACAAATTAGTGGAGTTGACAAGGGAGGGAGCAGCATTCTGGGTGAGGAAATGTTTTTAATTGTGCCTCCTGTCTTTGTAGAATATGTCTGTGATATGACTTAAACTCACCAGAATACCCTAACCAAAGACAAAGCATGACTGCTTTCCTATTGTGTCTTGTCTCTACTAGAACTATGTTGTCAGTAGCAGTAGCCTCCTCTAACCACTGGAGGGCAGCACTGTATTTTAAAGTCAGTGGAGGTTGAGTATTTTAGAGAAATGGGCATAGGTATGACATTGGTTATCCACATGATGGCAGTAGATGTAAGTAAAAGGATGTATTTTCTTCCGCTTGCTGTCATTTCTAGCTATGCACTCTAGATGGCAGGCAGCAACAAATTATGTAATGGGGTACACCCAAACCTGACTCGGCAGGTGTGGTATGGGTGTATTTTATCCATCTGCTCTGTTTTATAGGGTGGGGTGAAGGTGCTGATCACTGGGCCCTGGCAAGAGGTCAGCTCTAACTACAGCTGCCTGTTTGACCAGATCTCAGTCCCTGCCTCTCTCATCCAACCAGGGGTGCTGCGCTGCTACTGCCCAGGTAGGAGAATCCCCACTCACATCAAAGAGAAGGGTCATTAGAATTGGCAGGAAGCTTTCACTATCACATGAGCCTTCACATCAGCTGTTACTGGTTTAAATCAACAAATTCAAGTTCAACATTGACATTTCAAAAACTTGAACAACCTTTGCTTCTGAGAAGTTTTCCATCAGCAAAGACAACAGTAACATTGTGTCCTAAGTAATTTGAAATGAGTCACCTACCTGAAGCTTTGGCTGAGTGATGACATAGTGATAAGAACAAGATTACACAAAGTATAACATGTCCTTTCATTTGCCTGTGTGACGTATCACTCTGCAGGCTGAAATTCTGCAAACAACCTGGTATGCAGGATGATTGAGTGCATTAATTATGGGTATACGCACATCGATTTTTTTTAAGGGAAAAAAATGTTTTTACAAAATATTTGTAACTTTTAGATCCCATCTTAACTGAAAATAAATACAAGTACATTTTTTTACCAATGTTTTTTGCACACGCAATGGAAATTTCAACAAACAATTTCTAAAAGAATTTAAAACCAATATTTAACTGCCACATAGTGTAAGCCCTGTATCAGGAGCTCTGTCTGTCAAACAAACAGAAGTTATAGCAGCAGGCACTGTAATCCAACTCCATATTGGGCCTTAAAGGACAATTTTTTGTTTACACTTACCAGTATCAATAAACAAATCTGACTACATATTACTGCCACTGTGTGTATATGCATTGAATGCCCATTATCCTGTCTCTCCCCAGCTCATGACACAGGTCTGGTGACGCTGCAGGTGGCTGTTAGTAACCAGATCATCTCTAATTCTGTGGTGTTTGAGTACAAGGCCCGTGCTCTTCCTTCACTGCCCTCATCTCAGCACGACTGGCTCTCGCTGGATGGTATGTCTCTTCAGTTTTCCTTCAGCTCTGTTCATGCATGCCTTGACCTATCTCCCCCTCTATTTACCTATAATTCTCTCTCTTTTTGTTCTGCTCCATTTTTCTTTTTCCTCTAATTTTTCTCTGTCAGTCTTGCTATCTCTCCATTTGTCTACTCTCCATCTTCTAATCTGTCTCCCTAACTCTCCAAATCTCCTGTGGCCTTGTTAAAGTCTGCTGGATCATCATGCATTGCAACTCCCTATCTCTTTCTCGCTATTGTCATGACTTACACGTCTATGTGCATTAGCCATCTCTGGAGTCGAGCGAGTGTACAAAAAATCATTGACAGTTTTATAAACTCCTAAAAATAGAATGAGGCATTTAAAGGTTTTATACATACATACATACGTACTACATATATTTGTTAATTTTTAATATTCTGTGAGAGGAAATGGACGATCTCATTCATATATTACATTGCAGTGTTGAAATTATTTTTTTTGTTGGAATGAATGTTACATCTTGTTTATCACCTGAAAGAGAATGAGTTGCATATAAAATTTCACGTTGGTGTAATTTTCAGTCTTAAAACATGCTAGCCCTTGGGTCCTTGACCAAACAAGGCTGGATATCAATGAAAGGTCATTGATTTTGAGGCCAGTGTTTGAGGGGGAATTGTTTGGATGGTATTTCAGGACCTTTGACCTCTGTACCAGCTTCCTTCGGAAATACCTCTTGTTGAACAGCACCTTTCTTAGAGAGAAACTCTGAGTGGAGTCTTAACACTGTTGTGTTAAGATGTGTTCCTTTAAACATGTCGTGACTGATAACTGCAGTCAACCATTTCATTCTGCATTCTGTGTAAATCTGGGATATACAGTCAGTAGAATTGCATTACTTTTTGTACATGTTATTTTTACTGTATATTTTACAAAATAGGCATTTTGCAGACTCTCTACCCAGAGACACTAACAATAAATTCTACAATTGAGAAAACCTAAATTCCTCTATCACCTACATTACAGCCAGCCAATAAAGCAGCAGTACCCAGATAGTAGAATAATGAGAAAGAATAATGTGTATCTGTCAGATCGGTCCAAATTCTTCACTTCCAGAGATATTTGTAGGAGAATATACAAACATGGGCATTGATTTCTATCGTCATTTACAAAGATTATGATTTCATGGTGTCAGCCATTTAAGGTAATAAAATCTTTTGTAGATGAGCCTTGAAGGATTGCATGGCATATACTGATGGATGCTGCAGGACTGACACTATCTTTATTTAAATTCAAGTCAAGTATTTTGAGTCCAAAAGTACTGTTTAGGGTATCTTGCATGTGTACAAGCATCTGTGTGTGTACGTTTGTCTTTGTATATTTGTATATGTGTATGTGTGGTGCTGAGGGAGCATTGCTGCAGTGTTTGAGCATTGACAGGATAAAGTAGGGCATGGTGAGGCGCGGGCTGATGGGACAGCTGCATTGCAGACGCCCCTTGAGGGAGTGAGTGAGTAATAGGGAGCTGAAGGCTCCCATGCACGACAGAACCAGTGGATCCCTCCGCCATTCATACCCTACTGCCTCACTGGCCCATTCACAGAACCAGTTAAGGAGGAGCTGGCTGTCTCATACTCCACACAAAGTAGAGGGAAAACACAGCCCACCCTATTACCTTACTTACATTAACCCCTTATCTGCCATTTCTCACATTCTGTTTCACAGCCACCTGAGGTTTAGGGTTTGAGCATGGTAAAGGTGTATAGTAATCCAAGTTCATTGAATGCATATATTTGGTCTGTTTACTTGTAAGGTTTTCTGGCTGAATTTCAACCTATCTACTTGTCTCCATATTTTACATCCAAACTGTGCTCAGAACACACTCATATGGAAGATATATGAAGTACATGAACATGCACAGTGCCATGAGAGCTGATTAGCTGCTACTGTGATTTGAATTGTCTCTGAAATAATTAGAGAAATGGATCCAGTGCCTTCTGAGAGCGCATGTATGCAAAAGTGTTGAAAATGGTTGGGACGTAAATGATGTGATATACCCAGAGGATATTGCTTGTGCTCCACTGTGTGTGTATGTTTGTGTTTGTGGCAGAGTGAAGGGAGGATTATAGCCATACAAAAAGGAAAGATTTTTTCACTTTATGCAATATATACTCGCGCAAAGCACTCATATTCGATGCATTATTCTCATTACTGGAAGAAATTAGTGCCTCTCCAGAATCAAGCAGAAAGTTGTGGCAGAGTGTTTCCGACTAGTATCTTCAGAACCGCCGCGCTGTGGACAGCGACTCCGACGCATAGCGGGCCTTACCCGGTGTGGGGGGTTTTTTGTTTGAGATTTTCTTGTTTCAATATATGTTTGTTTACCCCCTGCAATCGTACAGGACAATTCTAGTTACGCTGTGGAGTGCATCACTTTTTCAGAAGCAGGGCAGGATGCATACACTTGTGTGGTCATAGATTTCATGGTGCCAAAAAAATATCAATAATGTCCACCATGTTGAAGCACAACAGAACATCTAAACGTGTTGCACCTCTCATAGAGTAATAGCCAATTATAGCTTACCTCAAAACTGGGACAACAGGGCGCCTGTCATCTAATGCGACACCTTGACCGTTCGAGCTCGTGCTATTTAACCCCTAGGTCGGTCACCTAATTGACCTGTAGGCTAATGACATTACGTGCCACGTGCAATATTGTGTCTCCATCTGTAGCAGTGTACTACAGCTTGTGAGTTTGTTCTCCACGGAAGACTCACTGTGCTATGATGTGCTAATGGCACAGCTGCCTGCCTGCCTGCCTGCCTTGATTTGTCATAATGCAGAGTGGGGGAAGGGGCGCCTTTTCTCTGCAGCACTGCAGGTACGGAGCCATGGGCAGGACAGAAAAGACAGAGGTAAAGCTATCGGAGCTGCAGACCTCTCTTCACCCGCCCCAATAAGTCCCTGTGCTCGGATCCCATGCCCCCCCTCGCAAGCCGGGAGAGGTTCGCTGGGAACGACCAAATTACAGCCCCGCATAGCGGCACACTGACTGTCAATGTTCAAGGGAACGTATTGAGTATTGATTTGCCTAAAAACTACACCGGCGTGACAAACGGAGACCGTGTACACACGACGCAGGAGCGGAGGAGTGGGCGTGTTTGGGTAAACACGGTAAACTACCGCAAACTGGACAGGGTTTAGTTTCAGACGGTGGATGGGGGGGTCATCTTTTAAAACGGCTGCACCGACTCTCCGGTGTAGGTACTCACGTCCAGGCACACAATGAACGGAAGTAACAAACACACTAGTAAGAAAAAATGGACCGACTCGACCCCCTTTAATTTAAACAAAGCAGCGTCTTGAGCTCGGTGTTGGGCAAACGGGAATCTAAAACCAAGAAAAAAGCAAATTGGTAGTAATAATAATAACGAGAGGGGGCGCGAGCTCTTAAAAGCACGACGACGGCTCGAGGACGAGGGGGGGAAAGGGAACTAGGGCGTCTGTTTACCGGCGGCACGTGCGCACGACGTCTCCTAGCAGCGGTATTTGTCATTTTACTGCAGGCTGGGAGAGCAGCGAGTACTAGAAACACCAGGAAAGAGGGGGAGGGCGGGGGGTATAGGAGAAACAAGTGAAGAGGAGGAGGGGGCTATTATAGGAAGAAGAGTAGTGAGCGGTCTTTATCTCTCTCTCTCTCGCTCTCTCCCCTCACGTCGCTCTCTTCCCTCACTTTGTTCTATTGTTGACGAGTGCTCTATTGAGATTGAGATTCATTCTACACCAAGGATATATATTTTTTATTTTTTTCCTCCTCATAACATCATTCAGTAGCCTTACCGAGAAAACTGTGGGGGCCAAACTGCATTTTGAGTGACATGCAGCCATGGTTGGACTTCTTTGGGTCAGGATGCCAGTGAATGACACCTGCTTTTCCTAAAAGACAAAAGGGGCAGTTTTTTTGTTTTTTGCTTTGAGGGGGACTCTACCAATGGAAAATGAAATAGAAGGTTAGATGTGTTAAGTTCACTTATGTCTGTCGTGCTGTGTTGTGTTTGTGTTGTGTTGTTTTTTTTCCCTGTGCGTTGTGTATGACAGGAGAAGTTAAAGTTACACGTTTCCTCGAACAGCCCAAACGGAGAGTTATTATTACAAGCCAAGTGTCTTAGTCGGATTTAGCTGTGTCTGTCTTTTAGCGGAGTTATGCTGAATTTATTTATGGATTTTGACCACATGTTTCCTTGGAAGTGATTCATGTGACTGCCTCATTGCAGAGCACTGGAGAGTTGACGATCATAGTAGCCAACTCCTGACTCACGACTATTCCCGATTATAGATTTTGACACCTTGAACATAGCTCTCTGTGTTCATAGTTTAATAGCGAGGAAGTTGAGCTGTCTTGGCTGCCTTTCACCTGTCTTCTAAGGAGCACAGTGCCGCTACTTCTTTGTACTTTTGCCTAAACCATGCTATAACGGGGATTCGTGACATTTTATGGACAGTTTTACTGAGCCACGCGATGGCTGTGTCCCCGTCCGTGTCGGGTTGAGGTCCTTTTCCAGCTGCAGGTGGTGTTTCACGTGTTGTTGAAAGTACAGTAGTGGCTCTAGCGCAGTGGAGGCTTGTCGCATCCCGGTGTCCTGGTCAGGCTATCGGGGCCAGTGTCTCGTCGGTGAAACCTGCCTGTTTAGGCCGATGTTAGATAGTTCAGGCTGTAGTCGAGCTCGTCAACACCACGACCAAACGAACCTTATTAAAACGAGCCGGCGTGAAAACTACAAGTTGCCACTGTAGCGCCTCACAAATGTTTCAGCACCACGGATCTATGAATGGCGACACCACTGCTGTGTATCGGGACAAGGCGTTTCACTTTTATCATCTCTAGGCTTCAAACTTTGCTTTGGTTTAGCGCTGTTGACTTGACTGTTAAAACACAATGCAATTAGAGTCAACGGAATTCTCCACATACATTTTCTGTCTACCTGTTGCTCTTCTTTGAAGTTTTGACTGTGTCCATATCTTAGTACAACGAGATGCATTGCACCACCTGTTTTATTAAAGGATCTAATAATTTAATTTGATCTATGTACGACATGAGACAGCAGGACATCCCTGGCAAGTCTTTCAAAACAGGTTTTAAAATGTTGGAGGGATTTCCATTGTGCTTTTGAATGAATTGACAATAGTAGTTGTAGTGCATCTAGTGCATTTTGTGAACACTTTTATACAAAGTGCTTTACAGTACTTGTATTTATTTATTTGCACAAAAAAGGTATAACTGTAGACATAGGGAAAATAAATAAAATGAAACATGATGTGCTGGAGGAACCAGCTAGCCCAAGGGCTTATAAAGGTGTCCCCCTAGTCAAAGATGAAAGTGAGTGCATACATTTTTAGCATGGGCAGCAGCAGTAGGGATCAAACCACTCCATGCTTTACTCATTAAACTGCACAGGAGCACATATTGGTAGTTGTACAGTAGTAGTAGATAGAGTAGTAGCGCTAGCAGTAGTAGTATGGCTGTAATGGAAGAAGCAATAGTAGTAATATTAGTACTAATAATACTACTAATATTAGCAGTGTAAATATGATAGTAGTGCAAGTAATCGTTTGGCTGTATATGTAGTAGTACAGCTAGCATTAATATTAGTACTAGCCGTGATAGTGTAGTGCTAGCAGTAGTAGCAACAGTAGTAGTAGCAGTAGCAACAGTAGTATTATTAGTAGTAATAGTCGTATTACAGCTAAAAGTGGTAGTGTAGTAGTAAAAGTAGTAGTTGTATCAATAATAGTTGTAGTAGTAACAGCAGTAGTACTAGTAGTGGTAGCGTAGTAGTAGTAGTAATATTAGTAGTGAGGTAATAGTATCGGTAGTATTAGTAGTGATAGTAATATTAGTGCTAACAATGATAGTGTAGTAGTTTTAGTAGTAGAAGTAGTAGTAGTAATAGTAGCAGCAGTGACGTGGGAATGCTTATACCTGGAAGTGAAGGATCACCCAGGACCAGAGGGGTTAAAGAGAAAGACACATTTGAAGGGAAGAAACATTTAAAGGGAAAAACAAATACTTTGTGTCTGTTCTGTGTACCTCATTCAAGACAACAGACCAACTCAGCGTTACTGGCTCCTATTCTAAGTTTTGATTCATTTAAAAAACTTTTTGGCAGTAACAATTAGTTGTTTATTTCACTTATTTATTTCTAGTCCATGCTAAGCTTTTCACTGTGTTTCAGGGATTCATAATGCACTCCCTCTTAGAGTAAATGTCCAACACATGACAATATATTTTATATGTCTGATTTTTCAAGATGTTCATGCAATGCCTTTTGTCTGTAGGATGAAATAACAAAAGTTTACTTAATACCTGTCTATGCTGTGATTTGAAATGTGCACTATGCTCTCAACCACTTGGTGGTGTTTGTAAAACACAATAGAATACTTTTCTCTATAGTTAGCTAACTGCATATTGAGTACTATAGTTTGAGGGAATTCTTTATTTTCATGAGAATATAAGTTTTATTTGTCTCCTGGTGGTGCAGTCTGCTAATGTTCATGACTGTGTACAGTAGGTTCCATTACTGTTCATGTTGTGCAGTTGTTTCTACCCGCATGCTTGTCTTTCTTAGTTGTACCTGTCATGAACGCTAATTAAAATAGAAGGGTGACCCACCCACTTTCAAAACAAGCATACCGTGTAGCCTGCTCACAATCAGATGGGTTCAAGTCTCAGCTCACTCCCCTGTCTGTCTTGACTCTACTGTACTGTTATAAATTGCATTTGTCGCTACAATGTGCTCTAGATAGAATTGTGTGTCAAAAGACTAAAATGTAATTCCAAGTGCCATGTTAAAAAGATCGCCATTCCTTCAGGGTACAAAGAACCCTATGAATGTGTTAGCATAACCATGTTGTCTTCCTATTAATGGAAACCTTAAGAGACATCCTGTCCCCTGGGCCGTGGTGTGTTGTATCAGATTGATTCATCATTCAAATTATCTCTCCACTATCTCTCATTTACACTCCTGCCTGCAGCTGATAAGTCAAGCAGCATATAGTTATCTATGCAAGTAGGAAGCTAATGATATTGAGCATCTCTAAAAAAAAAAAATCAAACTGCCCCACTTTTCAAGACAAGAATCCGATAACTCATGTATGTATCTCTCTGTTAGTGTAATAGTGGATGACAGTAAATCCCCATGGTGCATTTTACCTTCAATGTGTCTCATTGTATAGAGTAGCTATTCAGTGTTGTGTCTGTATTGATATTGACCTGTATAGCTGGACGCGTGCCATTAGGTTAGGAGCCCCCGAACCTAGCTAGCTTGTTTAACACCAACAGAAACAACAATACCATTCAGCCATTGTGTTTTAATTGTCATCAAACTGGACTATTATGATCAGAATGAGTTATTGTAGCTATGTAGAAACACAGTGGGGAGTCACTCTTGTCTTATGCTACATAATATGCCCTGATCTTATCATTTAACTCACCTGTTGCACACTGTAATTCGTTGATGCACTACAAGAGAAGCACACTGGCAATGCAGGCATCTGGCTGGCGTAACTTGTGTTGAATTTTTTATAGCCTTGAAATCAAAATGTTGACATTGGAGCCGAATGCCTCGTGTGAAATCTGCTGATGCATACTGGTTGCAAATTGTTGTGAGCAAGTGCAGTCAAGCTAGCAGTACAATTGTGACAGATTTGCCCCCTGCAAAACTGATTTTGAATTGAGGTCCCAGGAACACAAAACGGGGTCAGTAACTTAATATAGAGCAACTATGTTTGACAGCATTGAAATTGCAAAAATCAAAACCACATCTATAAAAAAATATACAGTGGTCATTTATTTGACCTTTGTTTGTTTAAGGTTTGATCATGAGGTTATGTGATCAGATAGATTTGATGCCATGATTGTAGATTCACCTACAATAATATTCTTTGATGAAATTTCCTGTGGTCACCCTACTAAGGAGAATAAAAGTCACGAAAAAGAATGCCAGAGGAAAAATAACAATAGACAGAACAAAACCAAAGCCGATCATTACTGTATGTCAAAGTAAAGTCGTCCTCTGATCAACACACAGCCATGTGTCACAGCTGTGAGGGCTGCTGCCAGATGGCCTGGTCTCTTCCTCTGCACGGTCACAAATACCAGCTCCTGTCAGTCAGCTCTCACAGAAGCCCAGAGGGAAGCTGGCCTGCAGCCGTTCTGCGAGGCTACATGTGAGACGTTGACTGGCTGCGGAGAGATAATGAGGTCCAGCACTGAGCTTGATTGGCATGAACACAACCACAGGTTCAGAAGTGAGGATTAAAGGTGCCCACCCACACGTTCCCAGAGGTTCACTTACAGTACATGAATAAGCCACGAGGCCATTATAGGACAAAGGCCACGTATGCCTTTTGATTAAGTGTGTCGTTGTGACGATAGAGAACAGTGGGTTTAATTATCACTTGATCTGAGATCTGACCGAAACAGACCCATCTGTGACAACAGGATGTATTGTTGGTCCATAAGATCTTACTGTGTGTATATATTGTTAAGGAATAACCATTGAACCTTCATGGATGTTTAATGGATTGCGGGGAGAGGCAGGTGTGAATGATGAAATGATGAAATGATGATCTATAAGGAGGCTGGAAATGGGAGAGTGGAATACTCTCATCATGTATGACTAACCTGTCCCCTGATGCCCTGCACATGTGCCCCTTAATATGAATGCATCATAAACAGAGAGCCAATTAACAACAAATAAGTGCATGACAAGATTCCTGTACCTGGTCAGCTGCTTTGCTTGCAATTACCCAAATGTCTTGACGGGGCCAGGTGTGAATATTAGAAGTGTGTGTGTGTGTGTGTGTGTGTGTGTGTGTGTGTGGGACTCCAATAATAGTTCTCCTGTTCTCCTCATCCTTGACATCTCTGAGCAAGGACAGACGAGCTGTCCTTCACTCCTTACTAACCTGATCCAACCTCTGGATTCTCCAGCAGACAACCTCTCCCGCCCTGTCCTCTCTTCTGTTCTTCTCTCTTTCTCTCTCCCCTTCTTTCTCTTCTTTCCTCCACTCCTCTCCTCTTCCTCCCCTCATGTCCTCCCCTCTCATCTCCTCTGCTTTTCTCTTCTCTCCTCCCTCATCATGTCCTCTCCTGTAATCTCTCCTGCTGTCTTTTTCCTCCCTCTAGTCTGTCCTCACTCCAGTTTCCTACTGAGAGTGTTAATAAACAGCCATGTCCTTCCTTCACTTAGCCCAATGTATGTATCAACCAGTAGACAAGCAGCAGTGCGTGTTGGCTTGGGTGAGGGGAACCTGTGGAGTGACTGCCATCTTTCCCATTCGCCCCGCTTCACCATTTAAAAGACAGTGAGCAGATGGCTGCCTTATGAGGAGCTGCCATCATGTCCGAAGAGACGTGACAGATCACAGGGGGCGGGGATGGGATGCCCCGGGGATGGAAACTGAACGCTCCTCATACGCTCTTGATGCTTATGGCCCTTGAGAACAGCTAATGAGAAGCAACAGTGGAGTTAAACAATACCACTGGCTCTGCAGAGATCAGGCGCTGGTGTTGTTACTATTGCTATGGATCTAATGCTGAAGCGACTTACCACACTAGACTAGCAACTTTCCCCATGGAGCCTGGCTTCTTCGTCTACAGTTTTGGGACCAGGCTGCAGGTTGTGTCTGGTGGGTCTCTGCATTACAGGACTAGGCATAGAGAAGAGAAGAAATTATTAAGTCAGGTTCCAGTCCAAAAAAGTTCAAAACTCCTGTCACTGCCATGTGGTTGTGTTTTCAAACGCTTAGTGCCAAGTATTCCCTTCTTAGCCTAGGCAGTTGTCACGCTATCAAAAAGAGCGCAGGTTGTGGTATCATCCCAGGCTTCCCTCCTACTTCACCAAGTTGAGAGTGTTTCCTCTCACCTCTGTGCTAAGACAGGACATTTGTAATTGAGTACAGTACAATAGTTATATAACAGACTACACTGAAAAACTGTGCTTAGAATTTCCTGCACTCTTAACTCTGGTAGCGGTTCTCACATAAATAACCCTGACTGGATAACACTAAACACTTCACTGGGTAACCCACACCAGAGATGGGTTCAGACAGATATGAGTGTGGTAGATTTTATGGAGCATGAAAATCAGAGTAGTTTTTTTTTATTAAGGGAAGTGGAGAGCCCAGTCTGTTTTTGTATATTTGACATCTAATTCAGATGGAGAAAGCCAGCAAGGGTCTAAGTCACAGGGGGGGAAACAGCACCGAAAGCATGGCTAGGATTCAGAACTTTGACACCTGGAGTAAATCTCCACGAGTGTCAGAGGGAGTTGGGCTCATCCACAGTCACCTGGCCTGGCCTTGGTAGCCGTCATGGCAAGTGTCGGCTTGTGCTGCAGATGACAAATCGCCATTCATTCAAGACCTTCAAGCATACCGAGTGGTGGTCTGCCTCATGTTTGCACCTGATTCCAGTGTGAACTAGCATGTCAGAACACGCTTGTTACAGTCTGCCCTCAATGTGCGAGAGTGACCACGTCTGCCGCCACACACCGTCACAAGGGAATAAACCCGCGAGTGGGAGGGTGCTAGCGACGTCACCTTGTTGTTATAGTTCTGTTTGGCTGCTCGCGTCCTCTCTCTCCTCCTTCTCCCCTCCCACCCGTCCCCACCCCCATCCTCCTCCCTCTGCAGTAGACGTGCATCGCATTCAGAGCAGCAGGCAGCAGGTGGAGATGACATCATCTGCACTGCAGCATACTGCAGCACTGGGTCTGAACAAAGACATGTCAGCCTACTGCTAACTACTCTCTCTCTCTCTCTCTCTCTCTCTCTCTTTCTCTCTATCTGTCTCTCGCTTGCTCTCTCTCTGTCTCTCTCTCTCTCTCTCTCCCCCCACATCAGCTAGTGGGTGAGATAGAGGGAGCATACCCCTGTGCCTAGACAGGCTGTAGTGCCATGACCTACCTCAGAACCCCTCCCACACCCCTCCAGCCACAAGCACTCAGGGCTGACACAGGCCTTCAGCTCTCCACCTCACCTGTACCTCCACGAGTCACCATGTGGAGAGGTGAAGATGGATTCCACATGGGAGGAAACACTGCAGATACTCCAAGTGTCTCTTTTGGTCGGTGTGAGGGCTGCTGATCTGGCAGCAGGCTCACTTGGAGAGTCAGTGTACAGCATACAGTAAAGCAGAGATCTTGTTATTGTTCTCTACGTCTGTTATTCACAGTGCAGTATGGTGTCACTGGTGGCAGTCATTTACTAGGCAGTGACATTTTGTTTTGCTGCCCAGTGATAGCAGTTATTTGACCTCTTTTACATTGGCTTATATGGTGCCTGACTGTGATATTAGCTCTCCACAGAGCGTAGAGCTGTGACTGCCAAGATACCACAAAGCATAAATGTCACCGGGTCATGCTGTGAAGGCTCCCCACTTAGACAGTCATTAGGTCCCTACCTATGGCAACAACAGTGAGAAAAGGGAATATGCCAAGTATACGTACAGCACAGCAAACAAGATTTATGGACTCCATATTTTTTTCATTGTTTGCCTTTCTCTCCCCATTTTTTGCCAGAGCGTCCCTCTCCTCCCATTCATCAATAAGCCAATAGCGCGCAGGCAGACCATACACACACAGGCATGTTCCTGTCGCCTAGTTACCGCTCGGCAGCAGGTTGCCACAGAAACGGCCTCACAGTGGCTAAATGGGGAATGCTAATGCAGTCTTCTACACTCCCTGCTGCAGTGGGCTCTCGGTGCCCATCCCATTCCACTGTCTGTGCACAGCGTACTGTGTGTGAGTTTTTATATGTGTGTGTGTGTGTGTGTGCGTGTATGCGCCCGCACACATGCGTGTTTGTTGTTTGTGTGTGTGTGTGTGTGAGTGCATTGGGGGTATTACTAGATCCCTCAGTGGGCCTCCTGCCTTTGCATTATAGTCTTACATACATTTACTGCAGCAGGTCAGATTACAGTTTTTATAAGCATTTGAAATTGACTTAATTTCAGCTCCTTGAATGCTTTTTCTGCAGTGCTCTTACTCAGCCCAATAATTTCACACTCTGCTTAATTTTTCCATTAGACCTCAAGCCACAGGAGTTTATTTTTGTGTTTGATCTACTAACTTCAAAACCGAGACCTATACTCTAATGGCCACACTTACCAAGTCTTTTCAGGTCATTGCTCTGCTCCATCCTCACTCAGGTCTTGCATTATGCAGCATGTTTACTATTTCTGACAAAGAAAATCCCTTTCCTTGTTGCAAGAGTTATGCCTTCCAAAGCAGAAACCTTGAGCAGAAACAAACCCTTAAAACCAATTCAAAACTTGATTGACAGAGTACCGAGAAGTGGGTAGCCTCCATCCATCTCGGTGTATGGAGGCTGGGTTTTCAAGGACTATGGATAGGTGCAAGCTGTGATTGATTCTGTACCGTCAGCCTCTCAGCCCTCCTACCATATCGGCCCATGGTACAGCCAGATTGGGGGTGGGCTCGGTGGGATGTGAGACCTTGGCCATAATGGGCTGTACTTAATCAGCAGGAGAGGGCCTTCAATTGTGCACTCCCTCCAGAGCTTGCCTAAAGCCCTGTCTAAAGGGGTGGACACATTCAACAAGCCCCCACTCACTGGCCAATCATCCAGCCTGTATTAGTCTGCTGGGGCTGCATTGATGGAGTGGTGCGGGAGAAATGGAGGCAGGAGCTCAGTGCCGGGAGCCATTAGCAGATAATTGATGTGCTTTAAAGGTTATTTTAGTAAAGCCAATTGTTTTTATGAAGTTGATGATTGATGTTTCACTCACATTCACAGGAGATTAATAGTGATTATGTCCCGGTTTTTATGTCTTCCAGCTGAAAGTGGAAAATGAACTTGCTGTCAGCTGTGCAGTTCTGCATGTGTTCTTAAATGGTTTCTTGTATGTCTTATGTTGTTAAGAATCACTACAATAGACTTAATGCTGCCCAGTGCACTTCAGAAGAACATATCTGGTGCAGCTTACGGTGCATAGTGCGTGATCATTTGTCTTGTCAAGACACAGGGGTGTTTGTGCTGGTCACAGCAAATACAGCCATTTTTCTGCACCCTGGATGCTTGTTGTGTGCTGACGTGTTCCATGTCCCACTGTTTGCCCAGATAACCAGTTCAGAATGTCTATCCTGGAGCGCTTGGAGCAGATGGAGAGGAGGATGGCGGAGATGGCCAGCCACCACCAGCAGAGCAGCGCAGGGAGTGCCGGTGCTGGGGGAGGAACAGGGGGAGCAGGGGGTGGAGGAGGTGGAGGAGGATGCACAGGGGGAGGCAGCAACAGCCAGTCACAGGTAAAAAGCCACATCACGCTACGCATAGGTTATGAAGTGAATAGAGGCAATCAATGTATAATACCATTTGCTGTAGCGAGCACATTGTGTTTCATCATTACTTAGTGACTGAATGATTTAAGGTGTAAATATATTTAACCAAATTGACTGACAGATTTTTTTTTTCTTTGTTAATTTGCAAAACAGGAAAAAGCAACAACAAATGACTTTCTGCTCTTTTGTGTATGTAAGTGTGTATCTGGCCAGGCCCAAGCCAGCAGCTCCTTTGAGAGCCGTGTAGTGGTGGTCTGTGAGAAAATGATGAGCAGAGCTTGCTGGGCCAAGTCCAAACATTTGATCCACTCCAAGACCTTCAGAGGCATGACACTCCTCCACCTGGCTGCAGGCCAGGGCTACGCCACTCTCATCCAGACACTCATCAAGTGGCGGTGAGAACTTCAAAACACACACGTCATGATAGATATAATGGTTGGATGTGTTTTAGATTTGGTTTGCCCCACACTAAATAGCAGTGAGATGCTAACTGTGTTCTGTCTTCCATCCAGCACCAAGCATGCTGATAGTATTGACCTGGAGTTGGAGGTGGACCCTCTCAACGTCGACCACTTCTCTTGCACGCCTCTGGTAAGAGAGTTCAAATCTTTAGACCAAGCAACAATGAAGCTAAACTGTTCTTAGTTTGGCCAGTGGCACCATTGGAGTTGGGCCAGTGTAGTAGAGAAACCCACTAACTCTATTCCTCTGTGCTGTTTCCTGTGTAGATGTGGGCGTGTGCACTGGGTCACCTGGAGGCGGCGGTGGTCCTGTACAAATGGGACCGGCGTGCCCTCGCTATCCCGGACTCTCTGGGCCGCCTGCCCCTGTCAATCGCCCGCTCCCGTGGCCACACCAAGCTAGCCGAGTGTCTGGAGCAGCTACAGAGGGAAGAACAGCAGCCCCCAGCCCCTCTACCACCCACCACCCGCATGTCTTTCTCCCCAGCCCCCGACACCGCCACCACAGACAGCTGGATGGTCAGCTGGGCCAACGACAGTGTGGTAGCACCCAGCGGAAAGAAAGGAGGTGCTGCCACCACCACAACCACCTCCAGCACCACCAACCTCAATCCAGGCCAGTGTAACCCTCTGTTTAAACTTCACTTAGACTAAGACAATCAGTCAGCGCAATGGCATTTTCAAAGGTACATCACACAAGGAGTCACTGACTGAAATCCAAACTAGACACTAATTGTTATGTTGTGTGTTTCTTGCAGACTTGAGAAGACCCAGGTCAGAGCCCTCCAACTATTACAGCAGCGAGAGCCAGAGAGACCTCCCACAGGCCAAAAAACACAAACCTAACCCAGAACTGTTTCAAGCCCGGCCTGACAAGGCCATGTCTGTCCCTCTGAGCCTGGAGCAGCAGCAACTCCACAAGCTGTCCTCTAGCCCCAAGAGCCTGTCCTCAGAGGGCCTGAGTTCAGACAAGGGCCCCTCTGGAGGAAGCAGCACAGGGACAACCAGATGGACATCCAGAGAAAGTTTCTCCAGCAGCGGCTTAGGGAGGAAGGGGCTGGGGGTCGGTGGAAGCAGCGGCCTGGGGAAGGAGAAGCTGGCCAATCGGTTACGTCAGCGAGAACAGCTAGGCATGCTGGTGATGGCAGACAGAGAAATGGCTGACACAGAGCTGCTTTCCTATCGGGAAGATCTGGAGAACCAGGACTGTCTCACACAGATGGATGACCTGCAGGTGAGAATAGACACTTAACTGTGTACTTTGTCAGTTCTTTGTGGTCTTATATCTCAATGAGAAGAGCATGACACTAACACTGCCAGACAAATGCCCTATATGTGCATTTTGTCAGAGGTAGGATGTGGTATGGAAACTTAAGTGGCACCACTTTAGAAAGTAGCATTCATATTGATCTAGATTGTCACCATGTCACCATGCCAAGATGAGATTCACATTTGAAGGTAAAGCTGTGCCATGCCAACTGTTCTTTCCACCAGTTCTGCAATGGGGAGGAAACCGACACACACACACACTAGGCCTGCCTGGCCCTACCTGGCAGCACCACATAATAAACTCTCTCCATTGATCCAGTCCCATTGCCAAGGGATTCCCACAGCCATCCATCACAACTCCACCAAGGAATGAAGCTATATTAGGATTCAACCCTGCACCAATACCACTATCGGTGTGACAATGGCATTATTATTCTCTCCAGTATTATTAAAGCCATTTCTGACACATGTTGTGTTGAACATAGTAGAAGAAGAAAATCAGCAATGTACCCTGCAGGCCAATATGATGCATAATAAAATGGATAGTCGCTATAAACGTTTGAGCCAATATAGTGATTTAACATTGAGACCTCATTCATCTCTGTTTTGTCAGGTAAACATGATGACTCTGGCAGAGCACATCATTGAGGCAACCCCAGAGAGAATCAAAAGGGAGAACTTCACCGCCGTGGACTCTGTGCCCTTAGACACCACAGGGGTCAGCAACACCATGAACTGGCTGGCCAACTACCTGGGAGACGTGGAACAGCTGCCGAGCATCATACACTTACGGTAAGGAGCACCGTGGAGTTGAAATGCTGATACATATATTGGGGAGTATTGCCCAAAAGGGTTACCTTGTTGGGAGGTAATAAAGAACGCTCTGAAGCATGCAGCCATTTCCAAATGAATTCACAAATACACATTGCTTGTCCCATTCTTTACTCATCACACCAGTGTTGCCTTTGTTGGGACAAAACATTGTTTTAACTGCTGGGGGATAATAAAGACAACTATTGGGTACACAGGCTTAGTCACATTGCTACCCTGTACAGTGAACATGAAGAGCTCTGAAATGTGCTGAAAGGTTCTGTCGTATGTCTTTCCTCAGCTCTCTGTATAGTGAGCCCCTGACCCCGTCGTCCAATCCCAGCCTTAGTCCAGGGGGGTCTCCATTGAGAGAGGGGCCCCTGGAAAGGTCCACCCTGCCCTCCCCAGCTGATTGGAGTGAGTTCATCAACGCCTCCAACAGCAAGGTGGAGCGAGACCTGGCCCAGCTGACTCTGTCAGACCCAGAGCAGAGAGAGCTGTACGAGGCCGCCCGCCTGGTCCAAACTGCCTTCCGCAAGTACAAGGTACAGGCCCGGGGCTCAGCTGCCATACGCTGTGTGTCCTGCTGCCCACAGTGAGGGGGCTGCACTTTGGTGCGCTGATCATTGAAGTGATATTCAGGGTTGTGATACAGTTCACCACTACCTTCCTTCTGGGCATATTCTGTAAACTTAATATTATTTAATATTATTCACATTCTTCTGTCTTCTGTCTCTGTTTCTCTCCTCAAATACGCATAACAACACAAACAATATATCCAAATCTTGTGTCCCTGTGGTTTCAGCATGGGAAAGGTGGCTTGAGCAAAGCATGGCCTTGCTTAGAGGAACGACTGCACTGTCCCCTGTATTTCCGCTCCAGTTAAACCCGATTAAGCTCACCCTCTGTGTCTTCTGATTCTCTCCTCTCTGTCTCTCCATCTCTTTCTCTTTAAGTTAAGTGTATGGATCCCGCTACTGCCTGTTCTTAACTAGCTCTCCACACACCAGTCCCTCTCCCTCCCTCTGCCCGACCCCATGCCTCACCTTGCTACCCCCCCCCCCCCCCCCCCCCGCGGCTATTTTTAATGAGTTTCCACATGTCAAACTGTTTGCTGTCGTTCACAGTCATCTGTTATGCCCTTCTACCAGCTGACACTGAGGTGGACCTATGGCTCTCCGTCTCTATCCCAGCCCAGCCCAGCCAAAAATGGAGACTCTCTCAGCAGCAGTTCACCACATCATCCCACTGTCCTCCCATTTGGTCTCCAGCAAGGGTTGGATTCACATGGGGCCAGGGGTGAACTCATTGCAGGGGTGGCATTCATGGGCCAGACACAAGGAGACCTCAGGGAGAATTGACAGCTCCTATTGTGACCCCTGACCTCTCCCACTCTACTCTCCTACAGGGGCGCCCGCTCCGAGAGCAACAGGAAGTAGCTGCTGCTGTTATTCAACGTTGTTACAAGAAATACAAACAGGTAGGCACCACCATAGGTCTTCCTATGGATACACGAACACCAACTAAACGCTTAATTCTACACAATTCAATGTATTAATCTACATTACAGTACTTTATCACACTGATATCTACATGAGCTAAATACTTGAATACCCTCTTAAACACCTTCACTGAAGCTTTTCAAGGCAATCCTTTTGTCATGCCAGTCTGTGATTCACAATTTGTACCTTTCTGTTTACAAGCTAACATGGATAGCCTTGAAGGTAACACATTTTGAATGCCTCAGATTTCACTGCCACCAACTCGACAGGTTGCATTACTATTGTGTCATATATTCTTCTACTACTGTGTGACCCAATAGCACCGCTACAGTATCCACACCCTTGTGAGCGTGACACATCGTTTTTTTTTTGCTCTTGTCGGCAGTATGCACTTTATAAGAAGATGACGCAGGCCGCCATCCTTATCCAGAGTAAGTTCCGCAGCTACCATGAGCAGAAGAAGTTCCAGCAGAGCAGGAGGGCCGCCGTGCTCATCCAGCAGTACTACCGCAGCTACAAGGAGTTTGGCAGGCTGAAGCCACACCGCCGCGGGGCAGCTGCTGCCCTGGTGCAACACAAACTGAGGTAGACAGCCACATATTAAGGCCAACTACGGCAATATACTAGCATAATACAGCAGACGATGACATGAAGAGAGCCGCTTTGTCATGCCAAATATTTATATGATTGATTTTGCAAAACTGAAATAGATTATTGTACTTTTAAAGGATAAAAGGTAACTTGATCCTTGGTTCAAAAATGTATAAAACGTATACAGATTGGACTGGAAATATATTGAACGAAAAACACCAGGTTATTTTTTCCCCCCCAAAATATATATATATATTGCATTTTGGAACCATTCGTGTTTTTGCAGAAAGATAAAAGTTCAGCCTAATCCACATCTGCAGCACTATTAATACTGTGGCATTACTGTAGAGGGTTGCCAGGTTTCAACACTATTGTTTTTCGGTACGACAGACTGTAAAGCACTCTTCTCCATCTTGTCTCTTGTAGAGGTAGTCTGCTCACTAAGAGGCAGGATCAGGCTGCCAGGAAAATCATGAGGTTCCTACGTCGCTGCCGCCACAGGTAAGTCCCAACCCTGACTCATATAAGGACACATTTTCTTAGATTTATACACGCACACACTCACACACACACACACACACACACACACACGGAGAGTCATGGTGACCAATTGCTTCACAGATTGACAATGCTGTCATCCTTCCCTCAGCAAGACAATGAAACTTTTCCGTTGTGTGTTGTTTAATTTCTGTGGGACAAAGTGGTTAGACATGTCTCCAACACCCCAGGCCACCCCCCCTCCCCTCCCCTCCCTCCTCACTGTATTTGGCCCCCACCTGTCCTTGCCCCCCCCCCTCCTTCACAGTGCCTACTGTGTGCTAATAGCTGTCTGGTATTGTTTTGCTGTTTACGCCAAGCCCCTTGATGGACCATAGACTGTTCAAGCGGGTGAGTGCAGCCTCAGCAACTCAGTTCGTGCTTCTCTCTCTCTGTTTATTCTGTATGTCTCTCTCTCTCTGTCTCTCTCTCTCTCTGTCTCTCTCTCTCTCGCTCTCTCTTTAACAATACACTTATCTCCTCCTGAGGCCTTGTCCCTCACTTTCTTTCCCTCCCTCCCTCAATCTCATTCTGTCCTCTGCTCTCTCTCTCTCCCACCATCCCTCCCCCCTCTCTCTCCATCACTGTTGCTTGATGCCTGCTTGCATGAAGGCTGCCGACTGGAGCCACAGGTGGACTGAGAAGCTCAGATTTAGAGCAGAACTTATCTTACTCTAAAAACTAACCACTGCTTATGAATGACAACATCACTGCAACACTTAACAGGCACTTCTCTCTCTCTCTCTCTCTCTCTCTCTCCCTCTCTCTCTCTGTCTTTTCTTCTCTCTCCTTGGAGATGATTTTTTTTGTTTCATGTTTTTTTTTTTTTGGTTTTTATTTCAGTTTTGTGTGGATATGAAGGTACCAGTTTGAGAGAACGGAAGGTTTTTCTCAATCATGTTTTATTCTGTTGCATGTCAAGTGGTGACGACTTCGGGCCTTGCTCTTCTACCTTTAGGCATGCTATGGGCCGGCTATTTTTTCAAGCAGCTGTCTGTCTGTCTGACTGGCTGTGTGTCCTGTTTCTAGCCACTCGACAGACTGGGAGGGGGACTTAACCCTTTCTAATTTCCCTGTATTCAAACTGTCAGTGCTACTGGATGTAATATGCTCACTGGTTTAGCGACACATTATCACCAAAACTGTTACTTTGATTACTTTCACAAATCTGGATTTGTGAACCTAAATGTCTTTGCTGTTGCCTGCCGCTCCTGCCTTCCACGTCTACCATGTGAGTGGATAGTCATACTGCACTAAAATAGGTTACTGTGCTTTTACCGGGTGAGGTAGTTGTTGTAACTAGCTCTGATGACAGGCCTGTCTGCTACACTATGATATAGGTTACAGTGCAATGATAGCATGTAGGTCACCACCAAAAAGCAATACAAACAATAGGATCTTCCAGACAGAGCTGTAATGGATTCACACCTCCAGGGAGCACACCAGCTCAGCATGAAAGGAAGCAGCACACTGACACACACACACACACATATATGTTTGCACAGGCTGCATCTAAACATCCATCTATATACTCTGCTCTCATAAATAAGTGTTGTTCTGTTTAGAATAACTAGATAAACACATGGTGCTGGTGGCTGCGTTACAAGCGATTTACACATCAAGAATGGCGTTTACTCGGCAGGCAGACTGCTTTTGGCTCATTCATTGTTTGGAAACATGTCTATGACGCCAAACCAGGCTCAATTTTTTTGTTATTCTTTTGACAACCGCCAAGCAGTGCATAATATGTACATTTAAAAATTCCAGATGGGTTTTTTTTCCATCCGCAATCTGGGAACCTCTCGTCAGCCTTAACCAGCGTGTCAGCCAAACAAATGTAGTGAGTGTCTTGGGAATAGGCCTATTTTACTTTCTTTAGTCTCGCATGAGGAGAACTGATTCCTATCAGACTCTCATGCTTTTTATCTTTGACCTAATAGATTGTCACGTTGGAAAAAAGATGTAATTTGTTCATTTGCAACAATCACAGGGATACTGAGACCTCTGTACCTATGGGATGTTACTTATGTTATTACTGTTTTCTAAGTCATTTAGTAGAACAGCCTCTGTTACTACACAGATTATAGTTGGTAACATTTCCATGTATTAACTTTAAGGATTTTTCACTTCATCTGTAAATGTGGGAGAGTTCAAATAAATCTTGACCGACGTTTTCTTTCCCAGACCAGCTGTAGTTCCTGATGATATGGGCTGACTTGACACGCTCCTGATATCTCTGACTGAATGGTGTGATACTGTTAGGCTGATGTCATGGTGGGCTTGTCAGTAGAAACATGGATGTTGTAGTCATGGACGCCTGTCTCTCTGTGTTTCAGGGTGAAAGAATTGAAAAGGGCCAGGGAACATGAGACCCCTCAGAAGAGCCCCCTCACGATGTGACATCACTCTCCTGACTCCTCTTTTCTTTTTTCCGTTTGTACCCAAGACATTTTACAAGAGAATTAAAAAAACATCAATGCAAACACTGCGATTATTACTACTACTGCAGTGTTACTGGTTCTACTACTATTACATGTACAACAGCATTTTTTCACATATCCTTTCTTCCCACTGACTTGTTTTCAGTTGGAGAGTGGCAACTTCTATGGGATTATAAACTAAAGGGTTGGGGTGGGGGGGTGCAGAACATTTGCTTCATGGCATTTTTTGCACTTTTTCATGGATTGCTTTGTCTTTTTTGGAGTATGAAGAGGTTCCGGCCAGTGAAGGATGAGATTGCAGGACTGAGGTCTGTCACCTGAGGACCTAAAGACGAGTACACCGAGTCTGATAGTCGGAGAAATGAGTCGGAAAATGTCAGAGGATAGGGAGACCATGCAGAAACACTTTGGGCTCTAATTGTATTTCATAACTTTTTAAGTGACCAATCAATTCATTTGAAGAAGGAAATTGTACCAAATACTCTGGTAACCCACTGATCTGGTTGCACACGTCCACTCCTGTTCACCGCCGTAGACGAATACATTCAATTTAGCTCAACAATTCTGTCCCACTGTGCTCCACCCCACCAGGCTGTCCAAACGGGTGGAGCTACAAATGAATGTAGGAGGGGTTTAACCAAGCAGAAGCTTGCCATTTCTAGGGAACTTATCGTTTTTATTCTTTATTACTTGAATTTGTTCCATCCTGTCCGATGTATTTGTTCCATCTTGTTTGATGTATTGCTGACCTGTATCTTCAGAATTCTATGTTGTTGAATCCTATCAAGAAAAAAAATGCATGACTCTCAGCAAAAGTCTTCGCCTGTGTGCTTGTGGTTTAGTCTTCCAGTGTAGTGGTCCACATGCCCACCTACTCCCCCATGAGTTATACCATCTCTGTAATGAAGCTATCCTGACATTGTCCTCTTCCTTTGATTTCTTCTTTGTTTCAATTTGCCTCATTTCAATTGAATGCTCCTCTGAAACCTAACAAGAAAAAGAGCTTGCCTCTTTTGTGTTGTAATGATTATGGTCATGAAGGTTATTACTGTTCTTTTTAAACGAACTTCAGAGCCTGTGAAGGCTTTTGAGGGGAAGATCACATACATTGCCTTGACGTCTTAGAGATTCTTTGAGGGGTCCCTAAGCTTGTCCCAAAATAGGGGTTTGACAAATCCATATTTTTGACAATTGAGCGGTTTCTGTATATAAAGAAGGCTGAAAGTACGTAGGAAAAAACATTTACCCAAAGGGGATTGTATTTTAGAAATATATTATTTTATTCATTAAAAAGGGGTCAAAAACAGGTACGAGACAAAAACAGAATATTTGTATAGTTTTGTTTGAATGCCTAAGAAGTATGGTTGTATTGTTTGTATATAGTGTAAATACCTGGGATAAAAATGAGCTATGTGCATGAAAAGTATGAACAGAGTCAAAAGGAAAAAACAACAAAAGCAGTAGTGGCTATGCTCTGTAAAATGATTAAAACTATTTCACTATAAGAGTATTTTATTTTATTTTGATTGTTCTTGAGAAGAACATTTTGCTAAAGCATGACCTTATTGCAATATGAAAAGTTTAAAAAAAAAACTACTGTATTTAGAGTTAGGAGAAATCTGCAAAATTATCTTAAAACAAGTATGGTTATGTTTACATTTTTTGTTTTGGGCTACCAAGAATCTTTTGCCAATGGTGCCAAGTAATGTGAATGCTATATTGCTTAACAAGAGAATTAAGTTAATTTTTGCAGAACAGATAATCATACAATGAAACACACACTAGCATTGAAGACCATAAGACCACAGCTGGCCGAGGATCACAAAAACAACAAGGTACCCATATTGTAGATTGTAGTCTTATTTAAACAGAAAACATTTAAGTCTCTCATGTCTCCTCCATTACCATAGAGATCCCATCACTGAGTACACTTTGATTTCTTAGCAAAGAACAGAAACCTTTGAATTTGCTTTGTTTTAGTTGTTGATTGCAAATGGAATGTGATGTGTCACTGACAGTTTGTATGATCTTAAAGATTGTAAATGGCAGCCTTGCCCACGGTGACCCTACAAACCGCTGCATGGTATTACCCTCTGTCATGGAGGACGAGAATGCAACTGATTCACCTCTTTAAATGTACAGTATGTTGCAGCAGACATTGGATTTATCAACTCCAAGGTGATCCCAAATAGTAAACTGGTGACAGTATAATATTCTACTAGAATACTCCTTGATCAAGGCTGCCAGGGTCTGGACGGACCTTGTATTCCATGTAAAAAAAAAGACGAACAAATAATTTCTAGTTGCTCTAGTTGACTGAAAAACATCTGTAGCATACATGACTGGAGTTATTTGTCAAACAACTGAAAGATATTCTCAAAATGAACTGTTCCAACAATCTAAGGTGCTAAAATGATTCTGTCCAGAAGGACAACACAAAAACTTGTCCCTCTTCTCAGTGCAGGGTCAGTGAGCCAAAGTGAGTGTGGTAACCTGTGTGTAAAACAGTGCACTGGTGCCATTGATAACCTGATAACTAAGATGTGTCTAGTCCATTGGATGCCAACAGTAAAAAGCAGTGCATTTGAAAGGGTAGTGGGAACAATCTGAATCTGAATGCTCCTGGTCTGGAGGTGCCTGTTGCTGCCTGACTTGTAGACTATATTCCTACCAGAGCAACCAGAAAGTGTGTCCTCTATCCAAGTAGTGACATGGATTATTCAGCCAACGTGCGAGTGCCATTGAAAAACCTTTGTTGCTTTTGTTTCCTGAATTGTTGTCATATAAGCTGTTGTTTCTTTTTTCTCTTAAGTTAATAGGTATTTTTCAGATTTATTTCATTGACTGACTTGACTGCTTTTTGTTTTCCACAGACCTGATATGTAAACTTTATTTCCAGAGTGTTTATGTAGAAAGTGCCTACTCATATCCCGATCGCACAAATGTCAGAATACATGCAATGTACCTGAAGTTGAGATCGTTTTGAGAGAAAATGGTCACCTAAAGACAGTGCTGTATCCAGTACATGAAAAACACATGATCACCGTCACCTTACACTCACCAAAGCCAGAATATGACATTTCCTGTTCAAACCAATATCACCACAGAATTGTCAACATGCTAAGCTTTTTTTTTTTTTTCTTTTCCTGCCTTCCTTTTTCTCTTTTGTACTGGGACTGCTTGTTAAAACCACAAAATTTAGAAATGCCACTACTGGGGTTTGTTGCCTTGCATTCATCCTCTAGATTGTGGTTAGAATGCATAGATGATGCGGTGCTGTGGCAAAAGGAGAAGGATTTATTATGCTTGCATGGGTAAAATAGTTAACTGGGTGACAGAACTGCACCTAAAGCATGCTTATTTTCCTAGAATCGGTAGTCAGATAGACTTGTTAAAAGACTTATTGTTCTGTAAAACGATGAACGTTGGTTTGACGTGTCACAGAACTCAGAAAGACGGAGGGCATGTGACTGGAGGGCAGAGGAGAGACCTACAAATCGAGCCAATGATCAATAAGCAGTATTGACTGACGTTTTCATGGCAAAGCATGAGGACAAGATTTTAGATTGTTTTTAGAGCAAGCTTAAACTTTTTAGACTTTTTCGTTTTTAATTCATTTGGATTTGATCAGTGTGCTCCCGACGTCAAATACATGGACAAGGTTGGAGGCCATTGTGACAGTATATAGCAAGTATTAACTAAGCGACACATATAACACACACGAACACATGCACAAAACACTGCACAGCACACATGCAGACATGTCAAGGTGTCAGTTTCACTTGTACACTAAGCAGTGGAGAGAGTGTTGCTCTTTTCCTGGCTGAGGGACTGGTTCACCTCCCTTCTGTATTTTACTCAGGGTGCCAAAATGGGGAGGAGGAAACAGAGCAGGACACGTGATTCACAGCAGAAGATACTGAAATTGGATTTAGGTAAACCGCAACAGCGCTTTCTGGTACAGACACGCAATGGGAGAGCCAAATTTACCACCGCGATACTGGACCGAAGTCATTACGATGAATGAAGATAATATATAATCCATTTCCTCTCAGTAAGGCGGAACATTACCAACTCCAGTAGAGCCAAGAAATATCGTGTTGTCATAGCTCATTTAGATAAGGGATTTGACATTCTTTCATAAACTCCTGTCAAATCGTGGTATCATTCTGGACAGTTGTTTTTGCCTTGGACATATCTGTGACGACAAAACGTAGAGGGGTATCTAAGAGTGTAGTTATATGAAAGGCTCACCTGCAAATCTTGTTTTTACTGCCATTTATGAATGGGATGACAGGTTAGCTGACAGGCACTCTTCGTTAGTATATTATCGATTTCATGACATTCTGTGAATTGACCTGAGAAACTGCCTTTCCTCCTCTTCTTTTGTCCAAGCACCCAAACCAGAGAAAGGTAGGCATAATATCAGGACAACAGAACAGAAACAATCTCACAACATATTCCACTTGTGGACACAGAGCAATAAGAATTATTTGTGGAGACCTATAGACCTAGTGAAGTTTAAAACGATTGGACACATGTAGTCGACTTACTCTTATGCAAATGCCAGTATTGCAAGACAAGCATTCAGTAGTTTATGGACAGCAATTATATGGCACCCTTTACCGAACTGCACGTTTTCATCAATTCCAAACCAAGAAGAAAAAAAACGGCCCTGCTTTGATACAAAGTTATGGGTCCTCGACACTTTGCATGTGAACTAGTGTTAGATCTATTTTCCTCTCCTCTATAGCTGTCTTTCTCTCTGTCTTTTCCTGTTATGTGACCCTATACCCCCCCTCCCCGCCCCGCCCCGCCCTCCCCTCATCTCCTCTTAGTTTTCCTAATGTGTTTTGCTTTATTCCTTTTTCTTCCCCTCTCTCGTTTGTAAGTTTTATTTTTGTAATTGTGCATGTACAAGCGTCACTGACTCGATGGATATGTTAAAAAAAGAGATTTCAGCTGCTGAAGCCATGCAAAACGTTTTGAAATGCCCTTAAAATATGGAAGATGTTTTCTGAATGCTTTATATTCTTTCTGCTGTAAAATAATAAAAAAAGAAAAAAAATGAAGAAAACTCTAGAACAAAGTTTGATAAGTCTTTTTGTTACCTATATGCTTTATAATAACACATGAAAGGGCTTGATGTCTTCTCCTGCCAATGTCTTTCGCACAATAACAGTTACCCACAAGACATCCAGCTGAGATATATACCAAATAGAGTTTTAATTTCTATTCAACATATGACCTTTGACTTCTGCACTTAAGTGACATTGCGTCAGACATCTCAAACAGACGTGTGTACAGAAACAGAATTTAAAACAGCATAAAAGTCATCTGAATAACTCATCTTGAAGTCCTCAAACAACAGTTCAAACATACCGATGGCATTGTTCTTTTTGTGGACCATTACTGACAGTGCTTGTGTGTGTCTGGGTGTGTGTGTGTGTGTGTGTGTGTGTGTGTGTGTGTTCATGTGTGCGTATGTGAACACACGTATGCGTACATTATGTGTCTCATTTTGTCTGCATCTAAGTGCAAGATAGGAGTTATTTCTTAGTGCAAGCCCTGTCTCTAGTGCGGTCTGCTGCTGGTTTTAGACGCAGTACTTCCAGAAGCACTCAGAATTCCCTCCTCTCTTCCGGAACTGTTTCCTGATGCCCAGGAAGTGACTGAAAGGATTTAGGAGACTCTGTTTCTCCAACGAGACCTGTAACAAAGGATAAGATGGTAGTAAGAAACTTCACTTCAAAGTGCCCCTGTTAATACTGTGGACTCCTTTTCTCTACTGTTTTATGACTCGTATTAAAAGAAAACCCACCTCTCTTTTCATGCCCCTGGGGAGCAGGCCAGTTGTTCTGATACCTGGGAGAGATGAAATACAACATACAAATACAAAGCCATGTACTGGTATTTGAGATATATATTGTATCATCATTATCCATGTTGGTGTGTATGTGTGGCTTTTGGGCAGTGGTAGCCTAGAGCTTAGAGAAGCGGGCTTGTGTCAGAAAGGCCACCGGTTTGAATCCCCAGACCCCCCGGGGATCAATAAAGTATCTAAAGTAAGTGAAGGAGTAAGTGACAGTCCCTTCCTTCAACAACTACCAGGTTCACCTGGGCAGCAGCAGGGTGTTGCTGGATAAGAGCAAGAGTGCTCATTCGACTTCTCTGGATAAAATAAAGGCTAAAAAAATGTGCATGTGTGTACGTGTGCATATATGTGTGTGTATGTACATGCATGCGGAGTAGAGTGTACATGGATGGAGCATGGAGGACCTGTAGTATAACGTACTGATATGGATGTGTAGTATGATGATATGATGACAGTGTGTGTGTGTGTGTGTGTGTGTGTGTCTTACCATCTCTGGTGAGCTCCCCAGACGTCAGAGCGGAGTATCTGAGGCCAGCTCCATCCTGGGGAGGGTAGGTCTGCTCAGAGAGAGACAGATCATCCAGACCCATCACTCCTCGGTCCTCCATTGATACTGAAGACACACACACACACACACACACACACACACACAGTAACACACCATCTACAGGTAGATTCATACTATCCATAGACATGGCAGTATAGTGAAAAACATTTGGATAGTAACATGTAGCGAAATAGTAACATGAGTCAGATGAACACTTCAGTCATGACATATATTCTCTGAAGGCTTTTTAAACTATTCTACAGAGAAATTGACATTTATCATTCAATACAAATCCCATGTGTTTTAGTTTTCACAAGAACAATCAGTGTTGCCAGAACAATCAATGTTTTACAGTGGAGACCTGAAGCAATTAACTCAGGTCTCAGGTCTCGACTCGCCTGTCATTAATCTTGACCATAAAGTTTGATTACTGGGTTACTGGAGTTAATCAAGGTACCAATAGTTAATTACTGTGCTTCCCCTGAGCCTATCAGCATGTGATGGAGACATAACTTTCCACTCACCGGGTCCCAAGTAGGGCATCTCAGCAGAGTTTGTGATGGGATGAGCCAATAGTGGGCCGGAGGCCGCTAGCAGAAAGGTCCATGACAGGAGCTGGTTGCACTTCATCTCTACAGGGACGCTGTTGTTGGTAGTGGCGGTGGCTCGCCTGGAAGTCCTCAGGTGGGCTGGTGGTGGGATCTAGCAAAGAAGTCTTCTAAGTCCTCTGGTGGCTCCAACTAGGTTATATACCCCAGCTGTATCCCACCCCCACCCACATGCCACAAAACAGGCACACACACACACACACGTACACGCAGACCCCAACCGACACTCTCACATGGTCACACCAACTATCAGCAATATACATAATCCCGTCCCTTCTACCCCTGATAAATCAACACACAGTCACAGGTGAATTATAGGCTCAATAAAAAGACAAGTGCCGTTGTCCACGCTTCAAGGGCAGAGTCGTGTTTTACCAGCCCTTTGGTTTGATTGACTGTTTTTACTGAGTGTGTAAAAGGGATCTGACCAGGTGTTTCCAATGTCCCTCTCAAAAACAACATCCCATCGGGGGAGCAGGTGGAGAATCCGGGCAGCCAAATAACTAATGTTTACACCGTGAATTCATTAACCTCTTGGACCATTTGCACCCTCCTAACTCACCACGTAGACACTCTCCATGCTTGGAGCTAAATTGACATTTTAAGGTGATTTAAGACGGAGAATTTGCCACGGGTCACTGAATCAGATTGATTGATGCAAGACGCTATCCGCAGGCCTTGTTCTGGTAAGATGTTATATTTGTGCTTTCACTCCTCCTTAATCCTGCAATAAACTCTTCTTTATGGGTGTGTCCATCATCGTTACGCTGAGACAGAGAGGGGTTCCTATTGGTTGGGAGACTTGGGGGACAGGTGGGGGCAGCTATTTACAAAGTCACATTTTGCACCTCCGTATGTTATTTGTATATTTATTAGAAGTCTGACGTCAATGCTCTGTCTCTCGTATGATAATGGAGGCCATAGAGGCTGCAGTGACATTTAGTTTTATGGTCGGGAGGCCAGACACTCCGTTAGGTGTTGCTGTATTTCATGAAAAGCTATTAAGATTTATGTTCTGTATTAGTCAAGGCCTCACAGCCGACTCCAGCTTATTCCGGACCCAAAGCAACATTTTCAGGCCTCCCACTTGAAGTTGCTCCTACTGTGTTTGGGGTCTACTTCATAATTCATAAAGAATCTGAGATTTCTTCAAGGCACAAATCTGTTGTAACAAACACGGACACAGATAGTTTCCTACTGAAATATCTAGATAATTCATACAACATGCTGAAGATGAGCAGGTTCAAAACTTTATCTTGGAGCAACAAACATTTGAAATACAACACATGTCATGTTATTATACCACTAGTGATGACAGACATCTTCAACGTGATCACACTGGCTGAAAGATACACTCCAACTGTGCCGATGTGGCGTGAAATAAAATCCATGGGAATAGTTACTCTACAGAATGACTACATGGTTTACTCAACCTGTAGACCCAAAGACTAGTTTTTATTCATGACTAAACTTTAGAAATAAAACCCACATAAAACATGTCCATGGTAACAAATATCTAGTCCAGTCAATCAAGTGTAGTCATTAATACTGAAGTATCACCTCCTTGAAACAACAGAATGCTAGTGTGGTTCCCTTTGCCAAGTTAACATTTGCTACAACACTGAGATCACACACAGACCTTGATCAGTTAGTATTTGCAATTATTTCCTAGTATTGGTTTTAATCTGCTTGGAGCACCTGATGAGTTTATCACTGTATAACTAACTGGCTTTCAAATAGTCTAAACTTTCTATCATGCACATGCAATGTATTGTCCAAGTGCCAAGCCCCACTCCTCTAGTTCAGGTATGTTTAATGGATGTTCAGAATCATTTTAAGATACGATAACATGACCCAGGTCTGTAGTTAGTTGGCAGTATGAGGCCTGCTACTGCGTTCCACATGCATTCAATACCAAGTATAACCAGTAGAGGGCAACATTATGATTGGAAAAAGAGGAGACACTTATTTAAAACATTTTTAGGAATATTAGCTTGCAAGGTGTCTTTCAAACTATTCAGATTGACTGAGTGGAAAATGACACAGGCACATTTCCTCTTCAGAAATAGGCCCTTCTCCTTTTTTCTCCCTGTTATATTATCTTCAAATGACTTCAGATTGACACATCCAGATTGTAAAACCCAATCTGTCACATAATGAGGCTTGACTATAGTAGCCTTCAGTTATATGACTATCATCATAGAGATGTCCACGACATGCTTCTTGACATGATCATACTGTAGGATTTGGACAACTAACATGCTACCTGCAATCAACAGGTATTCTGCCCCCATTTAATGCAGGGATTGACAACCATGTGCCAAGGAGGGTTGAGAGTGTGCAGGTTTTTATTCCAACCAATGACTACAGTAGCACAGTCAGCTACTGTAGTCATTGGTTGCAGCCGCCATGGTACATGGTTGTCCATTCCTGATCTAATGAGTCCAAGCTCCATCTGTCTTGAATTGAAGCTTATTTAGCTGCACACTGCAGAAACTATCTTAGCAAGCCATCTAGTCTGGTAACAACTCTTTGAAAATTGAAAAGTTCTTGAATTTCTTTGCAAAACAAATTAAATCTGACAATGGGATGAGATGCTTTCAATTATTTCCAATGCAAATCAACCTGTTTCAAGAAGTTTCTTGAATCAACAATCAACATGTGAAATGATCTCCCCCAATGTCAGATTTTTGGCAGTGCAAGTGATGATATTGCTTTCAATTGCCTTTATTTTCTTTAGTTATTTATTTCAGTGGGATTAAATTAATAAAATCCAGACATATGGTTAGTTTGGAAACTCCACCCAGACTGCAAAATATTCATTGTAACCATGCAATATGAATGATTTGGACATTTGGCTGTTTAAATGCTGCCTTCATGTGCTATCGGAAATATTGTAATTTATCTTTGAGCGCACACGAACAACCGAAAAAGTGATAAATATGACTGGGAAAATATTCTTGGATACCCAAGTTGTCCAGATGTGATGATTATGTGGCAGAGAGCATGGAGGCGATATCAAGAACTGACGGTAAAAGTCATGTATTATACTAGTATATGTTGTTGTTTGGCATTCCACATAAATAATAAGTATTGTGCGTTACTCTATTTCACTTTTAGTTTTTTAGGGCAGTTTAGTTTTTAGTTTAGTTTTTATTTATTTATTATTATTTAAAACATATATTACATGCCTGTAATTACTATTACTTTCTTTCTCTTTTCTTTAGCTTTGTTATCTCGACATCATTGTAAATGAGGGCAACCTCAATTGATTCGAGACTTAAATAAATGTTACATGAATAATTAAACATTTTCTACTCTTCGTCCTGCCGCCACAGCACAACAAAGTAGCTCTGTGCTGCTTGACGTGGAATAAAACAGCCATCAAAAGACTGTCACAAGTCAATTTTGCCACGCGACCACTCGTATTTACAGTTTTTTTTCCAGGAATTTATGAGGAGCACCTGAAGGCAGCAACAGTATCCAGGTCCGATCTGAAACGCCTCCACCGCTGCGGAACAGGAGCCACCACGAAGCAACCGGAGCTCAAGAGTGAAGTTTGTCCGCGCTGGCTTTCCATCACAACTCGACTGCGCTTTGTTTCATTGATAATAACTAAATGAAGGATCGATTCAAACTCACACCAAGATGACAGACGTTTGACATTATCGAGTTCTCTATGAACTTTTGCAGTATCTGCAGAGATAGAGAGGAAGGGAGAGGGAGAGAGGGACAGCGCGACACTTCGCTGTCATGTCTACTTGTTGAATAGGCTCTGCGCGTGCACACATACACACACAACAAAATACTGGACAGCGTGCACCTGTGCTCGGAACAGGTAGGTAGTAAAACAGTAACATTGTTGTACCTGGACTAATAATCTACTTGACTACTGTTTACATTGGACAGCGAATTACTTTTTATTTAATCGTTGAACAGTAGTTGCTTTGTGCAGCACTATGCTGTGCTGACAGCAGTAACGTTACTGCTGCTGTCGTCGTTAGGTTTTGTTACCAATGGTTGTTGTAAGCAACGACTAACCAATTTCAACTAGTGCTCTGCAAAAGTCTCCATCCATATTGTGAGTTTGCTTTTTTATAGTTGCTGTTTATCTCTATTTGTGTACACTGATGTGTGTGTGTATGTATATATGTGAGGCGTCGCGTAGAGCTGTGTTAGTTTCTGTGGCCAGTCATGTTGCTGGATAACTTACAATTCCCTTTATGGTGTAAGGATCTCCTGTTTTGCCATGCGGCAGTGACACCCCAGGGACAGACATGGCAGAGCTGGAGGTCGACCAGTCCCACCTGCCACGCGTCCAGGAAGGTAAGCACACGCTGACCCACACTTGTAGAAAGTATTTGTAACATCAGAATCACAATCAAATTTATTGACCGAGTACATTCCCACATAGAAGGAATTTGACTCGGTGAAGTCAGACAGACACATCAGTCAAATAAAGTCACTCAAACAATCAATATATACAATAAAATAAATAAATAAGTAAGTGTAACATACTACACACACCCCACCTAAAGGTAGAAATAAGAAAAAAAAATCTGTCTGGGTGCATAACGTGTCATACTATTGTTTGCTGTGGGGAAATTGTGTTTTCGCGTACCCTCTCCTCAGGGAGGTTAGGGTCAGCTGCAGGACCGTAGCCATGAAGCTGAGAGGGATTCAGTGTCTTGCTCAAAGGCACTTCAGCAGACTCTGTAACCACTCGGCTGGCCTTCTGCCACATGCTTGAGAGAGGTTAGGCTGACCCCAGACAATTTACTCGGGTTTGGAGCGACTGGCCTTGGGTCTCCAGGTTTGCCTCTGATGGCACCTTCTCATGTGTCCTTGTCTGTCTGTCCTTGTTTCCTGCAGTATCAGTACTCTGTGTACGGCTCAGATAAGGAGCACTACACTATCTACTATATGTTGGCTGTGTTTAGCAGGGAGACAGGTCTGAGCATACAGCTGCACAGAGGTGAGGCTCAAAGCGGACGAGTCTGAGTGAAGGTCTGGTGTGCTCTGTGCAGATAAGAGCAAGGAATGAGATGTTCCTTCCAGATATACACGCTTGTGATTTCTGGGGGAAGAAGAAGGTCCCTCAAGAGATAAAAGCTTGCACGCCAACATTTAAGGATTTCCTCTTTTGTTGAATAAACATTCTGACCTGTAATAAAAAGATTGAATTATGCAGAACGTACAGTCCCAAAAACTAAATAAAGTCAATGAAACTAAACGGTACAATTATTCTGCAACAGAGCTGTAGAGTAATGCAACTATGAAGTGACAGCAAAAATAAATATATTTGCTAAATTTATCTCTCCCATAGATTTGAGTAAAACAGACCGCAGCTATCTTGGCACAGCATTCAGAAAACTGATGGGCACTGCCGGCTCTGCCCTGAGATGGTCTGATACTGGTTAAGGTGGTAAATGACAACACCAGTGCGGGTAGACCAGCATTAAAGTATTAAAATATACGCTAAACTGGTCACCAACTGAACCAGCATTTATGGCCAAAGTAAACCAGCATCAGATGGCCAAACTTTTCTTGTTTGTTTGTTTTTTTCAGCAGGAATGCAGTTATTTTCTCATTTTTAATGCTACCACAACCTCCCTAAGAAGTAAAAATATTTCCTTTTGTATTTTCTTGCTTGTTGGAATTACGTAGTTGTTAATTTGTAAGTGTGACTACATTTACAGTGAAGGACCTTCTGAGCTGTGGCTTGGGTGTGGTCTTTGGCATGTCCACATAAAGAGGTTACTGAAGAGGGTTGAAATAGGTCTGCGTGTCTTTTATCAAGGGAGATAATTCAACGTTCCGCTCCTGTTTCCATAGACAAAGGGCACACTGTGCAGCTTTGCATTTTCATGCTTTACTAAGCAGGGGACGGTGAGCGGACAAAGGCAGCAGCAGCCCGCAGACCACTAGATATAAACTGCTCTAAACTGTAGTTTAACGGCAGTATCAGTCTGGTCAGTCTAATCTTTCCTCTCACCATCTATTTTCACCCAATAGATTTGTCAAACTGCTTGCGCTGTTGTCCCTGTCTATGGCACTAGTGTTATTTATCTTATGTCCCACTGGTGGTGTTTATGTTTCAGTTTCCCTAAGAGCAATAGTTCCCAGTGTCCCGCTTCTCCCTCACTCGCCTCCCCATCCGAGAGTCTCAGCCAAGTCAACTCGCTTTTGTTTTCACTCCCCGCTTATCGGTTCCTGTTTTTTCTTTTTTTTTTCCCTCCTCCTCTGACTGCTCCTGATATAGCCCGACGTGCTGAGGGAATGCACCTCCCCGAGGAATTCCCCCTCCTCCCACCATCCCTAATTTCACTCTCTCCAAGTGACCCAGGGCGTCCCATTACCCCTCACTTCTCTTTGCTCTCCATGACAACTTGCTTCAGTTCAGGAGCTGGCTGGCCCGGGTCCTATTTAAAACACAAGACGGAGAGCTGAGGGACGGATACCTCATGGTGAAAATTTGTGCAAATAGCAGTAGGAGCAGTGCAGAATAGCCCAGGGAGGAGGAGGAGGGAGCGTGGGCGGTCGGTGGGGGATTTTGGCCTAAAATAGAACCCTTGTCATTTTCTCCCTCCGCCAATTTCTTTGTTTGGCAGCCGCTTACCACCGCTGCTGTCCAAGTGGCAGGGGAGATAAAGGAGAAATAGCTCTCTCAGTGTTTGATCTGCTTCTCCCCCTCGCTGGATGTCTGAGGTTATTAGCATCGTTTTCCTTCAAATGATTAGCTGTCAGTTTTCTAATGCGGATGGGAGTTTTTCTGCTGTTTCACTAATAGACAAAGTGCACACACTGGACTAGACGGCTGTTGGAGTTCATCAGTAGAAAGAGGAAGAAAAGGAAGGGACATAAGAGGCCTCAGGAGATCCTGATTTTAGCGGAAATAAATGGGTGCTAGTTGAGGGTTGTTTTGGCTTTGAGGTCACACGGGTCACAGCTTCCTGCTCTTTACTGTCCCCTTTAACCTCTCACAGCCTGGACAGACACAGTCAGCACACCCTGTTGGAAAACCTACATAGCGCTAGGAGCCATTGTCTTGAACTCTCATCAACTTGGTCTTGGGCCACTTTCCTTGTCTAGCTGTCTCGGATGGTCTAACACCCCGGTGGCCCTCGGCCCCGCCCCTGAACCATCTCTCTGTAGGTGTTCAAATGCCACCACCGATTTCTGTTGTCTGCTGGATCTTTGACTCACTATCCTCTTACAAAAAAGACATAAGCCTCGCCGTAAGAGGCTTGCAGTAGGACGCTCTGAAAGATTATGAAAACACATCGGGAGCTTTTTTAGTCCCGAACGCCTCGAACCCTGTCTCGCAAAACCTGTTTAGCAGTCATAATAACACAGTCTCCCTGTCCCTCCTCTCCACAACCCTACAAGTGTAATGTGACCGCAGTTTGAGTTCAGAAAAACAAGTCCACCCGCAATGCCGACACACCCACACACACACACACATACACGCACACACATATACACAGCCTGTCATTTCCCTCCTTCCTTCCTTCTGCTTTCTCTATCCTGGATAGTGAGCTGAGACCTGGAGAAAGACGTAAGAGCAAAATGTTTTTCTCTGTCCGTTTCGTCCGTCAGATTAGAACCGAGGCTTTGGCCTAATCTCTCCCCCTGGACACGTAAGGGCAGGTCGGAGATCCATTTAGCGGCGAGTCTCTTAAGCCGCACGACAGGTGTAAGTGTTAATGCATGTCTGTCTTGACGAGGGATAACTCTCAGCATAGCGAGACTTATGGGGTCATTTATGGTGTAACTAAACCCATACGACGGCTTAGGGGTGACTCCTATGAACTTTGACTGTTGAGCACCTTTAGCATGATTCCTCCATAGACTAAACAGACTTATTCTCAACTGAAGCCGTATTCTGTTTGGATATAGAGAATGATTTTGTGTTTCAGGGCATTGGGTTCCCTCCCTTCCCTATTTACAGACTGGGACAAAGAGGAGACATCCTCAGTTTGACTGGTTGTATGAACTCAGAGCTGCTTGTGTACAAAGAGATAACATTGCATTGTTAGAACAGGGTGTAGTTCAGGTATGACGAGACACTGATGCCTCTGGCAAGTCTCCGTCCAGTTTTCATGGAAAGCAGAGACGGAAACGGAGTGTCCGAGTGTCCGGGTTGAATGTCTTCTGCCAGTGCTGACAAGAACGGCTACGTTTACATGCACTAATAACCTGCTGTCAAACGTCCATGTACCCTCGAATTGACTGTCTGTGTTCTCCCACCAATGATTTACCTGACAAAGTAAGATAGTCAGACAAAGTAAGATAGCACACTGAGCTTGTGCAGGCCGCAGAAACAAGTGGTTTACATGCATCGATATCCCAGATAATATCGACTGTAATTTTATTAACATTTGGATTTTAGGAATTTAGCTGATGCAACATCAGAGGCACCTGCAGGTTTCTCAGGTTGTTAAAAACAGAATATTGCATTTACATGGCGTTCCCAGTACACCGAATATTAGGGGAATAATTTAATAACATTGGTGTACATGCAGACGTCTGCACAGACACAACCTGGCCTGCTCTGATGGGCTCAGCAAAGGGATTATTAGCAGGACAGGTGTTTTTAATTGGCCCCGCTCCTGGCTTGGGCTGCAGGCTTTTCCCTCTGCAGGGAGCTAACGGCGCTAATCTCCTCTTAAGCGGCGTCTCCTGTCCTGCCCGTGGCGTTCGAGAGTGCTGCTGTAGGAAAAGACCGCCGTCCTGCGGTGATGATAATATGTGAGATGGTGAAGCGGTTTTGTGTGGACACTGTGAGGGGGTATGCGTGCTACAACGCAGGAAGTGGAGAAAAACAGCTGGGCTACGGCGCTGCTCTCTGCCTTTCGAAACGAGGAATGTTTATTTTCACCTCAGGAACTTTCTAGTGTGTTTGACAGACTCAGACACACACGCCACAGCATGTAGCACGATCCAGACCCATTAACGGCTACTGTAAACACTCGGCATGTTTATAGATGAGCGAAACTCTCGGGCTACTAAGATTTAAGAGTGCCGATGAAAGAATGATGCAACACTGTGGTCATTCACTACCTCATGAGTCTGGTTTTGTCGTGTATTCGGTGCAAAACAGAACAGTAAACAGAACAGTAAACAGAACCCTCCTCGACCTTTCCTTTGTTTTATTTCTCACATCTGGGATCACTTTCTTTGTCTCATTCTGTCTTTAATCCCCGTGTCTCTGTCCAAGTCGGCCTTTTGGTGACACACAAGGTCGGGAGAGGGTTAATGGCATGAAACTGATATGGTTTATTGCCATATCCAGCAGCAGGTGGTTAGAGGTGCTAGGATAGGGGAGATGGAGGCCACAATTCACCATGAACTGTGTGGATATTGAGAATCACAGAGTTGTTCAGAGAGCTGCTGGTTAAAGCCTTGGAGCTTTCTCTCTGCATAGATGTTGTACCATCAAGGCTTCCCAGCAGCAATGGTTTCAGGTGGTACTTCCTAAACTTTGCATCTTGATTTGGTAGTCATAGTGACCACATCGGCAAAAGAAAACGAGTGCAGCCAGCTCTGAGATTCTTCCAACAACATGGCCAGCTTGGCCATTCACTTTAAAAAAAAAAAAAAAAAAAAAAAAGATGAATGAGTGAAAAGTCTGTTTGCAGTGTAACTGGAGTGGCAGCAGGTCACAGTTGAAGCCTGAACACACACACACACACACACACACACACACACACACACACACACACACACACACACACACACACACACACACACACACACAGATGGAGCCATGTGGCCCCCAGACTGCAGCTGTTGTCACAATTACTACTGTTGTTTGAATGAGGTGGACCTGCTGCTCTGTGGCCACTAAACTCACTGACTTTGGCCAGGACGGTAATAGCTGAACACAATCACGTGCTGTTCTGGAACAGTTGTACCCTGTTAGGATGAGTGGTTTCTAAACGCTTTTATTTATTTAACAGTGAATTCACGTCAGCGTGGCGGAGGGCTGCTGGCTGTCTAATGTTTTTAGAGATGCTTGTCTGCCTTGCAGTCTGTGATATAAACAGCCGCTGCAGGACACTATTCCACGGTCCCCTAGTGTTCCTCCCTAGAGAGAGCGCTGTGCCAGAACCTCTGCGTGGTATCGTCTTGTCTTGTTTTGGTTGGAGCCGTAGAGGGCCGTTCAGTGTCGTTTTTGTTTTCGTTTTTTTGTAGTGGTTTTTGCAATCGTAAAGCCGAGAGATTTGTTTAGTGAATCTAGGGTCAGGTTGCTGTTTTGTGAAAACCTTGTAACTCCAACATGTTTTCGTGTCTTCACTTCAATTGAAGCATTACATGGTCTTCTATGGGTTGAGGAAATTCTACTATCCTTGAGCTTATAAAACTCTTTCGAAACCCTTTGGATAAACTCAAAAATGCATCATGGTCAAGCTGAAAACGAGGCTACCTTTCTACCTCTCTCCTGAAAAGTTGACATTTTGGAGGTACAAGGTTTTCACCCGTCAGCAAGATTTATAATCACTCACTTTTTTACTGTGTTAAAAACAAACTTGTAGTAATATGATGCTGAGGTGTTGCTGTGCTCCTCTGTTTCAGTGTGCCAGTGTTTTGCTGTGCTGGAGGATGGAGTGTTGGCACACAACCTGCAGGAACAGGAGAGTAAGTACAAGGTCACACCGGCCTTGAGCTGCAAACCGTAACGTGTGTGACAATCTGCAGTATGTGGTCTGCATTCCAGTTTGTCTCATCTGTGTTCAGTCCCCTCAGCCATAACGCTTACTGTATCATAGGATTTAGATTCACCAACATGCATCATTATAACCCAACTACACTTCAGCTTATGACACTCCAAGCCAAGATGAGGTACTGCGTTACGGCTGCCACCAGCTGCATTTGTTACATTTCCGTCTGTAGACCTCCACAGATATTGTATTACACCTCTCATGGCCAAAGAGAAGATTTCTAAGGCAGACGAGACAAGACGAGGCAAGGCAGACACCTCTGATTGTTCTTTTCCTGTTCAGCTGTTCGTGCAAGGCTGTTGCCGCTGTGGTGTGCCGTTACAACTTTGCACAGTGAACAAAGCAACATATAATTGTGTTTTTACAGAATTCCCATGCTTTGGTCCCTCGGTTTCAGTTTTTAGGAATTCTCACGGCATATGTGAACTCGAGATCAGACTTGCTAACAGCCACGTTCACACAAGTATTCAAAATCGAGGTTAGGTTTTGAAATTTAGGTAACGTAACCATTGACATCGACAAATTGTTGCAGCGCAAATCTAGATTGCACATGGTGCTCCTTCCTGTTTCACCCCCTAAGGCCGACCGTGAAGTCCCCCTTACCCTGTGTTTTCCTGCTCCCCCAATAGTCGAGCAATACTATACCACCAACATGCAGAAGAACCAGCTAGTGCAGAACGACATCCGCATGGCCAAGAGGCTGCAGGATGAGGAGGAGGAGCAGCGGACCCAGCAGAGAGCCCTCCTCAGACAGGCCTCCAGACAACTGTACGCAGCACTCCTCACACACCTCACACACCTCACACACCTCACACTCCTCACACTCCTCACACTCCTCACACTCCTCACACACCTTACACTCCTCACACACCTCACACTCCTCACACTCCTCACACACCTCACACACCTCACACACCTCACACACCTCACACACCTCACACTCCTCACACACCTCACACTCCTCACACTCCTCACACTCCTCACACACCTCACGCTCCTACCCCTGATACATTTAATACATATTGACTGTAGTGTCAAGTCACAGATACGGACAGTTTACTTAAACACCACACACAGTCCAGATGTGTGTAGTGTGTGTGTGTATGTATGATGTATGTATAGTACAAGTATACATGTAGTTCACTATACATAGATTTACTATATAGATTGATATACTTATTCACTGTCTATACATGTGTAAGGTAAATTGCTGTCATGAGCACATGTATCAGCTGTTGTGTACTCTCCTCCTCTGACTTCCTCCAGAGAGGAGCAGGACTCGGAATATGCCCGTATAATCCAGGAGGAGATCCAGCGGTGTGCTGAGGAGGCCCGCAGGAGGGAGCAGGAGGATGAGGTGAGCTGATGTCCATTCATACATGGCTTACGTTTATGACGGCATATCATTTTCCTGCTGCATGCCATGACACAGAGAGTCTGAGAGGTTGGCCGAGTAGCCAGGCACATGAAAAAGAGGGATGCAGGCGAAGTTCAGCAGTCCAAGTGAATTTTATTTACAGCAACTATTTTCCCAGAAATAGGAAAATACCAAAAGGAAAATAACTCTAACCTGCACTTTGGCTATGCCACTAAAAATGGGCCCAAGGCAGGAGCTGTGGTCTGTAGCTGTCTCTCTCTCTTTGCTTGTCCAGTTATGAGGTTTTTGTCTCTTAGGTCTCCTTGTCTCTTAAATACAGGTGGGCTCCACCTACTCAAGAGACTATTATCAATTATCTCATCGAAAGCATTCACAAGGACAGCAATGTTCAATTACAATATGTTATCATTAAAAAATACATTGAAGTTTATTTAAAACATGTTTCTTTAAAAAGGGTTTAAATGCTTTAAACAGCCTAATCTCTAAACAGAAACACAAACACACACCCCCCCCACTCTACCTCACTTGGTCTGTTCCCCTGGGAACCCTTCTACTTAATCGAATGGAGCCTCCCGGTCGGGTTCGGCAGTTCCCGGTCTATGGCAGAGGAAGAGACACGTGTAGCAGAGAGGAGAAGTGAACTGTTCTTATCACCAGTTCACTGTCTTGTTTCCCTTAACTTTAAAAGGTGTTAAATGTGTGCGTGTTGCGTCGGTGCCTCAGGGCACGGGGTTTCCCCGTGACAGAACACACATTCAGGACTGGAAGTCGGCAGGCTCAGACGGCACCGAGAACACACTTGTATATCATCTAATTATCTGCCAGTTACCAGCAGGCCAGGGAGTATCATATGGTTCTCTTTCTCTCTCTGAGGACTAAATGAGTCCATAATGAATGGTGGTTGCAGCAAAGTGCTGCTCTGGGCCTCTGATTTATCCACTCAGCCTGAACGCCTGGTTGAGCAAAGTCAGCGGTTAAACACAGACACAACCTGTCAGCTATACATCTGCATGATGGCTCAAGCAGCTTCTCTGGTAATTGACTCCAGACATGGACCATCAAACCCCCACACAGAACCCACTCACGTGTGCTCATGCACTGGATGGGCACACTCATGTCTAAAGCCTTTCCTGTGTAGTTTGAGGAGGCAGGATAAGTAAAGACGTTATCTAAGAGCAACATTCCCTCATCAAGTGAGTGACTCGGTCTGTATTTTGTGATCCTATTGCAATGTTCAACATTGTTACTGGTTGGTGGTTTGGTGGGTTTCCTAAACAAGAATTGTTGTTTTTAAGCACTAGCCTAAACTCATGGGGATTTGGATTGAAGGGGAACTCTGTATTTTTGGCACAGCAGTAGCTTCCCTCCAACATTTTGTAAATAAAAAAAACAATTAATCTTGTGACCCAGACACAAGTAGGGCACTCAGATGGGAACCATCAATCACCTCCCCCATGTTGTTTCACTGTGCATACAGAAAAGCAAATGATGTTTAAAAGCGCATGTGTGCAGGCGCATGCACATGTGCACGTGGGAACATGTGCATGCGCCTGCACATGTGCACGTGGGAACATGTGCATGCGCCTGCACACATGCGCTTTTAAACATCATTTGCTTTACAGTAAACATATGTTGGTACCAATGGAGGTTAAGAATTGAGCTATATAAGGAGAGGAGCTATGTGGGAAGATGGCCAACTCTGCCACTAAACTCCCCAGTCGGCCCGATAGAGCTGTCTGCGTCACATGGGCACTCCAGCATAATATTTTCCTTTACCCTGCAGTTTCCTAGATGAAGCTGCCTTGGAAAGGCGTATAAAGGCCTGTTGTTTTGAGGATGTGAGGTCAGGGAGACTGTGGGGTTTATTCATCATTATTAAGGGGGTTGGGTTCAAACTGTGTTGGAGCATGGAGACACAGTGAGGTCTATGCACTGCAATTAAAATTAAATGGTAAAACCTAGTTTCCCTCTGAAGCTAAGGCTAACTCATGCTAGGTCACTGGGCTTAGTCTGTGTGACTGTAATCATTTCTTTTTGTGAACGTTGGGTCCAAATGATGAACCGTTAACACTCCTGTTAGCCCACCTTTCAGGATGACTGGCTGATCGTAAGTGTTGATTAAATATTTGCCTCCCTGTAGATTGTGTCTTTAATTAATGAACAGAAGGCGTCAGGCTGTGCAGTCTTAAATGTCGGATCCCTGTGGCACTCCCACAGCTAACCTGCCAAGGCAAGCTGCTAATTGTCTGCTGATGCTGGCAAAACCGCTGAAGCACTCTCTGATTGCAAAGCAAAATGAGCTGTGTTCGCTTTTATGGTTCAGGTTTGAGTTGTGCCCCCCTTGGGCTTGCTGTTCTAGATGTAGCCTACCTGAGAAGAAGTGCCCCAACTCTTGCCCTAGTATTAGAGTAATATGGATTTGTTTTGTTAGCGTTCAGGTCATTTGTGTTTTACATTTGGTCATATCTTAAGAAGTGGGGGGTCACATCAGAGTGCTGCTGTTTTGTAGGGTGCATTAATAGCGGTGGGCTCTCCAAGAGAAGCAGCTGAGAATCATGGTGGAGGACTCTGGTACAGGCCGGCATACCCCAATGACAAGGTGTTACTTCAAGTGAAACAGTCCTGCTTGTCCTACTTCTGTTAGAAGTTCAGCAGTTTTTTTTCCAGGCCAGAGCCCAGGGTGAAGGAGATGAAAGGTTGGCTTGTCTCTCTTGTAGGCCTCCATAGCCTCCTAGTTTCCATTGAGTCAGCCCCAGGCCTGCCTGAAATAGTCAGCCTGGCCACCTGGAGCCAGCTTTATGCTGAATAGCCACTATGAAGATGCCAGATAACCCCACAGTGGCACTAACTCACCCAGCATGGTTGTGCATTCAGCAGGCATCCTCTTGTCTATGATGCAGCCCACACACTAGATGGATCAAGATTCCCCTCTTCCTTTGAACCCACTCCGCTCCAAACTGGGTCTTTAGAGTTTGGTCTATGTGTTATTCTTGTTCGTACTTAAACAGTAGTGCTAATACATCAATCAAATTGACAGTTCAAAGGGAGTTGAGTGGGTTCAAAGCAAGAAGGGACACTAGGTATGTTAACTTACAAAAACACTCAAAACAGTATCAGTAAGGCTTTTCTGTTGTGTTGGGGTTTTTTCAGTCAGTCTTTCATATATTGTAAAATTGAGATGTAAGCTATAATGCAAGAGAGAGAAGCTTTACCCACTGCTCAACAAAACTACTAGTATCACAAACAAACTGACAATATTCCATCTTTGAAACCATTCTCAGTCTGCTTTCCTTTCACGTGGGTAATATCACACTGCCATCTTGTGGTTAAAAACAGTACAGCAAGTTCTCTGATGACAGAAGAGTGAGATTTGTTTTCATACATGATGAGCCTCTTAGGCATGCCAAGTCATGCCCCTCACACCAGTGGTACCTGGTACAGTTCTGGCCATGATTTTTCTAATACTTTGTTGACCCACTGCACATTTCAGGTCTCACCATTGGTTCTCAATAAGATCAGGACTCGGATCAGGATCAGGATGTGTGTTTTGGGTCATTGTCCTGCTGGAGGGCCCATGACCTTACCCCAGACCTCTCCAGGTCAGCCTCTTTGGATATCACGCGAGGTGTTTTTTCAATAGCTTGCGCCAACCTTCGACAACATCTGAGATCTCACCACCACGTCCTGGGAGAGTCTTCCATGAGCGGCTTCTTAGTAACATTGTGATCTGTGGAAACAGGAATACCAAGGTCTGTAGAGATGCCTTTCAGCCTTGTGAAGGGACCATGTGGGCACCTGCAACCTGTCACAGTTGAGTTGAATTAAACTGCAAATGAGAATCTATTTCCTCCAACAAAATAGAAATACTTTACTTTATACTTTAAAAGTAAAATTTAAAAGTAAAATACTTTACTTTATACTTTAATACACTGTATAACATGAAATAGCAGTAGAGATAGTATACACATGTATTATCAGTGGTAGTAGTAGCTGATGCCATGCTGTATCTGGTTCTCACAATATACTGATGCCACCTGGGAGACAAGCTTGGGGCCCGACCCTGAGTCTCCAAGATATCTGTGTCCCTCACTGTTTTGTCTCTTCTACCACCTTGTTATTTTGACCTGAGGTAAACCGAGAGAGGCTTGTGTAACCTGAAGGTATAAAGCCCCTGCTCTCACTGGGTGGGGCAGACAGATTGCTGAATGTGGGAGGCATTTTGGAATGTGTTAATCATGAGTCAAAGTGTGAATCACTGAATGAAGTCATGATTCATGAGTCATGATGATCTTTGTGCATGCAGTCTGTGTTCAGTTTCTGGTGTATTGATTTGTTTTGATTTAAATGAGGATATCTGGTGATTGCATTGTTTGTGATAACGCCCTTCCTGAGTTTGGTAATCCTGTCTACATGTGCTTTGTGGATTTGGAGTAGAAGGCCCCAAGGTGTTTTGTGGGAGTATGTCGTGCTGTGAGCCATTCGGCCCCTGTACACTCAGAAGTCTGGAAAGTGTCGTTTGCTGACATTAGGGTGGCATAACTGTTGTGAGTTGTCTGTCTGTCTTCAGCGGAGCATGGTCTCCTATGTGCACTGGAGCGATTTGCAGCCTGAGTGTGATGTTGTCAAGAGGAGGTCATGGTTCTCTCCTGGAAAAAGGTGGCCTGTCCCATCCAGCTGAGGGGTGGGCAACTGCCCCAAGAGGAGGAGTTCACTGTGGTGAACACAGGGTGGCTGTCCTCACTCTGTGACAGGGTGAGGAGCTCAGCCGCTGCTCCTCTACATTGAGAGGAGGAACCAATTGAGGTGTCTCCCTCCCCCACTTGCCACCTGGGAGGAGACCCCAGGCTAGAGCCAGGACACGCTGGAGGGAGTACATCTCTTAGGTGGACTGGGAGCGCCTGGGGATTCCCCCAGGAGGAGCTGGGGAAAAGGACATCTAGATTGCTCTGCTTGCCCAGTTGCAGTCGCCACACTGATCCAGCCAATATAACTGTTTCTCCACAGGAAATGGCTAAACAAATCCAGGGAGAGGAGGAGCAGAGGGTCAGGAGGAGGAGCAGCAGAGAGCAGGAGAGCCTCAGTGATGGTACAGTGGAAGTCCAGTTATTCTGTTGTATGGTTTTGTGCTTACGGGGCCAAAAATTGTGAAATACAACATGTAACATCTCTGAGATCTTAGTGAAATTATTTTTGTCTCCAAGAACATAAAATGGGTGTTTTCCTTTATTTAAGATTATTCAACAGTGTTTGTATTCATGGTTTGATACTGATGTGATCGCTCCCAAACAGGCCAGACTCTGGATGGCTGGTTTCATACGAGACCTGTAAAGAGGATGGATATTAATGCACTAGCAAAGTGGAACAGTGCCCTCAGTGGGACACATTAAATACTGAGGCGACTCATTTGACCGCTGTATCGTTTTCAAGTATAATCCTGGCTGCAATACTGTATGAATGTCAAAAAAACTAAGGGATGCTTACATTCCTTGAGATTTTATATTATTGACTTAAACGTCATCCCATACAGATTCATGTTTTATGGGACATTTGTAGAAGTGTAGTTTTGTGGCACCGACAATAGTGATAGCTTGCTTGGCTTGCCTCTAACCCTGCTTTTCTCTGCTTTCTGATTACTGTTGTGCTTTCCACATTATTAGATTCTATCTTATACCCACTCCACAGGTATCATAAGAGCATTACCAGCTGTATAGCTATTGTGCTTTATTGTCAACTGTACATGGTGTTCAGATAACATGCTGTATTTTATATTGTCCTCCTCACATGGTATAGAATATCTGTAATCCAGACTAGTAATCAAATGGCATGCATCAGTTGTCTCTAAAAAATACTCATATGACACACAACTGTTTTTAATGTTATGTGTTACCACAGTGTTTACTGCACTTGCCTAAAGTAAGCCACTAACAGCCTCACCCACCCTCCCTGCTTTTGTGTTTGCATGTTTGGCTTAACTAAAGACAGCACCAGTGGTCCTGCTCTGCCATCCCCACACCAGCACACACTCAGCAGCCCTCACCAAGGAGAGGGGCAACACCACCCATCTGCTGCCACCAGGTGGCAATGTTCTACCTCTACCGCCCACACCCATTCAGACTTCACTGGGCCTCAGGCTGTGTCCCCCAGGGGGGTAGCGGCTCAGAAAAACACAACTCCATGGTCAAATGAAGGACACACTGATTCTATTAGGCAAATTAGGAATGAATTGAGAGAGCCTTTGAGTGAGGACTCAGAGGACTCAGAGGACTCGGACACAGTTTTCTCTGAACAGATCTCTGTCTTGTCCCAGAGAATGGATCAAAGACGCAACACTGCGCCTTGTCGACGCCGGGCGTCTTTACATCAGCCACGAGAGAGAAGCTACAGAAGTCTTCACTCTCAGAGCAGCTTCAGAGAGGAACGCAGAGTCCTGGAGGAGGACAGAGGAGGGTGTGACGAGGACTATGAATATGGTGACCTCGAGGAGAGGAGGGCAAGGAATAGGGAGCGGGAAAGGAATCCTAGAGAGGAATATGAGGGTTTGCATAGGAACAGGACTCATGATAGGAACTCAGATAGGTCAGCAGACGTAAGAGAGAGGCGATGTAGCCGCAGTGAATCTGTTAGGCTACAGGACAGTGATAGACACAACAACAGAGACTTAGCAAGGACCTGGACTTATAGGGACAACCCTGACAAACATGTCCGCTTTCAGGACGATACCAGGCGCTGTAATAGTTACAACGGAGACCGCGGCGGAGTCTGGGAGATGCTGGGCCAGGTCCTCAGAGAGAGGGGTGTGGCCGTGAGGCACGGCGTCCATGGGGCACCACTCCAAGTGAGACCTCAAAGCAGAGACAGCCAGGTGCTTCATGGGAGTGAGGTCTCATACGGTGACGCCCAACCACATCAGAGGGTCTTCCAAAGAGCTGCCACCACCAGGCGCAGTTACCATGGAGATGTAAGGGAGAGGAGGAGATCGTCATACCGAGAGAATGGTGAGCGAGATTATAGAGGAGACCGAGAGAGGCGCCATGACAGCCAAGCTATCGCGGAGAATGATGGAGTGGAGGTCTATGAGGAGCGCAGTAGAGATTCGGGTCTGGCTAACAGAGAGAGGAGAGGCAGTACGAGGTGGAGAAGGCGGAGAGGGGCCAGACCCACCAAGGATGACGAGAGGGAGGAGGATGCAAGTCATGATGGCGACTGCAGGGTCAGGAGGAGCACAAGCGACCACTGGCATTGGCACAAGAACACAGAAGAAAAGTTAAGCTCAGAGGAGGAGCAGGAGGTGGAGAGGAGAGTAGAGAGGCACCGACGGAGAGTCCCACAGCGTAGCCAAAGCCTCAGCAGCAGTGGGGCTTCAACCAGGGATAGGTCAAGGCACGTGACAGCAGGTAATACCCAGAACTGCAGCCAACTCCTACCTGCAGAGGGGATGCTTCCAAAGCTCTGCTTCCTACCTCTCTGTGTGCATCTACTCCTCTCATCTTCCCTTAATCGTCGTCAAATATGGAGAAATTTGGGCTTTGTGGTGACTTGCAAAAAGGGGTCTCAAGCGTGATATTTTCCTGTTTTCTGTCGGTAATCCCAATAGTCCTGAAATGATTTTCAGTGAGCGTGCTTTCATCCTAATCTTCACGGTCTTCACTCCTTATGTATTTAGAGAGTAGACAGTCTCTTGTCACAGCCTCTACATGTCTCTACATGCGGTCTTCCCTGCATCCTCTCATTTCTTGCCGTGATTCAACTGTCATTGGTCTTTTTGTGTTTGAGCCTCTGATTCAATACACCTGTATGATTCATCCTTGTTTTTCATTCTTATATTTCATTTATTTTTACCATCCTTTTTCATTTCTTCATCCCAATCCCTTCAATTCCTTTGGATCCACCAAATTCATTCTGACATGGCCATACCTTTTCCCACAGGAGCTGCACTGCAGCCAGAGACAGAGGGGGCGTGTCTGGACATGGGAGAGCTGCAGCAGGTCCTAGAGGATGAGGAACTGGCCCGCAGGCTGCAAGAGGAAGAGGACAGGCTGTTGAGGAGAGTAAGAGACGACACATTATCACTTTACCATACCAGCTCAATAGGGCTTTGGTAATGTAAACCAACTGGAGGACTCAGGATAAATGATCTTCTGACCTCTTTTGCTTACAGAGTCCTAAGTCCGCACCACGCAGCTCTTCCTCACAGGGAGACTTCAGAGTAGCACAAGTGGCTCAGGATGAGGTAGGATGATTATTTAATCTGCTAGCAGTCTTATCTGTAGAGTTTAAGCTTCCATTGAACTATATCTTATCACATTTTTGCACCAGGAAATTGCGCGATTTATGCAAAAGCAGGAAATGAAGTCAAAGCGAGATCTAGAAGGACCAGCACCATGGCATGACCAGAGAGAGGTGATTAATCAACATGACAGAAGAGCTGCCAGAGAGAGACAGGTAACCAGAGTGACTTGTTATGTAGCATTTGCCTCACTGGCCATAGCAAAACCCTCTTAGAAGTTTTTCTACCCGTAGCCATTATTTTCTTTTTCTTTTTTTTCTTTTTTTTCTCCCTTGAATGCCTTGCCACATTTCACCAGGTCTTGAGAAATGTTTTGGCAAATGGATGAGACCTATGTTTAACACACAAAAAAAAACACATAATGGTTACAGTTTTCCTGGGATTTAACTGGGATTTATGAGGCAAGCAGGACTGTCCTACAAAATCATTTAAAGCACCTATGCACTTCTCTGTTAAGTCTCCACTAGACTTTTCAAGTTTCGCTTTCTTTATCACAATTTGTAACCATTCATGTAATGACTAGTAGTAGTAGTAGTTGTAGTAGTAGTAGCTGTTGTAGTTGTTATGGTTGGTTTTGTTGCAGCCAGTTCTAAAAACTACTTATATGCTCATTATACAACTATTCAACATCCCAGTATGGTATGTCCAATGCCTCAGGTCCAGCGGGAGAGACTGGGCTCAGAGGGCCTTCCTTCCCCCACTGAGGACTACTCCCAGAGAACCAGCCACCCAGCCCCACCTCCACCATACCGTAATTATCTCTGTTGATGCATGAAGATGATGAACAGCTGTACTGGGTCTTCCACTTATATGTTGACCCACAACTGTGTCTTTGCAGACAAGCCCAGCAGATGAGAAACATTGCTGAGGAGCTGGACCCAACCTTCAAGGCCAGGAGGCAAGGCAACGAGAGTCTCAGAGTGGGACAAGCAGGTACTGCAGGCATGACATGTAACATGTTGAACAGAATGTGTACCACAGTGGTTGGACAACATTTTCTACGGATGTCCTTTTCCCCCCATATAGGCCCAGCCTGTCAGTCACTTCCCATCTCTAATTCTGGCTTACATGACTTCCTCGAGGAGCCTACCTTCATCCCGCCCACCAAGCGGCAAAGCGACAAATCAGGACGCACCAAACCCAAAGAGAAGAAGGAGAACTGTAAACAGCAATAATGTCAGACCGTGGAACGTCGGAGCACAGAGAACAACAAAATGTATTTTATTTTAACACTAAAAATCAGTTCTGCTACACAGCTCTTACATTACTTCACTTGACTCTAGGTTGAAATTCACCAGAGTTTAGTTCTCAACTAGCACTTTAACCAGGTGAACAAAATGAGTATTGGGGGAAGTAAAATATTTCTTACTTTAATGGCAACACTTTGCGCTCATGCCTCTATGATTTTCAAAGGGAAAAACTGGTTTATTGAAGTATTTTTTATTTAATTAGTATAGCTTTTTTATTGTTTGTACCTTTTATTTGTCTTTATTTAATTGGGAGATGTACTCTAAGTATCCAAGTTGCTCTATTTGTTAATATTTGTTTGAAGACCTGTAGTCATCCCCACTAACATGGAATTTGTAAATCGCTCTTAAAATTGAATTCTGAAAGGAAGTTATCGAAAAGTGGAGCGAGTTGTTACCGTCTAGACATTCTTATCTAAATGTACCGTAACTTATCCATGGATCATCTGTGAATGCCCATGGATTTCCCTCATGTACTCTAGCAGTGTTGTACTGTAGTTTGAGTGAACTGAATTGTGTTGTACATAACAATAGCCCTTTCCTCTGAACCGGATGGACATGGTTATCAGCTATCCATCAGTCCAACTGCCTAAAAATATCCAGACTCGGAGTTTCCACCAACATTACTTAAAGCATTTTGGCAGCACTCCAGTTTATGTGTCTACTATATCACAATGACAATCAACTGACCCACTCTTAGCCAGTTATAGCACAACTGTGGTCGAAATACATCTATTGCAATAGTGTTAATATGCACTTGTAAATGTATCCAACTCATGTTTGTAAATGTAATTTGGCTTCTATCACTACAGAGCCAATCATATAAGCCAGATGACATATTGACAATACTGAATAGGAGTCTGGTTGTGCAATGCTTTTCTTTTCTTTTCTTTTTTTTTTTAAACATAAATATAACCATGATGTGTGCTCTCCAAAGATTTTTTTTGTATTTACTCCCAGGTTAAAACATTATACAATGCGCTCTTTGTTTGCTTTTTTATTTATCTATGATGTATTGCAGTCTTCAGTTCTCTCTTGAAATTAAGTTTTTCTGTATAAAACTAACACAAATTAAGCATCATCAAATTTTATTCACTATTTGAAAATGTTATACAGTACAGTGTAAACAAAGGGCTACAGTAAAATTCAGTGTCCATGTACAGTTTTGAAGACAAATTATATCATTTTTTACAAATGAATCCAAAGGCACCAAGATAAATGTATTTCACATTGTAATGAGCAAACCAGAAGTGTCAGCTGAGTGTAATAAAGTGCTACAGTTCACATGAAATATTCAAAGTTACTAACAAATAACCACCATTATACAGTAACTAACCTAAAGACGTGACCATGAGCTTTGTGGTGTAACAGACACTGTTATGACTCATTTATGATACTATGGGTGTGAGCTAACATTTCCACCATGAGCCCACACAACACATTTGTCACAGCCCTAAATGTCACCTACTACGATAGAGCGGGCTAAAAAAAAAAATTCCGCTAGGTGGCTGGCTGCCCACTCAAATGTGTTGTAAATGCAAAGGACTTTTCCACATGACCTCATTTGCCTCATTAAGTGCATGTGTGTCTGTCTATGTGCCAACTGTGTAATTTCTGTCCCGAGGGATTCCCCGTTGACACAATCAGGAATGATTTACAACGTACACGAGTCATATCATGAACGGACATTTATACACACATTTACTCTGGCATACCCACCCATATGTTGAGAAAGTCCTGCTTGCTCAAAGGGCATGACTCAACTTGTAAGAGGAATGCTTTACTAAAACCTTTGCCAGTCATAAAAAAAAAAAAGGTTGAACTCTGTCTGATGTTATCAAAGTACATTTGTATTACATATACGATTACCTGTACACATGACCTCAGGACACCTCTTTAAAAGGGAAACCCCCCTTGTGGACTTTTTGGCATCCCTGTGGCAACAGCAGGGAAGTCCACATTCTTCCTGGTAATGTAAAGTAGGGGATAAATATGTAATAGATAATTCAATATTCCTCTGAATCTTTCTTTTCCCTATTAAACTATTGCACAAGGAATTCCCCCATCCATACAAAAACTTCAACCCTAAACAAACAAAATCATTCACAGGGAAAAAGGACATACTCTTTGTAGTAATCACCCAAAACATCGACTTTACGAGAAAAGCTGAGTCATGTCTTGTTGTGTCATCGTGAAAATTCAGTCCACAAGTGGTTTTTTTTATATCACGACGTGGCTGCAACACAATCAGGATTGTACGCTGAGGAGTTTGTGAGTCAGCTACCCTGAGAATAGTAAGGGCTGAATAAAACAAAAGAGCTATTGTAGGAGGCATGGGGGCTCAGGGCACAGACAAACCTGAGCAAAAACTGTGGTCAGGATTTTACACTGAACTGAACTCCCACCTGCACTGTACATTCATACAGAGGAAGCCCCAACGGCCTCCTTCACACTCACACATGCAAATGTCACACTCATTCACACTTCACAATGTATTTAACACAGTGCATGGGTGTCACTACACCTCCAAATGGCATAGGGTGTTTTCATGTCATGTCTGCAACTGACTTTAAGGTTAAAGTTAAAAAACAATCTAAAAGAAAAATAAGTTGTTTCCAGTGGTTTCAAAATGCTGTGATCTTGGTTGAGGAGGGTCATGTATATTGGGTTACACTGTTATTTCTGGTTCCAAAATCAGGTTCCACAGCTGTTTCAACAAAATCTTAAGTGTCACTGCTGAGGAACAACCTGATGAATAGACCAGGTTCACTGTGTTTTTCCCCTTCAGAATTCCCCTTCCTCCCCCGTGTATATTCACCATCAAAAGCGCTCTATAATTATGTGAGGTGTAATTGTTGAGCAAATACCTATCATCTTTCGCAACAGCTTTGACTTTGTAACAAAATAATAGCGGGGGATGAAAGAACATACTGAGTGAATGCAAGGGCCTGTTCGCTACAGTTGGAGCCAAGCAATTTGACACAGAGATCATCCAAATTCATGCTCCAGAATCCTGAATATGGCAATCCATTTCTTGAACAGGTATTCCGGTGTCCCAGTTGTCCCAGTCTGGCCCAGTCCCCTTCCACTCACACGATGAGTGGATTTCTGGAGTCCTTGGAGGCCAAGGACTCTGAGCTGCTACCCTGTTCTTGCTGGGCCTCATGGAAACTGCACTCTACCGCTATCAGTGTCCTGGGTTCATCTGAAGGAGACAATGAGTCATATCACATGGCCTGGTATATGATCACTGACCCAAAGGTGTTCCTGAACAAATAGCATGGCCAGGATAGGCCTACTACTACCTGCTGATGAGTAGGGTAATAATTACCTGTAGGAGGTCTGATTATAGGTGGTTCTTTGGGAGCCTTTTTAGTCTTCTTTCTTTTCTTGATCCTTATGACAACCATGATGATGATGCTGCTAGTAATTATCAAACCCATGCTGATGACGATCACACATAAGACCACACTCCATGCCCACTCTTCAACTGTGAAACAAATCAGGGAAATTATATCTAGCTTTAAATAAAAACAATGAGATCCAAGCACAACTACAACTAGAGCAATAGCATCACGTCTTACCTGTTTTCACCGGGGCCACCGGGGCCACCGGGGCAACTGATATGTTACTAGAACACGAGATGTCACTAACTGCACTGCCCTTGGCCACAACGTCCTCTGGATGGGAGCACCTTAGAAACAGAAGGGAACATTCAGGATGAGTTGAAATATCAGAGAAATCTCTGTGATTTGGGGGGCCTCATCTGTCAATCTGTTACAGTACAAAAGGAAAAACAAACAACCACTAATATGGAGAATCTACTTCCAAAGCAGGATGAATCTCACCTGGTCCAGGGTTTACACTTTTGGTGAATTTGGTCATTGAAGGTTCCATGTGGACACGCTCTGCAAGAACCTGTGAAGACAGTCATACCGTTTACTTGCACTTGTACATCTGCACATATTAATCAGAATCATCTCTCTTGGCAAAATCCCCATTGACGTCACCTACAAAAACCTTTTTTTTATTTTAGGTAGATTTCCTTATGTGAATCTGTGACAGCCTCCACTGTAATTAGGTAGTTTAATATTTTAAAGCTGTTGAATATATCACAAGCAACTCACTACAAATGTAGTGAGTATTTTTCTTGTGTAGGATAAAACATAGTTAAGACCGGTTTTAACTATGTTTTAGCTATGATGTACTGGAGTCGATCTAAACTCATTCACTTTTTTCCCTTGTCCTCAGTGAGGCTCTAAGGTTGGGGGTGTCATGTGTCGTCATTTACTGTTTTCATATTGTGGCTGGTGTGAAGCCCTTTGAGACTGTAACTCAAAGGCTAAACAAACATTGACTTGACCTTTTACTTTGCAGAATAGAGTTCCCCCACCTTTACAGGCTTACATAAGATATGAAGAAAGGGTCTTTTAAGGCAAAAGGCATAAATAAATTATTTTTAAGTGATTTTATGCCTCATGATAATCACTGAAAAGACCTTTTTCTTTGCCACTACATTCCTGGTCAAGACCGATCAGTCAGTGGGCTGAGATTTGAACCAACCTTATATTAATGCAATGGGATTAAAATGTCACACAGATAATACCGTTCATGTAGCCTATAAATGTAGTATGTGTGTAAATGTCTGTATGTTTGACTGACATTTTGAGTGCAGTTCACTGTGCGTGTTACTAGTTTGCCTTACGTTTCTCTGCAGGCTCCTTGCCTTTGCCACACTCGTCGACACAGAAGGAACAGCCGGCGTCACCACATCTGAGTCCAGCTTTACAGCCGCACACCGTGTCAGTGGTGCTTGTACACGCCTTCTCAAGGACCTGAACACCTTCACATACACAGAGACGGAAAGAGAGTTTTACAATTTCAAGATGCGTGTCCTCCGGTCAGTACACAGACCAAACCACCACTACTGAGGAAATGCCCTATGCAGTATTATGACAAGTGACATGCAGTACCTGTACACTGAGTACAAATAGTACAGGTGTACTTTGTAGGATCAGCTGTGTAGGTATCAGGCTCACATGGAGTACAAAGGTCTTTCGGGTTTGAACCACAGCGCTTGACCAGACGATTTCCTACCCACACGAGAGAGAGAGACACACACACACAGAATAAACAGATGGCAATACTTGTATACAATACAAGTATCTATTTATCTATCTATCTATCTATCTAGCAAGTGTTCATACATACATACATACATACATAAATGTGCCAGTGCAAGAAAGCTGTAACAAAATTAAAAGTTCACAATGATTATAAAATTGGGAGAGACCCACAATGATCAATACTGAGTAGGCGAACTCCAAATATCTATGCAGCCGCATCTTCCACACTTTCTCTTTGATGTGGTATTAGCACAAACCACTGAAACTCAAGTTGGTTGCTGACAACCACCATTCAAAAGCTGGGATACTACATCCAGAGAAAAAAAAAATCCCATACGGCTCTGTGGGCTTTCTGCCATTACTACATACAGGGCACGGCTCGGGGGGTGGGGGGTCGGGAGGTGAACGTGGACGGCATTGCCCTTGTTAACAAAGTGGGAATCCTCAATATACTTTCCCTACATGAATATACTGTATATGGTCAGACAGTGTTTCATTAAAAACTGTTGCTTTTGGTTTTATAGAACCTACATCAAACATGTTCTTCTGAACTGACAGCATTTACATTAATCTCTTATGAGTGTAAACTTCTGATCATATCTTTCCTTTTACTTACCTGGATTGCAGACGTCGCAGCAGACATCTGTATTTCCCTTGTCTGTATTCCATTGTCTGCAGCCTCTCTCAGTCTCTCCAGCACTGTTCAGGCAGGCCTGGCTGAGCAGAGACAGACCCATCACCCACAGGATCACAGACATGCTGTTGTCGTCTTTCCAGCCTTGTGGTTCAGGACCACACAAGCAGCTCAGGAACACAGTAGTGAGGTAATGGACCTGAGAGAGCAGCCAGTCAGCAAAATGCCCCAGATTCTTCAGTGGAAAAACAGCACTCAATTCTTTGTTTCTCTAAACCTGTAGCTTTACTCTACCACACATAAAAGTCTTCATCACTCTCCTTAATCTGAAGTCATTCCTCTATAATCCTCTATATTCATGGGGTTCCAAAACAGTTGGCATCTTACTTGATAAAATGTCTTCTTGTGTTGGCCTCAGCGTGAACCTAACTCACAAGAAACCTCAGAGCAGGCGAGTGATATTTATACAGCGTTGGTTTTTTTTTTTAAGAGGGGGCGTGCCTATGGTAAGTAATGAAACTATACAGCAACAGTGCTTCTCTCTCAGTTGTATTAGTGAATGGAAGGTACCTTTCCTCCCCATCTGCACCACTTTAATTATTCCAAATCCCAAATTATGAAATATTATATTTAAATTTCATCTTAATCTTTGATCAACTTGCATCTTTTCCATCTCCATTGAAAATGTATATACTGAAAAATTACAAAAATCAATATCAGTAAATTACATCTTATTAGTATCAAGTCAATTCACAATATCTGCTCTTGTCCTCCTGGACCTCAGTGTTGTGTTCAATACTGTTGACCACAAGCTTCCCCTGAGTATACTTCATGATAACATTAGCCTCTGTGGATCACCACTATCCTGGTGTAGCTTATACAGTAGTTATCAAATTAGATCCAGTCTGTCTCAGTCCCTCAGGGTTTAGTGCCACTTTTATTCACATTGTAGCTCCCTCTTCAAAACATAAGTTTTCACTATTAACCAGGTGATACTTAGATCCATGAATCCCAGGGACACATTACAATTCTCCTCTTTTACACGTATTTCAGACAAAAAAAACTTTGGATGAAAAATAATTATTCTTGAATGCAGATAATATCAGAGTTATGATTTTAGAAGCACAGCACCAGCTTTGTCCCAACATGCCTCTTAATCTAGGTGACTGCAGGTGACCTTCCCGTACAGATTACAAGGTACTTCTCCAAACCTAGATTCATTTACAGTAAACTGCTCCTGCCTAGAACTAGAAAGTCTCATGAAACTCACCCCTCAATACCTGCAAAATGACAGGGGTAGATTTGATTCCATTTGAATGGTGTAGTCTGGAGAACAAATCTTAAACTAGTGTAATTGCTGGGGCGACTTTCCTGCTTGTGTTCTTTTGAAACCTTGCTATCATAGTTGATTGATGAATAAAATGTGATTTGATTTGATGAGTTAAACACTTAATACAACCAGAAGACACAAAACTGAGTCGTGCTTGCATTTCATCCCAGGGCGGTAAAGGTGACCTACAGTTGTTGATTCAATTAGGATTTATACTCTCCCAGCCCCCTCCACCTTTCGTTCTTTCAATTGTATCATTTGAAACCAGAATATGGACATCTCAGTGCCCACAGATTGCCGAGGAAACTTTCAATTTTCTCTTCCCATCACAACATGGACCTGTAAAAATATTGGGCTCTTATTTTATTGAGAACAATTTTATAGCTCCAATGCTTTTTAAAACTAGTTAAGTATTAAGTAGACAGTAGTGTTATATGACATAGCTGTCCTTTTGTTTAGTTATGTACTGTAAAGGTCCAATCGTCAATTTAAACTTCATAAAATAGGGTCGCTCATTCTACAGAAACCTAAAAATGTGGGATTAACACTTTTAATTTTAAAACAACTGAGACAGACAGGATATGACAACAAATGAACTTCAACTCAACACAATTATGTTTGATTATGTTGATTTTTTATGCATTTAACATTTGTGTCATTCAAAATAAAAGATGTCGATTCTGACATATGAACTGAATTTTATTATAAAACAACATCCTAATTCCACTTTAATAGACGGTTTACATTGCCTCTTGTTTTGGGTTGGGTGAAGTTTCATTACTATTGAGCCTATAAAATAATACATGGCTTAATATTTAACAATGATTTCATTGGATAGCATACATGCTGAATCACCTCTGATGAGTCAGGGTGTCAAACAGGACACCGCATGCTAATCATGAGATTGCTTAGACACTATTGAAAAAGTTTTTAATTTTCCCTTGTCAAACAAGATAATTCCCAGAAGGAAAAAGAAACCACTACAGGCAGGGATAGGCCCCCTTCCAGTGAGAAAAGTGAAAGAAAAAGGGGCAGTATGAAAGTACCTTATGCTAAAGTGAAATCAAAATACTCATTTTAAGATACCGGGAGAGTTATTTACAGGCTCTTATCTGAACTGGCACGGATCTCCTGGGAAAATCTACCAAAAGGAATTTTTTGTTTCCTGACAGTAAGTGCTTTGTCTAGTTTATATTTGTTTGTTTTTTATTATAAGGGAAGTCTGCTGACTAATGCCGAGACAAGGTGGCAGATGACTCACCGTCTCTTTATTCTCAATTAAAAACATGAAACCTATCACTAGCGACAGAAGTGTTTGTCTGCGTCATGTTTCTGTGTAGTCTGTCATATGTTGTCTTTATCACGAGTCACTCCCACAGCCCCCCGTGGGCCTCCTACCGTGAGCTGATAGGAGGTTATGACAAACACGTTTACCTCGCTGTCTGCCTAATAATTCAAACAACGAAGCACTATTATCACTTTACACTCCCACTATGACAAGAGATGGGAAATACTGTTGAGTAGGTCTGAGGTAGTGTAGTTAAAATATTCCCGCTGCTGGGAAATGAGCGAGTGGGGAGAAATTGAGAACAGCTACACTCTGTTCAGGTTACATGGCTGGAGGCTGATAGCTGCTTCAAATAGACACATAGTCAAACTGCAACTGTGTGACAGAAGGAGCTACACGGGTTTCAGTTTACCTAGTTTGGCTTGTGTCGTCTGTGGCCAGTCAGAATTGTCTAGCTCTTCTGGGGGTGGCCTTCTAACGCCGTGACGTCACGTCCTTCCTGACAATCTTCTCGCCTCTCATCTGGGGGAGTGTGGCCTCGCTGTCACACAAGCAGTATTTTCTGCCGCTGTGGTCGGTCTGTGAGGCAGACGACTCTGTGGGGTCTGTTTGGGCTTTGAACCTCCTCGGACTAACGTCAACCCACTGGGAAAGTACACGCAGCGATTTTAGTGCTAGGAAGTTCCACTCAGGGGGCGACGACCTTTACCGTCAAAGGAAATTAATTTATACTGACTGACATGTCTGTGTGATGTTCAGTTGTGCTGTGAAGTGCTATACAAATAACGTTTTTTTTATTATTATTATTATAATAAAGTCCATACAGATGATATGAACGTTTTTGTATATACAGTGGCTAGATTTGTAGACTTCTTGAGAAATAACCTCCCACGTGGTCGTGTCATTTAAACCAATATATTAACCTTGGGTGTTTGGTTAAAATGAGTAATTATAGTCTGATGTGAGTTATAAAATAATTCCCACATATCAAACTCTTTTATTTTATTGGGATAAATAGAAGTGAATGTCTCCATCTAGTGGTGTTTTTTTTTATTTCTTTTAAATATGTACGCACAATAAAGATGTGTTTATATGGAATATTTAACAGTAAAATATTTCCACCGATATATTTTGAAATTGTAAAAATAAATGTAACAACCTTCAAGATATTACTTGAGAAAAAATGCAGACACAATTTTGAACATATATATTTTTTATTCATATATATATAATAAATTTCTATTTACAATTTATTCCTCTTTTATAAAGAAACAAAATTAAAGAGAAAGCTTTGATTGCAAACAGTGTTTCATACTAAAGGGAGGGAAGGGAGAGAAAATGGAAAAGTGCTCAAATACTGAGTGTGTTGCAAGTTCTTACCCTCGAAAACTATATTTTAAGTAGATACAACAAGGTTTTGCCACTGTTTCGCAAGGAGATGGAGGCTAGGGTTCCCCTTGAAGTCACTTTTTTGAAGTCAATTCATAAGATGAAAAGTGTCTGATAATAATCATAGATAGATCTAGATCATAGACAACTCACCCACCACACAATGCGGGGCTTTGGTTTTCGTTACACAGATTTTTATCTAAGCTCACACTCGCTACAAAGGAGACATCCATGATGCTTTTAGCAAACTGGTTGTCGCAATTCAACCCACTGAGTTTGCTTTCAAAGCTGTGGTGGGCGTCCACTGTTTGCAATCCTCTTTGTAAGTTTATTTGCTTACTAGGATATTAATTTGTTCACAACAAAAGTGTTATGAATGTCAGGGTTCAATAACTGACAGGAATAATGATACATTCGACAAAGCACAGCTAGGACAGTGGTAACTGGCCACTGATTCACAAAGGGTGATGTCTGATTGTCTGTCAGTCAGCCATAGTAGACAAAGTATGACACCATCAATGCAACATGATCACATAAATAACATCACAAAAATTATCCAGTGTACGGATTCTTCCTTTAGAACATTGGCAAGGGGTCATCCCCGAAAGATTTTAATACTTAAAACAAAATTCATCAATAAAATTTCTCTCCTTTAAAGCAGTTGAGACAGTCATGCAATATGCAGCCTAGTTAAACTAATGGCTGGCTACTGGGCCTCCCTTAAGAAGTTGAAGAAATCCAAGGACTGTCAACTGACCAAGGTTAGCCATTTACTAGTTGGCAGGTAAGAGCTTAAATATGCCATGGACAGTGCCACAGCATACAGGAAAACATGTCCATAAGGGCCAGAGGTTTGGTGTGATGTGCCAGATTTTAGCAGAGTGCAGAGGAGATGATCCAGGAGATCCAGTCCGAGTCCTGGGCTCGAAAACCTTCCTCAGTCCGGGCTATGGTTTCAGGTCTGGGCCTGGGCCTGGGCCTGGGGGATTGAGATCCGGGCCCAGCCAGCTTAAAGGTCTTGCAGAACAGAAAATAATCTAGGTAGAGTACACATTCCCGAGAATGTCTGTGTGGCAGCTTTAAAGGATCACCACATTAAATACCACTCACATTTCACAAACTGTACACGTCACGTCAATACAAAAGAGGGTTTCTAGCCACAGAGGACCCGTGCTTTTGTGTGTGAGAGGACTCCCTCCTGTTGTGCTCTTGCTGCCCATATTCCTTTGCTTAGACATCAGAGCGACCATTGTTATAGCAGAGGGTAGAGGGCCAGTGTCTACATTCTGAACTCAGGGATAGTCAGTGGCAAACAGGGTTTACAGTGAGAGGAAAGAGAGAGGGGGCAGGGAGAATTGTTTTGTGCTCGATGAGTTTTAAAGGCACTGTCCTGTCACATGATGTCAACAAAGAACTCACAGGGATTGCCCATAGCGTGCTGGAAGGACTGGCGACTGGCGGTGAGCTCAGGGGGGATGGCTGCTAGCTCTCTCCCAGGAGGAGCTCCAGGGGGTGTGCTGCTGCTGACTGAGGTCTTGGGGGCCAGACGGGCCAGACAATAAGGGGGAGGCAAGCCTGGGGGGCCATAGGAGGAGGCATGGCTTCGCTCACTGTGGGCACAGGAGCCAGGCCCGGGCTGGGTGAAGGGGGCGTGGTTATAGGTGAAAGCGGGGTGGCTGTTCTGCGAGTGAGAGTGGCTCCTGTGAGACTGCGTGTGACTGAAACTTGATCGGGCATGGCTGTGACTGGAGAGGGCATGGCTGTGATGGCTGTGATGGCTCATTTGGCTGGTGGACCTATCGCCGCGCCTCCCTCCACGGACACCTGACTCTGATTCGCTGCATGTCGACCTGTGGCCCTTCTCCTGTGGGGAGGAGCGTCTGCCTTTCCCTGCGCTGGGGTTGGATCCACTGCTTCGGCTTCCTGGGGAGAGGAAAGAGAAAAACAGACATATTAGCTCAGCCATATATACTAATACCATGAATACACAGTCAGGAGCGCCAACTCATCAGCTACGGCCAGTTTAGACCAGCTGAAGTTGCTATTGATTAACATGGTGGCAGAAGGTCACACTTTAAACAAAAAGCTGTCATGAACCACAAGAGAGTTGTGTTCAGGTGCAAGATACAAAGCTAATAAAGCTAATGAATTCTGTAAAAGTTATATTGCACTTTTGTTTAAAGTGTGACTAGATATCATTCTCATATGCAATCCAGCACAGACGGTCACCAGTTAAGGGCAAACGCAAAGACTATCGCACAGGCTTCCCCATGTTCCAACTGCAGCAACTGACACCAAGGGCCTCCTCTGATGTACAAACACTGAAACATGAAAGTATAAATGTAAGAATGATACACCTGCATCAGAAAGACACCGTGCCACTGGATAACATTGAATCACCAAACAGATTCTTTTTTAAAAAAGAGTTATATTCATCATTTTGTCAATTTAATTTGACATGTGTCAGTGTCATCTCGTCTCAATGCTGGTAAAACACACTGGCGGCATCATATTGATAGAGGTGTACCACATAGTTGCAAAATCAAACATTCCACGCCTCCTTTTCCCGCAATGAGCCCACCAGTACTGGTAGTGGTGCATGATTGCCCCCTGTCAGTGAGAATGATAGCACAAGCCTCGGAGTGATCATCCTGCATCATGCACCTCTCTCTCACTGCGGTCCCAGCACAGTACGAACGCATGCCCAGAGGTGCAGAGAGGGAGAATAGACTGCCAGGAGTCACACACAGCTCCAGGTACAGTGACACATACACACGGACAGACTCAAAAGGAGGACGCATGGGAGGGGCGGAGGAAAAAAAAAAACAACCTTAAAACTATGGTAGGTGGAGAATGTTGACGGCCTGGAGGACTTGAGATTTCAGAGAGAGAGAGAGAGAGAGAGAGAGAGAGAAAAGGATAGGGAGAAAGGGGGGAATAAATAGAACAAGACAAGAATGAAGGAGATGAATTGAGAGAAAGAGATCAGCAGAGCAGGAGAGGGGGTTAGCTGGCTTACCGGTTCCCCCAGTGTCCTGGGACTACCTCCTCCTTCAGTCTACCGTTGCCCAGCAGAAACAGAGGGAACAACAGAATTACACACACCTCCCAGCCCAGCCCGTCCCACTCTGCCTACTGTAGTCCACCTCTACTGCCTCTAGCCCATATATCTATATTAGTGATACGCCAATACAATAACCTGTGGATCCATGGAGGAACTCCCCTTCAGAAATGCACACATGCACTCATTCGCACACTCAGGCAGAAACATCCTTGCCCACTAATGCTTGTCTGGAAGTGCCAAAAGAAACAACCTATCCATTGAAATTATGAAAAAAAACACCAAAATACGTCCTATTGTTCATCTCTCTCCTCCCAAGTTTCCAAGTTTGCTGACATCCAACTGAAATAATGATTCAACACAGGGCATGACAATGTCTGGATGAATTACTCAAAATGATGAATGGTAACATATAACTTACCACTATTTGTCTTAATCATGATATAGTCTACACTACCGCCATACTACCCCCTACACACCTGGATACGTACACTAAACACCCACAATGCCACGCTCCCTGAATGCAAACCATGCAGTAGCAACACAGCGCACTATCGCGTTTGATTCAAGATTAAAAGAGCATTCAAGGATTGATGGAGAAGGACGGACTTTATATTGATCGTTTCAAGCTGGCAATTTGTAATCACATGGTTGATCGGATTTGATTTTGTACACACCCAGTGCTGCAGAGCTGTCCGCTGCATGACTCAAGATGCTCATGAATGACCTTAACAATACAGGACGTTTTTTTAGAAGACACATACTAGATTAGGGAAATATGCAATCTGATGTCAGCGTACTACCCAGAAGGCCAGAGTCAGACACTAACAAATACTGACACGACATTCCAGGAATACTTAGATCAGGGATAATGTCATGTTGCATGTTGAGTCAAATTATCACATGAATTAATGAAAGGCTGGTGGAAAACTCAAAGGCCCCACTTGCCCCGCCCCCCCCCACCCCCAACCCCCCAGCGCTCACCCTCACTGTGCTGGCTGCCTGCGCTCCCACTGTGGAAACTGTGGCATGGGTCTGAATATCCTGGCGGGAAGCTGGGCGGTGCGGAGGGGAAGGGAGGGTAGGGGAATGGCTGGCCGCCCAGGGGCCAGGGGTTGCTGGTGGGAGGGAGCGGTGCCAGAGTGTCCTGCTCAGAGCCTCCACCGCTGGAGCCCTCATTCAGGTTGAGCGATGCCATGTCTTATTGGAGGAAAGAGAGAGAGAGAGAGAGAGAGAGAGAGCTTTAGCACAATCCTCCTATTCATAAAAGAGCTATCAGAACAACAGAAAGGGTTGTATTTTTGACACATTGAGAGGAGCAGTTGGGCCGTACTTTGGCAGAGGTCCCCGAAGGTATAGTAGCACTGTTCAGAGAAGGTGATCTTGTTGACAGTGTGTCTCAGGTAGCCATGCTTCAGCAGACTGCTTGCGTACTTCCTCGCATCCCGGCGGTCCTTGAATCCTTCTACCCTGGAGTACAGCCAGTCCACCACGTCCGCACCTGATACAGGCACCCAGCCACACACACACGCACACACACACACACACACTGAGTTAGATGAACAGCTATACCAAAGTAGCAAGAACATTGTAGGGCACTATCAGTGCAACAGGAATTTAATGCCAAAATGCGTATTAACATTCAAACCTCAGACTTATCTTTGGTAGCAAGAAAAACACAATTAGCAATACTTTCCAGCTGAAATGAGTTGCCACTGCAGCCAATAGATAGCCGAGAAATATGCGGATATATGTTTCCCAATAATTAGGACACTAATTGCCTATTCAAGTCCAGAGAAAGAGATCGGCTTTTTGACATGTAAGTGAATGTTCAAATCACTGATAGCAGCTAAAACAGTATTAAAACCAGCAAATGAACAGTGGCACTAAAATATGACTTTTAGAAATGAAACACAAACCTGTGTTGCTCGTATTGCTACAATAAATGACCCCACTGTAGGTCCCATTATAGATCTGCCATAGCTTTACTGAAAATCTAATTTATCAAATATTTCTTTCATATCAAGTTCACATAATAATATTGAAATAATTGATCATCATTAATAATCAATTGGTAAGGCTACTGGACAATAGCCTATAGGCACTGTGTAGTAGTAGTTTTGTTTGAAGTTTGACATTTGAAATAGGAAATGACAAATGCATCTGATTTTGTGGCTTTAATGGTCGGGGTTTTAGAAGGGAGTGCACAAGAAGCCTTGAAATTCCCATTTCCCAAAGGCCTTCCAGCGTTTAAACCTGGCAAACTGGGGCATTGCTCTACATATTCATACCTCCAAGGTTCAGAGCAATGTGCACACAACACTGATCTGAATATGAATAATCGTTCCCATCAAGTCTCCTTTTCATTTCCTGGTGTACTTAAACTTAGGTCACCCAACTCGGCATCGTAGCTTAGAAGACAAATGAGTCTTTCTGTGCTCTTAAGTCCTTCTTACCAATGACGGCGTTGGCAATAGTGATCTTCAACCACATCCTGTCTCTGATCTCTAGACCTGAGTCAGGCAGCTGCATCACCTTGACGAGGGTTGCCATATCTGTCTTACTTGCAGATAGAGGCAAGTCATCAAATTCTGGGAGGAAGAGGAGGTAGTCAGAAAATATGATCAAAGCACAACTTTTGAATCATTTGCAAACGCTATCTTGGTTATCATTGGTGCGTAAGCACCACAGTCAAGAGGTACTGTTTGCGTCATAGTGTCATGGTGTGTGGTTGTGGTGACCCTTGTGTTGTCTTCACCGTAGTGTGGGTAAGGTCCTGTCAGGGCGGTGGTGTGGGAGATCCAGGCTGCAGGGTCAATAGGCCTCACTGGCTCCGCTAGACAAACCAACATTAAAACACATCTGATCAATGATGCAGTAAAGCCATCATCAGGTACCTGGTTGTTGCACGTATTAACAAGAACTATGTTATCCATGACATTAGTATAGCACTAGTCTTTGTCTTACCACGAGGGATGGTGAAGTAGCTTCGAGGGGACGGGTCCCAGCACTTGGCAACAGTAAGACTAATAGGACTGGAGAAGGAATAGATAGATCTCTTTAACTTGACAGTAAAGAACAGAGAAACAGCAGTAATGTTTGAGATGGCAGTGAAAATATTTATACTGACTTTATACTTTATCTGTCAATCACATTAAAGCTGCCTAGCGTACATCAATTCTACTGATCAACTGTTGGGATGTGCTGATACAGTGCAGATTGCTTTACAGAGTCATACTATTACTCAATATGGTTTTCTTCTGTCGCTCAGTGGTTTCTCTGAGCGAGCTGAAACATTGTTCTCCTCACCCGGTTTTGGAAACAATCTCTCTGAGGATCCTCACGGCGTCATCGTTGCTCATGTTCTCAAAGTTCACAGTCATTGACCTGGTGGGTACACCGCACATCAATCAACATTACCTCAAATGACATCCTATACATGACTAAAATATTATTTTGACTCATATCTGACTGATTTCTGCACTGGTATAGTACACAGGTTAATCTCTGCAGTGCTGTTAGGCTTTCAAAAACATAAAAAAAGCCTGCAAATCCTAAGCTGCTTTCTACAGTAAACCAAAAAAACAGTACATTGTGAATGTTGGGGCAACAATAAACACTTATCAGCCACCATGTGTTTAACAGTGGGTGTAGCCGTAGCGAACAGCCACACCGGGATCAAAGAGAAGCAACAGGAAGGAAAAGGAGAGGCAGAATTACAACTTCTACAAGCGTCTAGCAAGGGAGGTGAATAGAACATTATGGATATTAATAGGTGACAAAACCTCAGACAGAAATCCAGTGACCTTATGTATCATGTTCACCTTAAGAATCTGGCAAATCCCACGGTAGTTTTGTCATTACACCATTATACTGCGGTATTTTCTACTAATATGTTGAATACTGTGAGGCCTGTGCTGGGGTACCTGGAGCAGCATGTCACCAGGCTCTATTCTGCCGTCAGCAGCCACAGCTCCTCCCTTCATGATAGAGCCAATGTAGATGCCGCCGTCTCCCCGGTCATTACTCTGACCAACAATACTGATACCCAGGAAGTTGTACTTCTCTGTCGGGGTGAAAAGAAGAGACAAAGAGAGGAGAAAGATCTCAGCATCAGGTCTAACACAAATGATAATGGTGATATGTCTATATTTAACAATCAATCAAGTATTTCTATTCTATATTAATGCATCGAGAGGTAGAAGGTTTACCCATGTTGAGCGTGACAGTGATGATGTTGAGGCTCATAGTGGAGTCTGTGATACTGCTGAAGGATGAAGACTGGAAAGGCAGTGGGTGGATACAATGAGTGGAGCACATCAGGAACAGTGGCATCAAGTCTACATCAATCAGCCATCTCATCTGTTTCTCACACTCAATGTCAAATGCAATTTCATCAGCGGCAGTGATGCATCTAAGGGGAGCTCACCCGGTCTATTTTGGCCACTTTGTGCCTCCGCCGGCGGCCGTTTGTGTCTGCGCATCAGCTGAGAGGAGGAACTCTGTTCTGTGGAGCTACTGAGTCTGAAGCACAGAGGGAGGGGGGGAAGAAAGAAAGAAAGAAAGAAAGAAAGAAAGAAAGAAAGAAAGAAAAAGAAAAAAAAAAAAAGCAGAGTATGGTCAAGATTATGGGAATTTCTTTTTAGAAATGCTCCTGTTTTTTATTGTTAGATGGTATTAGACAGTAACAAACAGAAACACTACTGATAGAGACGTGAGGCAGTATGGTACCTGCTAGCATCCTCATCTTCCTCACTGTCAACGAAGGAGCTGGACTCCAGCTCACTGCTCATCACCGAGGCGCTGTCGTAACCCATGGCCGAGTCCCTCGCCGTGCGCTCTGATTTAGAATGGCCGTTGATGCGGGGGACTGGAGAGAAACAACAGAGCAGCAGTGAGTCAGACGAGAGGTCAGGTTGCTCATCGAGAGGTCAGATCAGAACGAGAGGGGGAGGGAGTTAGTGAGAGGAAAGGGATCATAGTCGTCTGAGCTACAGAGACAGAAACAAAAGATCTCTTCTTTCTGATTCCTCTGGAAGATTTTGGATTGTTGTAAACAGGAACTGAGGTCACAGTTGAAACGCAGGACTGGGATTTCAGTCAGACTTTATAGAGAGTGCTTGGGATCACAAGTAAAGCATCAACATGGATCTGGCTACAGGAGATTACATGAGATTACATAACATGAGAGGTAGAAATCATAATGCAACGAAAAATACAAACTGGACAAAATAACACACTTGGCATTACTCAAGCTTTTCTACTCAACACCCTACTGGACACAGCCCAACATCAATTCACTCCCTACCAGAAGATATGACCAAAACAATCACAGCGGTATCCCACAGTCCCAACACTTTACCCTGTCCATCTCCATACGTACATTGCCAGGCGGGCGGTGCTGTCTCGGGGTAACAGCGGATTGGCCGGAAAGTTCTGGTGAGGCGAAGAGGGAACGGCCGAGAGCGCGTTCGCCGGGAGCGAGCAAAACATTCCAGCAATGTGGTAGTTCCCATGGCTAGCTCCGCCCGAACGGTGCTCATATGAAAGCTGATCTATATGAGCCCTCATTCAGAAGAGTGACACATTCCTCCTGTCAGGATTCACTCAAGCATATTGTCTCACTCACTCCAACTCCTACATCAGTAAACTAATGAGTGCACAGGTTAAACAAGCCAGATCTAAATCTGCCTGTACCGTGCTCCGTCTGTCCTAGTCCCTCTCTACAACGCAGCCAGAGCCCCAGACGGTCTCTGCCCACCGGCTGGCTTCTGAGAGGCTCCGCGGCTTATCTACAATAAAGGCAGTGACAAAAACAAGGAATGAGCATAAAGATACTCTGTCAACAATAACAAGTGAGCAACTTTGATTTCACTTTTGGACTAGACTTTGACATATCCAGAACGGCCAATCCAACATTATGAAACACTATTATTATACCGTTAGTGCCAAGAGTGGCTTAAAATCATCATGAGGGAAATTGGAGGGTTTCAATTCAATTCAATTTCATTAACTAGGATCTACTCATAAATAACGCCACATTTCACCCGGTAAAGGTCACTGTGTAATAACAAGGTGAATAAGTTACTGGTGCATAAGGCCTCTTGATGGAAACACATGAGATAAACAACATCTCTCTATAAAAACACATTTTCTACTCAACGTAAACCAAGAGCCCTTCTATTTGAATCGTGTCAGATAACCTCCGCAGAAATAAAATGAACAAATTCTGTCGTCTCTCTCACCACAGCCACAGCAGACAGTCTGCCTTCATCCGACGCATAGAGAAACTGAGCCAACGGAGAGAGAGAGGAGAAAGTATTACCTCCTCCCTCCCACCCGTGGCACGCGACTATAGAATGTCTGCTAATCTGCCTCTGACCAATCACATGTCAGTTTTTCCGCAAAATGAGAGAGAGAGTCCAGAGACAATATGGGACACGGTGAGTCGTCTAGCTCTGCTTCAGGTGAAAACGCCATCAGGTGATTAAAGTACCAAAGGCTTTTAGCAGCATCACAGCACAACAAGGATGTGAACACACTTTTTTATGATTGTGTGCAGAGAGGCAGTTCCACTCACCAGGCCAGCTGCACTTGTGCTTTGTGTTAATACATTAATACAAGCATAAGTGCTTCGGCTTAACCACATCTTCTTTGCCCTTGACCTTGAAATCCTGACAGGCTTGAACAGAGTAATGCTTCATGCAACAGCAAAGTGCGTTGAGTATTTTGTGCCGGGGTTTAACCGTTGAAGATCGCCGTCAACATCAGCTCGGTGCTTATGTACAGCAGACAAAGGTGTCAGTTGGTTCATCCTCCCCCTTGTCCCAGGTAAAATATAGGAACCCCTGGCGGCTGTGAAACAGATCCTATCCCATAACTCCCCGCTGCCCTCGGGGTCCTACACCTGTCCACCCTCCTAAAATTGTCAACCGCTGGCATCATTCATCCATTCATTCTCACACATAGCAGCGCCGAAAGAGGAGAACAAGGGATATGTTTACCAGGGTCGAGCCTGCTCTGTTCACTGTAAAACAGCTTGCATTCACACAGAGACAGAATCACTTGCAGCGTGCATATAGTGTGACAGGGGAATTCCTGCTGCTGCTGATGCTGCAGGCAGGCAGGTAGAGGGGCGGGGCTACTGGCTCCTCCCTGGTGTGTCCTTACATCCAGGCCAAGTGACCATGGACACACTGCGGCGGCCGCTAAACAAACGGAGCCAAATTGAATTAGATTGTATTGGGCCGTGTAAGCCAGATTTATGAGCCATGAAACTGCACGTTCACCGAGAGGAACGACTCCCCTAATGCTTTCACTTAATTAGAGCTAACAGGCTAACAGACTAGCAGACGAATGGATGAAGATGATAGAGAAAGAAACAGTTTATGTGTGTGTGTGTGTGTGTGTGTGTGTGTGTGTGTGTGTGTGCGAGAGAGAGAGAAGTTCATTGGGCCAGAGGTATTTCTGTATTACCCATGAAGCAACAGATGTGCAGGGCCTTGTGACAAGTAAGCAGTAAGCAATACGTTGCGCAAGAGTGTGATCAAATGATGAAACGCATGGATGTGAATATGCTGCTATTCCACTAAGATGAATGTTTCATATCCAGTTAGTTCCCTGGCTCTTGCCGTGTGACACGTTTACAGCTCTCTCCTCTCCCTGCCACCTCAACCTGATGCTGTGCCGTGTGATACTAATTGCGCCACATAAATTAATGAGCATTTGCTTAATGAGCCCGGAGCACAGGATCCTCGGCTTGCTGTGAAGAGAGGATGAGGGGAGGAGAGATAGAGAGATGGAGAGATACAGAGAGATAAAGAACTGGCTCTGCTGTAGGCGTGGAGGAAAAACACACGCAGACAGCAGGCACTAGAAGCTGCTGGTTTATTACTTCCTGGCAGAAAACCGACCAATATTGAGACAGGGAAAGGAATAGATTGGAGTCAGTATCTCATGGAGGAATCGTGTCAATAACGATCTTGAATGTAGATCACAGAATATACTTAGGTAGGTATGAATTTGCTGCTAGCACACCTTGTACCCGGGCCTTGTTCCTGGCAGGCACTCGTCCTGAAAATATCGAGTGTGTAAGGAGAGTAGTTCCTCTGACGGAGCAGAGAGGAAGCCCTCTTCCTCCTCCCAACGTGACCTTAATAGAATTTACTGCAGCCAAGTGCCAGGACACCTCAGTAAGCTCAAAAACAGCAGATGTGTTTATACACATTCATAGGTTCTTAGGGACGGACCTACTTTTTCCTATTTTTACAGAACCGGTTTATATGCTAAGAGAGCAGAAACATTCTGGGATAATAAAAAAAAACAACTCCTTTCAATTACTTTCCTTAACAGGCAAAATGTACATGGCTGTATTTTTTCAACAACAGCAGCACGTGACAAGGAGTGATTAGCAACTACCAAGTGGAAAACAGTCCCTGGACCATAAACTTGAGCCACACACAGCAAACAGAGTAAGAAGAATTATTATTGGGAAAGAGAGAATGCCAAAAGCAATCTTTGTCACATGGCAGAATTGGGGAACTGGTTACTACTTCACTTTACTGCACCAAGCACCAGGATATCTATGTGTTACCCGCTCTCACATAACTAAAGCTCAACGTGCACCATCTGATCCCTGGGGGCCTTTTCCTCACCTGTCTGCTGCCTGTCCGCTGTTTAGGGTGAGTGAATAGAGCAGAGTAAGCAGTAAGAGTTTGGAGGCGCTGAGATGCGATAACGTCAAATTGACTAATTCACTGCTTGCTGATAATACTCACGCTCGGTCTCTCTCGCTCTCCTCCGTGCGCGCTCTCTCTCGCGCTCTCTACGGTGGCTCAGGAGGGACTCGGTGCCCGTCTCTGTGTCCAGGCCATCTCGACTGCTCACCGCATTGGCACTGCAATACATTGGAAAACTTCAGTCAGATTCATAATGATGTATAAAACACACACTGTCTCTCTCTCTCTCACACACACACACACACACACACACGGAAGAACTCCAGCCAGCCTCTTACCAACACTTCCTGGACATCTGTTATAATATCTGTTTGGTTGCCCCTCACCCTCAGGGGAATATGCAACTCATATTATGACTCTGTTTCAAATTCAATCCCTCTGGCCAAAATAGCAGCTTCATTGTTGTGTGGTATGTGATGCGTTTTTCACTAAGTGTCATTAATGACCAGATACCCTGAGAGGGAGCCATTCTGTATAATAGTAGCATTAATGAGTCCTATTGAAAGCCCAGATGGTGCCTGTAGCATGATGGAGAGGGAGGGGGGCGGGGGGTGGAGGAGGAGAGAGAAAGAGAAGGAGAGAGAAAGGACGGGACAACAACAAAAAAAAGACAGTGAAAAGGGGGGAAGTGGTAGATCAGGTGTGGGCTGAGTAATAAGCAGGGCTGTGTACTCGGGATCTGGGAGGAGTCTGGGGGTTCTGCAGGGGCTGGAGGGCAGATTGATATTCTGTCAGAGGGCTGGAGAGGCTGTGGCCTCGGGCACCAGGGTTAAGGGACTTAAACAGCCACCGGGCACCAAAGAAACCTGAGGCTGGTGAGAACACTGCTCAGCCCTGTCTATCTGTCACACACACTTAGGCATGTGGGCTACACACACCTCACACCTGCATTAATAATCACACACACACAGGCACACACACGTGCACGCACTCATGCATCCATGCACAAACATGTTCCAGAGGAAGCTTTCATATACAAACAGTGTCACATATACCCATCGTGTATGTACAACCAAAGTAAAACAAAAAAAGATCAATGGAGAGATGTAAGCAGCACACGACGCCACAGCACACTCAACCTAACAAACACACGCACAAACACCGTCCTGCAGGGGGCTGAAAAAGCGACTGTCTCATAAACCTCAGTGGCAATGTGCGGATGATCAATGCAAATTAAAAACACAAGAGCAGACAGGCTGCTGCGTCTGCTGTGTTCACTCAGCGGGATGAAGCGCTCAACGAGGCGTGCTAACATGTTTCTGCATCTGAGTCCTAATGGGTGCACCTGGGCTGGGCTTGACAGCACAGGTCAGTGCGTGTGTGCAAATACCATGTGCTAAAAAAAAACCCAGCACTTGATCAGGCATAAATTGTCTATATGACTAGTGCTAGTGACTGGAAGTGGTGATGACTGCCTGTCTGTCGGTCTGTCTGTGGCTGCTGTCCAGCCGGGCAGGAGGTCTGCTGATCCGGGGGGAGATTATCCAGGGCGGTAGGCTGCAGCTGTGAACACACACACACACACACACACACCCCCCCCCCCCTTTGCTGCCAATCGCCCACCCCTTCCCTCCTGGGAAATGGAGATGGCTGCTTTTAATGTCCGTTAATCCGGATTACCGGGCAGAAGCATATCAATTATGTCCATTCTCAGCCCAAAACACCTATTCTGTCTGCTCATCAAATACAGCCATTCACACCAACGGACACATGAAATGCATGAATAAACCACAAAGAGAAAATGAAGTGGTAATAATATTCCGGCTATTTACAGAAAGAGGTAGAGGTTGGAAGACAGGATTAATTCCAGAAAGAGAGAAGGCTCACTATAGGGAATTCACCACGTTATTTCTCTGAGAGAAAAGCCTGCCTGTCTGGCTCAAAGAGGGAGAGAGAGAAAGGGAGCACGAGAGAGAAGGAGCGAGGGGGAGGGAAACGAGAGGGAGGGAAGTGACGTGAAGCGAGGGAGCCGACGCGCACTGTCATTTTCATCCACAAGGTGGCGGTAGTCCTAGTAAGAGAGGGCCGGGAACAATAAAATCATCAGGCCAGCTGACAGCCAAACAGCAGGAAGCAGCCCGCAGAGGGCAAAAGCGAGCTGAGATTTCAAACTCTAGATAAAGAGATACGCTGAGACATGACAGATTGCATGTTCTCAATATAGAGCCCCAGCCGTATTGCTGTAGCGCTGTAATGGCAACAACCCTGGCCCCACTGCCCTCGGCCCTTCTTGCTATATTTAGCTTTGGGCCTTCTCCTTAGCAAGTGCAGCGAGAATCTCCAATCTGTGGGTTTGAAGTCAAAGTCCGGGCTCCTGCAACGTTCATCAGGCTGCAGAAAATGTCCCCGATCCAGAGCTTTTAGGCACCGATGTTACACCACACATGGTCGGGCCACATATCCCTTTATTAACAGCTACCCGGGTATGGGCTGAATACAATAGGCCGCATTGAGTGCCAGTATTTCCCTGAAGATGTTTATGCTGTGAAGGCTATTTCTGGAATGAGCAGCACTGGGGGAGTACGCATCATATGGATGTTTACATAGATGAGCGAACGAGCGCCTTAGTCTATGGCTGGGTGGATGGGTACACACTTTTACACACACTTCATTTCACACACACACACATATATACCACCTACACCTCCCATATGAGCCAGATTCCTGAGTGGGATGAATCTCTCTGATGAGCCATCCAGATTCTGATTAGCGCATTTTGGCATTCATTGAATTAAAAAGGTCGTCCAGCACGCAGGATTGTGTGCTTGAATACATCTGCCCGTATGTCTGTGTTCGTGTAGTTGTGCATATATGACAGCCGGCAATCAGCCTACATACTGGAAGGAGGGGGGCCGTGAGTCTCCAATGCCCCCTGTTCTCTCCAGGGGAGGGGGCAGCTCTGGATGGCTCTCTGTACACTGGGATCCTCCATCAGAGTGGGCACTCTCTGCCAGGACCAACTGAGAGAGAGAGAGAGAGACAGACAGACAGGAAAACATTGAAAAGTTGAAAACACGGGGAAAGGCAAAATTTCATTAGACCCCACAGAGAGTGAGGAGACGAGATCAAAAGCAACCTAGACAGACTCTGCGACACTCGAAGATAAGCGCACAGCGACGGCGGCACCACGGAGACAGAGACATCCAGGGCGTGAACAGACATAAGGGAAGGACATAAAATGCGATGCACCAAGGAGCCCTGGAAATGACTGGTGGCGACGCATAAACAACTTGAGGAACAGAGGGAATGTATTAGAAACCTACCAGAGCACGCTGCTTTTACTCTGTCGAGTGTCAGTACAAAGGATGGTGTACAATGACCTGTAGATACAGACGCTCTCCTTTCATCTGACTCAGAGTAATGAAAGTTAAAGGAGGCCGCCCTGGGAAGACTAATGACACTGTGGATCATGATTATTGTACTGGGAGAGGCTAATGTAAGCTTCGGGATTCACAGGTACCACTATGGTAATACACGTCTACCTGTGTGGCTGCTTTTTGCTCCAATTCAAAAGACTGAGAGCATTTCAATACTTTCCATCCCCTTCTGTTGCTTTCTGTCTATGTCTGCTATGTGCTGATTGGCTGTCTGTCTGAAACAAAGGAGCAGGTTAACATCGAGCGGATTTATTTCTGCTCCTCTGTTCTCCAGTTTTGTAGAAAAAATGTTTCCTCCCAGTGGAGACAGTAATATTAAGGAAAGATCCATACACAGCACATACATACACTTTAACACACATCAAAATTGCAGTATTTCTTAGGATTCTTAAGTCTGTTTGAGTTGGTGTAAGTAACATCCGGGGTAAGCTCATAGCCTCAATTTTAGACACCAGAATAGCTGCAATATGCCGTGAAGCATGTAAACACTATTTACTGTTCTTGCTGTTGTTCCATAGTAATATGCAGCATATTCTCTTAAATTACAGGATATTTGTGATCAGGATATGACGAGGCAGCTTCATCCATTTGTTGGACAACTTAGACAAACTAGTGAGTAGGGAGACCGGCCTTAAACTTGGAGGACCTGGATTCAAACCCCCGTGTTTGTCCTGCTGAAGTGTCCCTGAGCACGACACTGAATCCCTACCACCTCCGCGGGTGCTGTTGTGTAGCTTAGCCTGCGCTGCCAAAAGAGACTTTCCCTACAGAGTTCAATGAAGCATCACATTATTATAAGCACCTCATCTTAGAATAAAGGTATGTAGCATTTACCCATCCTGCTCCCAGCACCATGTAAAGCCCCTGCTGTAACCTGGCTGTCGTGTTAATCATCATGAACACATATTTCTCAGCTCAGCCACTACAGACTGTTTCATAACAGTGGCTAGGTTCAACTCCTAATGGAACCGCTCACACCGATATAGTGCACTACTGCAGCCCAACGGTGAGACTCTGGTGAAGAGTGTTTGAAAAGCTCTGTGGAGGCGTTACGTGGCTACATTGACATGATCCATGGGCGCTCCACATATCTTTAGCTAGCACTGAGCCAGCGCAGCCAGGCAAGCAGCCAGGGTGAGAGGAGCAACGCGGGGAACAACCATCCATCTCACTTACCCAGGACACCACTCTCCCGTTGAAGCAGGGCAGCTTGGCGTTGTCATCAGAAATCTCCTCTTTGACAACCCTGGGGAATAGAGAGAGACAGATACAGTTAAGACTGACCGATCGGGAGAAAGACAGCAAGTCAACTCGCACGCACACAGCTGTCCACCCTGAAGACACTTCCATGCTCAGTTGACACACACTGAGAGACACTGACGCGTTTGGAAGTCACATTTTCCACATGGCTTTGGGCCGGTTTTGCACCCTGGCTAGGTCAGGCCATTGAACAGCAGCGTTACCATTATCAGTGATTTATGGCTGACATGGCCGTCCCTCCAGTTACACTAAGCACAACAACATGATAGGGGTGCTCAACCTGGCAAGGACAGGGGTATAAATCAGTAATGAATGGGTAGATAGGTAGGTAGGTAGAGAGAGAGAGAGAGAGAGAGAGAGAGAGAAAGTGTGTGTGTCCATTTGTGTGTCTGTGTGTATAAGTGTGTTTGCATGTGTGTCCGTGTGCATGTTTTATGCATGTGTGTGTGTGTGTGTGCGGGTGTGAAAAAGGTGCAGGGCTGCGACAACGGGGGCGTCAGGGCACAGGGGTGTGTATTAATAGAGTGATCCAGTGTGTGAGCCTCCCTCGGCGGGGTTCGTCGCTGGCTGTAAATTCCCTACAAAAATACCTCCCAGTTACCCTTTGACCCGCTGGGACACGGTTCAGCAGTAACCGGTCACCACACCTGCTAGGCTCGCGTCACGTAGATCAAGCCCGGAGCTAGCTGAAGGGGTGAGAGATGAGCTGGCTAACACCTTACACACACACACACACACACACAGAGATACACACAAAATCACCCTTAACTATTTACCTGTTACTATTATGACTCCCTTCATGTCTTTAAGTCTGTTGTTTATTTTGTTTTGCAAAGGAATTTCCCAGAACCAAGCCAAGCCATTTCTGAAACTCAATGGAGATTGCGCATTAGCTACTTGGCTTTGTGCACTGTAAATGAAAAGGGAGAGACACGACTTGAGAGCAGCAGGAAAGCCTAAGAAGATTTTATGCAGGGGTGTCTCTGACAGCGGCTTTATAGATTTATTGGCTTTTTTTTTTTTTTTCCACTTCTTGTTTGCCAGAACTTCCCCGCTGCTGAAATGACTAGCCAAGCTGGCTGTGTGCTTTTGTGTGTGCCGCTGCTGTGGGAGCTGCGTTGCTGGGAGTGGTGGACCGAGATAACGTAGCCTTGTGGCTGGAACTGACGACCAGAGAGTCTGCTGCCGCGGCCTGTTCCACCTCGGGGAGGAAAAGGGAGGGGTGCGAGGGGTGACTCTGCCGGCTGCTTGTTAGGTAGGAAGTGGTTGCATCCTCTCTCTCAAGCCCCATGACCAGCTGTAAGGTGACTTGTGAGGATGTGGGAGTGGTCAGTGCAAATAAATATCAGCGATGCTTCTTCCGCCTTAGAAATGCCAGTTCCAACTATACTGAATAGCACCCCTGTACCAGGGCATTTGAAAGGTTTCTGAAAGAAGCTGCGTGCAAAATGAATCATTGAAGTATATCTCTTTCTGCTATAGGCAATGACTCCAACAGGACCCAGATACAAATCCAAAGAAAACAGATGACGTCTACACCACAGTGAAATACGCATGACCTGCATTCTTTTCAGATTCAGACCTGATATGAGGAGCAGCATTAGTTCCACCCTGAACTGTTGATGGCCACACACACGAACACACACCACACACACACACACACACACACACACACACAGTATGAGCCCTGTTTAAAGAAGCATGTGTCTGGTCTGAGCTGCTGTCACAGCTCTAACTTCTTAGAGCTGACAGCTTAAATGGGTCTTAACAGATTTCACAGGATAACAACACAAGATTTACCAGGGTGATCGCTGAATATTCCACTGCAAGGGATGTATTTGTGTAGCTGGGGCAGATTAGACGTGTTTGTTTATGCCCTGAGAGACAGAGGAGGGCTGGGTAGTTACAACCTAAACCAGACACCGGGGGCAGGAGAGGCCGGCCAACACTGACCAGTAGTCCAAGGACTTTGGTGGGCTGATGCTATTGATACTGTCAACAAAATATGTGTCCTTCAAATAAGGACACTTATGCTGTGAATCGGCGTACTTTATTACACTGGGCCCCGATCCACACTCTCACTCAGTGAAAGGTTTTATTCCACCTTAACAATGTAGACACATTTATTATCGTAGCCATGCCGTTCACACACACACAGACAGCCCATTCACTATCATTCAGACAGGATTACTACTATCATAGTAAGACCATTGATGTTTATGATGAGCCATCCAGACACACAAGTTTATGACACACAAGTATAATACAACCTTCAAATCTGTCAGAAACCTCCAACATTAAATAACAAAATGTTAATAATAAGTGAGGCCGGGCAGGTGTGCATTTGTGCAAAAAGCTGCAGATTTTTGTCCTCTAACTACTGCGGCTTAGCATCACCACCTCAGCAGAAGAAAGATCCCCCCTACCAGCCCCCTATTTTCTGAGACACAAACAAGACTGTTTCTTTCAGACCCTCAGCTTGGCTGCTTCCTCAGCTCCAGTGTGCCTCTGTGACTAGCATTATAGTGAGGTTTCAAACCCACTCACCACCAGTGGCAATGACAAAACACCATATTATCATCTTGATGTCTGTGTAGAAGGTGGGTTGTGGGTTGCCTAAAAAACAATCCATAGTCTGAATAAATGTCATTTCTTATGATTATGGATGAATTAATTAATATTATGACAGACAAACCAGACAATAACACATAACACAAATTGTTGTTGTACCAAAATACCAAGGCCCATATTTACAATATATTCCACTCAATTCTTAAGGGAACAACTGCTCACTGCAGTAAAGGGTTGTAACCATTACACATGATCTATGATCGCACTGAGGCGTTTTCAGGACAAACCATTTATAACATTTGTGTGGCCTCCACTTGCTGGATATGGTCAGTGCAAATGTGGTTCGACAATCCCATAAGAAAATGGCTGGTTCCTGCGGCGCGGCAGGGGGTCCACTACAGAGGACCCTGCACTGGCTGCTCATTTACATTTCAAACACCGTCTATAACTGCGAGGGATTTGATGTTTTCTCTCTCTGCTGAGCAGTCTTATTTCTCCCTGGCTAATTCTCCAGCAGCCATACTGTCTGCGCCTATGCAGTATGTCCAGCATGGCTACCACAAAGCTCTGCTACCCCTCCGTGCCTTTTACTGGGTTTGCTTCCCTACTGTGCCAATACCATACGGCACTCACAGAACCCACATGTTCTAGTTTAGCTCAATGACGAGGATCCTCACGGAGATGGCTCTATCATAGTGTTACAACCCGCTAGCATATGTGAAAACATATTAGCTTGACAATATCCAATTCATGACTAAACGTGTTTTGTCGACGCACATACGGGAGCCAGTCAAACTCAGCCTACTATTCAACAACACGGAGCCACGTCTCCATATTGAGGTTTAAGAGCAAACATGCTTTGTTTGTTTCCATAATCTGCTTGTCGATCACCTGAGGCCCAGCGAGCAGCCCGGCTTGCGGTGCATGAGGGGCAGGAAGCTGGAGCTGGGGACAAAGCAGCACACAACAAGCGTAGCCTACCACCAGGAAGAGCCAGTTTCCCTCACAAGGTCAGGCTGCTGTGAGAATGTATGTCGTTTTATTCTATAGACACTGCCTCTGCACTTCCTCCACTCACGTTTGAGTTTACTGTGCTAGATATTAATGTGTGTGAGTGTGCGTGTGTGTGCGCCTATGTACATTAGATGGGCCTGAGGAACAGACATTGACACAAATATGTCATCCTCAGCAGAGGCCGGATACAAATGGATCCCTGCCCAAGCGCTGGAGAAACTAAGAGCTCTATATCTATAGAGCTGTGCAGACCTAGAACTCCTGAGAATAAGAACAGGGTTACGAAGAGAAAGAAAGAGAAAGAGAGAGACGACCAAATATTTCAATTGTGAAAAATGAGTCCACCCAGGATACAGTTGACACAGAGACGTGCCGGAGTGAAATTCACTTGAAACAACAAACCAAAGGAACAGTGAGCAGAGGATGTATTGGATTAATAAATATTTCCATTATTAGCCAAATAACTTCTTTCACATGTTGTGTTGTAAAAATCTTCTTTTTTGGTTGACCAGCTTATGCTACTGTAACAGCCGTGGTTAAAGATGACGCCATTTTTCAACATTATTATGGAATATAAGCGAATATAGTGACTGGCCTTAGCTATTCTATTCTTATTCTATTATATTCTATTCTAGCAAATGCAAGTTCTGATGATAGCATAATATTTACTGTTCTAGAAGGATATGATAGCCCACCTATAAATACCTGGCCTAATGTCCAGTGGACTATGGCAGACTGATGTTAATCTCAGTTCACTGTGCACCAACTCTGTGCAGCACTATGCCTGTTTGTCATTGTTGGGACAAACAGGCAGGTCGACATGTTTAAAACCTTCATGGAGTTATGAAGAGCGCAGTTTGACACATCTTGTCCTCTGGGGCAGTTAAAAGGAGAAGTTGGTTACAGACAACCACGCTGCCTTGTGTTTTCCATGTTCCTTGGGGCTCACCTGCAGTCCATTGTGTGTGTGTGTGTGTGTGTGTGTGTGTGAGAGAGAGAGAGAGACAACTTCCTATCATATCAGTGATCTATCAGTGTGTTGATCTGAATCGGCCTGTATGCCTCATCGTTTTCATTTTGAACACCGAATGCTCCAGGAAATAAACACAGTAAAAAAAACAACAACAATGAATCATCAATCATTAACTTGAGCTGGCACCCATGGACATGTGGGTGCTTCGTGAGTATTATTCTGACGTTTACATGGATTATTTCTCTATATAGTGACATTTGTATGTGGAGTACGGGTCTAGCCATTGAGATGGTCTGTGTAACACAGTGGGGGCTGCGTCATTAGGGCTATTGGACAGACTATCACTTCAAACAGTCCCGTGTCTGCCCCACTGCGCACAGGATAGCCTATAATAATGAACAGGTGCCAGAAGCATGCAAAGAGACCTGGCACTAGTTTACACACATGTAACAATGTTGCAGCCTTGATCCTTTCATGGTGGCGATAATAAATGTTGCTTGTAATAAACAGTTTTAAAACACGTTGCAGTTATAAATTGCAACTGAGCATGACGAATAGACTAATAATAATCACCGATGTGGCCACTTACCCAAAATCCTGGTCCATCGATTTGAAGAAGAATTTGTAGCTATTGACGGGTCGGTTGTTGAGGACATTTTTAAAATCCGCTAAGGTGACTTTCTCTGGAGAAACGGACAGTTTGACCAGATAAGGAGTCTCCTCCTCGTCTATGTGGTATATTATTTTAGTCTCCGCCATGAGAGTGAGGGGAGGACAATCATTGACACAGGAAAGGAACAAGGGTTGGCAGCGCAGTAAACAGGCCTGCTATGTTACCAGCTACCCATAGAATAACATAACAGCATTCCCTAATATATAAACCTGTATACCTCACGATGGAAAATAAATAACCGTGTCTTTGATAAACAAAGCGAAAATCCAGACATAATCGCGTTGTGGGTGCCTGTATTCCTGCTCCAGTGTGTCTCGGTACGGTGGCTCTCTCGGCACTAAAACAGGAAGGGACAGTCCACATCCTTGCGATATGGAGTTGGTTATTGCTATTTTTCACTGGGTAATTGGTGAGACAGTGCTGTCATCTAGCGGTGTGTCTGGTTATACAGACATACTGTACAGCACCATGGAACAAAGACGACTTACTCACGATAGAGTCCTTTTCACTGATAAAATGATCACTCCGTATTCTGACTGGCCTGAAAACTACAATAGAATAGAGGTAAATGTATTGGCTGGCTTTAGCTATTCTATTCTATTCTATTCTTATTCTATTCTATTCTATTCTATTCTAGCAATTTTTATTTTATTTTATTTTAGCAAATCCCTCATCTGATGAAAATATACAAATAATATTCTTGACGAACAAGATATGAGAGCCTACCTATGGATACCTGACCAAGTGGGCTATTGTAGACTGAATTAAATCCCATGGAAAATAATTAAAGAAAATAATAATAGATAGATAGATAGATAGATAGATAGATAGATAGATAGATAGATAGATAGATAGATAGATAGATAGATAGATAGATAAATAAATAAATTATTATTATTATTATTATTATTATTATTATTATTATTATTATTAATAATAATAATAATAATAATAATAAAAACTGTGTAATAGTAGCCTGTTCCAAAGCATAAGGTACAGTAGCTGATATACTACCACTCCACCACAGGCTTCAGGCCCAAATTATACTCCTATAAAAGCAAGTAAGTATATACCTTAAGCAATGGTTATACATGACAGGACCCCAATTAATGGTTATGTTATGTAATCTACTTTTACACATTTATTATTTCATTATAACTGCTTTATTTTGACAGGTGTGACAATAGGTGATAGCCTTGTACTTTCACAGCCAACTACAGTAAATATATTGTCTGGCAGCTGAAAAACGGTTTAGTATATTTAACAAACTACATCAGCAATGCCTTTCTGAGACTGTGGATGTAATCTCCTGTCCTGTAGGCCTACATCTACCCCACTCATCATAAAATAATGGCAGCTTGCTAGAGATACCTCATGTTTCCTCCTTAAGTTTCAGAAGCTGTTCATCTAATTTCATACAATAGCTCCCTAATCATTCACCTTCATATCAAATATATGGGTTGTTATCATGGTGTGGTGGAGCCTACCGTAATAACTGATAAACATTCACCAGTCTGTGACCACTGTTATGAATCTTTAATAGAGGAAATCTTTTATTAGAATAGACCAACATTCGAGTGTGTGTGCGAGAGAAAGACAGCAAGTGAGAGAGAGAGAGAGAGAGAGAGAGAGAGAGAGAGAGAGAGAGTGAGTCAAACTGTACAGTGGTGTTAGGACCATTACAACTATTTGTGATTCAACATTACTGAGGCAAAAGGCACTCAAACATCAGGCCTCATACAGTTTATAGCAGATGTGTAACAACAACTGGCATTTCATTAACCAGCAGATTCAGTAAAAAGTCAGTGTTTTACAAACCAGGGTACATTACACATGCTTGGTGCAAAGGACTGTACACCTCATTGAAAATAAATGGCAACGGACAGTTTATTTTCAAGGCTTTTTTTCCTGAGTTGTGGTAGATTGCGCCTTTAGTCCACAGTCAATTAACAGTCCTACGTTGTCATCATGATTTACCTTATAAGGCATGAATGAACAGTTCTTATCCAAAAGGCTATATATCCATTTGGGGGGAAAATATTATGTGAAGAACTGAAGTCTGTCAGTCAGTATTCCTATAATATAGAGGATCCAGAGTGTTAGGTGTAATCACAACCAATATCCTTTAAAAGGTACCATCATTTATTTTAATTTTGTGTGTGTGTCACTTTTTTTCTCTCATTTTGGAGTTAAACTCTTCCAACACCTTCTAAATACACATTAACCTTTGATACATGATGGATATTTATTAGAAATGACAGTGTAGCAAAATTTGTGCAAAATGGTAAAAAGATTAAAAAGAAATTCCATAACTATGGAGAGCTGTGAGCTTGCAAGTCTCTGAACATTTAACACATACTTTAATAAACATAGCATGCATTCTGATGAAAAAGTGACTGAAAATACCTAAAACATAAAAAGGAGATCAAATATATGTTGTAGTAACAGCTCATGAAATGACAAGTTATATCAAAATAATCAAAAACAAAAACATTTAACGGTGTCTTTTAGTCGAAAAGCTTGGTGAGCCAGAGTTACAGCAGAGGGAGCATTCCTCCTGTCCTCTAAAATGTCTCCTCCCGGGTTTCATCACGTCTTCCTGTGTCTGCTCTGGACCTGCCAGCAGCATCTCAGCAACGCCACACTCACTTCCGCAGCTTCCCGTCGAAGTCTGAACGAGGAGGCAGGAGAGGGACGGAAATGATAATAGATGTTAATGGGATTGTAATTTCCTTTTTTTTTCCATTAACCTTAAGCTGCAAGATCTAATTCACTGAAATTAAACTGGAGTGTGGCTCATAATCTCTTCGATCGCACCGTATCTGCTCACCCTTATTGCAGTCTTTGGACATATCTCTCTCCTTCAGTAGGTTGTTTTTGTAGTCTGTGGATGGTACAGTATGGAGACATGACATGACAGCAGCTGTTACATTGAGACCATGTGTGGTTACTGCATGTGGGGCTTACCTGAATTCAGAGGTTCCTGGTTGATGGTCTTCAGCTCCGTGCTGTCTAACGATATGTCACCTCCACTGATCACGTTCCCCCTGCACGAGAAAAAAGTGACGCTTGCCTTACCACCTGATCTAAATAATAGGAAGGAGGTTTATCAATGATGGAGCAATGTGTTGTTTTTAATTATTACCGATCAGATCTACGCAGGTCGTACTCCAGCCCTGAAATAAGATTCAATACACAATCTCAATTGAAATACGGCCCTGACATATTACTGTACAGAACTTCAAGCTTTATGTTAGTTTCCAGGTACGAGCCGAGAGCGAGAGGAGAATATATGGAGGAAACACAACGCACGATACCTCTGTTTTTGCGTCGCCGTGTCAGCACGATGACAGCGGCGACGATGAAGGCCAGGAGTAAGAAGGTGGCCAGGATGTAGCCCAGCTGCTGCATGAAATAACCTCGATGCTCGGGGACGATGACGTTGACTACTCTTGGCCTCTCCACCTCTTCAGTGCCTAAAGGGAGAACACGGATCAAGTCTGATAAACCAGGTCTATTCAACAGTCTCATACTTAAACATGGACTAGGAGAAATACTACACTTGCTACATGGTGAATATCCAAGCTTGAGCTGGCTTTTACTAAAAGTACTATCAAATAAAATAGCCATAGGTCAATGCAGAGGAATTATTATATCGCTGACATATTGGATTTGTTACAATGCATTAACGGAATGGCAAGAAACAAGTATCGAATTGAAAATGAAAATATTATTCCCCTTGTGGCCTTTTCGTTTTCATTTGTTTCCAAAAGCCGGAGAGAGGAGAGGGAGAGCAGGAGTTAAATGTCAAAATGCTGCTCGGCGGTAATGACTTCCAGACCTGATGTCATGCAGCTGTTGGGTTTTGTTTTTTTCCTCCTCAGAAAAACACAGGCTAACCCGAATAGAGGAGGAGAAAGCATGAGGAAAGAGAGAGGAATTCTGTTATGTGGTCTGTCTGTCGGTCTGAATTAGTTTTCCAGTTATTTACCTCTTTCTCGTAAACACAGAAGTCTAGTTTCAGCATGTTTGAAAAATAAATCTGTGACACCTTCTTCGTCAGTGAACTGTACCAGTCTGACAGGCCGGTCTAAATACTCCACACATTTGACTAGACTACAGTCCCGCAGCGGCTCAGTCTGTTTCTGAACGCCTCCTAGAGAGAGCTGGTGATGATCATTAAAAACAACAACCACAGAAAACAAATGTTGGGTTTGGAGATGCAAGACCACAGCAACTACTAAACACTGTGGGGAAAGGAAAGCCCCGTGATTTCATTAGTACCGCTCTCCTCTCATCGTCTGTTCAAGCTAAAATACAAAATAAATCATACCGACAATGTTAGCAAAATAAAAGCTTTTCTTGCAAAAAAAGCCCCAACTTCAATCATCTCCTTACTGTTAACACATGTTCACCAACCTGTTGAAGGATAAACAACCCCTGCTTGAAACTGGACTTTTGAATTTCACCTGAATTTCACAACCTAATTTAGTTCTCCTCTGTGGTCCCCCCAGTAAAGCAGCTAAACTGGACACGAGTAAAATTGGACACTTCTGATCAAGCCTTGAAACGCAGTCAAGCAGGGAACATTTAGATGGACTCAGACTTAATCTGCCACCTCCTAAGTCGGAGCACGGTTTGTAATTATCGCCTGTCAATGTTTAATGTACTTAACACGCATGAAACTGTGACGACACGTCCAAGGTCATTGTCTCCAGAGCACAATTAGACGAGCCCCAGCCCCCGCCATGTCTCAGAAGTTGCCCATTTCCATTTTCCCCCGACAGATCGGACAGGAGCAAACGTGTTAATGGCTGTTTGACATATGCTGCGCTGAGGTTGCGGCATGTTGTTTGTCCCCGTGGGATACGCATCATTTGCAAGTCAATGAACTGACGGAACGCATCTTCATTTTTTCGGGAGTGATTTCGGTTCAGGTCTCGACAGCTCACGCAATGCTTCCCTCACAATCACAAAGAAAACTGTCTCTTGCCATAAATGATTACATCATTAAAGATTAAAAAGCCGTCGTGACATTTGTAATTACAGATGATTGCTGGAGTCTGTAGGGGCACTCAGGACTTGGTCTTCATTGAACAAAGAAATGCCAGCCCTAGCCGAGATAGACCCGAGGGAACCAGACCGGATGCCATCCCTCCACGTGTGCACTTCTTCACAACATACTTTACAGAACTATTAAATGGGCCGACGTTTATTTAAAAGAGGAAGGAGGATCCATAATCTACACATACCTTCACCCCCCTCCCCTTACTTTGCTCTTTCATGTTACAGCTGGCCCAGATGTTGAACAGATGTCCTTTGACTAAACAAGCCTCAACCAGAGGCTGATACACATCAGCACAGAAAGAGACCAGAAGTCGAAGCAAAAGAAGGATAAACAAAACTAGAGATACGGTGTAACCAGTCTAGACACGTGGTTGGGAAGAATGGGGTCAAATGGAGGGAAAAAAACACAAGTCCAAACCCTCCACTCCCTAAAGTCTTGGCTGTTGAAGCCTACTGCCCTGCTCTGCACAGTTAAAATGTCTCCAGCGGTAAACTAAAACCATCACTTAACAGAGGAAAAATGAAAAACGCCTCCAAGGAAAATGAGACCACTTCCGTTTGAGACAATTAGTGGCTATTTACTGCAGACAGCTTTTCAGCTCAGAGCAGCAAACAATCAGACTCCAAGAAAAATCCTGCTCTTCAAACTGCAATGCTAAACATTGTTGACAACACAGTACAAGTTTTTTCTTTCATTCTTTCTTTGTTTCTTTCGTCTTGCTGAACTGCCAGCTCCTCCATTCCAACAATCTCCTCCCTCCCTCCCTCCCTCCCTCCCTCCCAACCTCTTCAGCTCAAACACAAAAACAGAAAGGTTTGAGGAGAGAACTTGGCAAGAAGAGGAGCTGATTTAACTGACCAACTATTCCTATAAATACAACCCAGGAACGGCGTTCTCACACTATTCAGTTTTTCACACTATGACCGTTTCAGCCCAGAAAGCACATGAAAAACAATAACATTATAAGATCTATTATCTTGTTGAGATTTCAGAGGGATGTACTGTGTGGTGAGAGTCTTACTTGGCTCCGGCTCGGTATCCTGGATAATTCGGGGGGCTGCAGTCTGGACAGGGGGTTGTGGAGGTCCCACGGTCAGCCTGAAGATGCGTCTCTCATACAGGCCACAGTAGTGGTGGTGTAGGTGGCAGGAGTACAGGCCCTTGTCACCAGGCGCCAGGGCAGAAATGGACAGTGAGAAGTCCCCTAGTGAGAAGGCGTCATCTTCCACGCTCATCTTGTTCCGCGGGAAGAGTGGCCCGTTCTCCCGGCGCTCTCCGGAGGCGTAGAGGTCCACCAGGCGCTCAGCCTTGTCGGGACGCACTCCCGGGGGCTGGAAGTCCCAATGGGCCACCTGCTGCTGGTCCTCTTGGAGGCCCTCTCTCCACAGGGGGCGCCGGTTCACACAAGGCAACGCCACCGAGCTGCCCAACATCACCACGAATACAGTCTTCTCCCCATCCCAGTAACGCTTCTCTTTACGAGCTGGAAACCGACAGATTGAAATGCATCGCTATTTAGGATCAGTCGCAAAACAATGTGAAACGACAATTGTGTTTCATACGTCATGACTCCAAATTCATTGCGAGGCCTCACCTGACTTGGTGACATTGAGCTGGATTTGGATGGACTGGTGAATCTGGCAGTAGTGATGGTGCAGATTACAGGTATAAACACCTCGGTCAGTTGTGACCACGTCTGAAAGAACAACAGTAAAATGAAACCTGTTACTCTGTTTTCATGTGCTTTTCTTCTGATCATATTCTGTAAACATCTTAATTCTCATAATTGATTGATAATTGACTGTGTGATAAATCTGACCTTGTTAGGCCTGTAAAGTCGTTTGAGGCTTGTTTGTGATAAAGGGCTATATAAATAATAAGGATGTGACTGGAACAAGAGTCAGGACTGAGGAGGGAAGTCTCACTGTTAAAGATGAGGGAGAAGTTGCCGTCATTGAAAGCAGAGGATGAGAGGGAGATGCGTCCCTTGTTGAAGCCATTGTAGACCCTCTGGTTGGCTCCAGGGGACATGTCCAGGATCCGCTCCACAGAGTACTCTGGGCTGCTGCGGACCAGATCCCAGTGGACCACCCTCTGTCGGTCCTTTAGTCGGTCCCGGGTCCAAATCATGCGGGGGCTGTGGCAGGGCAGCACGGCCTTAGACCCCGCCGGGAGGGTAATGTTCTTGGCCTCCACCACCACACCGATCCCGCTGCTGCTGCTCTGGCCCCATGCTGGCATAACAAATAAACACATGGGTTCAGAAGGCTGAAATCATCAATGCTAGAAATGACTGAAGAAGAAACAGTGATACTCCCAACATCCACAAACAGCATGCCAACAAATACAAATACCAGAATGAAGTGAACGAGAGCTGCAAGCATCAAGCTTGAGCTACATACTGACTTTCATAAGGACATGCATAGAGGAAAGCAGAGATAAACTGTGAGGGGATTTTAATGTCTTACCGCCTGGCAGGAGGAGGACAGCAAGGACTGAAACAGACAAAAACATGGATGTGTTGTTTAGAGTCATATTCTATTGACCCTTTCAATTCATAGTGGTTGCTTTTGCTATAGTATGTAGGTTTTCTAAAGATATCTGTCCATTCACTGCTGAAACATCTTGGTATCCAGAATCATCTCTGTAAAATATAAGAGTCAGAAAATTGGTTAATGGGGAGTTGTCAGTGTTTAGGCTTGACCTGGACTGACCCCACAGTGCAAGTTTCAGTTGGAGCAGATGACTGACTGATTATAGAAACACAAAAGTAGGAAGAATATTCTCTAGAAATATATTTTCTATATTTTTTATCTATTTTATTTGCTCACTCTAGAGACAGGAAACTTTCCTACTGCACGTTTTCTATTTCTAATCCATTTTCCCCTGAGTGCTATGCCGTCTGCTGTTTACCTAAGGGCCAGTAGAGACACATGCAGCCAAAGCATACAGAGCCTCTATTCATCCTGGCTGCTGCCTGGCTTGTGGCAAGGCCATGATCCTGAGGGAATGAATTCAGCTTCCTCCAGCCACACCGCCCAGTGTCAAAAGTCCAGCAGCACGACCCAACACCTGTGTATTTATTGCTGTATTTATTGCTGTATTTGGTAATGGGTATTGAATGGTGGCTATATGGACAGTGCCTTCAGGAAGTATTCAGCCCCCTTGACTTTTTCTGCATGTTGTGCTGTTACAGCCTGAATTCAAAATGGATTAAATTACACTCAATAACCCATAATGTCAAAGTGGTAGTAGTAGTATTGTTTTTCCTTACAAAAATTACAAATTGATTGAAAATGAAAGCTGAAATGGTTTTAGTCAATAATTATTCAATTCCAAATTGAATTAAGGTGCATCCAAATGACTTTGAATGTCTTTGAGATGTTTCTACGATTTTATTGGAGTCTACCTGTTGCCAATGCAATTCACTTAGTTAAGAAATCAGTGATGATTGTTCCAAAATAATCTTAGCCTAATAAGATAATAACCCTGGCCAAGAACAATCCAGTGCAAAGGGATATTCTCATCGTCATCACTGATAGCCTATCATCCCAAAACAATATGTGTGTGATGACCTGTCTTGTAACTTTCCTGACCACACAGACAAATTCATTGCCACCATGGTTGATGTGGCAATTAACTAGTGACTCTTTAAATTGTATTAATCTTGTTTAATAAACAAGAATTTTTTACAAACTGCATCCAAAAGTGTGAAAACCACTATTTGAGAGCAAGATAGGTCCAGGTGTTTTGACTGTCCTCATGTGAATGCAGGCAATAGACAGGTAAAGAAACGGCTCATCTCATCACATACACACTATACCTCACTGCACGCCTATCGCTGTGTTTTCATCCTGTGACTTGAATGCATTTTCCCCCCCAAAAAAGACAAAGAATTTGAAGTTGTAAACAAACATAAAACCTCACCCAGCATGATTATTTAAAATACTCTATAATCTGTATAATTACATATAACACTGTACAAAATAGCCTTTACTTTCATCAATACGCACCAATATACAATAATACATCAAGCTGAGTGAAACCATTTCAACATACACACTGGCATAGGAGATCCAACACTGGAAAACTTTGGTGGGATCTGGATTGAGGGCTATAAACTATCCTGCAGAAAGAGAGAAACAAAGTGTCCCAGACCCTGTAATTTCCTCTAGTCTCTCCTCCAGACACAGTGGCTGATGACTCAGGAGGCTGGTTTAACACTAAAGACTTAACAATGTGCTATTGAATTACAAGGCATAATAACAGACATTTGCCAAATGTCCTGTAAACACACTACAGTCATTTACAACCCCAAGAATCACACGAAGAATACACATTAAGGTGGAAACAGAAAAGAGTGCTACTGATTTCTCTAAGATCTAATACTCAAATAAAACATGAATTTACTCATCATCATTTCTGATTTAAGTATGACGTCAGTGTGTGAACTTTACTCACAGTCCCGTCACAGGTTCAGAATAAAGCTATCCAGCTGCAGATTCAGCTAAACACATAAAGACACACTGAGAGACCCTCTTTACTCAGACAGGAACACACAGTCTGGGAAGCCTGTTGACTCTCCTGTGGTTGCATCAACACCAAAGTGTACATCGCTTCGATTGCATTTATCAAGCTGTGATTTACAAATATCACCCTCTGCTAATGCGGTCAAAAGGAAAGGTTGATGCTGAGGCATGGCTGTGAGTGTATGCAAGCATCTTTCTGATCTGGTCAAATTCAACCTGGAATGAATGTGTTGTATATTTAAGCCTAACCTGCCTCCATCTTTGCCCAAGTGCTTATTTTCACCATCAGCATCTCTACTGTTTATCGTGACAGGGTGTGTTGGTGGTCGTTAATTAACCCACCGTAAACATGGTTGGAGCGGTAATCCCCCTCCTCCACACCGCCCTGACTCACAGCAGCTCACTCATGGTGAAACACTCATTACTGACACATAAAATGACTAGCTGGTGGGATTGTGCTGACTCGTCTACTCTAACCGCAGTAAACTCAAACCACATTGGGCTGAAGCCATTAAAAAGCCCACAAATATATCAGCAGGCCGAGGCAAGACGACACGCAGCCACGCAGTGTTCTTTACAGTGCAGAAAGGGGGAAAAACATTCAAGTCCATGTAAACTTGTCTCCTCGCGCAAGCGGAGTCATGCTACCAAAGAGATAAAGGCCATCATCTGAAATCGAATAAAGTTTTTTTTTTTAAAACAACAAAAAAAACAGCAAAAGTTTGTGATAGGATAGAACGCTTAATGCAACTATAAAAAAATATGAATAACATTATGCTGGTTATTGTTACAGTTTTAATTTACTATTTTCATTTATTGTTTGGCAATGTGGGTTTTGTGAACCCCTCGAGACTGTAACTGTAATTAAAGGCTATAGAAATAAACCTGACTATTCAGCATACTGTAATGATTGATAAAAAAAACAACACACTTATCCGATTGCATAAAATACATGGGAAATATCATTAAGAACTCACAGTGCAGCAGACCGAACGACTTGATATTTCTTTCGGCATTGTTTCGAAAAGAAAAGTCAAATCTGGATCTAATTATGGTACAAAAAAAGTTTCCCAAAGTATATTTCAAAGCAAAGACAAAAGATGAACTTACATTGAAGCAGAGTCATGTCGCCGTGCATCTTTCTCATAGTCGTGTCTGCGCGAGTGAAAGCCTGACAGAAGTGCGTGCGCGCATCAATTGATAACTGAAAACATCAATTGAAAACAAGAACACTTCAAGTTCATCAACCAACAATACCTCAGTGCTCTGTATCCCCCCGGTCTGGATCCTCATGCTCCTCCTCCATCTTCCGCTGAAACCCAATACTAGTTTGGCACTGCTGCATCCTTCAGGAAAATGAACTACAGCAGTCCTACAATACAGTCTAGAAGGATACTATACAAATATTACAGACAAAACTTATACTTACAAAAGTTCTTATATCAGTGGAGTAATATAGTGAGTAAAAAATGAGGGAGAAAGAAATGTGTATGATATGTGTATATAGTATGATAAGGTGAAGATAAATTACCACAGACACACTTTAAGTCCCTATAGGAATATAAGTGATTTTTCGTTAGGAACAAAGTTCATATCAAGCAGAACTTGTGGCTGCTTCGAGTTAGCCACTGTAGATGAACGGAAATTCCAAAATCCCCTCCTGTATTTTATAAGAGCTTGAAAGCCCTGGGTAAGGATGAAAGACTCAGGCAGGAAGTCGTTTTACAAGGATTTTTAGAGGTCTTGATGCACACATTACACTAACAATAACAGAACTTCAACCGTACAACCAAATAGGCTCAACTGAAGTTTATCAGTGTAGAAATGTAGGGCTCATTTCTGTATTAATAGTTAGAAAGTAGAGCCTTGCTTGATTTGACCAGTTATTGTACATTCTAAAGACACTGATAATCTGCAATAAACACATTTTGGTAACTGTGATCTCTCTGAACAATAACCTTTGGAAGAGTTTATCTGTGGCAATTCAATGATAAATGCTTGATATAAAAGAGACTTTGTGCAATACTGCCATCCATAGTTTGAATAAGGGACATGTGAGCAGCATACATATTAAAGCTCAGTCCATACTGATCACAAACAGCACATACAAATGAAAATGATAGAAAATAACAACACAACATGTCTTGGGCATGACAGATATCTCTTTATTGGATCGTCCATACTTGTTAAAAATAACTAACACGGGAATACCCTCCATATCACCAATATATGCTTTGAGCTGCACAGGATAGAAAGTAGACTGTGTTTTTTGTTTGCAGTGTGCAAAAGAACGGTGTTTAGGATGTGGCAGAGCTGCCCAGTGTGAAGGATATCTGTGTCTCTGTTGTGACACACACTAGAGAGTCAGTATTCCTCAGTCCTTTCTGTTTCCATGTTGTTTAATGAAGATCTTAGGTGTTGTCCATCCCTCTGGGGGTTTCTTTAGTCCAGCCCGTGTCCAAATCTTCTTCAGATCCTTTTCAAATCGCCCCTGTAGAGGACAAACATATGCACGTGGTTGCAATGACATTCACTCGTTTGGCTAGTCTAGACTAAGTTAATATTGGATTGTTATTTTGTCAGTAGTAAGTTAATATTTGGCTAGCTTCCAGAAATCTATTGTAATTAGGGCCCAACAGACTTACAAGACATTATTTTATACAAAAGGTCAAGACTTTAGTGTATTGGATATAATAATGAATTATGTAGATTAACAATCACAAAAATTAAGATTATCAGAATAGGAAAAAAATGTCAAATCAGTAAGAAATCAGCATTGTCCTGCTGTCAATGAGAAAGAATCATCATTTCAACATAGTACGCTTCACCACTTCACACTCACCTGCTTCTTCCTCCCCCTGCCCTCAAGCACTCTCCTTCTCAGGAATTTAGTCCGTTTCAGCAACTTCTTGTATTTGTGGTGATTCATCTTCCGCCGCCGAATCTCCAGGACATTCTTACAGCTAAGGGGTGTTTTTGAGCTCTCCCCATCCTCAGAAAGAGGTACAGAAAAGGGTGGCAGCACCTTCTCCTCCAGCAGCTCCACTTCCTCCAGAAGGGAAGGGAGGGAGTAGTGCACGGAGAGCCAGCTCTCCAGAGGGCTTACTGACATTTTACGAGGCACAAGGGCCTCGTCCAGTATTGGCTCAAGTTGGACCCATCGTGGAGGAGATGTGTTGTCTGCTACTGCTGAGTAGTTTCTGAGATTCCCTTTTAAAGAGGAGCAGCAAGCAGGAAGGGCAGGTTGTACAGATCCACTTAAGATATGTCCATGAGTTTGAAGTGCGCCTAGGAATCAGGAAAAATGAAATAATTCACATACATTGAGCACTGACACTAGAAAGGTGATTTTAAAACACAGACATTTGATGAAACTTACCAGTCGCTCTACTAAGTAGACTGAGACGAGGGGCAACCCTTGAGATAAACATGGTCCAGTCACTGATCATTCAAATGAATTCATCAGGAATGAGCTGACTGGTCACTTTTCCTGTGAACTTGGGAAAATATGCGACATTAGTTAGGTTAGTCCTGGCTCCTCAATTATCTAGTTAAACTCTCCACATTAAGTAACAGTAACGTTACAACTGTCAAACACGTACAACCTAGACGTTAGAAGGAACCAACCTTAGCTAGCTGATGTTAACTAGAATACATGCAACTTGTGATGCGCCACGATGCAAAAATAAAAGGCATCAATATTAATATACGTTAACCAAGGTTTTATTAATTTAACGTTGCCGGTATTAGCAAGAGCTCCGAGTTGTAGCAGATGCTAGCTAGCTAGCAACGTAGCTCTCTCTTTTGCCAGGGATGTGAAAGTCATATTATTTTGACTACAGAGGTCACAGCTATTTATCTTTCACCTATTAATTAACTGCCTACATGAATAATAAATTCACATATTTTACGAATGGTTTAACGCTACCTGATGTTACTGTGACCGGACTTTCTCGACCTCAATGTGACTCCATATGACAACGTCCGCCCTGCGTGACACAAATTCCAGACACTTCCTGTTTCACAGAATTGACGAAGGTTCCGCCTGAGCCAAAAAACAAAAATAGTGAAGTGTGTTGTAATGTCAGTGCACACCACGGGAATAATTGAGTATTTACTACATACATTGAACTACTGGCTGTGCCTAATTGGTCGAGTAGTCAGCACCACAGAGCAGGAATTGATGGAGTCACTTATTTCTCAGTCTTGTGAACCACTATGTGTCTTGCCTTGTCTCCAGCCTAAGCCATAACATAAATACCCCAAACATGTAATATTAATAAGAAGAAAAAGGGGTGATGGATGGTTGTGGATGTAGTAGCAGGGTGGGGTTTGGAGGACGAGGGGCGGTTGGAAATCATCCTGTGCATCTTTAAATATGCAATATCGCATCAGTGACACGCTCCTGCAGATTCCTCCTCTACAACATCAGGAGGATTCGCCCCTTCCTCACTGACAAGGCAGCGCAGGTGCTCATCCAGGCTCTTGTCATCTCTCGCCTGGACTACTGCAACTCCCTCCTTGCTGGTGCCCCGGCGTCTGCCATCAGACCTCTTGAGCTTGTTCAGAAAGCTGCAGCTCGTCTGGTGTTCAACCGCCCCAAGTTCTCCCACACAACTACCCTTCTCCGTTCTCTACACTGGCTCCCTGTAGCGGCTCGCATCCAGTTCAAGACCCTGGTGCTAGCCTATAGGGCAGTGAAAGGAACAGCTCCTTCTTACCTCCAGGCTATGGTCAAGCCTTACACCCCCGCCCGACCACTTCGCTCTGCTGCCTCGAGGCGACTGGTTGCCCCGTCGCTCAGAGGCCCCTGCGGCCGATCTACACGGTCACGGCTCTTCTCTGTCCTGGCCCCACAGTGGTGGAATGAACTCCCCACTGATGTCAGGACAGCTGAGTCGCTGCCCATCTTTCGCCGCAGGATGAAAACCCACCTCTTCAGGAAACACTACCCTGACCCTTCCTCTTAGCCTTGCCTATTTGTCGTCAATTATTTGTATGAGCTCTTGTTTATTGGCTCTTGTTTATTTGATACACTTATTTGTCTTAGCTCTTGCTCATTTGATTTTCTTATTTGTCTCATTTGTTAAGAAAAGTAGGTAGCTAACTTATTGCACTTTTACCTTAGCACTAGTTCTGCTCTTAGTTGCTTGTTTAGGAAGGAAATGCACTTAAGATTTCTGGTGATTAGTAGTTTTCTTGCCTACCTATGTTGAATGCACTTATTGTAAGTCGCTTTGGATAAAAGCGTCTGCTAAATGCCTGTAATGTAATGTAATGTAAATAGCAAATATCTGACAGAATCCAGGCTCTTTATTTTCTATTGATGCAAAGGAGGGGAAAGTATGCATGTGTGTAATGCTAATCCACGATGTTAAACAAAACACAACTTCAATCATTTCAATAGATCACCGAAACAGCAACGGATTCCTGAGACATTTCTTAAATTTCTTCAAGCAGTGACCGTATAATAGTGTTACTGGTGTACAGTAAACTAGAGCAATACAAATATCTTGCCTTCCTTTTTGTCTGTAATTTTTTTAAATGTTTGATATAGTCTCCCTGCTGCTGATATGTGTGGCTGTCCTAGTGTCCTTGTGATCATTCCATTTTCTTGCATTGTTATACCTCGTATTACCCTGTACATTTCAAATAAAATGCTTATCATAAAAGGTGAACTGTGTCGTGCAGTACTCCACTGGAGGGCACCAATCATCTACAGTAAGTAGAATGGGTGCTGTTTCCATGAAATAGACTAACAAGGTGAATCTAGGTGAAACCTTTGATCCCTCGTTGATTTTGCCTATTAAATATAGCTCAGGCGTGAAGTACAAACGTAGGACGCAAGTCGAAGAAGGACTTTTAAGCCCCGAGACAACTGAGACTGAGAGCATGGCACTGAGTCACTTATTTTTACATTCATGACATTTCAGTTGCTGAATCCTTTTGAAGCTGTGCGTTTGTGCGCGCGCCTCCGTGCGTGTGTTTTTCTTAGCCAGTATGTTTTCATTTCCTCTCAGTTCATACTGTAATCGTGCTGGTGTTAAATATTCGCCCATTTTCTATCACTTCAGTACCTCAGTTAAGCCTGTTGGTATAAAGTGAACATCAGTTGAGGAAGTCGCTATTGAATTGAAGGCCTACTATGTCAACTGTAGATTCATTATAATGCATGGTAATTGTTATAATGTGTCACAACTGACTCTATACCTGTCAGCTTTAAGTCTGTAAAACCAAAAGACATTAACATTGAGATGTCAACTGGTCCTGTAGAAGAAATACGAGGAATAGAAAATGTATATATGATATATAACATCAAAAACAATATTCTGGGGATAAAATCAGCTGAGATAACTACAGCAGGGTAAGTGGTGAGGTGATGGTGGGTACCTTGTTTTGACAGTAAATGAGTAAAGGAGTGGGGAAATATGTTAACAGTGTTATGCAAAAGAGTAAAAATGATTCAGTCTGGACTTGAGTAAAGTTGGCACATGATGATTTCCATCTGTGGCGTTTTATGGCCTGGTCATGAGATGTATTGTTTACTTCAATGTGAAATGTCCCCTGGCAATAGTTGACTTCGAAAAAGCAGGACTGCCCAGTCACACTAGGCACACTAGGCATGGAGACAAGCTGCTACTGCTGTTTATGCACTTACCTCTGCTGCATTTTACTTCATTTTAGCCCTTAAATGCTACTCTGTGAATGTTTGTATGGCGCATGAATCCAGGCACTTGTTAACATGCAAAGAGAAAAGACCTGGGATAGACAGGATGGACTGTTTCCCTTCATTTTGAACCATTTTCATCAATGCTTTTGTATTTTATGGGCGTAGTCAGGAATTAAGAGCCCACATTTTAGTTTGTGTCCTGTTGTTCTTCCCCCGGGCTACATTTCTAATTTCCTTATTTGTGAAGTGTTACGGACAGTTGACTCATTCAGCCCGAAGTGTTTCCCATTACTGTACATGTTTTTTTGAAAATTGAAAAGCCCGTTACAGTCGTGATTCAGTTTTATTTTCTTTTGTCTGACTCATTAAAATTGAATATATTTCTTTCTTCCATGTGGCACAGTTATATAACCAGGGAAGCCTCCACTTTTAGATTGCTCTACTTTTAGATACTTGTGGGCAGCCACATCAAATCATTTATTCATGGACATTCTCTCATAGCTTTCATTCAGAGTGTGGGAAATTGAAGTCTACAGTGAGTCTACAGTATACAGCGTTTCACTGCTTGGGTTTTAACAATATGGCATTCAGAATATTGTATCTGTGTGAAAACCACAGATTAGTGAACAAAATAAGGAATACATTTCCATTGAGTGATATTCAGGTATGTGTAAGAGTATGTAAATTCCCAGGGAATATAAAAACATTTATTCCTTTGTAAACGTCGCTGTTCATCAACTATTATCATAATTTACAGTCAGTTTGTGATAGGGCAACTCAAATGATGGACAATATGTTTTCCCTTTCATTGAACAGTCAGAATAACTTTTAAAATCATTTTATTTTAAAACTTTCTTTCAAAAATAATATTTAAAGGTAAGGGCACAAGAAATAAAACAACAATAAATTGTTAACCTGGCAGTACTCAATTTCAAGGTAGGGGTCATTCCCAGTCTAATTCCATACACATGTACTCCAACCATATGTACTGAAACATATTAGTTGGAGTTTCTTTCCAATTTAAAAGCAAATAAATATTCAATTATTTCCATTCATGGGTTTTAATGGCATTGCAAATGTACTGTTGAAATAGATCTGAGCCCTGAAATAGGCAGGGCTTTACAGATGACAACATTATGATAACATATTAGCACGTGACAGGGTGCTGAATGTAGTCACCATAACAGATATACGCCATGAACTCCAAGAGAAACCAAATCAATAAATAAAAAACACGTTAGCAAACGCACAAACAATTAAATCATATATCCATACATTACTCTTTATGGCAGACTATACAGAAAGTGCCAATCAATAACTGCCTTACATCACCGTGTTAAAAACGCCTTGAAAGTGCAAAGCTACTTCTGAAACTGTTTTTTTTGGATCAACCTTGTGTGCTTAAAAATGGCATTGAATATAAATATTAGTTTCGCACTTAATCGAATACTGCCACCAGGCCATGTTAGCAAAAGAAGTGAGGTAAAATCAATCTGCATGTTCAAGTTTTAAGGCCATGTTACTTCATTCTTGATACATTTCTATCTTCACTTTGACCTGTGGCATGAAGTTTGACGTCTGTGGAATATTGTAGAGACTTGGCTGTAAGAGAAAACAGTACAGTCTTGTTTTGCTGCAGCAATACAGCGGTTCTGCAGAGCAATTTGATGAAGCTATCGCTAACAGACAAATTACAATCACTTTACCCAGAAAATGATTTGCTATCACATTTAACAGCATCCAACATAACAACTATAAATCACAATGGAAGTTTTGTTAGAAAACACACATCTTTGATGTTGAATATTTGGTATAATTTATACATGAGAGATATTTATCAAGCCCAAACCTTTGTTGTTTTGATAAACAGACCATCCAGGCAATGACACTCACTAACAAAAGTCCTTCTCACAGTCTCTAATGAGAGCTGAATGGCACTGTCTTTACCCTGTATAAACAGCACATCTAGGCCTCGACAAGATAAACAAACCAAACATCTTTTAACAAATAAAACTATTTACTTTGTACAAAATAATAAAATCTGTGCTCTTGAAACAAAGGTCAGGTAAAAAGAAACATAACCAGGCAATAGATGTGTGAACAGGCAAAGAAAACGAGTGGAAGGAAACAACACTGTGCAAAAGCTGGCCCCTCTTTGTGTGTTATCCTCTCCAGGTTCCTCCAGGTTTCTGGGTAAGGGGCACTCCGGCCTCACTGACCAGCAGACTGGCTAGGCTCCACCCCCTCCCCTTCCTCCTCCTCCACCTGCTGCTCCTTCTCATCATCACTGGTCACGATGAACGCCTGCACTCGTCTCATCTCCCGGAAGGATTGTAACTTATGGGAATGCTTTGGGAACGAGAGACTTGCAGTGAAAACTCTCAACACAAGGTGAGGTGGCAGAATACAATCTATTTATTATCATGTGATGCTATAATATACTGGTGTTGCTTTTGTTTATTGCTCAATCGGTGTGATGATACAGAGAAAGGGCTCACCTGCAGATGGAGATCCAGGATACAACCAGCTGGGCAGGGCTAACAGTTCTGCACACAGAGATGCAGAGAGCAAGAAAATACAACAGATCAATGATGCATCACGTTTTTCTATGATATCATTCAAATGTTGTATGAGAACACGTTGAGATTTCAGTTGAGGCCAGGATGGGGCTGACTCACCGATGAGGACTGATGATCGTGTGGTCGTTCCAGTTTGATACGGATGTCTGTCCCTTTCCCTCCTTCAGTTTTACCCGGCCCTGGAAGATAAGCCCACCCTGTGCTCAGTCGATCATCTACGCAGTAGCTTCTTCATTTTATCATTGCTCATCTAAATCTGGAATCACCTCACCAATTGAATACCTTGTAAACGAAGGCTGTGTAGGTCGGAAGGCAGGAGTGTCATTCAAATTTCCTTTAAACTCTGTGACAATGTTTTTACAAGCATACTTGTTCCCAGGGTGCTGATGCTGGGAACTTTACATGAATCAAATACAGCATGGCATATATGTACTGCAACTACTACTACTCATGTCATACAGTATATTCAAGTTTTCTTCCACATGCCCTAGGAAAATGTCCATCTCAATTGCCCTCAGTTTCATCATCCTAAATTCTACTGCCTTCTTTTAAAACTCCTCCTCTAACCCCCTGGTCCTGGTTCTCCAGGGTCGCCTGCCTCTCTCACCTGGGGAGCTACCACGACTGGTGGTACTGGCACTGCTCATGCTGTCCTCCAGCCAGGTACTGTAGATGAATGAGTCTCGTTTGTGTGGCGTCCCGGCAGATGACAGACTCTCCTGGGGAACACAGATACCAAAATATACATGCATATTGGAGATTGAAAGACAAATAAACATATATTGTACTTTTATACACATAATTTCACACACACACACACACACACACACACACACTCACCATGCCGGTGTCATAGTCCTCCGTGGCCTCCGTCTCATTCTCCTCCACCACACTGGCGAAGCTGCTAGCGTTGGAGGAGGAGCGGGAGAGGTCGTGACCTTCAGGGATGGACGGGGCCCTGCCACTGAGATAAGAACTACACCCTGAGTTAACCACTCTCCAGCTCAGTCAAACCTGATTTTATCTCACGTATAGGACACGGTCATTCAACATGCTGCAGTGGCTGAGCATAAAACATAAGTATGGCGGTATAAGATGTTGATTCTGTGATCAACGTCCATGTGAGTGATTGTATCCAGGCTATTATACACACCTGTTCTTGGTGGTGGTGAGCACCTCAGGAGAGCTCTGATTGGATGAGTTGTCAGATTTGGGGTCCTGAGAGGCGTGGCCACTGTCAGGGGTCTTCTGGGTACTTGGAGAGCACTCTCTACTGCTATATGCGTCAGGAGGTATAGCATACCAAAAAAATGCAATTGCAGTATTAATATTTTGAAGTCCTTATTTTGAGAGCTTAAATGCAGTACTGATATTTCCGACAACTGAAAATCAGTGAACTCTGAACCTTAGATGCACGGCCCATTACAAGGCTCTAGCTACACACACAGTGAGACAGAAAATATGGATATTTTACAGAAAATGAACAGAAATTATTTAATTCTTGTCGTAGTGGCAGCATCTCACCTCTTCTCTTGGACTTCCTGAATGTTCTCAATGCCGATGGCGCTGCTGCGCCTGGAGCTGAAGGGACCAGACTTCTTCCTGGTTGGGCTTTTCCCAGGGATGATCAAAGACTGCCAAGGACAGAGTCAAAATAAAGTCAAAATAACTCTAATACCGCTAGTGTGATAGTAATAGTAGTAGAGTGATAGTAATTTTTGTTCTCTAGCGCTTATCAATCTGTTTGTTTATTACTGGGGGTTGATTTGACTTAAGAATTCAAATTTCATTTTTATTTCCTTCTTTTTTTTAAATATCAGCGTTCCGTCAAAAACTCAAGAGATGGTTTCAACCATCTTCATGTCAAAACGATCTCACGTCACAATAAATTATCAGGCTGAAGTGTAACAGTGCTGCCTTCGCGTTGTTACTCTGATAAGAAAATGTTAAAATATGCACTCAGCGGCTTAATGTCAAGCCCCAGTGCCAGTTTCTCTGTCACAGCAGCGTCGGGCGGGAGGGGGAAGATGGATTCTAGGGCTCCAGGGCTTACCACTAAAATGTGCTTTCTCAGCGAGTGCTTTATTCATTCAATCTCCTTTTTTAAGCTCTCAAAATAAGGACTTGAAAAAGCCTTTTATGTAATGTGGCTTCAAAGAGCTGGAGGAGAATTATTTTTTCTTTTCTTTTTTCGGCAAGGGGACATTAAATTATTAATATTCATCATTTTTAAACAAATAGAGAATTAAGCACACAGGAATTAAGATATGAAATAGTCTAAATGAGAAGAGACTACAGGTGGTGAACACATACTGCAACAAAGCAGATATGGCAATGAGAAAAGAAAAAAGGCTACTACTAGGTAGAGAGCTGAAACATCACTGTCTATATGTGCTATAGAGTGGTTTATGTAGTAATCTGAATGGTTTCTATATGGTGGTCTGTAAAATCTCAATGTTCTCTGTATACGAACTGTCTCTAACTCACAATGCATGTTATTGTGATTACACATGGAGGTGCTGAAATAGTGTTGTTTGGTCATGGTGCAGTAGAGCCATGCAGAGAAAAAGGGACAAAGAGGAGGTGTGATTAGTTAGAGAGTAGTTAGAATTAGACATGAACCTCTTCTACTGTTCCTATCCCTATGGCACTGCCTCGACGTCCATATTTACTGGGACTTTTGCCTGGGACAAGCAATGACTGAGTCACACAGGGAGAGAGAGAGAGAGAGAGAGAGAGAGAGAGAGAGAGAGAGAGAGACAGAGGGGTGATAATGAAAGAGACAAGAGGAAGAGAGGGGAATAATTGGGCAGAGAAAATATAGAACACCATGAGATCCCATGCAGTAAGTTATGTTGTTAAAACAAAATACAAAACACATGTTAGCTGGAGGATACAAGGCACGGGACACTTTGGCACCATGGGTGCAACACAGGCAGCTGAATGGGAGAGAAATGGTGAGACTGTTCAGAGAACCATATGAGGAGGAGGAGGACATATCGTATACATTAGGTTTAGATATCACAACACATTGAGACAGTTCATGGAGAAAAAGCAAGCTTCAGTTATATCACAAACTGGTTAGTTAGGAATTATGGTTAGTCATTTGTAATGGAAATTTCAAGAGAATGTCCTATTTATTTGTGATTTAGAAAGAGTGTCCTGACCTGTGTTGATAAAAAAAAAAAAATGTAAATGTCGCTGTTGAAAATGTATATGACGATATGAGCATGACTGGAAAATCACACAAAGAGAATCAAGATACATTTCACGGAGATTTTCAAAATTCATACAGATCAATATTGGTGAATTTCATTGAAAATGTCAGACAAAACCACACCCAGATAGCAGACTAACCTGAATCAACGTTGAAATAATGCTGATCCAACATCAGTGTTCAATGTTCAATGTTATTTCAGCAGGACTCTATGGTGACTTGCCAGTAAAATACCATCGGAGACTAAGAGGGGCTGCAGCTCAGTTTTCAGTTAACAAGTCACTGAAAAACTGCTGCTCCATATAAACCTCTCAATATATATAGTCCCTTTCTCTCAACTCTGTGGTTAGTTTTTATGTATTGTATTATACATATTGTACAACTGCATTGTTAATAAAACTATAATTCAATTAATGTCTGGTTGAATTGGTTTTATTTCCACATGAACTGAAGCCCCACTTAGCCTCAGATTGAAAAGAGCTGAGCTAACATTGACTGAAATAACATTGATGTTGTATCAATTATCAGGGTGCATTAACATTGATTGTACATTGATACGTTAGCTTGTTATCCACCATCTCCCAGAACCGCTACAATACTTACCATACATACACATATGTGAGATTATTCATTACAAACAAGCATCTGTTCATAATCATTGTGGAAAAATATTGTGTAATCATTGCACCAAAAATAGTCAAGCACAAGCTTCAACGGGCATGCACACATAACAGACACACACACACACTGGAGTCAGTCTGCATCAGAATGCAGGTGCATACTTAGCAACAATGCAGATGCATGGGGATTGAAAATGATGAGAACATTAGAAGAAAAAGAGTCAACATTAGAAGCAGGTAAGAAATTCACCTCATCTCAATGCAAGGTGTCCAGTCACGGTGTTACTAGCCTAAGTTAAAGGCCAAGGCACAAATGCCCTGTTTGATCAAGTGTGCAGTCCTGGTCTGTGAGAAGTTAGTGCAGTAGGCAGGCATGTGAGGGGGGCAGCTACTGTACTAGATTTGCTGGAAGTTATGAAGGAGGCAGAGGGAGTGAGACTCGCTTCACTCAAGACCAGAGGAGCGGGACTGTACTTACTATCCCTGGGAATTTGGGGCTCTCTGCGGGGCTGTGGTTAAAGCTGCCGCTGAGGCTAGTAGAGACTGTGTGTGGCTTCTTGAAAGTGAGACCCATGGCGTCCATAGAGTGGCTTCTGCTGCGGATCACCCGCTACAGAGAGAGACGAGGAGGAGGAGATACATTGAGATGGCGCTGACCCCTGTGAACCCTCACCACTGCTGTACAGCGCTATAGCCCGGGGGGGGGCCTTGGGGCTAGCCCTGAACACTGACCACTACAGGGACTTAACACTAATCCTGTCAGACAGGGTAGAGGCAGAGAACACCGCTAAGCTTCAGTGCCCAGAGGGTGACTCAGATGAGTCAATATGTCTGAGTAGGTGGCAGAAGAAGAGAAGGAAGTAGAACGGCCAAGTGACTTACAGCTCATACCGACTTTAAACGCAGCAAGGTGAAGTTTAAAGCCCAATGCACCTCTTAGCAGAGAGAGGATAGAGGGGAGAGGCAGAAAGATCTGTTGGTGAAATTAATCGATCCACTCCCTTTAATATGACTAGATTGACACGGTGGAGATGAAAGAACGGTACACAAAAGTGGCCACGGTGACTCAACATGCAGAGACCACAACAACACAGCACAGCACGGAAGCTTGAGGGAGAAAAGCCGGTAAGCTGTGAGGGGTGTATGCCCACAGGACAGAGCAGCAGAGCGTCTCCTCATACGGCTCGGCTGATAAAGTTACAGCCAGTAGCTCGCATACAGACAAGGGCACTCCTGAAAGACTGCCAGAGAAAAGGCACCCGCTTCCACATCCAGAGAGGAAACAAAGCACAGCTGGTTGAAAGCGGAAATCTGGAACTAGAGACAGATATTTCTTTCAATCACACGATAACGTATCCTGCATAGTAACAATGATCTTTTTAGTCAAACAATGTCACCTGATTGACACTAACTGACACTATAATTCACTGTAATATGTGATTCGTTGCAGTCCATTTATTAACTGTACATAAGGGTTCAAATATTTCAATACCAATAACTTTCTATTTGTTGGATCAGTGTTTAGCTCGTCACATCAAGCCTTCTTCTTTCGATGTCATGAGTTTTTTTCCCCAGTGAAGCTGAATGTGTAGTGAAGCCTTCAGGGTGAAGCCGCTGGCATTGCCCCCAACCTCTGCTTCCGCCTTTCCAGTTACCTTGAAGGACTCAAAGAAGCCCCCTCCTCCTCCACTCCCGTTTTCCAATTTGTCATCCTCTCCTCCGATGCCCATCATGGCCTGGCTGTTCAGGTGGATCTCCTCGTACAGTGTCTCTAGCAAGGCCGACCGCGTTCGCTCCTTACACACACACACACACACACACACACACACACACACACAGACACACACACACACACAGACCAATCATAGTCAGAGTTTGCTGAACTAAATAAAATAGTTAAGATACTCTTTACCTTGTATTTAACAGGTCATACATATCCACACACACACACACATACACTTTGGAGTTGGCCTGTGTCGCCCCACTCAAGGAGTTCGGTGTGAGGTAGTGAGTGTAAATAAATTGAAGCAAATGACGTTGTGTATAATTCTAACCAGAGATGCATAAAGACCAAAGACTGTTTGAAGTAATTGTCAACAACTCACCTCCAATTTGGCAAATTTCTCAGCTTTGTAGCAGGCATACTCAGCATTGATGAGCTTAGTGAAGAGGAATTCATGGAATTCAGGACCCTGGGTAGAGGGCAGCAGAGAGCTGGAGTCATGTCTGAAACTACAATATGACTAAGAAGAAGAAAGCGCAGGTCCAGCAGTGTGCTTCCACTTACCTTTCTAAAGATCGCAGGGTCTGGGAGGGCCGGGCCAAAGAAAGGTACATCATCCCGCGCTGTCACCGACACCTAAGAAGTTGAGAGCGACATGAGGTGTAATCGATGATTATGGTCATCACAGGAAGCAAAGTCAGTGTATAGTGAGAGCAGTAGATTTCACCTTGTAGAGAACATTGTCAGAGCAGGCATTGACCACTTGGACCACCACATAGGCGTGGAGAAAGTTGGAGGCGATCATGTCCGGTACGAAGGGAGTATTTTCCTCTTGGAACACAATGGCCATGATGTCGTTCCCTATGTGCCTCTTTCTCTGCAACTGCAACAAAACCACACAGCAACTAATCACAAACGATAGCATTTACCTTTCAATAAATGTAAGTGTGCATCTCTCAGGGGAATCAGGATTATGTGCAGGTCTCAGACAGACAATTTTAAGACTTTTTCAGACCTTTTTAATGCTACCTGGAATTGAATTTAAAGATTTTGTATTGCCCCACACCACAAAATGACCACAACATATTTATGACCTGTACTCTCATAGACACTGTTTCAAGACTCCTCCCCAGCACCGTCTCCCTGTGTATTTTCAACTGCTCACATTGGACAACGGTGCTGCAACCCGCATCGCAACACATTTCTTTCCCAAGCCAAAAAAAGCAAATGACAAAAAATAAAAATAAAAATACATAAACAAAGCTGGCAAACCCAGCGTATTATCCAAATTTAGATAAAATAATAACTTGCAGATACTCTGTTTTCCATCTGCTGAGTCTATGAGCCGTGTGGATGCTTTTCCCCTCCCTCTCTCCTCTCCTCCCTCTTCCTCTCTCCACCAGGGAGTGCTGCTTCCCCTCATGACAGCCCAAGCACAAGCACTGATTGGCCAACTGCTCACAGCAGCCAACGCACTACAGCTGGGAACTCTGATTATACATTGCCTGTGTTTGCGCACACCATGATAAGACGTGGGTTGTGATCCTGATAAATTTGTGTTTGTGTGTCTGTGTGTGAGACAGGGTGCAGGGGACCCAGATGTGAGGGGGCTGTGGTGCTGTATCTCAGCTTTAACACACGATAATGAATGCAACAGGAGGGGGGGGGGGGGGCTGCTACGCAAACAAACATGAAAGTATAAATTACAAATGCTACATGGTTTACTGGTGTTGGTTGAAATTACGCCACTGGTGTATGGCATCATCATTTAGATAGATACAGAACACTACGGTACCCAGGCATGGTATTCTGGTATCGGTATTGTATTACAGTACCTGTTGGGTGTCCCCCTCAGTGTAGGGCAGCTTTGTGGACACGTGGAACATGACCTCTTTGTTGCGGTAGTTGCTGTAGACAGACTCCGTGCCTGTCTGTCCGTGACTCACATCTAACCCTCCACGGAAACTGCAAAGCACAGAGAACAACGTCCAACAGGATATTCTCCACCATCGCTACAGTAGCATGACCGTCGTTCCTGTAGCTAGCTGGATGTACTGAGAATTACAGTCGGTATCTTCATGTGCAATATATGGCACAGTATATTTAGCGCGCGCTGACCGTGACAAAGTCCTTACCCTTTAAAGTCGTGGAGCTCAATCTTCTCCCCTAGAAACTCAAGGAATTCTACAAAGGCAGGGCCCTCTTCACTGTTGCCGAACAGCTCTTCCTCTGATGTCTGTAACAGTGAAAAGATTCATCAACATCAAGGCCTGGAGAAAATATTGATTTCACCAGCTATGACCGAAAAAACCCTGAGGATTGGTAAGCAATCGGTTGGTACAGTACTTTGTACTGTGTGTAGTTTGTGTTCTAAAAAGTCAATAGAATAATAACACCTCTATCTCTGCAAGCAATGAGGACCACAAAGATGAAAAGACTGCAAGAAGCAAGATCTGCCCTACCAGCCCATCCGGGTGAATGTTCATTAAGATTTGATATTTTATGGTGCAACAGATCAGGAAGGTCCATAACTGCAGGAGCTCACACTACGGTATATTGTACCGTATGAGGTGTTTGTTTGACACTCTTGTCCATTACAGCATTTCCATATGAGAAGATAGAGGGGGCTTTAGAAAGGCCTTTGTGGGAGAGGTGATGATCCACTGGGTCAACTGGAGCGGTAGCGTGAAGCCTGCCTAGCCTCAAGCACAGAGACACAAACCCTGAGAAGAAGCGCCCGTTGCCCATTGTGTGATTCTATTTTGTGTCCCTTAAGCAGTATGCCGATATGCCTAAGCCTTCCTCCACTTAGTACTCCTCCTGGATATAAATGTCTTCCAGAGGGATGAGCGGAGGGCCCGTGATGCCCGTGTGAGGTGGCCCTTGGCTCATTCATAATGTAATCCAACTCCTTCAGGCTTTAGGAGCTCAAGGATGTGGATCTCCACAACCTGAGGTCTCCATTCAAAAAGGTACAAGGACCCTCAACTAAGCATTCAACAGCTCTTCTGCTCCCATGTAGTAAACAACAGGGTCGTGATTGTCATAGAAAATGAGGGAATACTGAAGAGAGACAAACTGACTGGATTGGACTGGATTGAATCCCATTATTAATGCTGTGGATGACTGAACGCCATCAACGTCCGTATAGAAATCACAAATGACAGTGTATAGTATATATACGCCTTTGTCTCATACTGAATATAATGAATGGAAGGCTGGTCTACACACTCCTCTATAGATGTATTTCTAAACTAAAGTCCATCCCTACATCTAGGCTCTACAACTCACCTGTCCAAACTTTTGATAGATGACCCCAAACTTGAAATTGTTGCTTATCACATGTTCATCAAAGGTGACAATAAGCCTTGAAGCCTGTAACGAAATGACAGACACAACAGGAAATATGAAGCCATTTGATTTGTTATAGATGTATGGGGCCAGGAGTGACACGACAAAGTCAAAGTGGAGGCTTACTTTTGGATAGAGGACAGGGTAAAAGCGATCCACGTTGACCTCTTCACAGACAAGCTTGGAATCAAAAAGGACAAGAAAATATCAGTTTGCTTCCTAAAAGAAAACACAGATGTTGCTAAAACAGACAAATGATTACCCTCGAGGCAATATGAAATGATGCATTATCACTACATATTGTATATTGGTTCTACACTATCACTTGTGTACCATCAATGAAAACAAGCTCTTTGACTTTTGTCACCTTAGTCATTTGGACCACATTGGGAAATTCTGTCAGACAGGAGATGGGGATCACATCATGGTAGGTTTTCAGCTTGGTCCTGGTGCAATAACAAAACAATCAGTGTGGTCTCGATGCCAAATAATGTGATGCAATATTTCTCAGAACCTATTACATGGGAAAGGGATTATCCGGTATGGATCATCATCAAACTACCCCACCCTCTCCTCTCTTCTCCCTCCCTTCCTCCACCCCACCCACATGCTGGCCTAAATAGTCCATCTGTTACCCTGCTGTGGAAGTAAGTGCTGTTGACACTCTCGCTAGCTTTATGACTCTTACGATAAGACTGACGCTGGGAGGATGTGATTATCCGGTCAATAAAGAGGGTTGCATGGACAAAAAAAATGAGTGGATTTCTTTTTCTTTTTTTTTTTTTAAACCTATTTCCCATTGATCACGAAAGAGCTATCATTTAGTTCATGCAGACACGCCTGTAATTTGAGAAGCATCAAGTAGAAGACAGAATTAATGATTACTGAATTTCTATAACCTTTGAGTCAAAAGAAGATGGAATAAAATGAGGCGAGAGGCATGAGGGTGGAACGGGAGGTGTTGTGTTACCTGAGCATGAGGCGGAGATGTTCCTGGTCACCTAATACATCATACTTCATGGAGAAAACCAGATGTCCCAGAGTATTGTCCACTGAATAGTAATTAAAGTGTTCCTGATGGCACAGTGCAAGGACACAGCCATTAGTATCTGGCATAAACAAACACACACAAGCAAAACAAGTGCCTCCAATTGCCGAAATCATTTGCCATATCTTTCCAATCTGTGTGCATTTCATTTTTTTCTGGTACTACGGGCAGATCAAATTTGTTCATATTATGTGGGTGGCAAAGCCTAATTCATCTTCATTAGCAACTGTGTATGAAATGCCAAACTGAGGCTGGTCCCTGTTATTGGGGATCCACTTATCGCTCATTCTTTTTCATTACTATAACGAGCAAGAAGCAAAAGTGATTGTAAAATATTCTCTCGGAGTGATGATGCTCAGTTGAGGAGGAAATTCTTATGAAAGGTCATTCATGTATGTACAGTGGGGTCCATGAGTCTGACGACCAAGAACTCTTTGTTTTCATCATTTATCAAAAACAAATACACATTAAAAAGAATGTAATTAATAATTGCAAATATTTTTGAATGGAAGTCCTTTCAAAGTTAAAGCACTAGCAGTAGTGACAACAACGCATTGAGGACCATATTCATTTAGTCAATATCTGGTATTGGTTGTTAAAAGACCAAAACAATGTGTATTAGGTGCATACATGTGTTAATATGTGAATGAAATATCTGGTGTGACAACAATTTGAGAAAACCTGACCAAGTGGTGTGCAAACAAGATATTCAGACATATTTCAATTTCATACGAGCATTTCTCAAAGATGTAAAGGTTTTGTTTTGTATCAGTTCTACATAATGTATTCTTGAAGAAGTATCAGCTGATAAAAACATTGTATTAGTTTTTGATAAAAGATGAAAACAAACAGTTCTTGGTAGTGGACTCAGACTTTTGGACCCCACTCTATATAATCACAGATATCACTTTGAACATCTCAAAATGTTTAACAACTTTTAAAACACTGCAGAACTAAACATGTTCTAACCATATTAATACATTTAATGCACTAATCCAACTGTGCAAACTGCAAAGGATGCCTCTGGTCAGCTTTGTCTCTGGTGGACTGACCTTGCCCAGGAAGTGCTTGCGGTACAGCTTGGCTGTGGTGTTACGCTCCAGCTTGGTGCGGGTGTTCGGGGACAGGGGCAGGAGCTGCTCTGGGTCCATGGTGTTGCTCAGCTCATGGTTGGTCCCCTCGATCCAGTAGCCCCCAAACTGGGGCAGGAGGATGAGAGGAAAGGGGCTTCTTCTACCCAACACCTGTTCCAAAATGTAAAACAATAAGGGGTAGGTGCCCAGGACGGCAGCAACTGTAATTGATACCAATAAAGTGAATTCAGAGGGTAAGCATAGAATAGGTTTCAAATGAAAATGGCAGCAAACCCTCATATTTCTTCAACTGATACAAAGTGTAATCAACCTACCTCGTGGACGCTAGGGTATGGAATGTAGTCCTCCTCAGTCTGAGGAAGAGAGGAGAAAAAGAGCTTTGGTTGCCTCATCAAAGAGTTCAAATAAACACACAGCCAAACTCTAATCCCACAGGATACTGTTACAGAACGATTACAGAACTGTTGTGCAATGAAAGTAATATATTGTAACTATACGTCATTCAATTAACAGTGCAGATTTCCTCATCACAGTATTGCCATTCCTTGGCAGAGAGACAGAGAGAGAGACTTCTACTGATTCTGAATAACTCTCCTCTGATATAAACTCATGACCTGACGAAGCCGCTTTATTACTATCATATCCTGACAAATTTGCCGCTAAGATTTCAGCCTACAGTCTGCAGGGCTGGCAGCATTTTCACAATATCATCAGAGCATGAATCTGAAGCATAATTTACTCTGTTGGTGTCGTGATTTGAGAGTAGAATGAGACTCCACTTCATAAAGATAGTATTCTGCTACAGTCTGTTGGGGTAAGCAGCCTATCTGACTGAGCGAGATATGAGGGATGCAGCGTGTGAATAATGTCTCCCGAGTCTACATGGAGAGTCATACTTTGAGTGGGGGAGGAAAGGCGCATCTCTGCTCATCCATCCTGTTGCCCTAAGAGGAGAGAGAGACACAGAGACAGAGAACGAGAGTGGTCATGCACAATCAAGTAACATGACAAGTATTAAAATCAATGCTGCCATTGACATGTTATAAAAGAACAAATAAGCAACAACTGGGAGAAAATGATTAGTCTCATTACATAACCAAAAAAAAACAACTTCCCAAAGAGATAAGCAGCAGGCAATAAAGCAAAGACAGAGACAGACAGATGGAAAGATACAGAAGGAGATAGACACAGAGAGTGGCTGCAGAGAGACAATTAAGGGATGTTGAAGAGCAGCCAGTTGGGAGTGACTGAAAAGGCTGTCAGTGCCAGAGAGAGTGGAACAGCAGTAATAAGACCTCAGGGATTGTGTCGCTTAAAAAGATGCAGCGCATAAGTGGCATTTCTAGACGGGAACACCCACAGGTCCTGAGGTGGGTGAAACAGAGAGAGAGAGAGAGAGAGAGAGAGAGAGAGAGAAATAAATGCAATAGTGGTACTAAATCAGGGCTCAGTGATGGAGCCTGGTGTGAAGGGAGGAGATAAGCTGCACTGTGTTAAGTTAATATATTGTCTGTCATAGTGGGAAAAGGCATTCCTGCATCATGTACCCTGCTGAAGAGGTACATTCCTTTAAAGATATTCAGTCATATCAACATACACTAGAAGACAAGAAAAACATTGAAGCCATTTAAAGCCATGTTGACTTCATTTCTAATTTTGCAACATTTTCTCTATCATTGCTACACTGATGAAATAATAAAATTAGGTTTTGCTTAGTTTTGATGTGTGGGGTCATACTCAACAGCCCTCCAAAGCATTCAGCAACAAGAAGATAGTTTTGGGGGCAGAAAGACAAGCCGTCGTTATTGAATAGAGGGCAGAAATACTGCAGCGTTAGGAAGAGACAAACCGACGGGTTAGTTCAGAGCTTTGCTCGGTGAATACAGTTTAGGAAGCTGAGATAAAATAAGATCAATGCATCACCTTACCTGCATCTTTTCAATCATTTCAAATAAATCTGTGGTCTGGAGAGAGGAAAGTAAGATGAAGTGGTCGTTAAACGTTCATTTGTTGAATGCTGTGGTTAGTCTATTTTATACAGCAGAGTAAGGGCTATGGTGTGACCCTCTTGTGTGGAGCACCATCTCACAATTAATTTGTTACACATTTGTTTTTCACACTGCCACAGCCCATATGGTGCTAAAACACACAGCCAACGCTAAATGGGTGTAAAACAGATCCTGTTAAATACTGAATATTTACATTTTCTTCATTTAACCATTGCAGTGTTGCAGTTGACGGAAGCTGTTGTAAAGATGGAGAAAGCATGGGTTCTGTCAACTGTTCCCACGTCTTACGTTAGTGACAAAAGTACAGTGTCAAATATAATTTATTTAAAGCAACATTTTACCTGACTCCAGTGTGTGATCTGCTGCCCTCCCCTGTGGGGTTTCACCCACTTACACAGTCATGAGTGCACACTCTGTTGAACCCAACCGCAGCTATTTCTTTGTCACTACGTACTGAAAGATTATCCTGTTACTATTTCACACGCTAAAAATACGATGCTAATGTTTTCCACTATGTTGACCCTAAGCACCATATCGCTCCAATGAATTACAACGATCCGCGGGAACATCAGTCTGAAGTAGTGTAGTAGAGGCTGAAAGGTGCACTCAGTAAAGGCTGACGTAGTTTGTGTGCACAGCAATATTGTCTTAGCTTTCAGTGTGAGTATGAGTAAAGTCCTCCACCATGTGCAAACAATAGTCTGCCACAAACCCTAAAGGTAAATACCCCTGGCTTCAACAACATTAGCCACAGAGATTACAACAGAATGAGATGCACATCCTTTTTGGTCTTAAAGCAGCACACAACTGTAATAGCAACAAAAGTGTGCGATGACATACAGCGTAAGAACGTCTGACTGCGTTAAATGTTGACATTCAAAGCTTATCAAACAACATCGGCACTCCATAACATGCCATTCAGGTTTAGCACGAGTAACCACTCTAACCTCAAGTGCAAATTGTCCAAGCCTCTGCTTCATATGCTGGCTAATCCCCTCTCACTTTCCCTCTAGTCATGTAGTCTATCTAGCATGTTTCTTAAGTAATGCTACTTACATGGCTGGTCTTCCCCCAGTGCGCTGTTGTCACCAATGGAGCACTGAGATGGTTGTGATGACTTTTAGCCATTGCTTTCCTCAAATTTAAGTCCTGCAGCTTCAAACAAATATTTCAAGCTGACTGACTGCAGGCTTGGATGTCCTGTGTCAGAACAGAAACTCTGACTGCTATGTTTTTGTCCAGTGCCACACTGCCTGTGTTCCACTGTGACACCCAGGGTAAAGCGCTATCCTTTGTCACTATGGCCATGACAGACAGTGTCACATCAGACAAAGGTGGAGACAAGCTGTGGGTGTTCCATATATGTACAAGACTTTCAGCTTGTGTCTCAGGTTGCATGCAAAGGCTGAGCAGCAGTTATTTCCTAAAGTTTACAGTAGTGATCTTCTGACTGAAGCTGGAGGCGTCTTGTTGTCTGCAGCTGTCAGTCTCGCTAGGAGGTGGGAAGAGACTCAGAGCACAACCACTCTAAACTCTGCATCACCCACCTCTCCCTGTATCACCTCTCTTTCTCTTCACTTCTCTCTGTCAGGCTGGCGTGTGGCCAGGGGTGAAGCGCAGTCCAACACCTGAGGCTGTTAGTTGCTTTTACTAACACGTCCTTGCAGCACTCTCCTATTCACAGTGGATCTATGGACAGTCATGTCACACTAGGCTCCTAATGCAAAAGGTTCATGCATCTGATGCTATAAATTACACTCACACTTGGCAGATCAGCTGTTGTAAAAGAAAAGGGGGAGAGAGAAAAGGCATATAAGTTGCAAACAGAATTTGTGGTGAGGAAGCACAGACGGCACAGAGACAGACAGACAAACAGACACACAGACAGACAGAGGCTGGCAAACTGAGGCGGCAACTGAGACAGACAGCAACCTTGTGAGGAATACACATCTCCAGAAAACCAAAAAAAAAACCTAATTGTTAAAATGACCAGAGGGAGGGAGGTGCGGGGACCAGTGGGGAGTCTGGCTAGTATAGTGCAGGTGTTAGAGCTGAGACCTCTCATTAGAACAGCTAATAGGCTTGTCATTGGGGTAGGAAGCAGAGTAACTGTGCAATAATTCCTCTCTCCTCCACATTTGTCAGCTGCAACTCTATACACACACACCTCATTAAAACCTAGACCAGCAGCAGGAGTCTGAACAATCATAGGCCTAAGATCAAATGATCCAGAGGTTTATTTTCTCTCTGTTTTCTTTGATGTCTGTCTTGATGGATCTGCTACTAAACTTTACAGAGATCAAGTTTATGGCTGACTCAGTGTTGTCTGGGATTTCAATAAAACATCTTTTTTTAGATTTATGCCTCAGGAATGTAAATATAGCATCAAAAGTTGCTAATTCCCGGCGTGTGTGTGTGTGTGTGTGTGTGTGTGTGTGTGTGCCAGGTCCCCTTCATGTTGGAAGCTGCCACCCCTTACAACATATTCTCCCAGAAATATGCAACATTATTAATATTATTATGATATTATGATAATACTGTAATGTAGTTTGAATTAGGAAGTGATCATAAATCCCGGTGGGGTTAATTGCAGAATGACCTGATTAAAGCGATACGATCCTCGAGTCTTTCTTTCTCTCTTTAACATGCCATCCAGTAATTTCCTCTATCCTCATCAGATATTTTCCATTTGCTTGGTTTCGTAATCAAAGAAGGTTAAAGCAGCGGTCTAATTTAACTTAAATAGACTTTATCTTTTGAGTACACCCTTTTGTGTGCAGGAAAGTAAATAATATCTAATAAAAATAATTATTATTTGTATAGCACATTTGTATAACACAGTTACAAGGTCCTTAACAAAATAAGAATAAAAATAAACTCACAACAATACAAAAACTGAATAACAACATAATAAAGTGTGCCACTGCCTGAAGATCTTTACTTTACGTTCCAGCTTATAGGGGGTTAAAGGTTGGTTATGTAGCTAGGGGCCTGACCTTGTAGAGCCTTAAAGATTAATAGTAGAATTTTAAAATCAATTCTAAAACTAACTGGAAGCAGTGAAGGGAGGCTAAAATCTGGGTAACATGGTCCCGTTTCTTTGAATTAAAGGACTTGCTGCTGCATTTTGCACTAACAGCAAACGGGAGAGGGACTTTTGGCCAAGGCACGAGTAGAGAGTTATTTGAGTTATTTGTCTGCGATAAAAGCATGAATAACCTTCTCAAGGTCAGCAGAGGACAAAAAGGACCTCATCTTGGAAAAGCAGGACTGCACAACCTTCTTAACCTGGTCATCAAAGCAGAGGTCAGGATCAAATCTAACCAGTCTTGGCTTGACTGACAGGCTACCAAGTTGGTCCTGAATAAGATTAATGGCATTTGGAGGGCCAAAGAGAACTATCTCAGATTTGTTTTCGTTCAGCTGCAAAAAGTTCTGGGACATCCAGCATTTAATTTATTTGTGAGACAAGCCTTAAGGCGAGTTAAGTTTTAAAATCACTGATTTTAAGGGGTACATTCAGTTGGGTATCATCTGCGTAACAGAGGAATAAAATATTATATTTGCAAATGATTTGACCTATTGGAAGCATGTATTGTATATGTATATTGAGAACAGAATGGGAAGAATTGATCCTTGAGGAGCACCACATAAAGAGGGAGCTGAAGATGTATGTGGCATTCCCAACAATCACTGAGAAGGTTCAGTTTGCAAGGTAGGAGTGAAACCAATTCAGGGCGGTGTCAATTAAAATGGAGTGACTGATTGTAAGATCTAGAATGTAATCTAAGATCTAGAAGGACAAAGATAGAATCTCCCGCATCAGCCGCAAGTAGGAGGTCGTTACTTTCACAAGCGCACTCTCTGTACTGTGGAGAGCTCTAAAGCCTGATTGTAACTTCTCAAAAATATTAGTAATGGTTGCAGAAAGAAACTTTGCCTCATTGCTGGTGAAAGTAATTATAGTATTAGGTGTCTTACCAGAATGACAGTGCCATGTCAGTGCCAGATTTTTTGCAGAGACACAGAACTTCTAAAGATCCTCACCTCTCGCCGTGCGTCAGTATCGGAACTAGTACGTCTGACTCACCTACAGATGGTGTGTACTGTCGGGCTCAGGAATGACTGTTAAACAACCCAATCTCCAAATTCTCCCTTAATCCTTTCCTCTTTCCGACCCTTCCGTTCTACTCAGATCAAGTCAGATTGCTCCAAGTGTAAGCCCCTCCAAAGTGTAAGCGACCTTATTAAACCACTCTGACATCAGTGAGATTGTATCCACTTAATCACCACCACGCTCAGCTCTATTCAATTTCTAAGTCCCTAAAATACTCATGGCAGATTATTCAGTCTCTCATTTCACAAGGTAAGACCTGCCAAAAGGTAGGCTGGGAGATCCTTACACAAGAACATTTCTAAAATGCATTTGACAGGTACTGTGACAGTCTAAACAGATTTATTGAAATGAGCATTCCTCTTTCATTATTTTCAATTTCTGTACTTCACATTCTGTGTCAGCGTTCACAGAAATGTTCTCACAATTTCCTCTCAAAGATGGGACTAAAGGCTCCAGTTGAAAACGGATTCATAATTCTGGAAATCATGGCAATTCATTCATTTTAGTGAATTCAAAACAAACTCAATGAACCCTCTTTGAGCAAATCTCAGAAAGCGCAGCCAAATGAAAAGAGGACATAAGGAAGTTTACTGTGTGACAGGGAATGTGTTGCAAGCATTTAACAGCTTTGGGGGCACTGAGATATGGACACTTTCACAAACCACAGTAAGTAGCCTACAGAAAAATAAGCCTACTATTTTTTGTTGACACTGAAAACAAAATTGGCCTATTGCTTAGGCAGACCTGATGTGATTTGTGCAGAACCCCATGGAAAGGCTTATTAAAGATTCATTGCATTCCAATCTTTATAAGAGACATACTGTGGATGGAGGTCGGAGGTGTACCCTTTGATTTTTGAAATCAAAGGGTACACCTCACAAACCCAACAAAAAACATTTTCTCAGGCAGGCTGTCATTTGTCTGGTTTTGCTGTGAGGCTGACAATCTCTAACTAAAAATAGCTTTCTATTAATTGAATCAGGCAAACATAATGATTCTGGTCATCAAACATTGTGCCAGTCAAATAAAAAATGAAATAAAAATCCAAGTACGGTTGCAAGCAGGCAATAGAGCCTTGATAGATAAACAGAGAGCTTGTTAAGCAAATGCATACACAAGAATACAGAGTGGTGAAAGAAGCAGGTGTACAGACTAGATGAGCAGAGACAAAGTGAGAGGGCACACAGAGGGCGATCAGATAAGGTCAGGGGTCATGGGTCGAAGTGCAAGCCCAAACCCCTCATTCTCCTCCTACCTTGTGGAATGGTGAAGTGGTGTACGGGAGCGTAGGCTGGAACAGCGGAGGCTCTAATGTTGCGGAAATTCGGGACTCACTCCCATCTTGTTTCCTATAATCAGACAGATGCAAGAGAACATTCAATCACAATAGGTCAATCAGTTTGAGGCCAGTCGAGAGGAGAAGGACAAACAAAGTTAGTACCTTGGAGTTCTACCTTGGCCTCACTTAGCGATAGCATATTGCTTTTTATGGAGCGCTGGTGTTCTGAGAAGCATTGCAATGGCCTGAGGCCCAGACAGTGAGGGGTTGAAGAACAGCATGAAGACTCTAAGTAATTCAATCTTACTCTCCTCATCTGACAACTCTCCTCTGTTATTCTGACTTCACAGGTCTTCACTAGATATGAAATGGCTTATAGAACACATAACATTACGAGAAAACTAAAAGGTGCACCTTTCTACTCACATTCTACCCACAGGTTTCAGCTCATACCCAATGTGATGCTGCAATTATGCAATTTGGGTTAAGACACTTTTAATCAGCATCAACCTCTCTGATTCTCTTTAGAACTGCAGTGATCCTATGTTAGCTTACCAGGCTACACCTGTTTTATCTAATTTGCAGTGTCCTGGTCTTCTTTCTCAGGCCCCATCCATTAGAAGAGAAAGGATCAAACCAGGTGAAATGGAATTACTCCCCAGATACACACCATGCTCCTAAATCCATTACTTAAGTCTTAAACCTTACTGTCATAACTGAGGAGATGCAGGATTCATTATCTCTCAGAAGGAGCATACAAAGTGAAATGCTGAATGCCCAGCGAGCAAACCAAACAAGTTGCATTATCACTATCAGTATTCATCTGCCTCTAACACTTGTACTAGGTTAATTCATGATATTTCTATAAGCACTGTTGAAAAACAATGTTGACATCAATCCCAAAGGATATCAAGACATTTTCTTTTGTGCATGTTCTTTATTCCTTTTAAGAGAATCACCTGGAGACTAGCGCATAAGCCACTATTCACAAACACTTCGGGGATCTAGGGGCGCAATACCCACAATTCCCCATCCATTCAAAGACAGCATCTCCAACCCAGGAGAATAACAGTGGTAGAGCAAAGCTGAGCAATACTGCTGCCATGCATCCTTTGCTCTCAACCCAATACATATATTAGGACTGCTTTATCCACACTCTATCGCTAATCAATATCCCTGCTGCACATGGTGTACTATTGACAATGAAAATTGGGTTCAACTAGTCAGCCTGCACAACAGGGTTTCAATTTGTTTGATTTAGTCAATCTATTTCAAACATTTTAAGTAATTGATTGCTATAAAGGTGGACGTGAAATAGACCTGAAACTGCCTGGTGCACAAAATATATCTATATCACCATGACTACCAGGAGAGGCTATACTGAAATGTACTGTATGTCATATTATATTTCCGTCTCCACAAGCTGCTGTGTACTTGAGAGCAACGTCTGCAGAAAGAAATAATAAGCTACAGTAGACTGCAGCAGCCACAAAGCACCAACTTCCATATGCAGAGAAAAGCATTAGCTTGCCAAGCTTGTACACGCCTATTCAATATCTCGGTGAGTTCAAATATGCACCTTTTAATAATAAGCAAATCAATTTTCAAGTAGATAGTGCCGCTGCTCATGCTAACACGATATTTAATCACATTAGTGAATGCAAACAAGCCCTACTTGTCCCCTAGTGCTGAGTAGATGCAATTAGACCCCACAAATAGCATTTCCTCAAAAACGCCAGTGACTAAGGCATGGACATTTGTTTTCACGTTCATTATTAACCTATTTAGGATCAATGCAGGTTAAGAGTGTATTAATCACAAACATGTGTCGAATGCCTGGGCACTTTGATTTGACTGTTAATGACACAGCGGGCCGATGTCAAGAATGAAGCCAAGTCCTACATCATTCACATTAGATAGGTTCTAGATAAGTACTAAATTAGATGAGTGCTAAACATTAGCCTACTCTGAACGGATGTGTGTGTGCGGACCAGGGAAGCTCAATAAAAGGGGAAGAGATGGGGCCGGGAGCTCCAGCAGCTCCCCCATGGGAGGTCAGGCTATGATAGGGCATCAGCTGTCCTGAACTCTTAATTAGAACACAGTAGATGGATGCAGCACACACACACACACACACACACACACACACACACACACACAGTACAGTATGTCCGAGGAACATTCTCTCATAGATCAACAGTTCAGGGTACTGTATTATATGACAGAAATGTGGTGTAATACTTCGGTGTAAGGCATTTGTGTGTGTCTGTGTGTTTGCATTGTTACACAGTGTGTTGTGCACGATTGATTACCTACGGAGCATAAGAATTGTAGCGTGACATGAATGGGGGACAACATTTACCATCCCTGTGCGCATGAATAGCAATAACAAAGACATCAAAGAAAAAGTGGTAGGTGGAGTCTCCTGTCCTTATTACAAACTGTTCCTTCATCAAAGCCTGTTGTGCAGGACAGGTTGTGCTCTGTGCACCTGCCTGCTGTAGTGTTTCCATGTCAGGCCCCCCTGTAGATCAGTTCACAACGCTAAGCCACAGCTTCATCCCAGCTCCACAACACCACAACAAATTACATAACACCCCCCCATTGCTTAGCAATGCACCACAAAAATCATCCACACAAAGTAGTCACAGCATGTCAGAGTGCCTGATGTACGGCACCACTGTGTGGAGCCAAGCAACTAAGTTACTCACGCGGTGGCAGCTGTACGCTGGTGCTCCCTGGGAAGTCCGGACAGTGACCAGCGCTGAGGCAGATGACTCACTGTCTACGCTTCTCCTCCAGTTAAACCTCTCTCTCTCTCTCTCTCTCTCTCTCTCTCTCTCTCTCTCTCTCCCTCGCTTCTCTCTTCCTCTCTCTCTCTGTCTCCTCCTCTCTCTCTCTCTCTCTCTCTCTCTCTCTCTCTGTCTCTCTCGCTCTGTCTCTCCCTCCCTTCTCTCTTCCTCTCTCTCTCTGTCTCTTCCTCTCTCTCTCTGTCTCTCCCTCCCTTCTCCCTTCTCTCTCTCCAGCGTCAGTCTGTTCACTTGCTGCTTCAGTTCAGTCAGTCACCTGCTGGCCACACTCACAGCTCTTTGGACTGTCACGCCCACCCAGTAAGCACCCTCTGTGCCGCTGTTTCTCCCCCCTTTCGCTCTCTCCTCCCCCCTCACACATACATATGCTCTCTTTAGCTGTCACTTCCTCCATCTCTTTCTCTCTTCTCTGGCTCGCTCAACACAATCTGGTACTTGTCCAACCCAACGATCCCCTCACCCCCCCAACCACCAACACCGGCACCCTTAGCCCCTTGGGAGCGAGAGCCCTTCCCCCACGCTCCCCTCTATTCAGGGAACAACTGAAGCCTGCCGCTTAAAAAGAGAAGCAGGGCTGTTTTTTTTTGTTTGGGGGGGGGTGGGGGGGGTTCTGCATTCATTACACCTCGCCTTCATTACCCACAGTGCCTCTCAAGCTAGCTAGGGCTGTTGCTGAGGCAACCGCATCGCAACCGCATCAGTTACACATGGGGAGATACACTCTCACATACACACACACGCATGTGATGTGACTTGACGGGTTCATTAGGGAGAACAGGCATCGCGGCTCCCTTGCTGCTCATTGTGCAGGATGAGAAAGCACACGCAGAAGAGGTTATTAATTACTGTAATGACTGCCGGCCAATGCCCAGGTGTGTTTCCTCCACTAAGTTGTCCCTGCAGACCTGAAAGTAATGTCACTGACAGTGCTTTCTCTGCTTAATTGTATGTTCGGCCTCTCAGGTGTGTACACTAATGCAGCGAGAGTGTCCGCAAACCTATCATTTCCTCAGACAGCAACAAATTAACCTGCTGCATTAGCTAAGTATACACCTAAAGAACAAAGTGTGTGTGTGTGTGTGTGTGTGTGTGTGTGCATGGAGAGATAAGGGATTACAGCAGTCCTTACACTGTACTCCATTAAGAGCTGTGTATTGTTATGAACACAACTAATAATCCTCACTGACTTTCCAAAGCTTACAAGTGAAAAACTGTATTACATCATGAAAAAAACCTTAGACAGCCCAGATGAATTTGTTGAAACATCCCCGTACAATCACATTTCCTAGACTTCCTCTCTTCCTCTCTCGTCTTTCTGTCTACTGTCACACACCAACACACACACACACTGTTGAACTGTAAATCACTTTAACAAAGCCTGCAGACGTTAGATATGGATGTGAATCTTTGTGAGACAGACCAGGAGATGTGGGGCTTGCAGTCCAAACAATTTGAGATATTGTCCATAAAAGCTTTGTCCGTGGTGCTTATTGAAATAAAAGACACATTACCAAAATGCCCTGCAGCCAATCTGATGAGCACTGAGTGGTGTTTTAAGAGAGATCAATGTGGTTCCTGTCAAATCAAAGCCACTTGCATTTAGCACAACAGAGACCTGACTGAAGACTCAACACGCTTGCTTCAGATAAAAACGTATGATGTAGAAACAAGCACACATAGAAACAAACAGTTTACAGTAATGATAACATGAATAGAACTGTGATAAATAAAGATGGTTTGTTTTAACATTGATGCCATGGTCCCTCCCCACAGTAAATCCCTGTGAACCTGCCCGGCTGCCGGGGATTCTCATCCCATTAGCCCGGTGAAATGGCCTGTGGTCATCGTCATTACTCTCTCTTCAAGTGTGTGGTGTTCTGTGTGGCACATATGGATGCCTGGCTCAGAGTGTAATCTGTATGATCTGTACATGGGTGGCTGTATATGACCAGCTATTAACCCCTAGGACAGCTAAGGGTTTAAGACCCCAGTCACAAAGATATTAGAGAGCATCAAGCGGTCAGCGTGTCAGATTTATCTAGCAGGCATGATGGGCTGCTGCAAAGCTCACTTGGAGTATGTTCATTCATTCCTTCATCTAATAAAGCAACAGAAATATTGTGTCATGCAAGAAAATATTCACCCCTGTTATCAGTTAATAAAAGGTTCTATCAATCTGTTATTGATTGATTTCAATTATTTTCCTGTTGTGAGTTTGCCGGCAGTAAGAGGTTTGCTAGTCCTCATGCTGTGTTCGTATTTGCTAAAACCCACCTCCAGTAACCTCTCAAACAAATTTGACGACGTTTAACCAAGCCCATCATTTGTTTACAAGGCAAAGTAGGAGTAACAACTGAGTCCTGCCTTTTGAAGAGTATAGCTTTAAAACCCTACCATGAATCATCTGCAGCACACCTGAGCCTCACTGTGACTGGGATTATGACTGGTCGTAACATTTTGGGTGATCAGGTTACTTGAGATATGAAATGCTTTCAGAAATGATCTCACCCTATTTTTCACTTGTTTTAAGAAAAATAAGATTCAATACTGGAACACATGACTGCAATAAATTGATATTTTTGCAGTGTGTGAGTATTAGAGGAGATATTGGACTGCCCACAACCATGTGCTCCAACATTGCAGTAGATTAACTGGACATACTGGACACTTTAGCAGACAGTAGACACTTTATTGACTGGATCTGACAAAAGATGCAGGTGTTTCTTGTGTTCTCTTAATCTTAGACATTTCAGATGTTCCAAAAATAAACTTTTGACTTAAATCACTGTGCCAATTCTGCAGCAACAAGCCCAAATAATTACTGAACATTGTCAACAAGTTAGTTAAACAAGCACCCTAGGCTGCTTACAATTTCTGTGGAGATGACCACAACACAAGATTCAGCTGTGTTTCTCTGTGATCTTGCGTCCCCTGTGTCATCCCACATTACTACGAGGACATTGAGAAGCTCAGATGTTAGGAACCAGCCTCTTTTCCAAATAGGTCACACAGTAGCAACACCTGCTCCCTTGCCTACCGCCAGTCCTCCCATAGCCAGTGATAGGAGGAACACTTCGAGTTACCCCATAAATAAACCCTGGAATTGCTCTGTGCTCCTCAGGGCCACGTGTCCCAACTCCCTCAGCTCAGATGAAACACTCAGATAAATGGGAGGATGATTGTCTCCGTAATGCAAAATCATTTCTCTGAGCAGTGCTCGTGCCAGGCTCATGTATCAGTAGGTTTGTTTTATTGTGTGTACGTGGCTGCATTGTGTTCCCCAAGGGCAATCTTTGCATTTTGAAAAACCCTGTTTCCACTCACAAGATGAAATTATTTCCTGAGAGATACTATACAGTAGTTTTGATTACATCAGCATGTGCACAATGTTGTTCTGTGTCTGTTTCATTTGAGTGTCTTCGTCTCTGAGTGTTAGCATGAAGTCGCGTGAGATGGTTTTGGAAAATGCACAAGCTTTCGAGGTCCTTCTGTCCTTCAAGTGGAAAACTTCCTGCAGTAGCAATCAGACAAAAGCAAATATTGGACAGCATTCAATCAGCAGATAAGTTTGAGACGCTTTGTGTTCGCCAGGGAACTGTACTGCTGAAAGGCCTTTTAATATAAATAGCAAGATAAAGATATGGAAGTCCTATTAGCAGGTCTTATCAAGAGTTTAGAGCACACCAATTGTTTTTACTTGAAAATGTGATTGCATTTTTTTCATGCTACATAACTACATAGTATCTATTCCTTGAGAAAAGTACTCACAAAAGGCAGTTCAATCAAAGACTACATGCCAGGAATTATAAATAATGGAGCCTCTGTGGGATCTGAGCTGCGTGAGGAGACTCCTTGATGGGTTCTGTGCAAGCTCACAGCTCCCCTGAAAGCCGGCTGTAGCTTTAGTATGCATTAAAAGGTCAGGTACAGCAGGCATCTGTGAATAAAGCATGTCCCCTCCACCCATAGTTCCCAGATTTGTCTGTGGCCTTCCAGATTTCCTGGGGAACCTGCCCCTTGGGGAAATCAGAGTCATGCAGATGTGCAGATGTGCCTCGGTAGAGTCTCATCCTCTACCGACTCTCAGTCTCAGGGTTGTGGGTTCGATTCCCGACATATTGTCAACTATCACCTTTGTAAGTCAATATAATGTAATGCCTTTTCAATAATAGAGTGTCACTGTGCAGAATCTTTCAGCTTGATTTAGCTAGCGTACATCCTGCTTATCAATCAGATAACAACAACAACAACAGCAACAATGAAGATAAGACCTCAGCGGCATAGTGCAAAAAACTGGATTACATCTCTAATCCCATGGGAGGGGTAAAGCTCCCACCAAAACAGGAAGTAAAGCAGGGGATGGTCTGGCCTCAGCGTCTGTTCTGGCTCACCTCACCATTCACTGGATAACAACTGTCAATCAAGACAGGCTACACCAGGGATATACTCTACCCAACCAAAAACACAAGGTAAACGGACATCCTGGATGACCCTTTACCATCTTTGTACCAGGAGGCCCGGGAGCAGAATAGACTATGTGAAGTCAAGGAACTGAACTAAGAAAAAAAGCTGCAGAAGCAGAACAACGCCGTCCCCCCAAACGCTCCAAGAATCAGATGAAGAGAAATGTCCTGACAGACTTTTCTGGCACTTGTCTCAACACTCAACAGCCTGCTTTCATCTGAGCTTTACGTTAAGACATTTTGTGCTGGTGCTGGATGTTGGCTGACATGTTAGTATTTGGATTATTGAGTCTGTTAGAACCGGGGGCTAGCTTGTCACTTTGGTGCTATATTTGGTCAGACAGCAGGAGACTCACAGAAACAGTCTTAGCTGATTGGGCTTGACAGTTTGCTCTCCCACTATGTCCCCTCTTCCAGACAACTCAGCTTGACATGCACAAGCAAGGTGACATCAAGCCTGGCTTCGCAGTGCACCGATGCTGCGGCGTGCGCATGTGCCGAACAAAAAAAAGAGGGTGATACAGAATGACACCTCACAGCAATTCAGTGAACACAAACACCTCTTGTTCAGTGCCTTGTGCACCTTGAAAGGCTCTAAAAATGAAAGTTATTATTATTATTATTATTATTATTATTATTATTATTAATAATAATAAAGTAGAAAGAAATAGGAAAGGCCTAGAATATAGAGAGCATCATGAGAAATCACATCACACATTTTTTGGTAAATAGAAAGCTCATTCAGTTTTCAGAATTTAAAAAGCATAAACAAGATGAAACTGTCTGCCATGGGGAAAAGCCATTATCTGCTGTGCAGGCCATTACTTGATATTTAATCATACACAACATGCATGCCGTGTCAAAAGTGACTCAAGAAGAAAGCGATTACACCAATGTCTTGCATGCAAAGTTGCAAACTCATCACACTTGAGGACTCATTTATCACATCCGTGGCATGGCGGCTCAAAGATTAGAGATGACACTTCACAGTAAGAAGGTCCCGGGTTTGATCAGCCCTTTCTTTGTGGAGTTTCTTTACCCCATTATACACTGAAGCAAAATTATTTTTCGATTGGTATGAGAAAAGGATTAAGCTGTTTTCTTTCTATATTGAACTCCCAGCCACCATTCTTCCTTCCTAGAGAGGCATGTCTTGTGGGTGTCTTGAAAGTGTATGAAGGCATTCTCTCGGGTGAGCTGCATGGTGAGCTGCATGTCTGGGCCAGTAGGGTCAGTGGAGAAGTCTTAATGAATGGACAGGAAGTTACACAATGACAGCCTGCCACACTAATCCATCCTGCTCCAGGGATAGAGAAGTATGAGAGTGTGTGGTAGAGAGTGCATCTCGTGCGTATGTGTGTCTGTGTCTGTGAGAGCTAGAGAGAGAGAGAGAGAGAGAGAGAGAGAGAGAGAGAGAGCACTCTAGCCTAACCCCAGCTTCTTATACAACACCTCAGCATCGCCGTCATCCACCCTCTCTCCCATTTCCTCCCGTCAGGAAAGCTTTGTAAAACAGGATTACAACAATTACAGGCCTCCCTCGGAGAGAGAGGAGACGAGGGCCTGAGGATCATCTGTTGTGTGTGTGTGTGTGACCAGACGGAAACTGGTCGTTTAACATTTAATCAACACTAACGTTCAAAGGATTATTCAAAACCGACAGAAGCAGGAGAAGTGTTGAGAAACCAGAAAGGGATCAGAAGGCAGATCCATAAGAGTAACCTTATAATAGTGGGTAGACTGCTGTGTGTTATATCAGAGCTCCTGTGAGCGTGCAAGATTCACACTAGCAACCATGTGCGGTGAACTCATTCACTCTTTATGTTGAGGGAAGGTATCAATGCTATTGCAGGCTAATGGGATAATAAAGTGAATCATTAATCATTATTAGCACTGTACACTTTGCTCATGCTTTGGCCAAGTGCAAATTAAAGTCAATTACTCTAATCACTCCTTGATCATGGCCCAACCTCTTTTGTCTAATGCAAGCATCAGGCAGGTCATTTCAGTTGTTATCTACCAGCTGATAGTGGTACAGTTGGTACAGTGGTTCAATTTGCTCAGAATTCAAAATTACTTTCACACAGGTTAAAAGTAAACTCACCAGAATTTTCTTGGCCTTCCGATTCGGAAAGGTGAGCAAGGCATTTTTGCAGGTTTGTGCTTTTACAGTTTTGCAGTTGGACGTTTTAGCTCTTATTCCCAGTCACATGCTGTCCAGCGTTTCTGCAGGAAAACGTTACTTCGATTTTGACTTCAGGCTCTCCCAGGTTGCAGAGATACTTTTGGCTCAAGAAGAGGAATTTACCTTCTTATCTTGCTTTTCTCTTCCATGTTAATACACTGAAGAATCCTTTCTAGAAGCAACTATTTCTGTGGAGGATTTGATGCCGCTTTCACAATTGCGTCATCTTAGCACCACAAGTTTTCTTGTTGTGAAAGTGATTTGTATAGCTGAGAATGAAAACTGAGAGTATCTTGGGAAGGATCCCCAGGATTCATCAAGCAGTATTTGTTGAATTCTTCTCTGCTTTGAAGAAGAACATCGCTCTGTTAAAGGAGTATGGCTGTGAGGACCAAGTGTGACTACTGATGTTCTCCTGTCTCATCATCTCATCCACTCACTTCCTTTCTCCTTCCTCCTCTTCACATCCACAGACCTCTTTGGACCTCCTGTGTTTGTTTTCCGTCCTCTTTTAGCTTCTTCCGCTTGATTTTTCTTTCCTCCAGAGTCTCTCCACGTCTCCTCTTCCTCTGCAATAACGTTGTTAGTCTGATGCAGTAGCAGTCCAATGGCCAGACTCCTGTCTCTGCATGCAAGTCACTGCTGAGTAATACAGGCCAAGCCGGCTAGGCCTGGTAAGAAGGATCCGTCTGTATCTGTATTCCACAGAGAAGGAATGATGATACTGCGGCGAGGCACTGTTTATCCTGGTGCAGTCGGACAGAGGGGGGGTGAAGGTCAAACATCCGTGCCACCACACCTAAACATTTCGGAAACAGAGCGGCCTATCTACAGTGGCAGCAGGGGTGCATGCTCAGCTCCCAGCCTGCCTCCACGTGCCACACACAGCAGCACTCGGCTGCGCATCAGCACCACTCTAACCTTGCCAACACTGCAGAGGTACGCCTGCCGTTGGTTACCGTAGCAACGGGAGGGGACTGCAGACAGGATAGTTGGGGTGGTGGAGTGGGATAGGGCTGGGGGGAGGGGGTTGGTTGTCAGTGTCCCCTCTCCTCCCCATCAGCTCTACCTTTCACAGGCTCATTCATCTTACTTACACTCAACGCAGTGGAGTGATTCTCGAACCACACTTATACGGCCAGCCTGCGTCGGTGACATTGAACACTCCACAGAGCTTTACTCCGATAAGAATTGTGATTCACTGTGTTGCCACATTAAAAAGCAAAGCTGTGCCAAACTTTTTAACAAACGGCTTAAACAACAATTCACCTATCCCCCCCAAAGTGATGACACAACTGAACAGGGTCAATGACAAAAAGAAAAAACAGAGGAATTACTCACCATATGCTTCTGGCCCTGGCGAATGTCTTGTCCACTCTGAAAAAAAAGTACAAATAAAAGGTAAGCTATAATAAGCAAGGTTAATGTAATATTATTTATCTAGAAGGTGACACTCGTTTTATATGACACTGTGAATCTTTCTTGTTGTTTGCCTCTGCCAAAAATAACTCAAATGGATTGACAGTCGTAAAAGTCTGCTTGGCAAGACACCTCTATAAAAGATGATGAGAAAATCAATGTGGGGTACAACACCTGATTATCACAGTCATAAACTCTACTGAACTGATAACTACATAGTGAAATTCACACTATTGTAACATGCAAGTTAAAAGAAAGCACACTATACTATGCGTAGCCATAATGTCTGAGGTGCCATACAATCCCATATTCTACCCTTTTCAGTTTCCTCCTGTCTAAATGAAGTGTGGCGAAATGCAGGATAGTGGACTGTCCATTCCTCTTACAAAGAGTCCACTCTACTGAGGGAGGGATGGCTACAGGGAGCCGGAGTTACCCTAAATAACTCATGCCATCTGTTGAAGTAGCATTTCCAAGGATGAAAGGATGATTTCCACTCTGGTATTTCCTGAGACAAATTAAACTTGTCCTGGTTTGAATCCCATTACAACTGTCAGTAAAGAATCCGCTACCATCTTGCCCTAAGTGACTGTGGTTAAAAGGATCTGAGCAGCGATCACTTGAAACAACAAATGTTTATTGGCTTTTTTTGGAACAACCAGACGATGCAGTGTTGGGACCCCCTCGGTCTGCACATCAGAATGCACAGTCCCATTCATGCCAATAGATGGCACTGTGTGTGCAAAAGAAAATGCCTGGCAGGTGAAATTCATGATGAACTAGGCTTTCATTCTGCTCATCTGGAGATATCATCTACATAGACTAGGGTTTTAACAACCTGCCTACAAAGGACCAAACACCTCTAATCTGCTTCTGTTCTGTACAAACCACAACTTCTCCTAGCACGGGGCAACCATGTGGACGCCTTGACCTTGGTACTGATTCTGTGGCGCTACGGCCCAGTGCATGACTCATGGCTTTAGGTCTATCTTTGGTGATAGTTTATGGTGAAGGGGGAGAACAGGGGAGGTTTAGTGTGTCTCACAGGCCTCCTGCAGCTGTCCATCTGATCTCTCAACTTCCCCCCCTGCTGTGGAAGCTTCATCAGATGTCCAGCTCAATGCACCAGAGCTGTCAGTGATGACCCTGCCTCCAACTCCCCCCCCCCCCATCCCTCCAGCCACAGCTGGGTCCTTGACTGCTGTCCACCCTGTGTGTCCCAGTAGAGACACTAGAATCCAGACCTCTTACTCATCTTTCCAGTGACGTCTTCCTGGACAGGATTAGTCTGCATGTTCTATGGAGTCATTACACGACAACATCCGAGGCATCCCCCAACCACTTCTGGAAATAGAGCTGGCACACATACCTTGCAGCCTAGTTCTGTCTGTATCAGAATGCAGGCTAAAAGAAGTTAGATACACACTTACAAGACAAGCTACAGGAGCTGCTGTCATTTTCATTCATATTAAAAAGGCTCGTAAGTTTGATAGTTTGAGAAAACTCTTTTGGAAGTTGGTGGTTCCTACTGTTTTATTTGCGTCTTTAGAAAGTCCCGTTTCTCTAGTGGGTTTGTGGAACAAATGTAAAAAGCTTCCTCTTTCTCAGAAACTGTTACAGAGCGGGGAAATAGATGCGGGGGCGGGGGGGGGGTGGCGGCGGGGGTATCTGTGTTCACTGTACTGTAGAGCCACGAATCAGCAGAGCTACCATGGTACAGTAGGTTGTCGCATGACTCCCTCCTCATCATGTTCAACCCCAGGTTAGACTTGTGGGCCTCCATGTGACACTCATATGGATTCTGGAGCACTATTTTATCTCAAACGTGTTATTGGTCCTGACTTCACTGAGTCTGACAGACGCACGAGGGGATAAATCACTGCTCTATCTCACGGGAGATGCATATTTGTCCTTGGGCGGACAAAATGACACCAAAATACTTATGGGCTGTCAGCACTGTTCACAGTTCTGGAGCCCACTGTGAAGAGAGCAGAGGAAGCTCTCCGTATGCATTACACCACAATGAATAATATTTTCTAAACCCTGTCCATGTGGCACTCGCCCATTCTCAGGTTTCATGGTATTCTCATAAAATGAAATTAATCAGGGTGTGTCTAGATCCTTGGATAACGGCTCTATACTGAAACACCAGCACCAATACAGGAAATAGGCTAGAAACCTTCCTCTTCCCTACAAATCAGAACATGATGCCCCAGTGTTGGAGCCTCCTGTCAACATCGTGTGACAGACGAGGGATGAACTTGCCGAAGATTTTTTTAAGACTATGAAATGAACATGCTGCTCTCTTTTCCTATACCAAGCTGCTAAAACATGTGTGCCTACACACACGATCACATGTCTCAAATATACTTGTCTGACATCATGCTACAAGCTGAAGAGGCTTTCTGATGACTGACGATAAGGTTGTTTTCAGAAAGGGAGCAAGAAGACAGAATATAAAGGAGAAGCTGCTTGGCCTCATTCTTATCTATCTTCATTCCACTGATCAACACAGATTTTTTTTTAGAGTGTAAAATGACGACTGTTCATGATTCATTCAAGTTTAGAAAGAAATTCATGACAGGTGTAATATGTCAAGTCCAGAAGTTTGATATTTATAGTTGTGTTTGTTTCCCTATTTCATTCAATGACCATAAAAAGTCATCCTGGCATAAATATTTGTATGTTTCTTATCTGATTACTGATGCCTGTTTTTTAAGCCCATAGGCTGGGCATCTGTATTTCTTTAAGAAGAAATAGTCAATAAATAAATAAATAAATCAAACAATCAGTGCCTTTCGCCATCATATAGAAACTCAACTTTGTCCTATCATGTATCCCAGCTGAGAAAGACATTCCATTTCCAAAGTAAAACAAGCCGGGCTGGGCTTGCAGATGATAAAGCGCTGACAACAGTGAGAGAGACGACAAACTCTCAGCCTTATCAGCAGGACAAAGAATATTCTGTTTCTCTCTGAGAGAATTAGGGCCGGAGTGGACAAAAGTAGGCTCTAACAAACTTGCCTATTCCAATGCATTTGTAGGGTATGAGTCATATTTGCACATTCAAACTTCACAGTTGAGAACAGTTTGTATAGCCTAGTTTTGGAAAGACAACCAGCATGTTTAGGTGAACACGACATGCATAGAAATTATAGCTCAGCAGGTGGTAGTGACATACAAATCTGGCAAATTGTTTTTCATGCTTCCTCTCCACTGTCAGCTCGGTACCATTAAACCAGAAGCTGGTTTCCATGGAAACAGACTGTAACGAGGGATAAAAAGGCTCAAGGCGGGCCTCCGAAACCCTTGGCCATCACAATGTCGGCAGCCGTGACACTTGACAACGAGTTTACTCTCCTTAATCTGCCTTTAAGTGCAGCTCCTAATTTGTTTTCCTGTTAAACTTTCACATTTTCCTCACTGCAATTTAAGTATTTCAACTTTATCCTGGCTGAAGTTTCTAATTCAATCCCACCATCACTAAGCGGCAAGGGGGTCGCAGAACAAAAATTAGCCGAGGCCTATGGTACATCAAGTCAACAACACCGCAAGTAGGTCACCAGACAGGGTTGAGGAGTCAGTCCTGATGGAATCCAGCTGAACGCAAACAACTTCCCTGTTCAACAACCAGCGTGCTGCAGCAACATTTCACTGTCTATATCTATCATTATGATCATTTCTAATGCAGAAAAACACCTCAAACTAATGATCTGGCGCTAGAACTCCATAGTCACTTAGACTAGCTTAATATTTCAATATCCATGTGTTATTTCTGAATGAATCGCTACGCTTTTTGTTCTTCCATTCTACAGCAGTTTCCTCTCACTACCAGAAAAATGCTGCAAGAATGTAGAGACACTGAAAGGTGATCCTCCGTCATTATTGTTCATTCATGGAAAGAAATTAAATGTAAGGTCTCTACTCTAGTGGAAACACTGTTAATATTACAGCTGGGACTCAGAATGTGGTGTCTGAAGTCTCATTCTCCACTTTTGGACGCAAAACACAGCAGTGATGAAAAGGTCACATATCCTATGGTCCACCATGAAAGCAATCAGGGAGCAAGTTGGGAGATATTTATCATCAGCTCATCAAATCTCGACTACTTCTTTGATGTTGAATTTGCACACACTCAACCATAGTTGTAAACCAGAAAACAAACGTTAGCATGCATCTCTGCCCCTCTGCCCCTCGCCTCCAAAGCCCCATTTGGGTTAAAAAAAAACAGTCCATGGAGAAGCCAAAAGCCCTGCTTCTAGCCTAAGCACCTGGAAAGCCCAATGTAAACTCCACTGAAGCTCACAAGCTGGCTGTGGATAACTGATAAGCACCAACACACACGGCCATTCACATTTGGAGTGCAACTGTGGGTAAGAAGCTATTGAGTTTAGAGAGTGAGATGTTCGGTGTGAATGTTGAGCAAAATAAAGGACTTTTTTAGGTGGATGAGGTGAAGAATACACAAGCCTTCAGTATTTTCTAAATACGGTTCATTCTATCATTAACACCCATTCTATTATCTGCACCTCTAGTCATCTATTGAGACTGTTTGAGAATAGAAACTGGGTACTATCAAAAATGAACTGGGAAGAGACACACAGATCTTTGGACAATCTTGGACAATGTCTATATATATAATGTGCATGCTAATAATAGGGAATACTGAGCGAACAATACCGAACAAGACCAAGTCCAGACTGTCTACTGTATCTTGGCCTAACGTGGGCTGAATGAGGCCTTTGATAGGGCAAATGAGAGTAAAGTGGCTGAATGTGTTCATTTATGCTACAGTACAGTGGCATACAGTCTGTGTGAACAGACTCACACACACACTGGTACCAGAGCTATGCTGACTGGCAGTACTGTCACTGCTCTATCTATCACATCCACCTTATGAACATAGAAACACACACACACACACACACACACACACACACACACTATGGGAAGTCTAGAAGTCTGAACTTGTGTCTAGTCGTGTGTCTCTTGACCCCTGTATAGGTATATTATCAAGAACGTGGCAGCTGTCCTGATAAATTACAGTCAGTCATGTTTTTTCTAGATAAACTTTTAGCTTATAAACTGAAATCATCAGAACCACACAATTTGTTAACAGGCATCAAGTTACAGTGCAAAACTGCACAACGTGACTTCCACACCTGTTTGGAGCAGACCACCGTCATAGTGACCCACAAAGTGGAAGCCTATAATATTACCCTTCAGAGTTAACTCGGAGAGGGGGAAATGTTCAGAACAATAGGTTGAAGACCAGGTAGCCCAGTGACCACCCAGTGCTTTCCTTCTCCATCCTTCTCCTTAACCTCCCATTGTGAATGCGAATGTGAATGTGAGTGTCAAACTAAATATGGAAGGTGGAGTGACTGAATAGGAACTGAAGAGCCCTCTGGTTTACCTACTACATCTCCTGTTTGTTTTGCCACTGCCCTAGGAAAGGTACTTGAATGGCCTCCTGTTCTCAAGAGGCCCTGCCTTGCGCTCTAATCATCTTTTGTAATGCAAACTTGTGCTTTTGTCAAGCAAAAAACACTCTATGTTGTTTTCCTGCTGTCCATAATGTAATATTCAACACAACTCAAACTCGTAAGCCTTAGAGACTAAACTAGAAAGACTCCAAAAATAGACAGCAGCCTCTTAGATTAGAATTTATCAAAATAAGTGTGTGTCTAGGAAAAAAAGAAATCTTTCACCAAAGTAAAGCCTCACTTCTAAACTATAATCGTATTAGGCTAAATTTATAAATATACCAAGTGCTCAATGCCTTTTTGTTTGAGCCACAAACTGCAATTGTAAAACATGGTTCACCAGTGATTCTTTGTGGACGTGTCATGAAAAAAGGCCATTTTCAAATCAGCTGACCACAGAAAGCCTACTACAATGCTGACCTGCTCCAGTTTCCAAACAATCAAGGCCTTCCCACTTGGATGTTGTTGAACAGGGTCTAATCACAGTCCACACTCTTTCCATCAGATACTGCAACACACACCATCACCGTGCAGGTTGCCTGAAAGTCTTCCCCCCGAGGTGGTGGGGAGAGTGTTCAAATGTGTCACAGGCCCTCGCACCGTGTTTATTTCATGATTTCCATTAAGAGTTTATGAGGAGGCCGCCACTGTGAGCTGAGGAACCGGCCATGGAGGAGGCTATACAGAAACAACAAACACAGCTCGGAGTCTCAACTGGCTATTCACCACGCAGTACAGGACATGTGAGACCAGTAGACTGTATAAGAGTCTCACAACTCTGCTTATCAGTACTGGGACGCCTACAGACTCGTCAGGAAGAGGATATGAAAGCATAACGTTGCAACATCATAGTGTACAGTACAATTGCCTGAGGAGCATTTTTGTTGACAAACAAAACAACATAGCCTGTACAAGAATAGACGGGCAAATCGAGATGTTAGCAATGTCTGTAATAACCTCAACATATAGAACACATAACCACTCGTATAAAATGGCATTTCCATTAACATTTAACGCTGACATTATAGAGAGTTCTGGGTCAAAGACATACCAATCTGGAGAGAACAGGGGGGCTTCATTCCTTTCAGTGAATGCCAATGGGATGCAGGGGCCAGAATGTACTACACATCACCTGCTGATCTGAGCAATCACACTGACCTATCGAAATGCCAAGTGTAATGTATAAGGTCCCCTCTACAAAGAAGGCAAAGGGGGAAAAATGCAAGTTTGTTTGCTTTAAATAGAAAACTGATCTACTATCCCCAGAGTTTTCAATTGTCTGCTCCAGTAGCTATTAGCTAATGGTGGATTTTCAGGATTTCTTGAGGGTACCCTCTCCAAAAAGCTATGAATAACACATGCATTCACACACAGACAGATACACACTCAGGCACACACTCACACACATGCAGACACAAATGCACGCGCACACACACACATATATAAATACACGTGTACACTCTTGAGTCCTTAAGTGAAGGTACTCGGTACACAGCAGAGGAGCACCTGTTCACCTGTTGCCTAATGGAAACTCTTTGCTGACTGTGTGCTGGGGAGTATCCAGTACAGCCACAACTGGGCTACGTGGATACACCGGGGACATGAGCATGACTCTTGACTATAACCTCCTCTGGCACGACAGAAATGTGAGATACGGCACTGTACGTTACAGTACTGGCTCTATTTCTATTCCAAGTAAACCCTCAACATGATCAGGTAGTTAATCACACACACACACACACACACACACACACACACACACACACTCAAGCACAAATGCATGCACTTAAACAAACACACACACATATGCACTATGAGGTGACATCGTCCTAAAAGGCCGACATCAATCAAATCACGTTTGATAGGTTGAGTGAACAGTTGTGATTGTGTTTGTGAGTTTGTGTGTGTGCGGTTAACTGCGGCGAGCTGCAGTGTCTGATTCAATCCAAGTCCATCATGCCTTCAACTCCGATGGGGCCTTAGTAAGACTGTCCTGTAGATTTAGACCTCTCTCACTTCAATACTATTACCTTGTTCCACATCCGATAGCTCACCACTACTGCACTGTAATGATTCAGCATGCCAATAACTAAAGCGGCAACAGCAGCATGGTCTGTCGTTTGTCACACAACTTGGAGTGGAAAGCTACAGGCATGGACACAGAACCAAGATATCCATCCAAAGCTGTATCTCAGTGCAACTGGCACCAACATGCAGACGCAGATGCAGACACAGACTACACACAGTCAGACAGCCAGGCAGACACACACCCTCACACACACACACACCCTCACACACACACACACACACATGAATCATGAAGCTCAACAGTTCTGTAAATCAGAATGTTATTCCCCTTACCCTCCGTAGGCTCCAAAAGTGAAACTCCTCTTTCTCTGCGGCATGCCGGCTTATGGAGAGCAGTGACTCACTCAACTCAGTGCTGAATGGAGCCAGCACTTCTGTCACTTAGGCTGAGTGAGCATGTGTGTGTGTGTGTATGTGTGTGTGTTTGTATCTGTGTCTGTATCTGAGCTCCACTCCCCCAGCCTCGGCTCCCATGCCCTCCCTCTTCCCTGCTTGCATGCCTCCCCTAGAAAGGGGGAGGAACGAAAAGGGGAGGAAGGAGGGGTGGGGGCTGCTGACCATACCAGTCTTCCAGGGAACCAGGGGTGTAGTGGCAGCCCTCCTCGCGTACAGGCTACATCCTCTCTCTCAGACACTCAGACCACGCAACACACTGGCAGGCTTTTCATCTCAAATTCACTATTTAGACCTCAAGCTTGTGAGCACAGCGATTGCAAGCCTTGCAACACCAGTTCTCCCTCTTTCTGTAGTGCATCACTGGAAGACAGCTGGTCAAACAAGCTGTAGCCATCACCTACACGCACAAACAGAGGGTTGATGTGGCATAGTGTTACTCGGTATTTGACTGCATTGATTGGTTGGGGTAAAAAAATCTGGACGTAAAGGCCCTGCTCTGGCAGGCTGCTCCACTTGTTGAGTCTGAAAAGGCTTGGTATACAACCTAATTGGCAAACATGCATTCGTGCTGCTATAGGTTATTGGATAAAGAAGGATTCCAGTCGAGGTTTTAGAGCAGCATCCAGCTATCTGACAGACACTCACTTCCAAAACATTTGCACTATGTTGGATGCAACAGACTTCTATTTTCATGGTCAATATAAGGCAGGACAGACGCAGCTGTATTGGTCGGGAGGGTCAATTTGTAGCTGACAACAAGTAATTGTACCATGAATCAGAAATAAACAGAATCTCACCAGTCCAGAATCTCAGCCTCCCCAAGGACCAATGATGTATGCATCACTTTAACTGCAAAGCACTCATGGTAATTGAATGGGGAGGCACTTAATTAATCAATGGGCCTGCCAAACAAGCCTAGTCATATTGATAGACAGTTACATCATCTCTCTACAATTACATCACCCCTTTCCTCTGAAACGGCAATTTTCTAAAAACATTCCTCTGCAGCCTCCCAGCCCTTGGCTGACTTTGTATTAGTAATGGACTCACTCTGTCTCTTGGCACATCTCCTCTGTAATAATGTCCCTGACTAAAGGGATCCTTGGCTTGCTGATAGGCTTTCGTTAACTATTTGAATTGTTGATTTAATCAACAAATCTATTCAATTAAGTTTACACATTATTGTAATTGAAATCAGTTATATGAAATGACCACTTTAGAGTTCATGTGAGTGAATATTGTTTTAAAACCAGAAATGTCTCATCCAACATGAAAAATTCTAAGAAATGACTTAAATATAATCAACCAAAACCATCAATACCAACTATATATAACTCTAAATAATCAAATCAAATAAAACTAAAATCCTAAAGATGATGAATCAACGTGACTCATCTCAACAAACAGCCACTAGAATCATCTCATTGGCACAGCCACTGTCCAACTTTATTAAAGTGCCACTCTATTGATTTAGCATGTCAATCTTGGGACTACCTTCGGCCCCGTCTGTTTTCCTGACAATTCAATTAATGTAAGCGGCTGTGGCGTGAGTGAGGCACTTGAATGGGCACAGCGCAGACACAGGCCTTTAATCACATCACTTCAGGAACAGGTCTCAGTCCCCAAAGGACCTCTGCCTCCTCTTTTGTCTTTAGGAAGAGGGAAATGGACGGCCAGGAAGACTGTCACAATGACAAAGGGAGCGGAGATCCCTCTGTGATAGCTACTTCTTCAGACTGCCACAGAAACTACTGATACTGCCATACCGCTAAGAAAACATGAACCCAGAGGAAAAACACAGCGGAGCGTCCCCACAGAGCTCACAATAGACAGGACCCTTTAAAGACAAGCCCTTCTAAGACTGCCCTCCCCTCTGTTTTATGGTTGAACAACAACAATAAACAGAATAACCTTGATCATACTTATAACCATAACTGAAATCTTAATCAAAATTACAATCATGATCAATATAATGAAAAAAAAACATAAACAAACACTAACGGATGCACTGACGGATGGTTCTCAGCTACCGGTGTAAGTGGCGTTGGCTGTCTCCACCCATTAACGATCTGCTAATGTGTAAATAATGTATTTGCAGTCTGGGCTGTGCGACTGCAACAGGGGCAAGAGCAGATGGAGAGGGAGAGGCTAACAGAGCAATACTTACAGGTGGAGTGTGGGGGCCACAGACCAAGGCACAGGGGAGGTGAGGAGTGGAGCAGAGGCAAAGATCATTCATTCTCAGCTCTGCTTTCAAGGGGCCGGAGATTTGCTCCTGAGGAATAAATCAGCGCAGTGCCCATCCAGAGAAGCAGACACCGGTGGAACCAGGCAACTTTGTGTAAATGGAGGTGGATCTCCATCCATCATTTCAGCTCTTTTTAGAAGAAATCTAATTCTCCGTGCGTAGAGGCTTAATGTGTTTGAGGCTGGACAAACATCATAAATCAACCGTGTTGAGAAACAAAGTTAGGTTCAGAGCAAAGTAGGTGGAAGCCTGCGTCAACAAACCCTTTAATCGAACAGACAAGAATAAAACAATTCAGCTTTACGCACTATTTGGTGTGTGTATTCTTACAGGGGTGTCTCTTGGTTTATTCTCCAAGCATTTCTCTGGGTTTGAAGCAGAGGGATCCATGTACGCTCCTTTGGACAGAGGGCTCTGTCTTTAATTTGTTCCACCCTGTGAAATGGTGAAGTGGGACTTCAGCCCCTTAAAGAAGGTTAATTTTCCCAAAATATTTGTACTGTATCATGATGAACACAGTGCCTATGGGTTTTGTATACATTCTAAATATTTTCCAGGTACTTGACTGAACAAGTACACATGCGCTTGGCTATTTGTAGAGTGTGAGCTTACGGAGGAGGGGGAACCATACAAATATTTGAAGGGAGTGAATATTCAAAGGGCAATTGTGCTTTGAAGCATGGGGGAATAAGCTGAGTCTTATCTCTGTGAGCATTTCATTTTCATTACACTTTCGTATTTCAGTGGCTGTAGACTGAGGGGGTGAAAGTGTGTGACTGAGGCCATAGAGCAGATTTAACACAGCAGACGTCATCATTTAAAGCCACAGCCAATCACTAGTTGTGGATGGTTCAAATCATTTAGTCAAACTGGTGGAAAATCTACCATATTGGCTCGATTGATGATTTATTTTGAAAATATGTGGGTTGCTCACAACTCCTCCGATTCTGCCAGAATTGGAGCAACATTTGGCTGGTAGATTCCCATAGCAGACAGCTGAAAACAACGCAGATGAAACGAACTCATGGTGAGAGTTGTTGACTGTCTGACTGGGAGGTGTGTAGCTGGCCCACTGAACCGTCCTCCGACCGACGTGGTCATGTGCTCCACAGGCCCCTGGGAGTCACTACAAACAGCATCATACACACACTGTAGCCTTTCATAGCCTCTCATTAGAGGGCCAGGGTATTACGGTGGACACAGCAGAAGAAAAGCGGTGTTGTTCACTCTGCCCTATGGAACTTACTGTCTCTATTTATTTCCACTCTGTTGTATAGGCTTGATGTATAGGTCTGAACACAAATATCACCTCTATTGTCCTTAACTCTACAACTCTTTTTCTTTTTGTTGGACTTGTGTATGTGAAAGAAACACTTCAATTAGTGACATGTTTAAATGAAGATGTGACAAGAAAGTGATGAGGCATCCAGCAGGTTTTGTTTCCAACCATCTACTCAAACTTGGGCTTACTAATTCCCTAATTTTGACGTCTTCAAAGTGTTGGCCCAGTACTCAATGGATCATGCCGGTCTGACTTCTTGAGTTTTTCAGACAATGACTTGCAAGGTAGGATAGGGGTAACAGCTATAGGGACAGGTTGCTCTCTAGCACTGATCGTTTTTCCACAGAAAGAAAGATCTATTTCAGGTGTAATGGATCCTCAGTGCTTTGCTATCTCTCTGCTGTGTCCCAGGCAGCTCCATGATGGATGGTTCTCCGTCGAGAAGGACCCTGTCTTTATGCCAGGCGATCAATAAACACCCAGCCATAGCAGTCAGATTTGGCCCAACACATCTCAACTTTAAATCCCTTGGCTGGTGGAGAAATGCCATATGCTAAAGGGCAGGTTTTAATCTTTTTGCTGTCAGCTTTCAGTGGCAATAGCAAATTTGGTATCCTGCATTTCCACTGACTGACATCAGGATATTGACCTATTCAAAATTACCTGTTGGGGATTCGAGAACAGGTTGCAGAGTTAAGGTCACTAAGAATATGTTTCAATATTTAAGTGTTATCAAGCGCAAGTCTATGTGTGCTTCCATGACTGAACGTGCCCATAGTGTGAGTGATGCCCAGGAGAGGGCAGAGTAATAGTGCCCTCTCCTGGACCAATGATGTGAGATGTCTAGTAATGTGTTGTCGAGCCATCATCATCATCTTCCTCTGTCTGTCTGGTCTTGGTATATCTCTAGTGCCAACATGTCTACATGTCTGTGCGCTGTGAACTGTTAATGTCTGGTGTTAATGTTCTATGTAGTTTTCCATATTCCTGTATTACTGTTCTCTAGTGTTTGCATGGAGAGACTGAAAACAAATTTCCTTTTGGAGGACAAGAAAGTATCTATCTATCTATCTATCTATCTATCCATCTATCTATCTATCTATCCATCCATCTATCTATCTATCTATCTATCCATCCATCTATCTATCTATCTATCTTAAACCCTAACATTGTGCTCTTCTACTCTCCTCTTTGTCTTCAGCTAGAAATAGGCCTGATGATATGAACTGTGTGTGGGGTCAGAGCCCATGGGACCAGCAGCTGACACTACTACATGTGTCATTGAACAGTAGAACAGTGAAACAGAACATGTGAACAGTAGAGACGGCCCAGAGAGGACAGGGGGCGGAGTTGGTGGAGTAGTGGTGAGGAGCCAGGCAATTTGCGCCTTGTGAGGAGCAGAAACAATATGATATCATTACAGCAGTAGTAACCCATAACACATATAGCCAGGTACTATGGATTATTAGACAGGACTGTTAGTTGTAGACCCATGAATATCCATACTCCAGAATGTAGGGCATTTGTTCCAGATGATGAGCTGCTGCTACATTGCACTAAGGTGTAGGATTTCCTACTTGAGCTTGTCTTAATCAAAGTTTTCTTAGCGGTATGGCAAATCAAAGTGCTACATGTGATTATGGAAATCCTCTATGGCACAAATCCATAATGTTTCTAGAGACTCGGTGGCATCTAGTAGTTTGATGTCTGATGACTTCAGAAAATAGGAGACAGATGGAACTTTTCTAATCCCATCTCAGCATCCATGGATAGCACAGTTTGTACAACTACACTATCAGCCATGTCTCCATTTGTAATGCTTTCCTAGTTAAATTGCATATTTTTTGTGCATTTGTTTTCATTTGTAACAAGGGAGCAGCAACCAGGATAAAACAGATTAGACATTGTTTTACCCTGTTCATAACAACCTTCCATTGCAGCAATACTACAACATTCTTACAATACTATTACATACCCTGCAAGTCAACTTTTTTGAGATTTGGTCATTAAATATTTTAGGTGTCAGAGCCACCCTAAATAGTTTTATGTGTACACCCCACTATACAATACACAATAATAAGATCAAACACCCTCACAACACCCCCCTGTCTGCTGGAGCTATGGCTTCAGATGCACATTATTGATTTGCACACAATTAATTTGATCAGAAACACTTATCTTGAATGCAACTTACACACACCAAAACCTACAATCAATGATATTGTACTATATCTAATTAACGCCATGTCTATCTACTATGTAGCTACAGTACCTTGAGTGCAACTCCCAGGTGCCGATCCTTCAGTCACCTCCATCAACTGCAAGATGGATACAAGCCGAGAACTATGAGAAGACACTTATCTAAATGTTAATAAGGCTGACATCAAAGAGTGGGTCTGTAAGGTCAACGTGTCCAGATAGAGCTGTGTGATTCACATTGGTAGGTATACGGACCTACTGAATGGGAAACAGTACAAAGGCAACTTGTGATGAAAATACAGAATAAATATATCAGCCTCACCAATACAAGGGCTGAGAGTGGGTGACTCATTCAAAGCCCCATCAAAGAGACAGCACACTCTGGCTCTAATAAGCTGCTTGCTGCGGTCCGGTTGACATCCTCACAGGAGGGAAAGCACAAATGCAGTGAACATGAATAATTCAACAGGGAGGAAACTGATGCACCCAATTTCTAAAAAAAGCCCTTAAGTATCAACATGAGGCTCTAAATATTGTTTTGCTGTGCCTGTGACAAGGTACTGGAAAGGCACTGTAATTAAGATATCACTGCTAGGGCTATGAAAATAGGATAGTCGTTTTAATCAAGCTGCTCAAAATATATCTCTGTTGTCGAGTCACCTTGATGATTAAACCTTTCTGTTCCTATCACTCTCACGATGGCACAACACACCTTCACTTCCAAGAGTCATTTACTGCAGCCTCTCGTCCCTAGACAAGCCACTGACCATGTTAAATACAGTGCAAGCTTGTATTTGAGACACCACAGACAGGGCTATCATTTAGATCGGCTTCAGTAACATATTGTGTAAGACAGAGAGCAAGAGAGAGTCAACTGCAGCCCTATAGCCCCAAAGAGCGTCTCTATTTTGCATCACTGACACAATGCAGTAGGGGGATCCTCCATGTATGATGATGAAAGAGCCGAGGGGCAGCCAATGGCCTCACATAAACTAGCATATAAATAATCCATGTGAAATCTGGCAACGCTTATGTGGAAACTGAATGGGCAAGGTTCCTCAGCCTCTTTGATGTACTATATCAAAGGTTATGAGTGGAGAAGGGGTGGTGTATAGTAACCTATCCTAACTCCAAGTTGTCTCCATACAGGTACCATTGTAGGCTATCAGTATTTTTTGTGATATTATGGATTATGGTGAAATCTTCCCACTATCTTCTCATCAAAAACCTGTAATCAAAGGACTCATAGTCACATCCTTCTATGTGAAATCCATAATACACTGTAGATTAAGCAAAAAATACAAAATGTTGCTGACAAAATCAACTATGGGGTAAAGGCTGTGTGAAACATTAGTGAAGAAACACAATCTCAGTACATTACATGACCAGCGAGCAATTTATGATCGTTGCCATTCAAAGTAATTCAACTCAAATAAATCAGCCTGATCAGCTTATGAGCTAATGCAATAAAAGAATCAATTATGTCTAGTTACGATCAAATCTCACTTATACACACTACTTGCTCATAAAATGGGATCTGATTCATGATAATACAACACCTTATGCAAACAGTAATGTCCTTTCCATGCCTGTTCCAGGTCCCAGGAGATTGGCAGGGGCCAATTAGCTGCTGCCCTGAGGCCTCTCTCCGCCGTTCATCTTCCATGACTGGAGCACCTGTGTGCATTACGGGTGAGACTGAGACTTCCAAGAGCACCTACCCACAGAGCTCCCACTGATCCTGGCCCATCTGCTTTTCCTTTGTTGGTAAGCCAATAGGAATACCGAGCTCATAAATAAACAACAATGTTGTGGTTTTATAACAGTTTTGCAGAAGGACAAGACTCTGACATGATAATGAAACAAACAACTGAAGTGGGTTTTCTATTGTTTATATTTACAAGGCAGATAAAAGAGCATCATCTGCAACAGAGAAATCTTCCTACGCTGTGCAGAGATGCTTATGTTGCTCAGCTGTAAAACTAAGGTCCCATTATATTTAATAATAGAAGAGGCTGCTGTTTGGAGGGACCTGCTGCCAGAGCGCACCGCCCCTGAGTGCACAGCCTCCAACTGCCAACATAGCGGCAGACACAGAGGCACTCAACCGGAAGCCTAAAGAAATGAAGGAAAGGTGGATTAGATGGATGGGGAATGGAGAGATTTAGAGCTGAGGAAATGAATTGCAAGGCACAGGGATGGAAAAAGGAAAAGTGGAGGGATGGAACGATAGAGGGAAAGGATAAAGAAATGGAGCAGGAAATACACTGAATGCTGTAGCTGGAGAAATGTAGGCTGGGGTGCTGAAGGATTAAGGGATGCAAGGATAAGGCTACTATGGCTCAAAGGCTAAGGAGGTACGGATTTCAGAACCCATAATCTGTACAGTTACTATATTTTATCATATAGTATATATACTTTAGAGGTTCCTCAGGCGTGTCTATAAAGAGCCACGATACTTCCAGGTAGGATTGGACTATTTCAACGTTGCTGTTTGATTTAGCCTATGCCAAAGAGCTTGTCCTAGGTAATGACATAAGATAATGGTAACGTAATGGTAATTCAGGTAATGGTATAAGACGGTAACCTGGCTAACACCTGGGATTGAATTTAGATGGTATCATTATATCATTAAAAATATATATTTTGAATAAGATTTGTTAAAACAAAATTCTGAAAAACAAGCTTGAAAAAAGCTCCTTGTTTTTGTTTTTTTGTCAGTAACTTGAGGCCTTGAGCTTACTTGTCCACATTGTTTGGTTCTAAATACACAACACCCTTACAGACGTTGAGTTGATATGAAAGGAAGTTAGCATAGGCAGTGTCTGCAGCTCAGGTGTGGACTTGTGCCCTGAGGGCAAGAGGCCATGACATGTGTGAAACACCAGTCAGCCCTGCAGCTACACAGATGCACCACTCTCAAAGAGCACACAAGACATTCAACAAACAAACATTGTATCAAAGTATTACATCAAGCAACTGACTGAACCCTCACTTTCCTTACTTTGTTTCACTTTACACCACAGTTTATCTACACCACTTTGACACCATTACATAGTTTGGAAAAATTGCCTTTTCATCAAATAATCCACAATAAAACAGATCAACTAGTGTAGGCCTGATGTGCTACTTTAAGACATTTTCTTAGTAGGCCTAATTGCTTAATAAAAGCATCTCTAGCATACTGAAGAATGAACTGGACAATACCACCACACACTCAAGATTACATTTTATCCTGAACTACAGACAGAAAGAGGATTTAATAAAGAATGCAATGTGCCGTCAACAAAGATTGTGCCAGCAGATGTAGTGCCGTGCCAAGTGGAGCAGTTTATTACCTATGCTGGAGGGTCAAACAACACACACTCAGGGCTTGGCTGAGCATACAGGATACCTGCAGGGGCCTGATGAAAAGTGGTCTCTACCAAAGTAATTGCAGTTAACCACAAACATGGATCAATATTACCTACATGATTTAGATTAAGAGAAAATGCCACACTGTTATAAAACACTGCTTCAATCTGTAAAACTATCAAGTGTGCAGTTCAGCTGAGGAGAATCATTGAATGTCTACATGTCATAAGGTGTTACTAAAATGCAGCTATTTGCCTGTTTCTTCCCAGTTAGTCCATATAAAATGTTAGAAACCATAGATGGGGAACAGAGAAAGGGGCCCCATGAAAGCCAAGAACTTTTCTGCCCTACTTTATTTCACTTTCTCTGTATGTCTTTGGCTGAGAGGTGACACTAAGGGTGCTCAATCATTTAGGTTTTATGTACAAAGGGTGATAAATTGCCACGACAGATCTGCAGTGACGTCTGATGGAAAAGCAACCTAGTAATTTTGCTTTCAGCTGAAACAAGGAGAATATCAATCGATACAGCACATAGAGGTGAAGGTCTAGCACTGAGAGAAAAACCTGCAAAAGAGAGGACAGCCTTGCTCCCGTGCAACAGGGGGGGAAAAAGCAACAGGAGGCGAGTTGTAAAAGCTGTGGGAGCAGTTCAATTCATGTTTTCACCCCAACAAGGAGTGTTCGAGCATCCATGCATACTTTATATATTGCATGATGAATGCTTGCATCTGAAATGTCTCATGTGATCAATAGTCTGAGTGTAGTGAGCACATGGTGCAGTGTGTGAAATCCTCATTGATTCATTCCATGCACATGCGATTATCACAAACGTCATTAAGCTACAGTCATGGATGGTGTGACAGGACTAACACGCACAGAACCAAAGCCTTGTAAAGTACACTACGGATTACTGCACACTACTACACCTAAACTTGTCCAAGTCAGCTAGGACTCGAGTTTTTCCACACCAAATATTTTCATTTAGTTGCAAAACATCCTCGACAAGCCCTCTACGTAAATACTCCTTCTACACGAACATTTTTTGCGGGTCAAACTCTGGTAGCATGCAGTACAGTACCGTCGGTGTTGTTGTCTTCGGGCTGAGGCTGATCGGAGTGGTTGTGCTGCTGAGTACAGTGAGGATGAATAGATGCTGCGCTGCCTAGCGACCAAACCACCAATCAATAGAAACCACACACATTCCGCACAGGACAACTCTGGGCTAGTTCAGTTACGTTGAAATTAAGTTCCGAGTAACACCATATCACTGTGTAACTAGTGAATATTTTTGTCATCTTTCCTCTTACAAAAAAGCAAAGTAATGGGAATACTTCCAGCTGCTGAAGGTAAACGTTGTTTAAGCTAGCGCAGTTTGTGGCGCGCGACGTGTCCTTTAGTTATAACATTTATGACACAGTTATGAAAATAAATCCGGGATGGAGATTTCTGAAATTGAAATAGTAATTCGTTACACTGCTCGTTACTGAGGAAGGTAATACATTACCTGTAACGCGTTACTAGCGAATCACTGCCTTTTACATGAACAAAATCATCTCGTGTCTGTTAAATATTTCTGTCTTGTACACATGCTAACACGTTAGCATACAGTACATTAAGTGCCCGTACGCAACTAGCATGATCTGAAATAAGAAGATAGACCTTTTAGTAATCCAGAGTTGTCTTTTTTCTGCCAATCCTCTCCTCACATGAAGGGGAAATTGAAAAAAACAGGCCAATTTCCCCCCAAAATCGGTGTAATCCTTTAATCCTTATCATAATTCAGTAATAATTTGATGCATTGTCTATCACATATTAAACATCTCCAGCATACAGTATAAAATGGTCAATAACAGGGATCAACATACAATTATGTTCAGATTTCATAACATTTTTTCTTTGCAAACAGTGGCCTCACATTTCAGCTCATTCATGCAGTACTTTCATTTAAGCCTACATGAAATAAATCTCTCATGAGCTCATACCATGAGCGCATAGGCCTGCTCTCTGAACCGCACTAAATCGACAGCGCCCTCTAGTGAATTCATTGGGCAAGTAGGTCAACACACAGGAGCTGAGTGGAATCGCCCAGTGGGGGGAACTGAGCTGCACTTCCTGCCAATAAAAAATCTTGCTCTCTAAAATGTAAAGCGCTATTAGTCCATGAGAAGGGTGCAGTGGCTCATCGTATGTGAGCCATCTCCTCTACAAAAGGTGTCTTCAGGCAGCCAGTACACAGCTGGTCCATCCATAGGGGAGCCTCATGCTGGAGAGGGGTGCGGCGGGGGTAGAAAGTGTACGAGTGGTCATAGTTCAAAAGGCAGCTGAGCGAGGCCATGTAGATGTCTGAGAAGCGACAGAGGCGTCTAGAGAAGTAGGTGGGGTTGTGAGACGTTCTGAAGATGCTGCCGAACTGAGGGTTGAACAGGTTCTTTGTCTTCGCCCTGTGACACAAAAGGTTATGGTGCGCTTTCAGATGATTCATCTAAAAAAGTTAAATACTTGACAAAAGACGTGTCCATTGTGAGGCGAAATTGGACATTTAGGCAAATAAGGAGATTTAAAAAGGAAGCAAAGACATTTAACTTAGATGTGTGGCACTCACCGGAGTTCCTCCCTCTCCTTCAACCATTCCTGCAAAACCTGCTTTGACTCTGAGTCCCGGTGCATCTAGATTATAAAATAACATAATAGTATCACTAAATCTAGGTGTACTCTTCTACACAAATAAACGTGAAATGTAGACAGAATATTCAGTATTCAGTCACACTTAAAGTATAACTAGACCTTCATCTGGGGGGATCTCTTACCTGCATGCGCTCCAGTAGGCCGGTCAGAGCCTGTAGCCAGGTGAGACTCTGGGCATACTGCTCAGTGTTCACCACTTTGGTTTCAACCTCCAGCTCAGGCACTATGGCTGCTGTACGCCAGCCATGTTGCAACATCAGGTCCTGCCAAAATCAGTAAAAAGTACTTTGGTCAAACACCTTTGTGGATGAAGTCACTATTGAAAAATTCCATTTAGCATCTCCACTGTAGTTTAAAATACTGAAGACATTGATATAAGATGCATAAACTGCAGGTCAAATAAATTTGCTCCTAATAGTCGGGAATAATAATCATGATCATAACTAACTTAATAATCAGGAATACAAGTTTTGCCATAATTGTGGAGCCCTAAAGCACTCATTGATCTGTGACAACGTCATCACAATGTTTTGACACTCACAGCTAAATCACTGTAAAGATGGTCTCCAAAGTAAAGAACCCTAGATCCTCTCCAGCCTGTCAGTCTGAGGAAGTCGACCAGGTTCCCCTGAGACACAACAATAAGACAGACAGAAACCACAGGGGATTTCATCTCGTTCAATAAGACAGAGAGAAGACAACAAGCACGGTGTAAAAACACAACTATTAAATGCAGAGACACATAAGCATCATGAGGGAATCAAGGGCAGCTCAAACATTTAGACAGTAAAGGAGTACTAACTTGTTTGTAGATCTGCCCTTTGTCCAAACTGTTTATCCTGTCCCACTGCAGGTCACCATTTCCATCCAAGCGTCTGAAAGGTCTGTGAGAGTGACGATGTTGAAGGACATTACAAGGTGAAAAGTCACATTTCAAACTCCAATGCAAAAAACAAACAAAACTGAAGTGGGTTTATTACGGGTGGTAGAATGTTTGAGTTCAAATAAGTTTTGAATCAAACTAACTTTTCTGGGTCAGATGATGAGGTGTGGCATCTTTACCACAGAAACACTCACTCACTTGAGACAGTCATTGAAGAAGTGAGGTTTGTCCGCCTGTACAATGACGACATCAAAGAAGTCTCTCCAGTTTTCCCCCGCCATGTGCGTCATCCCTTTATTCCTGCAGACAGAAAAAGAGAGTTTAACAGAGATTGCAGCGGTACTGTTGTCCTCCATCATGAGTCAGGCGGCACTTATGTGGGTCTTTCTGATAGAGACACTTACACAAAGCTGAACGGGCTGTTGGTAATGAGGAATAGCTTCTTCCCGTGACTGACCAATTGATGCAACACGGCATAGGTCTCCTCTCCTCTCAGAATGAACTTCTCTATGGGGAGAAGAAAGACGACGATCAGTACAAAGTGTAGCAGTAAAGTCAAAGTATGTGCACCAATATAGCGGCTTAACGGCATATCAGGAAATGGCTTTCTCACCCAGATCTTGCATGATCCATTTGTACATGTAGCCTTTGATGTGAACCATACCAATCGCTTCCTGAGGATTAAATCAGCTGTTACACAGGTAGAACAGATCAAGCATGATCATTTGCTGTAGGAAAATATGGAAATTACAAACTCCAAACTAGTCGCTCAGGAAGAAATGCTCCAGTATATACAGCAAAGGGAGGGAACAGTAATACGTAATAGTAAAAAAAAAAAATAAAAAAAAGCGTGATCTATGTCCAACCTCTGACAGACAGCAGGATGAACACGGTAGTGGACACAATACCGCCCTGTAACCAAAACCCCTCTCTCCACAGGAATGATAGAGAGCAGTTATTGTCCTCTGTTCTACTCATGTGAGTCCATGGTAAGCTTTCACTGAGGTCAACAGATACCTGAGCCTGAATCACACTGTGCAAAACCGGTCAAATTAACTAGGTCAGTATGGTTCTCAGCAAGGGCGAGAAGGGGAGCGAAGAACATTGTATACTGTGAAAACGAAAATATTGTGGGAGTGTGGGAGTGTGGGAGCTTACTCACTGAGACATCCTTGTAGAGGTGAACTGGATCATATTCAATATCGTTGGAGATAAAGAAATCATTAGCCACAGCCAAGAGGGTCATCTCTGGAAGGGAGAAGACGTCCATGAACTGCTTCACCTTCGGTCCCTATGTTAGAAAATGTTTTAAATCATTGAAATATATCTGCCTGTTCAAGAGGGATGCAGTAAATGTTCACAAATTTGTAAAATTAACATTAATCAAATATCAGCATACACCCGTTTCCCCTCTGGGTCGCTTTGTTATTATTAAGCTAAATACTTGGAACCATTTTCTTTCCACTGAAGCAAGCACCCACTGAGAGGTTACCCTGAAAACAGAGCTAATCCCTAATTGAGACAAGTACCAGACCAGAATGATTTTGGGTGGGACCGTTTTTCACTGAGGATTAGAAAATGGAGAGGCATACTTCCCACGACAGGACCTGATGGACCAAAAGCTATTTGGGTCAAAACATCAAAGCCCCAAAAGCTCCTAATTAGCAAATTACCTGTGTGACTGTCAACCTCAATGAAGATTTTTTTTTTACAAAATGTACTAAGTGCAGCCTTGTAACAAATCATAATTAATAAAATATTTTGTTGGACACATAGTTCTTGTAAGCGGCTTTATTTGGGGAGAGTAAACTGCCTTTCAGTTGATTCATGAATATGTGGGAACAACAGAGATTACAAAATTCAACCGCAGGATTTACGTAATAGTAAAGTCATGCGAAACCTGACAGCAACACATTTAACCCTCAACCCGGTGCCTGTTGAGTTGCTGGGTGAGATTATGACAGATGTGCTGACCCCAAGATGTTAAGCAACTCTCTTTTCCATCTGCCAAACCTGGAATGGATGTAGTTTTATCAAATTCAGCAGTAAGTAAATATTTTTTTCAGAGTTCAGAGATATTTCACATAAAAGAAACACTGAATTGTTTGAATGCAATGTGCAATAAATATTAATACTAAACTAATGATATTTTCAAAGCTGATACATTATCACATTATTAAGAAAAACTAATTATAGAAATATTTGGGGAAAAATAGCAAAGATATTCAAATATTTGGAGTAAAAGGTTGCTTGTTTTCTTTCTTCCTATATGAATAGTTTTACTCACATATCAGATGGTTCTTTCCACTCAACTCTATTTTACACACATATTCACATACAGACATATTCATAAAATGTTTCCATTCTCAGGAAAATACTTCAAATCAACTCACTTAAAGTCACAAAATACTTGACTTGACTATTTGACTATATCAAACCATTTGAACATGGATGATAAATAAAGGATTTCAGCCCAGGTCTGCTGTTGTATTATTACAATGTACTACTCTAATACCTCGAAGCCACTGTATTTTCCACCTCACCTTTCCATAGAAGCCGCTGACCTGGTGCAGAGGGACATGGTGAGTCCCCCCATAGAGCTGCAGTAGCTCGTCATGTGGCACTGGGCTGAGGCCCCTGGGGACACCAAAGAGCAATGAGTGCACTAAGAGTGTGCGACACCCAAGCAACATCCTCACTACAAAATAGTGGTATTGCCTTCAGTAGCAGGGATATGGAAATGGGCAAAAATCAGCGTGGCACATAAGGATCAAAAGCAGTAATGAAAACTTCTGGTCATAACTGTTGGTTAAATTCTTCATTGCCTCAAACTGTGACTGGTGTTTCGTGACCTTTAAACACAACACAGTGTCGACACTCACCGATACACACTTCCTGGCTGAATGTAATGGAACGCATCTATTTTCATCAGGAGACCCTTAAGAGTGGGTAAGGAGCAGTTTTACTTGTAAAGATCTGTATAGTGTGTATAGTATATAGTGTATTTCTGCACTCTGACACTTTTGTTTCCAAAGAGGGGCTAAAGTTTTACCTTTTGAATGTCATAGTGAAGGCCCCGAGCAGCAAAGTTGGGAATGTAGTCACATTTGTGGATGCCTTCAGGGTACTGTCAAGCAAGAAGACCAATGGACGATTATTCACAGTCTAAATGCTGTTGTAATGTCAAAGCACTTTAAGCTCCCAGAACACACCTTGAAGTGCTTGACGAGGAAGTCTCTTGCGGTGTTGTAGATCATGGTGTCGAGCGCGTTGGAATAGAGGGCCAGCGTGTAGTCGTAGTCAAAGCCGTAGATGTCCACCTCGGCCAGGCTGACCTCGTTGTTGGCGTAGATGGTGGAGGAGTTGAGGAGGTTACACACAGCTGGTGGGATCAGGTCTAACCCAGAGAGACAGGATGTGAAGCCAAGTCGTTCAAATTAAAGAAGCCCAATGCAGATCGGTGCAGACAGATCTAACAGTGAACAATCAGAATCAACGGAGCCTTTATTTGAGAGAGGTGAGGTTTAGGCCATTCACCACACAAAATTTGAAAGTTTAAAACTCAGCATTATCTTTTTTTGAGGGAAGGGTTGTGGAGATTAGGGAACCTGTTTATTAAGCGTTTCTGCAGAGCGGAGGAAAGTAATTCTGCTGCTGTTTTCAATCTAGTGAGGCTGGCAACAACAGGATTACACAGAGAAGTCAAAGTTGTGCAATGTGCTTGTACTTTTCATTGAACTGAATCCAAACAACCACTGCAAACAATTGCACTAAATTGCATTAAAAGGTTTTGTGTGTGCGTGTGTCCCACCACCACTGTATAGTAACATAACATATGCATCTGAGCACAACTTTCCAAATGGATTTTTTTTTTTTTTTCAATTTCATTATCCATTTCATTATCTCTCTCTTTTTTTCCCCACTGAATCCTGTTTATTTGGATAAGTGCAAGTCACAGCAAACACACAGGCACAGATTAAACAAGTGGACAAGTGGGGCCTGCCCATCTGCCCTTGGGACACCTCTTTCTTTCCAGACCTCAAATATTGTATTTGGTATTGGTTTGTATACAAAGCCATCCTGGGACAGCTACCAACTTACTTAAGCACTTTACTTGTTCAACCTAGAGGTGGACATTACAATCTGAGATCAAAAAATTATATCTTATATCATGTCCCAACTGTGAGAACAGAATTTGGGAAACACGCTTTCAGCTATGCTGCTCCACTTTCTTGGAACATTTTACAAAAAGATTTGAAGCTAGATTCCCTTATTAGAATCAACCTTTTTAAAGAACAAATTGGACACCTGCTTGCCATGGAGTGCTCATGTTTTTAATTCTGTCTTTTTCTATTTAAATTTTGAAGACACTTGCTCTATTTTTTTACTGTGTACTCTTACTGTCTTGTTTTTATTTGCGTTTGTTTTTAATGTTCTATATGTGAAATTATTTGTATGCTGCCTTCTTGGCCAGGGCCCACTTGAAAAAGAGATGGAAATCTCAATGTGATTACCCTGGTTAAATAAAGGATAAATAAAATTTTAAAAAATTGTGTCATACTGCAAAGATTATATGTATGTCGTTTCTAGTTCATCAGAGTATACAGTAGAGACGGGACAGCCGGATTAAAACGTTGTGAATACATGCTTTAGGAGTGAACCAGCTGTTGATAATTATGATAAATAAGTGCCTATAGGAATATCATATTGATACCATAGGAGATAAATAACACCCCAAGGTAGAATCATTTCACTATAAAGTCACTGTGGGTACCACAGACACTTTAAGGCACATTAGAGTCATTTTCCGTCTGATCATTGCACATCATGCCACGATAACCATCATGTTGTTGAGGTTAGATGAAGATAGTGAACAGCTGCAGCCGAGAAATGAATCTTGGATTATAGACTTGTTGCTATTTAAATTATAATCCACTGCTTCAAAACGTATTGTCTCTTTTATACATTTGGCATAGAGGGACTGACCACATTCATTTGCCATCTGTCCGATTTGACCTACTTTGAAAGAGGATGAACAAAACTAATCCCTGAACAAAATGTCTTCAAGGGGTAATGGGCATTTTGAGTCATTGGCAAAAGCCCATTGATTCCGGGAACAGAGGAGCTGGGTGACGTGGTGGGTATAAGTAAAGGAGTGTCCTGAATTTCGTAAGTGCCAGGGCTGCAAAATGATGAACGTTTTCTACGGATGAGACGCGGGGCAGTGTGGAAACCTGTACCTACTTACCGTGAACCAGCCGTTTCATCTCGCTGTAACGAGCCCACAAGTAAGTCTTCTGGTCCACGGGAACGGCGGTGGACGAGTACGACCTCCGTACACCGGTGATACCCGTGGGCTCCTCCGGTCCCTTACCCCCAACCTCACGCCTGTGAGCTGCAGGAGAGAACGGCTGGCCGGGTAGAGACGCGCCTGTGCTTGAGTTTGATCCACAACTTTTCTCATCCTTTTGTCTTTGGCGGCCATGTCGCCCAGTCGCGTCACTTTTAGAGGAAAATCCGGTGACTTTAGAAGATCTCGCAAAAGGAGAAGTTCTGTTACCGTTAGTCCGCAGCGCTCGGCATACGGTTGTACCCGCCGTCTTGAAGGACATTATTACAGTTCACGGTAGCAAGTCACACCTGGATCTGTTATGCTGCTGTTGCAAGTCAGCACTAGAGAAAAACTTTGGATGACGCTCGTCTGTTATTCCCGGTGTTGCCAACTCTCTGAAGGGAAATCTATTGGCTGCTCAAAAAGTAGCGAGAGGTCGTCAAATGACGCGACGTCCTAATATGCATATGAATGTTTCTACCTCGGCCGCACGCGCCTCATGTATGGAGAGCGCTGCGATCATCAGAAATGAACACCGTTCACCTAGCTAGATGTTAGCAGTAGCTAGGTTCAGATTTGAGGACAGATAGAGATATGGCAGTTTTTCCACTTAAGTAAAATCACCAACTCTCCACAACTATTACAAATCACTTCACGTCCCCAGGTAACATGTTAATAGTCACATTACTGCAGCCAACAGACTATGTGTATTGTTACATCAATAGCATCATCTCACTATACTATTTCATAAATTGCAAATATTGCATTAATACCCAAAAGGCCCTTGTACATGTACAGTGTTGCTTTAATTATTGTTCATGACAAAAGTGGTTCACGGGTCAATGAAAGGAACTTGCATACACATCAACAGTGGAGGACCACCAAATGAGTATCTGGGGCATGTGCATGTTATTTTCTACAACAATTTACACAAAATGCAGACCACATAAATACAGTCATTACTTAAAAACAAATATACAATAAGTGATTAAATTATACACGCGTCTGCAAAAGAGTGGATTAAATAGTTTCAGGTATCCATTTACAACGTTCAAAGCAATATTTTCATTATGGTAGATCATTTTCAATTTTCACATTCTCACCCCATATGAGTTCATGAACAGTCAACCATCAATAGGCTGGCCCCTTGTTGTCCATAGGCATGGGAATATTACTTTGAAATCCATTTTACCTCTGACGTTTTATGTAATGCAGTTTTCAGTTATCAATATACTCAATGGTGGTGACCATTAGTTGACTGTTAATGAACTCATACAAGGTATGCATGTGAAAGAGTGAAAATATTTTACCAAAATGATGTATCACTCTAATCAGTGCTAACACTGGCCAATGAGTTTCCTCAAAGCGAGCCAAACATTCCTTCAAATGAAAAAAACAACTACACATCACTTCTACAGTGTTGACTAGTCTATCTTTTAAAAACATGATGTCATCTAACCAACAGATCAGAGGAAAACCAAGGCACTAAAATTTCCAACCAAAAAACATCCATCAGCAGGGCGTGGCCTCTGCTACTAAACCACAGGATGGTAAAGAAAGTTGAAACATTTACTGTCAACATTTTCTTGCATTCACTTTTTATCTTTTTTTTTCTTTTTACAATCTTCCAAACAATGACTTAAATATCATGATTGGCCTCATCAGGTCCTCTAATAATGTCTTTAAATAATGAATTTAAAATGCAGTCTATGAGGCTGACGGTGTTGCAGTAACAACTGCAACGTGGATCTGCTGTTGTCCTCAAACACAAACCTAGCATCAAACTTCTCGATTACCATTCCCATCCTGGGTTCTCAAATGGATACCTTTACATTGTGAATTTCATTGTTTTTCATGATCAGGCTTTGCCATCCAGGCCCCTTGGCTTGGCTTAGGCTGACAAAGCAGTATCATGTTTGAATCATGCTTTTAAATTTTGTTTCTCTGTCGTTTAACCGATTTTCATGTCTGACATTTTTAGTGTTCATCTTATTTGTTTTTATTTCCTATTGTGCTATTGGCTGTCAAGCACCTTATAACTCTTCTGAAAGGTGCTATCCAAATTTAGTTTACTATTGTTATTTTGCTCTTGCTGAAGGACATTTGTCCTTCACCAACTATAGGGAGCCAAAGGTGCCGTTACTTCTGCCTATTCTAATACATTACAGATGACTTAATATAAGGAAACTACTAACTGTACGGTTGTGATTCTGAAATATGTTGTAGAAGGAGGTGATAATTATCCATTGACTACCTTAAGTACACACTTTTGATTAGTTAATATATGTCCTCCTGTGTCTATGGAAAATCGCGCTAGCCAACTAGCCACTAGTAAACCAGTGGGCGGTCTTGGTTAAATTCTGCTTCGGCTCCCTATAATAGCAGTTTGCTAACATCATTAGCATCCCTAACAGAAAACACCGGATTCCACAACAAACTAGCTTGCTATAATAATACCTGTTCATTTGAACGTTGAATGCTTACTTGGGTAGGAAGCAGATTTTGAGTGTCAATGCAAATGTTTGGTGATAAATTGTAAAAAATTAAAAATAAAATTAAAAATGTCAAAGTATCCACTTTTAGGTGGTGAGAATGTAGCTTAGCTGTTCAAAGACGAGAAAAACTTGATGCTGAATGAGTGGGCTCGAGGCAACTTGTACTCATCCCCACAGGAAGTTATCCTGGCTATGTAACCAAGAGAAATGTCCCAGGCCTAACGGAGGACTGACATTTGTCTTGGTTAGTATTAGGTTCTGGAAAACCAAGCCCCTGAAACTCTGGAGTGATACAATGCAGTATTATTGCAGCTCCGCAACCGGGATAGTAAACTATTAGCCAATGGGGTGTTTGCACTTGCACTGATTTGCATCCCCATATGACTTCAACAAGATGCTTACTGTCAGAGTAAAATGCCTGCAGCAGGTTACTGTAACTTTGCGTGAAAGTCAAGGTAAGCTTGAAAACCGACCCTGATCCTAATGAACAGGAAGGATACAGGCACTGTCCTGACTTGGTCTGCATAGTTTGCAAAGTAAGTATGATGCCCATTAAAGATCCCCCAAATCATGTAACTGATTACTTGATGTTTGACCTGAGGTTGTGAAAATATGGCTGATCTATTTCCATCTATAACCTGTTTGCTGTCAGACACATCACAGGATGAAAAGGGGATTTAACTGTGCCACCGATAAAAGGGATGAACCTCAAGACAACAGCAAGCTCCTTACTTTTAGTATAGCAATTTGCTTAGTAAGGCTGCATTGTTCTAGAAAACCATACTACCTGGGAGGGTTATCACAGTTGATCTAATGGGTTACTGACACTGCAAGAAGCCAGAAAGGCTTGGACAGGAGGTCAGGCTAAAGGCAAGAGTGTCAGGACATACCACCTTGAAACAGATCCCAGCCTTGCATATGCAAACATCATGAGACACAGGAGAGGATGTTCAGTCAGACAAAGCCTGTACGTTTTGAGTTTGAGGACAGTACATACTGCACATGAAAAGTTCATCACTATGGAATTAATACTGTCAATGGATCATCACAACACACAGCCTTGAACAAGACCATGACATGGGAGTCGGGGCCACCCGGGACAAGACACAGTCAATGACATCACAGAGCAATGCGCAGCAAATTTGTCCCCTTATCCTTCTCTAGGTTGCATGCAGACATCTCTACTCCGACCAGAGAGGACCGAGAAGGCGGGATGAGAGACAGTTTAGTTTAGTTTGTTAATCCATTGCTCTGGTGGGTAGAGAGGGGAATGTGGCGTCAAGTCTGGGATGGACAGGATGTCTCGGGTCAGGAAAGGAGGAGGGAGCCGGGGGTCAACACGAAGACAGGTCCTTATGGAGGAGTGGGGGTTTGGAGTGATAGAAGGGCTTTTTCAGCGCTACAAAGACAGGGTGAGACAGAGACAAAAGAAAACAGATTTAGTTCTCAAAAATATTCATTTGAAAAGGGTTAGGACAATTGAATCACAAAACATCAATACGACACATCTGGAGACATGAAGGATCAGCAAATAAGGAGCTCACAAGAGGTTGGTGGCTATGAATTAAAGTTGAATGTATAGAAAGCAGATACTTGTTAATCCCAATAGGCATTAGCTCTAAACAAAGTGTGTGCAACAAGACACATCATTAAATGACAAATACATTTAATTAATCCTTGAAGATGAAGAGTCACAGCATAATTTTTAAGCAAAATGCCACTGGGTACTTTAGCTCATCGCCTGCGAGATGATTTAGACTGTGAGCTCCGTGCCCTGGCAGGTTTGGCCTGAGCTTTATTACCGGAGCTCTTATTGGTGTTAGTGTGCGATTCCTCAGCGGTTCGACTTGCTGAGGTGGATCCACGCCTGGCCTCTCTACAGGCCCCAGATATCCTGGTCTTACTGGGTGGATTGTGGACAGAGAAAGAGGTGGTTGTCGGGGCCGCTGTAGATTTAGCGTTAAACTGTGAAGAGACCATGTCTGTCTGAGATGTATTACGGCTTGTAGATGATGCTTGCACAGAGTTAGACCTGTGAGCTAAGTGTTGTTTTTTTCGTACAGAAACATCTAAGTTTGGTCTACTTTGGTCTACTTTACTTCCACCCCGCGCTTCAAATGTGTTAGTAGGACACACACACAGAGCTTTAGAAGAGGTTAGATTCTCTATGGATGAAGAAAACAAAGAAGACTTAAGTTTGGTGCAAGAGGAGGGTACAATGCGAGTTGTGATAAATGTATCCTGACGCGTAGGGACTGATGCTCTCCGACCTGCAGCAACTTTTCTTGTATCTCCAACATATGTCTTGACCATGAAATCACTGTCCAGGGAACTGGCTGAGCCTTCACGAGACAGGGAATGGTCACTACCCAGCTGTCCAGGATTCAACTCTGCGCTAAAAACATCACTGACACTACGACTTCTAATGAAGGTGGCGTCCCGTGGAAGCCCCTTGCCTCTGCGAGGGTGGGAGCTTGTCTGGATGGGGGTGTGAGGACAGAGGGAGAGGGAGGTTCTTACAGGGCTGGTGTGGAGGCTTCGGGTTATGGCTCGGAGGTGGTGCGTGGCCATGGTGGGGACGCTGCTGCCAAGAACCGGGCTGGCACGTGGACTGTTCCTCAGTGGCGGGCGTGCAGGGCTGCTGCGGGGGCTCCGTGGGGCCCGGCCCGACTTGGTGCCCAACTCCTTGGCCCGGGACCGGCGGGGGCTGCTGTTTAGGCTGTGGGGAGAGAGAGGAGCCTCCAGGTCCTCCAGTCGCTGGGTCAGGGCCAGCTTCTGCTGGATGGCCATACGCAGCAAGGAGTTCAGGGTCTTCTTCTCATCCTCAGCCGCTGCCAGCTGCCTCTGCATTTCATCCAACTGGGTGACATACTGGTCACACCTGAGACATGCAGACACAAACATGCACAAACACAAAAGCAAATTTAAGCACAAAGCCAGACACGACAAACCCATGACAAACCCAATCACGCAGACACACACAAATTGTGACCATAGTAATTCTGAAAGGAAGAAAAGAGAGTAAAAGTGAAGATAGCAACAAGAATCCAGGGTTTTTAATTCTTGAGTAGAAAAAGAGTTGAAGAATGACAATTTCTTTCTTGACACCATATATAAATGCAGTAGCTCCCGATGTCCACATGGCGGCACCACCAAACTGGCTGATAAGCAGGTGGGTCTGTTTTGAAAGCTATCATCTTAGGCCCTTCTCAACACACAGTAATCCTTCAACACTGTCTGTACTCCCATTGCTCTTACGGATAATCAAATGCCAGCTCATAACTGTCTGGCGAGGGTCTAAATGTATGTCCATGAAGAAAGCTTCTGCTTGCTTCCTTCCTTTAACAACCAATAACATTAGTGCACACATTTCTGCTGTCCACCACAAAACATATACTTATAGACAACACTGTGAGCAACAGCAAAAGGGGGAAAAAATTACAAAAATCCCTATCACCAAACACTAATCCAGCACACACATTCTCTCACAACACACAGAAACACAAACACTCTTCCCAACAGGCATGCATGCCAACGTGAGCAAAGGTATAAGCTCTGAACAGGTTAGTGAAGCAGAGTGTGTTGTGATCTGTAAACACACACACACACACACACACACACACACACACACACAATCTCCCACCCCTTGGCAACATTAGGATTCTCCTTCCCTGAGACGGCCTGGCTTGACAGGGACAAATCTGTCCCTGCTCCCTCCCCTGTAGTCACAGGGCAGAGCATGTGGTTCCTAATCTTCACGTGAACCCATGGATTGTCCACAGGCCTAAGAAGGGCGATAAGCTTATTAGATGACACTAGTAGCAAAAGCTGTCCCACAACAAGAGCACCAATACGAAGCATGAACAATACTAGCATCCACTCTGCTGCATTAATTCTGTCCTGTGACAGTCTTTTTGATAAGATGCCTTTCTCTTATTACCACTGAATGCATTTCCCCCCAGTCCAGAGATGTCTAGGTTAGCATTAAGTTTGGCTGCAGACTACACATAAATGACAGATTACCGGCTGGCAAACATGACACGGAGTGAGGAGAAGGTGGCAGCGTCCTCCTTCAGGGCTTTGAGCTCGTTCCTCAGCTTCATCATGGTCTCTGACACCATGCTCTTCTCCGTCTCATACTTGGTTTTCAGGTTGGACAGAGCCAACTCTGCAGTCTGAAATAATGACAAAAATACAGATTACATTACAAACAGCGAAGTCCTACTTCAAGTCAAAAGTAAATGTAACAGATTACATAATAGCAGGATAGGATAGTGTGCTTAATCAAACAAACCATACATTTTGTGCCCAACAGCAGTGACTATGACCTGTCTTCTGTGTAAGAATAACCTGCATCAGACCAACCAAGGTCAACCAACACAGTATTGTCTGAGTGTTTCTGCCAGAGGACACTCAGCAGACCCAGACATCGGACTTGAGGAGGTAACCTGTGCAAACTCGGCCCAGCCAAGCAGATTAGGTTGAGTGTGTGTAAAAGGGAGAGTGACAGTTAAGGAGATGACAGAAGCAGGTCACGCACTGCTTGAGGCACAGGAAAGGGAAGGGGGGGAGGGGAGAGTATAACCTGAGTGCATCATCACACTCCAGGTGCAGGCCCATGAAGAGCCCAGGGGACTTCTCCAGATTAGACACCAACAATATAAACCAACCACGCTGCTTATCTTAAGATAAGTCACGGATAATGTAATTATTAAGAAGCCCAAAGACTTCCTGTCTTACCTTATCGGGACAGTCAACTTAATTATCAAAAATAATGAATTCTGTGAGGATTCATTCAAGAATGGGTCAACACAAGGAAAAAAAGATCAAAAGACTAAACTTGACAACACACAGTCTCTCAGTACTAAGGAAGCTGTTCTTGGTCAGGTGAAATGTTTTTTGATATACCAACAGATGCAAACTCTCATAGTGAGCCAAAATGGAAAGATGTAAAAAAGCTTTTTTCATGCCCAGCTCCACAGTTAAAATAAAGTTATGCATTGACCATGGACCTTTGATGACTTGGACTACATCCAAAAGAATTGTTTTGGAACCGTGCTAACAGAAAAATAGGAAATCAAAAGAGCAAAGATGTGGCTGAGGGGATCCTACCACTTTTTGCCATACCTGTTTGTTAGCCTTAAGGACAGTCCTGAGGGTGGCAATCTGTTCTCTCTTGGTGCTGAGAAGGGACTTGAGTTTCAGTACTTCCTCCAAGAGGGTCTCAGCATCCCGTTCTGACTCCCCACTGTTGCTCAGTGCTGAGCAAGGCAATGCTCCCCTCTGGCGACACAGGTCCACTGCCACCTGAGGGAACACAGGGAATTCATTATTAAAAAGTAATGCTTATCAACATGAACATACTTAAATATATTTTCAGTTTCACTGGCAATGTGGCACTCATGTATGTTACATAGTGTATGCTCAGCAAGGGAAGAAAATGTTGAACTGCTCACAGTCCTGAACAAATTATACGCCTGTCGAATGAATCTTTAGCAGCTTTTATGCACGTAACGCTGTACGGCCAACATAAAACAAAGGATAATTAAGTGTTTCTGTACAGAAATAGCAAAGTTCCCAGTGTTCCAGACACTTATCTGAAAGGATTGACTGGGGTGGTAGCACCAACTCGACTTTGACCTCTGATAATCCAATCCATTCAGATCTACACGTGTCAACAAGGCTCAGACAGGGTGTTGGGGAAGAGGAGTATTTGGTTTAGTGAGAAACTTGCTGAGGATGGGCAGCAGAGGCAAAAGCAGGGATTGTAATGATCAAGTACAGGAGGGGTGAGAGAGTTTGCACTGGTTATGCCTTTCAGCTCAGAAGGAATGCCAGACAAGGGATCAGCCATGTGAGAGGAGCAGCAGCAGCACTCTTCTTCTGAGGCACCTGATAAATGACAGATGTGATTAGCTGTGCTCTCCTACCTGGAGGTGTTTGATCTGGCAACGGATGACTGCCACCAGGTTACGAACGTTGGAGGGGTCCCTGAAATCCAGGGTAGGGGATCCAGGGCAACTAGGAGAGTCCCCGCTGCCTCCTGAGCTGTCCACCTCCCCCATAAACTGCAACGCTGCAGCCTTAGAGATGAACATGTCATTAGAGCGCTTCCTCTGGGCGTGGTTGTGAGGTTGGACGTGGTGTGGCCTCCGGCCACCGACTCCTCCTCCGCTAGCCCTGGCGCCATCACGGTAATAGTCCAAGGTGACCCGTTTGGGCGTCAGGTTGTTGCACACGCAGATATGGTGATAGAGGTTGGACAGCTCCTCGGAGAAGGCCAGTAGTTCCTCCTGGGCGACGTTCAAGTGGCCCTCGGAGTCAGTAGCCACTTTCCGCGTGGCTCCAATCTCCTTCTCCAGCTCGCTGATGCGCTCCTGGTCCTGCCTGCTGGACTTGATGCACTGACGGATCTTGTCAGCTAACTCTTGGGCCTCTGCCCTCCAGCGATCCTTCTCCTGCTTGCAGCGCATCTCCAGGTTGTTGTAGCGAGCTCCTGCCTGGGAAAGCTCCTCCCTCAGCTTCAGCAGCTCCTCGCTGGCAGCACGCATGCGCGCCTCCAGTACCTCAGTGCTCTTTGTGTCTAGCTCATAGTCAAAGTCTGCATTGCCATCTCCATTCTCCATCTCCTCGCCCCCCTGGTCATCTGTCTTGTGCAGGGAGGTTGTGCTGCTGGTTGCCCTGCACAGCCTCCAGCTGCTGGGTCAGAGAGCCCACCTTGTCCTCCTGCTGATTGAGGGCCTGTTTCGACAGCACCAGCTGCATCTGCAGTTCCTCCACTGTGCCGGTCAGGCTAGCCTTCTCTCGTTCTGCCTGGGAGACAAAAAGGAGAAAAAAAAAAGTTGACAAACTTAAGAAGTATGAACATAAGGAATACCTTACCTTTGCTAACCAGAGTGAAATTCACGTATGTATTTGAATAATCCGCTTATTCAGCACTAAGCCAAGGCACGGGCTATTAATCACTTACTGCATATTGTTAATTGTTTTCCACGAAACAAAAGGACATTTCTCCAAGCCCTTAAACATACCTTTCCCCCTCAAGTGCCTTTAATCTTAATTAATTATTTAGTACAGAGTACAGAGTGGCTGAGCCCACTCAGCTCCACTTTTACACTTGCTAACACAACCCCCAATTTAAGTGCATTATAAATAATACATTGCATTCAAGAAAAGAGCAGGATGAAACGGTAACGTAGCCTTAATTTTCTTAAGTACCCTTTATTCCTGAGGCATAATTATAGCAGGTAGGAATTACACTAGAGTGTTTGGTGGGTTGGCTCATGTAATGTGGTGTTTTATTATAGCTGATAATATATACAGAAAGGCACACTGCTTCAGTGAAACAGAGAGGATGTGGTCTAGAACGGGAAGCAGCAGACCTGCCTGTCTGACAACCTTACTACTTAACTCACTATACAGGGGTGTTATTGAATGCAGTAGTATCCATTTATGTAGGTTTGACTCCAATTCATCTTTGATTTCAATTCATCTATTTTCAATAAACATTTCCTAGAAATGAGTATGATGTGTCATTATGTGTCCACGATTTTCTTAATTTTCTATTTTCTTAAAGGATATCGTCTTGTATTGTTGTGTATTTGACATGCGGGCTGACAGGCCAGTCATCTTAGCCATGAGAACAGTCAACACCAGACTATTTGTCTGCATCAATTTCATTTCCGTTTAGTAGCCATTTTGTCTATCCACCCACCCATCCATCACTGTCTTAGGCTTGCGGTGTATCTAAAAATGCACTTTAAGAAATACTGAGGTGCTATAATACAGCCTCTGACCAAGAGTCCCCTCTTCCCCGTCTTTAGATGTTCTGTTTAACAGCGTGCCTGCAAGATACATGAAGTTAAATTTAAGACTTCTTTAAAGTTAGAATGAAATATTTGTGAGAGATTGAGATAAAACTGCTGTAGACCCATCAGAATGACAGATGACATATTTTGGCTGCCTAAAGTCTGACAAGAAACAGAGCGATGTGCATTGCAAACTGTCAGAGACAGGCAGTACAACAAACCTATTTCACCATTTGAAACAGTATCATCTGAAGAGTATGTGGAATGTGAACAACTGCAGTCCCAAACGAGTGCTGTAGTCGACCCCCAAGAGCCAGTGAACTACTCCATGCAACAAATATTCTCCACAGTAAACTAGAGCATCAGCATTTTCCAGCACTGTGCCACATGACAAAACATGAAGAGATACCAAGTCATCACAAATGCCATAACATACTGCTTTGTAAAAGATATGTTGCCAAGTAGCCAGTCTTTTTCACCACCACTGCATTCTCCTCTAAAGGCTGTGACCAAAACTGAGATTTTACAATTCTTTGAATGTTTCTCAGATTTGTGGTTTGGCAAGAAGATCTTGTTTGTCATTATCGGCCAATAAATAATACTTAAAATTACAATTAACTTTATTTTCTTTGGCTTTCACTCAGCATAGCATAGAGTAGCACAGCCAAACAGAAATAATATTTTCATAATCATAATTATTGTTATCGAATTATATGAAAACATTTATTTCATTATGGAAAACGTTAGTTATGATGAATGTTAGTGTGATTTTTGGCCATATCCCACAGCCCTACCTCTATAGTGTATTTCCATTGCCTACCTGTAGGAGCTGCTGTTTGAGTTTCTGGCTGTCTGAAAAGTGTAGCTCACTCAGCAGGTCTGACACGAGGCCAGAGGCTGGGGCACGCAGGAATACATCACTATTCCGTGGAGTGGAGTAGCGCTGGATGAGGCCATTAGTTTTGGAGCCACCCAAGTGAGGAGGGTGAGCAGAATTGGGAGCAGACCCAGGACCATTATTATAGCCACTGTCCTGGTCCTCTCCCTCGCCCTCTCCCCCCTGGCCCTCCTCCTGGCTATCATCTAGCTGCTCCAGGTGGAGCTCCAGGTTCCCCACAGAATCGAAGGGGTTAAGGGCCAGAGAGGAGAGCTCCCGCCTCAGACTGTTCTTCTGCTCCCTCTCCTCCTTCAGGGCTTCCAGGGCCTCATCCAGCTGCCTCTCTGCAATCTCCCTCAGCCTTGCTGCCTCCTCCATCTGAGCTCGCAGGTCCTCCTGCTCCTCGTCCTTCTGGGTCAGGTCCAGTTTTACTGCCTCAAACTCCACCTGCAACATGACCATGAGCAAAAGCAGGAGACAAATTGTTATTTATCTAAGTCCATGTTTTTCCATGCAGAATATGTAGCTGCACATTCTACCACCGGAAATGCAAAAACACATATTACATTGAGCACATGGTGTTATAGTCACACACTAGAGCAATGCAAACTATGGGTCAGTTGGTTTGTGGTATACCCATTAAGGAATAAGGTGATAAGGTAAGCCCTTCCCTCCTCTTGTAGCCATAGGCCAAAGCTTATTGTATCTACAGCAGAATGAGAGGAAGTCATTTCAGTTCCTTTTGTTATTAATTTAACAAGCATTATCTTCTTCCATAACCTGGAATTACCAGGCCCCTACGGGACCCTTTCTGATTTTCCCAAATTACATTTTATTTGGTTTTGAAATTGCCTGCAAACCAAATTTCTTGCCTACGTTTACGTGCCTACAAAAACATACATAAAGTTCAGCTTTCTTTATCAGTTTAACTGGCATATTTAATCATTGTGAGTATGGACTATGTGGCTGATGGTGCTTAAAATTATTTTGGGGTGAATCTAAAACTTGGACAAAACATTTCTTATAACAGAGAGAGAGAGAGAGAGTAGAGGCAACATAAGGTTTCATCTAAAAGTTGACTAATAAATGATCCTGCACACAGTAACACAATACGCAGGGATCTTCCAACATACAGCAACTGGTTGTGGACAGTTGGAGAGCGACTGGCTTGGCAGAGCTGCACATACTTTGGAAAATATGTGTGGGCGCTTGATGACTAGTTCCAAACTGTTTATGCTACTGTTGAATAGTGAGCAGATACATGTATATGGATAGTGGAGTGTAGTACCAGCACCCTCGCTCCTCGCTGCAAAAGCTGTATGTCTGCAGTCACATGCCTACATGCACATACTTGCTGACATGCGCTTAAATGTTCTTCTAGGCTTATAGCATTGACAACTATCACATCACGATTGTGGCTTCAAAACAAACCCACATTAATTTTCCAACATAGACCTACAAAAATACACTCGACATCCAATGAACACTGTTCTGCTCCCCATACACGTTGCCAATGGCTTCTTCTCCCCACCTCACAATTCTGTGGTATTCCATGTTTAAATGTCTAAATTCCATTTTTTTTAAACGTAGATTTGGCGATTCTGTCCGCAATTTCCGCAAAACGGATAATATAGGACCCAAGAATATTCTTCAACAATGAAAGCACTGATAGAGGAAAACGTGGGAACGACACACTGAGAGGCAGATCCAGTGCCTCGACCACACTAGACAAGGCTCATCTGCCTCCAGAAGCACTTGTCTCACACCCTCAGACACCAAACAATGAGAGTTCCACATAAGCCCTTTCCTCCTCTCCTTGACAAAGAGAAAAGACACAACTCATAAGAGAACCAAACATCATTTATCACACAACAACATTTTAACCACAATCTAGACACTAGAAAGTCCATTTGGCAAGCATGCTGTATGTTTTGAGTAAGTTCTCGACCTTGTTTTTTAATAATTTAATATTTATAAATGCCATAAATGCCACCGTTCTTCAAATTATTTCCAGGAAAATGAGGACATTCCAAAGCACACATGGCGATTTTAGAACAAGGCGTGAGGCTTTAGGCTCCAAAAACACTGTGGTGGAAGTTATGTGTATCCGGTGAGGTTGAGGCTGACCTGGTTCTCCTTGAGCACAGACACTTGTTTTTGCAGAGATATGTTCTCTTCCTCTAGCTCGCCATTGTCCTGCAACTGCCGCAGCTCACGCACTTTATACTCCTTCATCTCATCCCTCAGATGGCCCTTCTCTGCCTCCAGACACTCACACTCCTGTGGAACACAACGCATTGTCAAGTCAGTGCGACACACAAAAGTTAAGTTACAGACTTTGCCCTATACATAGTGCAGAAGGCTAATTTCACATTGCCAAGTAGGCTACAAAAATAATATGTGAATTTAGTTGGATCAGTATGATGGCTAGTGATTCAGGGGTTCGATCCCATGGCAGCATCAGTGTTTCCCATACAATGTTAATGTTTGGGCAGTGCGCCCAGGTAAACTAACAGTTTTGTTTTGGATTAATATCGGGTGGCCATAATGCATTAAACTGGCGATTCTCACCAATGTAGTTTTCAAACAATCAAGATTTAATTCTGCCAAATGGCCAAAAACGTGCTAGTGAACTACAATGACCATCATTTATTTCACCTATGACGCAGAGCATCTGTGCTCCTTCAAGTCACATTGTGCATTAAATGTCAATAACAAGTCATCAATCTCCACTGGCGACGCGGCCAAGAAAAACTGACTCATGAGGATAGTAGGCCTGGCCAGTACACAGTAATAACACCAGTACACTAATATAAATACAGGTGTGTTGAGTGAATAGACAAGTACTCCTCCATACCTTCTTTAGCTGGGTGGAGCACACCCCCAGTCTATCGATCTCTGCGTGGGCGTTGCCCAGAGCAAGACGCGCCTGCTTTAACTCTGCCTGGACTTCATCCAAGCGGGTTGCCATGGCAGCCTCCTTAGTGGCCGTCTCCTGCAGCAGGTTCTCCTCCCGGCACTCTCCATCGGCAGCTGCACGCTTCTGGCTGCTCACAGAATCTGCAAATGCCTATACACAAAGGCAAAAGGGCAAAAGAAAAGGGCAAGATTTATTTGGCAGGCTATATTACACATAGGAACAATATCAGCAGTACTCTGAACTGTGAACTGTGTTCACACTGTGTTACTCATATCCAGGGAATATAGACATCTTTACCAAAGGAAAAGGAAAAGCCTTAAGCACAGCTTGTATACCATTTTATTTGCTCCGTTTTTATCTGTGGTAGTGATGTGACAGTATGAGCCCAATATACTGCATTTAATACTGTAACAGCAGGCCTTTGTAATGTATACTGCATGGATTTCTTTGCGTTGCATTCACATGTGAATGGTCAAGAGAATTTGCACAAATTCAGTTTGTAAATTAGATGTGGCTGATGCTGAAAGGAATTCTCAGCTCACCAGAATCAATAACCTTGACATAATATGCACTTGCAGTGCTGCTTCTTGCTCTGTACTGATGAAAGCATTGCCATATAAGGAGCTAAGTGAAATGAACATGCTACTAAATACGCTCAACTGAACATCATGATGTTGTTATATAATGATGCCAATTTACAACAAATCAGTCTACTCTACTTTGTTATATCCCTGCCCTGGACTAGGTAGGCTGCTAGACTGCCAAGAAATGAAGTGTATGCAGATTATGTGAAATAGCTGAAAATCCGTATCACTAATTCCCTTCAGACATAAAGAGCTTTGCTCGATATTTGGTTTTATAACATTGGGATGGACCAATTTTACTGTAATTCTGGCTGCAATTCAATACTAAATGTCTTATTGCATTTACACAGGACAGCAAATCTTTTTTTGTCCTTAATTTGAAGAAGCAGATGGAACAAGATAGATGATATATGATCAATGAGCAGATTTTATGAGATTATTTTCTTACATAAACCAGTTAAAGAATGAGCCCAATAAATGCATGGGCCAGTGGTGATGTTAACAGGAAACAAAATTAACCTGTCTCACATCAGTCAATAAGGACTGTTTCAAAGTCAGCATGAACATACAGATCTCAAAATGTTTTCCAGAAATATATCTTTCAAAGAGTAATTGTGACTAAGAGTTGAATTGAAATCTATGTCTATTCTAAAATCTGTTACTTAATAGGAATATACCATTCACTTTAAAGTTAACATGTTATTCTTAAGTCCTATGAAATTCCAATCAGTATTTGTGAACACGAACAACTTTCTACCAAAACTTTCCATCTTTTCTAGTATGAAATTCTGTAGTACTTCCCAGTAGCATAGCAGACATTAACCACTGAGGTTTAGCACCCAACAGTCAGTCCAGGGCTAACCTCATTCCAATCACCACTACCATGCTGTTTGTACAGAAGGACCAGTATCAGCTTCAGCTGAACACAGAAATTAATTCCAGCAGGTCTAAAACACTGGATATGCTGAGTAATGGACTCTGGAGCCTGTCTCACCAGTCCTGAGGACTGACCAGTATTCACTCTCTGATGCCATCAACATCATATGACATTACAAGAGCAAAACTGACTAAAACTGACTCATCCTGATCACAAGCCTGTTTATTGGATGAATCATAAGAAGCCTTACCAGAGCACTGTTGCAGAAAGACAAAATCAAGAAAAGCCATTTTTGTGGTGAGCAACCAGAAGCCCCCCCAACAAACAAATGTGACAAACGTGTTGCTACCTACGCAATTACCACTAACGTTAGCTGCCTGACTGGCAAACACTGACCCAGCTCTCCAGTAAGCTTATTTCTACCTTAAGACGGACATTAGTTACTTAGCATGTCATTATCAAAATGGGACTTGATGGGCAACCCTATTTGAAGTTAAGAGTTGGGAAAGAAAAATGAGGTGGGCTTTGATGTGTTGAAAACATGAATAATGGGTTACAGATTTGTACACCCCTGCATTGTCATTTTTAACTTGTTTTAATCAAAACCTTTGGGGGTTAACATAAAACAAGCTTGCAAAATAATAGCCCTAGCATTGAGATTATTGCTTGATTCCACTTCATTTCCCCAACAGCAGCCCCTTTGTCTGACTAATCCAGAGCTAGTCAGTGCAGTGCAGTACAGTACAGTGTGAGACTGGCACTTATTCATGCTGGAACAGCTTTACACAGGAGCAAGGCTGTTAACCAAATATAATATAAGCAATGTACCTTGATGGAAAACATCTCTAGTCTCAACACTCAACAACGTGACTTAATTTCAATTCTGGAAAATCCTTTTTCAATTCCACATAGCATGTTATTACACAGAATACTGTTTTGTGTAAATAAAAGGACACTGGAAGAAATGGTTCGAAAATGAATCTCAATTTGGCACAAATAGGAGTAATGTGTAGTAGAAACCGGTTCTTAAAAGTAAAGATCACAACTTAAAATGAGTTAGCTAGTTAGCCAAAGGCTAGAGGCTGAAAGAAATGCTAATCGCGGCATCTGAATTAGATATAGATGGAATTATGTGTAAAAGCCAAAAAAAAGAAAGAAAAAGATCTCATCCCTAGATAATTAAGCAAGATATTTTTTCTAAACAAATATAGTAGGCTCTGAGCCATCCTACCTCTTTGAGCTGCTGTAGTTCCACTTTGACGGCTTCATGCTCCTCTTCCAGCTGTCTATGTTTCGTCTTGAGGGCAGCACTCTCCTCCAACACCACCAGGCCATAGCGAGCAGCCTGCAGCTTCTCCTCAGTGGCCTCCTGGAGCTCCAGAGTCAGTCGTAACACATCAGCCTCCAGGTCTCCACTCCCCATCTCCATCTCCATCTCTCCCTGCACCGCTGGGTCTGCATCCGCCTCCAGCATCCTTGCCTGACCTCCCACTTGTCTACCAAAGCTCCACCGGGACGCCTGCCTACTTCACTCTTCCACTCTCATTACTCCACACTGTAGGGGAGAAAAAAACACAAAGATTAAGGCTCACTAAGCTCATGGCTGCAACAGTACTGTTCAAAAATTTATATCTGGCTGGCACATAGGTTTTGCTTATAAAAGAGCACAGCGAGCCTACCAACCAACACTATATGACAAGCTGCATAAAGTGAGATTAGGGACTGGATGAACCGAAAAACACTCAGAAACAGCCGCTTAACAAAAGCAAATCGAGTGCCATACACTACCGAAATGCTACCTGTTTGGAAACGACTAACCTTATAGTTATAATACTGTCAGACGCAGTTATGAGACACAATGAACTGCTGCAGCTAGTAACACTGCTAGCTAGCTGATTAGCTAGCTACCTCCCAAGGCCGTCGCTATCTAAAACGCCATTGATGGTTCCGCAGATCACCGCAGTTAGAAGTAGACTCACTGACACTGAACTGTGATGCTAAGGCTGGACATAAAAAGAAACAGCATACCAGCATAATATGCAGGTGGTTACTAGTTAACGTTAGTTAACGTTAGGTAGTAGTTACGAGTCTTTACCCAAATGTCCTCCACAAACAAACTAGACGGGGAATAAGATGAATTTGTTTGAGGATGCTTGATTTACCACTAATATTGACTGGGTGGGTCGGAGTCTTCCATTTCCTGCTGTCCACTTGTCTGACAGAAGATGGACAGACCACAAGCCGGGTTATCCGGGCTGACATTAACATTAACGTTAGCTAACGGGGTACGGCTGAGCAGCTAGCAAGACTAGCTTTGGTCTAACGTGAACAAAAAAAGTATATTACAAGGCCACTAACAAGCTGTAGTTGGACAATTTAGCTTGCTGCTTAGCTTTGTAATTAGCTAAATTGCATACGCTAATACAGTACACAACACCACCAGACTATGTTAACGTGTTCGGTCTCTTGTCTCAGCGTCAGCGGATCCCGGTTAAGTAAGCTAGTTAGCCATCATTCGTCACACGAGCTACTCACCTTCAGTCTTGTTTCAAAGAACGGGCTCGTCAATCGTCAACAAATGTTATTCGACTTGTTCCTTCAATAGCAAGCCAGCGGAAACGGTAGCCAAGAGTGACAGCAGGGCCAGGTTACAGGGAACAACGCTTCCTCCCACCCCGTTCTCTCGTTTCCCGGTGAGATAGAGTGTCGAAAGCGCGCCGAAATCGTAAAGCACAATAACCCCCTCTAGCAACAGCACTATGCAATTTCACCAGGAAACAGTCTTACACTCTTTTATCACTTGGGCTTGTTGTGGTCTGTTCTGTATCAATACATAAAAATGTAAACGCGAATACAATGTATGCAATTGATAATATTCTATGAACAAATATGAACTAGGAGATACGTAACAAAAAGCCTCAGATTGGTGAAGTATGAGCCTTCCGCTCGTAACGTCCTCGACTTCCTCTTTACTTCCGCATGTGCACGTTGGCTGCAGGCTCCAGCCCAAATCGACCTTAGTGCATAGTTGTACACAATGAAGATCGTGACTTGGAACATAAATGGCATAAGGACTTTCAAAGGTGGCATTAAAAGTGCTCTCGATTCACTGGACGCAGATATTATCTGTGTTCAGGAGACGAAAGTGACAAGTAAGTGTCTAGCTTAGGAAGAAAAACGCGGGAGCTGTCAGCCAAAAGCAAATTATGTATTTACTCTGGTCAACTCTTCATCCAAGAACCACACTGTTTACAAAAATGTTTTAATCGGTAACACCACAAACTGTTCCCCACAGGAGACTTGCTTGATGAAAGAACTGCCATTGTTGACGGCTACAACTCCTATTTCAGCTTCAGTCGTGGTCGCAGCGGCTATTCAGGTTGATACAATTGTCACTACCATTTAAAATGTTTTTAACATGTCATTTGTTTCATTGTCGCATCCCAAATGCCATGGCAAGAATTACTGAAGGGATGCTTCTATCAGCCGAAGCAGTGAGTCTCTGTAATGCCCCTTTCCTCTCATGCATAGGGGTTGCCACTTATTGTAAAGACAGGGCCACTCCATTCGCAGCTGAGGAGGGTCTTACAGGCCTGCTGACCAACCATGAAGGAACTGTTGGTTGTCATGGTGACCATACAGAGTTTTCCAGCGAGGAGTTGCAGCTTTTGGACAATGAAGGACGAGCTGTTATTACACAGCATAGAATAATGTAAGGGGAAAGTATTGTACTTTGAAGATTCGATTATGATGCTTTGTTTGAGCATATTCAAGAAGTTCAAGAAGTTCAAGAAGTTTATTTGTCACATACACACACGGGGTGTGCAGTGAAATGTAAAAAGTGGCAATGCTCAACAGAAATGTGCAAAGGGCAAAATAACAGGTTCACACTATTTACAATAAAAAAACAACACAATATTTACAGTATTACAGTAAGAGCTCTATATAAAAAAGCAACAACACAGTATTTACAGTAAGAGCACTTGAAAAATAATATTAGTAATATATTATAATATATTGTAATATATATTAGTAATAATATTAGTTGTGGTACACATACCATGTCTATATTGAGTGTTCACGTCTGTTTATTTGCTGTTATCTTTCCCCACCCACAGGTGTCAAGATCAAATTCAAACAGTTACAGTAGTCAATGTATACTGCCCACGAGCTGACCCTGAAAAGCCAGAACGAAAACAGTTTAAACTGCAGTTCTACAAGTTGCTTCAGTCTCGGGCTGAAGCCATACTGGAGGCTGGGAGGTGAGCGTTTAGGACGGCCTGGCAATGACATCATGATTAATACTTGAGCTGCCAGAATGAAATATTACTATTAATGTGTTTTTCTGTACCTTTCTTTCAGCCATGTGATTGTTTTAGGAGATGTGAATACGTCTCACCGGCCAATAGACCACTGTGACCCCAATGACATTGTAAGTGAACAGCTTCTTTTATTCTTGGGTATCTTAATACAAACAGTGATTGGTAATAATAAAATCACACCCATGCCAAGTGTGCACAATGTATTCATAGTTCTGATAATGATACTCTTCTTACTATATCTTTGCCATCACTTAGGATGATTTTGAGGGGAACCCTGGAAGGAAATGGCTGAATGTGTTTTTGCACAACGACAGTAAAGGAAAAAGCAGTGAGGAGGAACTAGATGAAGACGGTGAGGCAACTTCAACAGATCCTCTCCACAGTGGAAAATTTGTGGATACCTTCCGCTACTTCCACCCAACTCGCACCAATGCCTTCACATGCTGGTCCACGCTCACCGGAGCCCGGCAGACCAACTATGGCACACGCATTGACTATATATTTGCGGACTACCTGCTGGCTAAGGAGCATTTTGTGGCAGCAGACATCATGCCAGAGGTGGAGGGGTCGGACCACTGCCCTGTGTGGGGGCAACTCAGCTGCTCCATCCTGCCCAGCTCTAAGCCTCCTCCACTCTGTACTCGTCATCTGCCAGAGTTTGCTGGCAAGCAGCAGAAACTCTCCCGGTTCCTCGTTAAGGTGGACCAAAAATCAATTCAATCTGAGTCCATGGATCCATTGCCTGGATCTCAAGAGGCTGAAGAGAGGTGTGAGAATGTAAACCCCCTTGGAGCGGGGAACTGCTCTGGAAAGAAAAGGACATTGACGGTGGACTCTGCTGTCCCAAAGGGGAAAAAGAGTAAGACAATAAAGACTACCTCAAAGCCACAGGGCAGCCTCCTCGCCTTTTTCAAACCCAAACGCACTAATGTGGTGGCATCTACAGAAGCCTCAGTCAGTCAGTGTGAAAAAATGCTTGGGATGGATCAAGCGACCTCATCACAGAACGTCCAAAAAGAGTACGCCACTAGACAAGATGACTCCCCAGTCACTGGCAGGGACACCAAAGTTACAAAGGGCGTCTGTATCAGGTCGCCCCAGCTGTCCCCCAGCAGCACCACAGAGGAAAGTGACAAACCCGTTCAAAAGAAAGCTGAGCGTTTAACCTCACAACCTACCGTGGGACCCTCTGATCCCAAGAAGGGGGCGTCATCAGTGTTTTGGAAGTCAGTGCTTCGTGGACCACCCCCGCCACCCCACTGTAAAGTTCACGGGGAACCCTGTGTGCTCCGTACTGTGAAAAAGGAGGGGCCCAACATGGGCAGACAGTTCTTTGTGTGTGCTCGTCCTCAGGGGCATGCCTCCAATCCCGATGCTCGATGTAACTTCTTTGCCTGGGCTGACAAGGGGAAATGACGATGTTTATCCTAAGGACCACATGTTTTTCCTGGCTCATTGACTAACTTAGGAAAACCCCTAGCTCCAATGTCGTAAGACTACTGCACAGAAGGTTTACAGATGTTCACTTTTGATTGTGTAATGTTTTTTGTATTGTTAGAATAAAGACAGTAGTTTTCTATGTCTTCACGTTAGTTTTTGCCTATTCTCATCGCGTGGTATAAAAGTGTGAGACCACTGAAGTTCAGAGAGCCTGACACCATCTGGCCTCTGATGGTGGCTGCATCTTAAGGATTGCAGAATGAATGTGTAATAACAACTGTAATTGCTTTTCTATAACCTATTAATCATTACATTTCTTTGAGCTTGTTGCAGTAGGCTTATAGTGAGTTTTTGTGCCCACTAGATGGCGATGGCACAGACAAGGAACAAAAAGTAACTTTCCACACCACAGCAGTCCACTGCATTGGCATCACCAGCTGCACGACCACAATATAACCACCATAATGGTATGAGCCTTGGAAGCCAAGGAGGATAGGCAGTAATATTTTAGACATATTGGTCAGCTTTACATTGTAAGGATTATTTGTGTAGACATTTAGCTCCATGGTGTATCCTGCTTTACTGCTCCTGCAGGGGAAATTCAATGCAGTGTCCAAATATTTACAGTAAGATGTCTTCATACAGCAAGAGAGCGCTGCGACCCAGTAAGAATCCAGTAAGAATAGGGAGTGGCTTAGCTTGTGACATGGCAGGAAATTTCTTAACACAGAAAATTACTACGTCCTTCCCCCCAAATCTTTCTTTCCTCTGTCCACTCTCTCTCATAGCTGCAGGAAACTTCATGGCTCTCTAAAAAAACAGGTTTTGGAAGTGAACCAGGCACCAAGTTTAGATTTAGAGGAACCTGTTCCCTGTTACTTCTGTCTAGACTGAAGACATCCCTCTATCTGTGACTGTTAGTAGAGAGGTGAGTACAAAAGGGTGGCCTATTGTCCAACACTGGCTGCTCCGCCATGTGGACCATGAGACAATATTTCCAATTCATATATATATATATATATGGAAAGTTACAAAATAATGTTATCCTTATTTCCATAGCAACTAAATCCAACAGAATTCTATTGTTATTATGTAGCTTAGGATATTTTTGTGCTCTCATTCCCAGCCAGTCCCTTTGGTGACATGTTGGCAGTATGCGCAGTGCAGAGGTGGCATTTTAAAATGACTCACTGAAACTGGAGTGCTATTTGGCTTCAGTCATGCCAGACAACCTTTTAGCGTGAAACTTAGCTTGATAGAATCCAGTGGTGGGGACATTAGATCCAAGAAATCTGCTAAAAGTTGAATGCATGATTTCATTGAAATAAAACATATTTTTTTAGTATGCAATGCTATCAGTAGCCTGTTTGACTGAATTCATTGAGGTTTATTCATTGAGAATTGATGGAGGTAACCATTCTGTTGTGATTATATAAAGTCAGTAGACTTGTGCTGTTCCTGACTGTTCTCTCTTCACATCCAAGGGAATAACTCTCCATGTAATCTGAACTTGAAAAAATTTATTTTTATGTATTTTACTCTTTATTTCATGCTAGATAAGGCTTTGTGTCATGTTGAGAGGAAGACAACACGGGGGTTGGGTATGCAGACAGAGCTCTTATCTCAGCTGAGTTAAGTTGAACTCTTATCAGCATCAACGTTTTACTTGTGATGAACCAGTAACAGCTTGCGCGTCCTTTTTAATGTATTGCTGCATTTAGATTGTATGCTATGCTGCTATTTCCTTATACACCGCTAATACGGACTGTTTCAGCTGCTGCGGTCAGGCAAGCGCCTCCGTAGTCACGCTGCCAAAACAGAGAGACTGAGACGGAGTTTCTTTCCTCAGGCCATCAGGACTGTGAACTCTGATCTCACCAGGGCCCCCACCAAGACACACACACTGCCCCTCTTATGCACACACACACTTAGGTAAAGACTACACATAATTTATAATTTATATTATACATACAATTTTCCCTTTTTTTACTATATTTTTTTATAAAGTGCTCTTATTGTAAATATTGTGTTGTTTTTTTATATAGAGCTCTTAAAAACTGTGACATTGTAAATATTGTGTTGGTTATTGTAAATAGTGTGAACCTGTTATTTTGCACATTTCTGCTGAGCATTGCCACTTTGCATTTCACTACACACCTCGTGTGTGTATGTGACAATTAAACTTCTTGAATCTTGAATCTTGAATGAACATGAACACATATCAATCCTCATGAGGTGTCTCATTGTATGAGCACATACAAACTCAGTTTTCTTCATAGTTTCAGGACTTCCCTATCAGTGACATAATACATTATTTTCTAGTTTGCCTTACCTTGCATGTCAACGAGGCCCCGATTGTTTGTGTCCAGGCACACGATAACATGCACAAAGTTTACAGTCTTAAGCAGAATCACATGGGGGCAACCTTAAAAAAGCACTTATCTCCTAAGCTAATTAACATCACTGTGACTTGCAGCAGGATGCAAACTGTCAATGCATATCAGCCCACGCCCCAAACAAAGCCCACCTCAGAATACACCCAGTTCATTCCTATCTACTTGCACCAGTTTGTAATGACATGGTAACTACTCTATCATTAGCATTAGAAGCACATCTGATATGTTCCAGGGATTAAATGTAGACTGAAACTACAATCTCTCTATAAAGCACAGGCAATTTCTTTCTTTCGTAACGTGTGCCACGAAGATTTGACACCCTTTGAGTGTGGACACCTGGTAGAGTGGATCCCACCCGTCTCTGTTCAACTGCAAGTGTGTAAATGGATACTACCTGTAACTGGTTTAACAAAGGGTTAAGTATGGGTGTTCCCATTTCCCGCTCTCACTCCCTCCCAGACACTAATCTCTCTCACTCTCTCCTCCCTTCACTACCAAGGAGCTTTGGAGAGAGAAGAAACTCCTCAACATAAAGCTATACATGAACATTGGAAGGGCCTAAAAACCATTGAACTTCCTCGAGGACTTATTCTGTGCATATAGAAGACATCCCACGGGGGAAGGGAGCCGAGCCTTGTTCCTTCCTACCAGGGTAAGTTGCTGAATGACTTGCAGTGTGCGCTCTACTGTTTTAGGTGTTGAGGAAGGGAAGCGCTAACTGTCAATAGTTAGCTGGTCTTGCGTCAGACAAGAGCCATGTGGTGCACACTGCTGGATACTGAGGGCATAGTGATTCCTCTTGTGTTTAAACTTGATCATTTGCTATTGATTGAAAGCAGTCACAACATAGTGCTAAATGTGGTCAGATTGTTTAATACATTATTAATTATATAGTTTAACTAGTCAAGCCCTGGACATTTTGTAAAGGGAATGGGCGGTGGGGGCTGCTGGGAAAAATGCTTGTATATATAAATATATACGCAAAAGCATGTCTTTTGTGTATATATATTTGAAGTGCTTTGGCACATTGTTATAGAAGAGCTGCTCTGTCTCTTAGAATGATCAGTAACATGGAGGTAGGTTCTAGTTAACCTGGTTTGTCTAGTTTTTCCACGATGCACCCAGAAAAAAATGCAAAGCAGGATCCAATCTTAAATTACACTTTTTTTACAATGAGCCTGAAGTAGTTGATCGCTTGAAACTTTTTGTTAACATAGTTAAAGTAGAAACTATTTCTGAGGCCTATGCCTCTTTGGTTGTGTGTGTTGGCTGCGGGCCATGGGAACTTAGTTGGGTATGTAGCTAAAGAAAGTTACTCTAACCAACTTGACCCAAGGCCAGGATGCAGGGGCCAGTCAGCCCTGTGTTTAGACTAATTGGTACCTTTTGCACAGGAGCTTATTGTTTATCTACGTAGGCCAGCGCTATCAGCAGCCAAGTAACATGCAACATTCTACTTCAGTAGCTCTGCTCAAGGATTTGAGTAGGAATATAAAAATTCCTGAGTCGTGTGAAACTCCTAAGGAATGACGCGCCGTAGTGTGAGTGTGTCCTCAGGGGTCAGATGTGAAAACCCTGACCCAGAGAGGAGGGACGTATCCCATGACCCAGTGGCAGCGGCACAGACCTACGCTCATTCTCAGAGTCGCTCCATGCAAGCTTTGTGTTGCACGGAGCAGATTAGAGCAACATAAATCCTATGACAACGTTTGTTATTTAAAGCGTTTCATGTCACATAAGCTTTAAGTGGATTTACATCCCAAACTAGAGTTTGCCTGTATTCTGACAATGTGTTTATATTTTGTGAAGTAGCTCAGTTATTCAGGAGGCTTGTCATCCTTACATCTAATATAAAGGTTAGAAATCTAGTGTTGAGTGAAAGGATAATTGTATTGGGAGAAAAACAGATAGTGGTGTGTGTCTCAGGTCTATTCTGTGGAATGAACAGTTTTTTTTAGCCTGTTTTATATTAGTTCCCTTCCAGTGATTTTTCAGGGTAGCGTGTTGTCTTCCCTCTGTTCAATTACAGGTAACCTAGGAAGTTTACAATGGAGAGACTGTGCAAGTCTTTTAAACCCATGTCATTAAAGTATCAAGTCAACACAGCTCTATTTCCAGCAGCTTCTGGCGAGAACCATTCTGAGATTCTGGACGACCTCTTTAAATGTTAATGCACACTGAAGCAGTGTAAAAGGGTTAAAGGCCCGTGTTGACGGCCGGCCCGCCCTTTGATTTGTCCGCGGGATAATGTGAGCAGCCGTAGTTACCAGCAAGTACGTGAAGAGCAAGGAAATGTTTGTGTAAATAATGGAAAGTTGGCAAGATCAGTGCAGAAGCTGTATTGGAGAGTAATGTGTGTGGGGGGGGAAACAGTCCCAGGTGACATCAAACCTCCCCACACATATTGTGGGCAAACTCTGAGGAGATTCTGTTTACAGTTATTGAATTAGAAAGTTTGAGTCCATGACAAAATGTCAAGGTTGATATATGCTGATCAACCATAAACAAGTAAATGTTTTCACCTGGCCACTCATCACCCACATTAAACATTCATTTTTTAAAACTTAAAAACGTTTTTTTCCACTTTTTTCAAGTTTGAAGAAGCTTCTGTCAGTCAACATAAAGTAGACCTTCAAAGTCTCCCGACCCACAGCCTCAATGGAGCTACAGAAGATGAATGGACATAGCAGGGAAGATGGGTAAGCCTCACAGAGTTGAGCAGTAATGAATGATAGCTAATATCACACCAGCAAGAAAAGATGAAGAAAAATCCTGACCAGATTTGGGCAATAGTAGTCGGATACATGTAAATAAAAGAGTAGTGCTTCATTTTTGAAAACAATTTTGTCGCTATATTTAAAGGTATCTATCTTTGTACACTGGTTATACTGTTTTTTCTCCAGGTCTCCATTCTCTCTTATTGTTTATTTTCTATTCTAGGTTTGATGGGGTGGATACGATGGCTGAGCGCGATGAGTTTCTCCCACATAAAAGCGGTGGCAAGAAAGAAATGCACTTCACAGACGTGAGCGCTTTGGATACGCTTTTTAAAAACACTGTTGAAATAAATTCAGTCAGATTGAAGTATTTTAATGAAATGAGCTAAATACTTGAACTAACTAACCGCAGCCTCGAGAAAAGGTAGGCTTGGTAGATGGCAAATTTGATATTTCCAGTCCTGTTTTCTGGTTCATTGACCCTTCTACTCATATCTTTTGACATATTTTGAGTAACGTTTAATTTATGAAGGGATTTATCTGTGTGATGTCCCCTGCTGTCTTCCTGCAGTTTGAGGGGAAGACTTCGTTTGGAATGTCCATCTTTAACCTCAGTAATGCCATAATGGGAAGTGGGATTCTGGGACTGGCCTTTGCGATGTCCAATACCGGAATCCTTCTTTTTATGTGAGTAGGCCAGCCAAACACACAATCCCACATTTGGCTAAACTGTGTCCCTTGTGTGTGTGTGTGTGTGTGTGTGTGTGTGTGTGCGCGCGCGCGCGTGTGTGTGCATGTACATGTCCAGGTTCAAAACAACCTGTTGTAGCAAACCAGTGTGATGTTGATGTGGGCCCTTTGTGCTTTGTATTCAGCATGATGATGCATCCCGTTAGGAAAATACCCCCCCTACTCCCTGCCCACCGGTCTGCCCATCAAGCAAAACTTGTGTTTCGCAGTAGTACTGTTTGTTTTGTGTGTTTATGTGTGTAGCTTGACTGTGTCTGTGTGTATTTCTGTTTCTATATATGCGCCTGTGGGTGGTGTAATGTACACAACTGCTATCTTGAGTATGTAGCCTGATCTATCAGAGTGTATATTAGAGCTCATACACCCCAGGGCTTCCCTAAATCAGATTTGAGTGGTTAAAAATAGAGTATAGTGATCAGATCAAAGGCACGCCTGCCTGGATCAGTCCTGTGCTATGTGGTGGGGGGAGGGAAGCAGGCTGGCAAGCCAATGAATGTCGTCATTTACTAATCTCACTTATGTGGGTGGAGCAAGCCTTCAAAACGTGTCCCCAAGAAATACAGGACATTGCTTGCTGAAGTTCCACCCTAAAAATAATGCAGGGGTTGGCTATTGATAAGTCTTTGTTATGGAGCTTTAGGGGATGAATGATACGCTGTTCATAACCGATGTCCATTCTCATGTGTGTTTCAGAGCCCTGTTGGTGTGCATTGCTATTATGTCAGCATATTCCATCCATCTCCTACTGAAAAGTGCTGGAGTTGTTGGTAAGTTACTAATAAACTGAGCACATAGTCAGTCATTGCTGTACTCATTACAAGTCTCATGCACACATAATGTGTTCTCAGGCATCCGGGCCTATGAGCAGCTTGGGAACCGGGCATTTGGCCACCCTGGCAAAGTGTTCGCTGCCTGTGTTATTACAGTGCACAACATTGGAGGTACTGAGCAATGTCATGACATTTGACCTTTTGATGTTACACTCTCAAGAAAGTGTGTGTGTGTGTGTGTGTGTGTGTGTGTGTGTGTGTGTGTATTGGTAAGATCTAATCGCTTTCACTTTCTTGTAGCAATGTCCAGCTACCTCTTCATTGTGAAGTCTGAGCTCCCACTGGTCATCCAGGCTTTCCTTGGCAAACACGAAAACACAGGGTGAGTGTGTTAACCACATTTCTGGCATCCAATAATGTATAACACAGTAGTTGCAATGTGTAGTGGTGTACTGATTTCTGTCATCTGTTTGTCTGGCTGTCTCTTAGAGAGTGGTTCCTGGAAGGAAACTACTTGATCATTATTGTTAGTGCTGCCGTCATCCTTCCACTTGCACTCATGAAACAACTTGGTATGTTTTTCATGCCATCGTCATTCTTTATTTTACACTCCCCATACTGTCCCATGTCCATCATGTCTCCAGTCTTAACCATCCTTGTTTTGGTAACCTTCTTTTCCTATACTTAAATTAAACTACTATCACACCTGTCTTCTGTCTGTGAGCATCAAAGATCATTCTGCAACCTCTTGTTGTCATTGCAACCCAGGTTACCTTGGCTATACAAGTGGCTTCTCCCTCACCTGCATGGTCTTTTTCCTCATTTCGGTGAGTCTTTGCAGTTGACCTAAGAGTCTCCAGTCTGCAGTCTATAATCTAGTCATCTTATATAGTTTATCTTCCATTAACAAAGAGGTATGTCTCTCTAGGTCATCTACAAGAAGTTCAACATTCCCTGCCCACTGGGTGCTGCGCATGTTAACATGACTGAAATTGCAGAGTACTTCACCACCACTAATGAGACCGAAGTGGATGACAGCTGTGTGGCCAAGCTATTCACCAGCAACTCACAGGTTAGAGGACAACATGCTCATATTACCTCCAATGTCACCAGATGTGTGGGTCTTACACAAGCACGGAAACACTTTGGCCTGTTGGACTTGAAATATGGTGTCGTCTTTCTTCGTGAGGCATTGTTTGGATTATTACTCACTGAGCTTTGTTTGATTGGCTTACAGACAGCGTACACGATCCCAATCCTGGCTTTCGCTTTTGTTTGTCACCCTGAGGTGCTTCCCATCTACACTGAGCTGCGAGAGTAAGTTGGGATATTATAATCTCCTGTCAAGGAAACAATACATCCAAACTCTGGTTCCTACATTCACACACAAAAAAACACGCTTGTGTTTTCATTTGGACTAATATCATTTTTCTGTTTGCCTTTGACCTTAGCGCCACCAAGAAACGCATGCAGTCTGTTGCCAACATCTCCATTCTGGCCATGTTTGTCATGTACCTGCTAACTGCTCTTTTTGGTTACCTCACCTTCTTTGGTAAGACACCGTTTACTCCTGAGAGTCAAATGTCACCTTGTTCTGATGCTGTGAAATGAATGGCTCACTTGTTCTCACTTCACATTGCTCTAAACCCAAATGAAGGCCATGTGTGATATGACTGGGGGTCTCTGTTTTCCTATGGGTAGCTGCTGTTGAGCCAGAGCTGTTACACACCTACGTTCAAGTGGACCCCTTGGATACACTGATCCTGTGTGTGCGCCTGGCTGTGCTGGTGGCCGTCACTCTGACCGTCCCGGTGGTTCTCTTCCCGGTGAGATGCATGTCTATCATTGCATTTTAGCCAGAGCATGCGCCCAGATAGCGAGGTGCAAGTGTCGCTGCTCTGGGTTGTATTTATGTCATGTGGCAATCAGCCGAATGATGCTTTGAATGAGGTACAGCACTGTATGAGACAGATGAACCTACCTTTTGTTAAAACGTGTCCCCTCCCTTCTTCCTATCCTCCCTCTCTCCTTTCTTTCTTTATCCTTCACTTCCTCCCTCAGATCCGCAGGGCCGTGCTCCAGATCTTGTTTCCTGACAAGCCCTTCCACTGGGCCAGACACATCGGCATTGCATTTGTCCTCCTCTTCATTGTCAACCTGCTTGTTATCTTCGTGCCCTCTATCCGAGACATCTTTGGCCTCATTGGTATGTCCGCAGATGTAGAATGACCATCTGGTATTGGCTTCGCTGCATACTGTATACTGAGAACTGTGTGCAATCTCTTATTGTGTTCGGTCTCAATCACTTCATTTCTCTGTTCTGTTCTTCCATCTTCAGGAGCCACGTCTGCCCCCACCCTCATCTTCATTCTTCCTGGAATCTTCTACATCCGAATTGTTCCAGAGGAACAGGAGCCTTTGATGTCCAGACCCAAGATTCAGGTAACTCTTGGTTCCTTCACTTATCACACTTGTCTCCATTGTGTTTATTGCAGTTTGTGATGATTTGATGCCTGAAAACCTTTGCTGTTTATATGGATTTTGTTCTCACTCCTCTTTCCACTCCTGCAGGCCGCCTGCTTTGCTGCATTGGGATTCATCTTTATGGTCATGAGTTTGTCATTTATTATCACTGACTGGTTGACTGGAGAGGCTCGGAGTGGAGGCGGGCACTAGCCTGTTGCGACTGAACTGAGGTACTACGAACACAATGCCAACCAAAGCTCTCCCAGTCATTAAATTACCCCAATCTGCCGATTACTCAACCAAAGCTAAGCCAGAGTTTTTGGCCGCACAAGAGGAGGGATATGTGATGAACCTTCCCCAACAAGAAAAGAAAGAGTTTTGACATTTGGTGGGGCAGACAATAGGTCCTATATGGAGGAGAGAACAGAGATGCACGTGAATGCAAAGCAATGTGATCTGACTGAGAGAACTTATATTGTGGCTCGCATTAAGGATGGGGTTTGGAGGCATTTGTAAAGATGTGGGACAGCAAGTGAATGAAAAGCATAGCGACAGGATTAATGGTGAGAAGGAACAGCATGACTCAAATGGAAATCCCATTTTAGAGTGAAGATGGTTCAGGTTATGCGTACAGTTTCATGGAATAGCTCAGTCACTGCCAAAGTCATTCCTATCTACTTCCCTGCAATTTCAGTTTTTACGGGAAAGAAATTTGAAATATTGTCATGCTGCATTTGTTTGTTTTTTTACCCTTCCTGTGAATTTGCTTTTTATCTTACAAAATAAGAAAACATTTGACTCGGTTCATTCATTTGTTACATATTAGTACAATCAAATCTATTTGTGCAGTGTTGTCCAAATAACTACGATGACTCTGACCTCACTGAGAAGGTTTAGTATCTATGGCATCTACATGACACTACACATCGACACACTGATTCCTGTCTATCAATGACAACTTTTACATGGGGAAGAATTGAGTGTGTGTGTTTCCTGTCTATTTTTATTCCTCTATTCTAACTCATAACATGAATATTGTGAAGGTGATCAACTTCAAACTTGAGTCTGAAGTGACCTGCTATTAATAGTGTGATCAGACAGATACCAGTACAATTTGTGGTGGTTTGTTACTCCTCGTAAAGGAGTAACAAACCGACAGTCACTGAGTTACACCTGAGTGAGCAGAAGGAGAAAGATGGCTCTTACTTGACAACCTTGAGGATTTTTTTTTGTCTGTGAAATCAACCGTAGTTCCAAACCAGAGAATATCATTATCGACTTATCCGATTCAGTAGGGTGAAATAAGTTTTCTACTATTTTCTGACTTCTGTATGGTGAAACTGCAGTCAAACCCAGTGTTACAAATCCTACGTCCTTTTTAGCAGTCCTAGAAACTGTACTGAAACAGTACGGTGAATAACTTCTTTTAAACAAGAATGGTGGTGAATGGATCTGCTTTTTTTTTTTTTGATTTTGTTTTTGTCCTGTATATTTTTAAATTAATTTGAATATTATCATTCAATAAAGTTTAATATCTTTCATTTGTACATATGTTTTGATTGGGCTCCTCATTAATCTGCACGTATTGTGTTTGCACAGGAGACAAGGGGGTAAACACAGTAAAAGCCACATACTCATATTACAACAGTCATAACCTGAATGTAGTTGCGAGAGAAGAAAAACAGAGAAACGAAACACTGCCTCGTCTGAAAGTGGAAGTAACGCATTCATTTGTGCTCGGCGCTTGAGAGAGAGAAGAAAACTGGGGGGATAGAAAAGTGCGGTTGTCCGTTTCCCGCTCAGTTGTGAAGAGAGAAGAGAAACTTCCTTGACACTCTGAGCTCGCTCTCTGACAGCACTGAGAGACGAGGACGGGTACTTGAATACATTTCAGACAACCTGGGAGATTTATCAGAGCACCATGAGCCGTGGATCCAAAACGAACACCCGCAGCTCCCTGCTGAGCCCACAGGAGAACGAGATGGTGGAGGACCTGCTGGGCAGAAGGTGTGCTGTAAGTCCTGACCTGGCCAGGGAGGGGTTGGGCTACTGTAGGAGGCTATCTGCTGTATCTGGGGGTTGTATGCTTTCTGATAGACGGCTATATTATAAAGGGAAAGGAGAAGGTATCGGTTTATCCTACATAATTATCTGTCAACGCTCAAGCCTTGTCTCTGTTTCCTTTGCCGGTGAAACACCATATCTAGAATTGCCATGAGCAAAGGTGAGAGTTGAGCCCTTACATTACCTCGTTCCTGTTTTAGACATGCTGCTCCAATGACATCTATTTCAATTCATGTGGACTACAGCAAATTGTTGCAGCTATTACTGTGGCTCTGCTGAGTTTCATTAGTTGTCTGTATGTTTTAAAGGGGTACATTTGAACTACAGTGCTCTTTCAGGTGCCTTGACAAAGATATCCTGTATATTGTTACATTAAGTCATCAAAAAAAACAAGGCAGCTGTAACAGGAAATGGTGGTTGAACCATTTCTTCCTCTGGTATCAGAAATAGAGGATATAGTTGACTCCAGCTACACATTAGAGCAGAAGTTCTTACGGACTCTCTCTAAGCTGTTAATCTAAGTTAAGTGTCTGCATTTAGTTGTGGCTGACTGGCATAATAACAATAGAATATACCCACATGTTGTACCAACCAGAGCCACTTCTAACTGATAATAAATAAATGAAAGCACTTGAGGAAGTGAAGTGTGTGATGGAAAATAATAATGTAAGTGTGTTTTTAATGTGTATGTATAAGTATGGTCACAGCCAGTGGAAAACTACTGAGATCAGAGGAATGTGTGTGTGTATGTTCTTTACTTGGGACATCTCAAAGATGAGTAGACCTTGGTGTCATGATGATTGGACAGTGCATGATTGTTTAACTAACCTTCGTCATTCTGACGAGTCTACTTAACTTCTAGCAGTTGGACTGCGGTAAGTTTATAACCGGTAAATTAGCGCTAACATGGAGTTTGTACCTGCTCTATCAACAGTCTAGTCTCAGGATTGTCCTAGAAAGACCCCATGACTGAAGGAGATTTGCAACATCCCATTACATGTGTATAAATGTATCTGAGGAACTGAATTCGGCAGCTCATTCTGCATACACCTCGGTGTGTGTGGTTTGAGCTCTGCTTGCAAGCATTAAAGGCCTAAGAGACGTAAGTCTCTGACGAATATTGTGTTATAGCTTTATTGAGCTGATCTCACCAACTAGACGAAGTGCAATAAATTGCCACGACAAGTGCCACCAGAAAGCTGCAAATCAAGTGAATGACATCAAAATGCTGATATATATATAGTACTCCATTGTATCCAATGTCAGTGTGTATGTGTGTGTGTATTTAGGCCATGGCCACGGCAGTAGTACAGCTCTTCATGGCTCTGCCTAACAGTCCATCCAGTTGGAGCCTGCAGCACACTGGAGTGGTCTGCTTTATCAAGGACAACCCTCTGCGCTCCTACTTCATACGCATCTTTGATGTAAAGGTAACCACAGACAGATTGTTTTTTCTAACCACTGTAGGTTGTCCTGTGGATCATAAACCATGAAGGAAGAGGACTCAGAGCTGGTTATCGTGGAGAGGCTGAATTATTAACCCTGTTTTTTCCACAGGCAGGGAAGCAGATTTGGGAGCAGGAGCTCTACAACCAAATTGTTTACCGCTGTCCTCAGCCATACTTTCACATTTTTGCTGCAGATGTAAGCAAGCACACACACACACACACACACACACACACACACACACACACACATACTGTATCCTTCTTTGCAATCTGTTGATATTAATAATTGGGTTTAGTCATTGGCTAGTTCTGCTATCTTGCCCTGCAACTAATTGTGTTGAATACAGAGCATCACCAGACCACAAACCACTCTTCATAGTTTTTAACCACTGTGTGTTCAACTCTAACACAATGCAGGAGTGTCAAGTGGGGCTGAACTTTACTAATGAACAAGAAGCTAAATGCTTCCAAAACATTGTGGAGGAGAAGCTTAACCAAAGAAATCACCGCCAAGGTCAGTGAGGTCAACGTCACCATGGGGTTGTTTCATTTATGTTTGAATTAGAATTCATGAAACTGATGTTTCCACTATGTTTCATATCACGATCTGAAAGCATAAATCCTGATCGTTTCATAACATATCCACATGGTTCTTCGGCCTGAGGGCAGTTCTGTGAACGTTTTTTGGTAATCACCACACAAATATCAACAAAATATAACCACTGGTAATACTACATGGAGGGGATTCAAAGGGGCAAGTTCAATATGTTTCATAATTCTTGGTCAAATCAGTTTAAATCATTTTAAATGAAGATAATTTAGCTCTTCTAGCCCTTTGTTATGCTAGAAGGAAATTTGTTAACTTTAAGGGAAAAGCAATTACAGAAATACAGTATTTTAGCTTGATCAAGTGACGCCAACTGATTTCCCATGCACCCTATCGTGTTATCATGTCGTCATGTTAGCATGGAAACAGCAACCTCTGTTGTCTAATGGTAAAATGGCAATAAAGGTGATGAATACAGGATGAACTGATGTTGAAACCAACAAACTGTATTTCCCTCCTCTTTTCATGTTTTCTGTCGTTTCTATAGGAAGAGGTGCCCTGCCTCCAGTATCACATGGCAAAGGTGTGTACTTCCTGCTTCCTCTCTGCTTGCCTTTATGTCCAACTGAATAAATTATTACTACTAAATGTATTACTAGTATTACCACTAAATGAGTCTCTGTATCTACTCTGTATCTACTCCAAACCCAGGATCTTCTCCCTCCATAGCCACAGTTGACATCCAGAACCCAGATATCCAGGCGTCGCGTTACCGCTCTATGCCTTCGCCAGCGGTTGCCTCAACTGTGACCAGCAAAGAAAGAAGGACAAGAAAAGCAAGAAAACGGGCCAGAAACTCTTCAAAGCTGACAAAAGGGCACCCAGTGGGTTTAAGTGAGTATATTGTATATTGTGTTGACCTGACATATCGGAGGAGATACCTCTGTCATTTTCTTCCATATCCCCTCTCTCCATTATCATACCTTAGGCATGTTAGTCATGTCAGGCTGGGACCCCAACAACCTTGACCCTGATCTGTTGAAGCTGCTGTCCTGCGCTGGGATCAGCGAAGCCGAGATGAGGGACGAAGAGACTTCGCAGCTCATCTATAACCTTATCGAGCAGTCTGGAGGCATGGAGGCGGTCAAACTGGAGGTGAACCGTAGAGGTAAGACTCACACTGTGTCATTTTGTACCTCCTCGCCAAAACCAGTATTCACTACTTCTAGAGCTGAACCGAATTGTAAAGCATCACTTTGTAATCCAGTAGTTTATCTTCCATTTTATTTCAGCTGCAGGACCTCCATCTGGTAGACAGGGCCCTCTGCCTCCTGTACCCGGCTCCGGCTCCCCGGCCCCTCCTCCTCAAGGTGCCGCTCTGGCTCCCTGCCCCCTCTCCCAGGCCAGCCACAGCGAGGGGGCCCCTCCCAGCAACATGCAGGGCGTGGAGCCCTGCCACCCCCGCCCGATTCAGGTAACTCTTGGTTCCTTCACTTATCACACTTGTCTCCATTGTGTTTATTGCAGTTTGTGATGATTTGATGCCTGAAAACCTTTGCTGTTTATATGGATTTTGTTCTCACTCCTCTTTCCACTCCTGCAGGCCGCCTGCTTTGCTGCATTGAGATTCATCTTCATGGTCATGAGTTTGTCATTTGTGAGGGTCTAGGGCTGGGAGATGTCGTGTACTAACCATTTATTATTTTCACATGTTGGGCACTGTGAAGCCCTTAGAGACTGTAACGGTGATTAAGGGCTATACAAATAAATGTGATTTTATTTTATTTATTATCATTGACTGGTTGACTGGAGAGGCTCGGAGTGGAGGCGGGCACTAGCCGTTGCGACTGAACTGAGGTACTACGAACACAATGCCAACCAAAGCTCTCCCAGTCATTAAATTACCCCAATCTGCCGATTACTCAACCAAAGCTAAGCCAGAGTTTTTGGCCGCACAAGAGGAGGGATATGTGATGAACCTTCCCCAACAAGAAAAGAAAGAGTTTTGACATTTGGTGGGGCAGACAATAGGTCCTATATGGAGGAGAGAACAGAGATGCACGTGAATGCAAAGCAATGTGATCTGACTGAGAGAACTTATATTGTGGCTCGCATTAAGGATGGGGTTTGGAGGCATTTGTAAAGATGTGGGACAGCAAGTGAATGAAAAGCATAGTGACAGGATTAATGGTGAGAAGGAACAGCATGACTCAAATGGAAATCCCATTTTAGAGTGAAGATGGTTCAGGTTATGCGTACAGTTTCATGGAATAGCTCAGTCACTGCCAAAGTCATTCCTATCTACTTCCCTGCAATTTCAGTTTTTACGGGAAAGAAATTTGAAATATTGTCATGCTGCATTTGTTTGTTTTTTTACCCTTCCTGTGAATTTGCTTTTTATCTTACAAAATAAGAAAACATTTGACTCGGTTCATTCATTTGTTACATATTAGTACAATCAAATCTATTTGTGCAGTGTTGTCCAAAGGAGTAACAAACCGACAGTCACTGAGTTACACCTGAGTGAGCAGAAGGAGAAAGATGGTTCTTACTTGACAACCTTGAGGATTTTTTTTTTGTCTGTGAAATCAACCGTAGTTCCAAACCAGAGAATATCATTATCGACTTATCCGATCCAGTAGGGTGAAATAAGTTTTCTACTATTTTCTGACTTCTGTATGGTGAAACTGCAGTCAAACCCAGTGTTACAAATCCTACGTCCTTTTTAGCAGTCCTAGAAACTGTACTGAAACAGTACGGTGAATAACTTCTTTTAAACAAGAATGGTGGTGAATGAATCTGCTTTTTTTTTTTGATTTTGTTTTTGTCCTGTATATTTTTAAATTAATTTGAATATTATCATTCAATAAAGTTTAATATCTTTCATTTGTACATATGTTTTGATTGGGCTCCTCATTAATCTGCACGTATTGTGTTTGCACAGGAGACAAGTGGGTAAACACAGTAAAAGCCACATACTCATATTACAACAGTCATAACCTGAATGTAGTTGCGAGAGAAGAAAAACAGAGAAACGGAACACTGCCTCGTCTGAAAGTGGAAGTAACGCATTCATTTGTGCTCGGCGCTTGAGAGAGAGAAGAAAACTGGGGGGGGTAGAAAAGTGCGGTTGTCCGTTTCCTGCTCAGTTGTGAAGAGAGAAGAGAAACTTCCTTGACACTCTGAGCTCGCTCTCTGACAGCACTGAGAGACGAGGACGGGTACTTGAATACATTTCAGACAACCTGGGAGATTTATCAGAGCACCATGAGCCGTGGATCCAAAACGAACACCCGCAGCTCCCTGCTGAGCCCACAGGAGAACGAGATGGTGGAGGACCTGCTGGGCAGAAGGTGTGCTGTAAGTCCTGACCTGGCCAGGGAGGGTTGGGCTACTGTAGGAGGCTATCTGCTGTATCTGGGGGTTGTATGCTTTCTGATAGACGGCTATATTATAAAGGGAAAGGAGAAGGTATCAGTTTATCCTACATAATTATCTGTCAACGCTCAAGCCTTGTCTCTGTTTCCTTTGCCGGTGAAACACCATATCTAGAATTGTCATGAGCAAAGGTAAGAGTTGAGCGCTTACATTACCTCGTTCCTGTTTTAGACATGCTGCTCCAATATTTCAATTCATGTGGACTACAGCAAATTGTTGCAGCTATTACTGTGGCTCTGCTGAGTTTCATTAGTTGTCTGTATGTTTTAAAGGGGTACATTTGAACTACAGTGCTCTTTCAGGTGCCTTGACAAGGATATCCTGTATATTGTTACATTAGGTCATCAAAAAGAACAAGGCAGCTGTAACAGGAAATGGTGGTTGAACCATTTCTTCCTCTGGTATCAGAAATAGAGGATATAGTTGACTCCAGCTACACATTAGAGCAGAAGTTCTTACGGACTCTCTCTAAGCTGTTAATCTAAGTTAAGTGTCTGCATTTAGTTGTGGCTGACTGGCATAATAACAATAGAATATACCCACATGTTGTACCAACCAGAGCCACTTCTAACTGATAATAAATAAATGAAAGCACTTGAGGAAGTGAAGTGTGTGATGGAAAATAATAATGTAAGTGTGTTTTTAATGTGTATGTATAAGTATGGTCACAGCCAGTGGAAAACTACTGAGATCAGAGGAATGTGTGTGTGTATGTTCTTTACTTGGGACATCTCAAAGATGAGTAGACCTTGGTGTCATGATGATTGGACAGTGCATGATTGTTTAACTAACCTTCGTCATTCTGACGAGTCTACTTAACTTCTAGCAGTTGGACTGCGGTAAGTTTATAACCGGTAAATTAGCGCTAACATGGAGTTTGTACCTGCTCTATCAACAGTCTAGTCTCAGGATTGTCCTAGAAAGACCCCATGACTGAAGGAGATTTGCAACATCCCATTACATGTGTATAAATGTATCTGAGGAACTGAATTCGGCAGCTCATTCTGCATACACCTCGGTGTGTGTGGTTTGAGCTCTGCTTGCAAGCATTAAAGGCCTAAGAGACGTAAGTCTCTGACGAATATTGTGTTATAGCTTTATTGAGCTGATCTCACCAACTAGATGAAGTGCAATAAATTGCCACGACAAGTGCCACCAGAAAGCTGCAAATCAAGTGAATGACATCAAAATGCTGATATATATATAGTACTCCATTGTATCCAATGTCAGTGTGTATGTGTGTGTGTATTTAGGCCATGGCCACGGCAGTAGTACAGCTCTTCATGGCTCTGCCTAACAGTCCATCCAGTTGGAGCCTGCAGCACACTGGAGTGGTCTGCTTTATCAAGGACAACCCTCTGCGCTCCTACTTCATACGCATCTTTGATGTAAAGGTAACCACAGACAGATTGTTTTTTCTAACCACTGTAGGTTGTCCTGTGGATCATAAACCATGAAGGAAGAGGACTCAGAGCTGGTTATCGTGGAGAGGCTGAATTATTAACCCTGTTTTTTCCACAGGCAGGGAAGCAGATTTGGGAGCAGGAGCTCTACAACCAAATTGTTTACCGCTGTCCTCAGCCATACTTTCACATTTTTGCTGCAGATGTAAGCAAGCACACACACACACACACACACACACACACACACACACATACTGTATCCTTCTTTGCAATCTGTTGATATTAATAATTGGGTTTAGTCATTGGCTAGTTCTGCTATCTTGCCCTGCAACTAATTGTGTTGAATACAGAGCATCACCAGACCACAAACCACTCTTCATAGTTTTTAACGACTGTGTGTTCAACTCTAACACAATGCAGGAGTGTCAAGTGGGGCTGAACTTTACTAATGAACAAGAAGCTAAATGCTTCCAAAACATTGTGGAGGAGAAGCTTAACCAAAGAAATCACCGCCAAGGTCAGTGAGGTCAACGTCACCATGGGGTTGTTTCATTTATGTTTGAATTAGAATTCATGAAACTGATGTTTCCACTATGTTTCATATCACGATCTGAAAGCATAAATCCTGATCGTTTCATAACATATCCACATGGTTCTTCGGCCTGAGGGCAGTTCTGTGAACGTTTTTTGGTAATCACCACACAAATATCAACAAAATATAACCACTGGTAATACTACATGGACGGGGATTCAAAGGGGCAAGTTCAATATGTTTCATAATTCTTGGTCAAATCAGTTTAAATCATTTTAAATGAAGATAATTTAGCTCTTCTAGCCCTTTGTTATGCTAGAAGGAAATTTGTTAACTTTAAGGGAAAAGCAATTACAGAAATACAGTATTTTAGCTTGATCAAGTGACGCCAACTGATTTCCCATGCACCCTATCGTGTTATCATGTCGTCATGTTAGCATGGAAACAGCAACCTCTGTTGTCTAATGGTAAAATGGCAATAAAGGTGATGAATACAGGATGAACTGATGTTGAAACCAACAAACTGTATTTCCCTCCTCTTTTCATGTTTTCTGTCGTTTCTATAGAAAGAGGTGCCCTGCCTCCAGTATCACATGGCAAAGGTGTGTACTTCCTGCTTCCTCTCTGCTTGCCTTTATGTCCAACTGAATAAATTATTACTACTAAATGTATTACTAGTATTACCACTAAATGAGTCTCTGTATCTACTCTGTATCTACTCCAAACCCAGGATCTTCTCCCTCCATAGCCACAGTTGACATCCAGAACCCAGATATCCAGGCGTCGCGTTACCGCTCTATGCCTTCGCCAGCGGTTGCCTCAACTGTGACCAGCAAAGGAAAGAAGGACAAGAAAAGCAAGAAAAAGGGCCAGAAACTCTCCAAAGCTGACATAGGGGCACCCAGTGGGTTTAAGTGAGTATATTGTATATTGTGTTGACCTGACATATCGGAGGAGATACCTCTGTCATTTTCTTCCATATCCCCTCTCTCCATTATCATACCTTAGGCATGTTAGTCATGTCGGCTGGGACCCCAACAACCTTGACCCTGATCTGTTGAAGCTGCTGTCCTGCGCTGGGATCAGCGAAGCCGAGATGAGGGACGAAGAGACTTCGCAGCTCATCTATAACCTTATCGAGCAGTCTGGAGGCATGGAGGCGGTCAAAAAGGAGGTGAACCGTGGAGGTAAGACTCACACTGTGTCATTTTGTACCTCCTCGCCAACACCAGTATTCACTACTTCTAGAGCTGAACCGCATTGTAAAGCATCACTTTGTAATCCAGTAGTTTATCTTCCATTTTATTTCAGCTGCAGGACCTCCATCTGGTAGACAGGGCCCTCTGCCTCCTGTACCCGGCTCCGGCTCCCCGGCCCCTCCTCCTCAACGTGGCCGCTCTGGCCCCCTGCCCCCTCTCCCAGGCCAGCCACAGCGAGGGGGCCCCTCCCAGCAACATGCAGGGCGTGGAGCCCTGCCACCCCCGCCTCCCTCAAATCGAGGTGGACTTCCACCACCACCGCCACCACACTCTTCTCATTTCACATCACCCCCACCCTCTAAGTCCTCCCATTCCGCTCCTCCTCCTCCACCTCCCTCTGGTCACCAGCGCCCCATGGCTGCCCCCCCTCCTCCTGCCTCATCTACATCCAGCAGGGGAGGCCCCGCACCTCCACCGCCTCCCCCTCCTCCACCTCCCCCAGCCCAGAGCTTCTCAGACTTCGCTCCCCCTCCTCCGCCTCCACCTCCACCACCCCCAGCCCAGAGCTTCTCAGACTTCCCTCCCCCTCCTCCCGCCTCTGGTGGCCCACCAGCACGCACCCAGTCATCCTCTGGAGGTGGGGGAGGAGATGGAGAAGGGAGAGGGGCCCTGCTAGATCAGATCCGACTGGGGAAGAAGCTCAAAAATGTAAAGCAAACTTTTTTTTCTCAAAATATACTACATACTATATATCAACATGCAGGTCTGGATCATCGTACTGCGATGTAGTTTAATTTGAACACCGAGCCCTCCTGTCCCTGTGTGTATTATAGGTGATAGAGTGTCCTGATACGTCTCCACCTGGTCAGTCAGCATCAGGGGAGGGCATCGTGGGAGCTCTGATGATGGTCATGCAGAAGAGAAGTAAAGCCATCCACTCCTCAGGTAAATACGAGTTACAGTTCCTCAGCCACTTTCCATCGGAGGCGAAAGGTTCCTCTGAATTAAGTGACTTTGTGACTTCTGAGAGAGTGAAAAAAGTCGATATTTGTCTGTTTCAGATGAAGGAGAAGAAGAGGGATTTGATGAAGATGATGACGACGAATGGGATGACTGATATATGATTTCTTGATTCTATGGGTTTTCTTTATGTTTGGCCCATATAGCTCGAACTTAATTTGGCTGGGGTTGTTAGTTGTTAGCCCCTAAGTTGTTAAATGCTGTTTGAGATGTGACGGGTTCATCCGTTGCAGGACTGGAGTGCAACTTGTATACGATTAAAACTATGTGAGGAAAGTAAAGATGTAATTCAATATGAATGACTGGAAGTGAAAGAACATGTCACACTATAGATTCAGGCCATTTTGAGAATTCAGAAATCTTTATATGTTTGTTTGACCATTTCCAGTGCAGGATTTATCAACATGACAGCACGTAGCTCTGTGTTACTCACAATGAAGGTAAACAGTGGCTCTGATTGAAAGATATTGTTCCTTGCCCTTCCATTGAAAAGAGCCTGTTGAACTTTTGCAAATACAGTATGTGGCAGAACTACAACAAGCAATGCTAAATCTGAGCCAGTCCCATTTTCATAATAACATGTAGCCTAAATATAAAAAGTATGTTCCTGTATCATTTTCTCATACATCTGTGCAAAGAGCCCTAATTCCCTCTAAAACCACCACCGACAAAGTGCATAACTGGAATAATACTGTATGCTATACATATCTTCAACACACACACAGGTCACGAGAGCACAGGACAGTCAGGGAGTCACCACACGACAACATCCAATGGAATTGGTTTGACAGAATACATTACACCCTACAGACAGACACCCTACAGACATTATCCATCAAGGTTGAAAACAAGACAGCAAAACATACACGATGCAAACAAATAAGCATGCAGAAGATGCATTATATGCTTATCATACAATACAATAGTAATCCAATGGATTGACCACGTCATGACCATATATATTATATTCACAATCAATATATTACATTTCTATTTCAAGATAGGACAGCATGAGAGCATCGCCTGTCTTTGTGTGAATGGAGGTGACGCACAAACATGCGTGTCAAACATGGAAGTCCAGCCCAGAGTCCAGACAGGCCGGTGTCGGACAGCGCCAGCCCCGCTCCCTCTAGCCGAGGCCTTGTTCCTGGCTCTCTGTGTGCCTGCGGCTGGTGCGTTTGCGCTGCTGCTGCTGTTTGGGGCTGAGTTGTTCCCAGTAGGACTGGCAGTACTGGTTGATCAGTCTAATCTCAGGCGGGGAGGGGGTGGAGACAAGGGGTGATTGTGGGTAAGGTTGGTGGGAGCTGTGGTGGTTTTGTCCCACCGAGCGAGTTTTTGGCTCTTCGTCTTCGTCCTGAGAGGTGAGGGCCAAAACAATGTCTCGATCCAGGATGCGCAGCGCCATACGGGCCACTGTGTGTTTGAAGTTGTTCTCAGTGGCGAGGCAGTGGTAGAGGCCGGCGTCTGATTGGTTGAGAGACTTCAGAAGGATACCGTGGTTGGTCTTCAGGACTCCCCCCACCCGGTTGAGCTGCAGAACAAAGAAAAGAGAGTGAAGAAGTCAGAGTAAGGGAGCTGTGTATTTGAATGTGAATAAGGATTTCCAGCGGGACGGTGGGTGATTCCCTTGATGTTTAGAAAAACTTCATTCTTCTTCCTTACCACTTTCCTCTTTCCTTCCCGCTGGAAAAGCCACTTGACTGTCGCCTGCGGAGAGCGGGGCTGACACTCCAAGAAAGTACTGCTGCCCTCCACCCCAAACTGCACTGTTTCTCTCAGACGTTTCTCCACTGATGGAAAGAACAGAGAGAGAGAAGTAGTGAGAATTGATTGAGGCAAGTTTTCAGTGAAAATTTTAAGTGAAACACAACACAAAAAATGCCACACCTTTGGCATTGAAGCCTCTGCACTGCCTCAGTGGATCGCCATGTTTAACATCCTGTCTTCTGCTCCTCCTGAGAAAGAAAAGCATTTAGACATATAAAGGAATTACATTTACTTTACAAATTCTCGCTGCACAGTAAAGACCAGTAAACACTGTATTATGAAGATGAGATGGCCCTGACCTCTTGGTGGAGGGCGTGAAGGCAGAGCAGCTCTCTCCATCCCAGGCACAGTAGGGGTCCCGGGCCAGGCAGCAGTCAGAGCAGGCCCTGCCATACGCACCACAGCGGTGCAGGGATACCTGGGTCAGCCCTGCGTCTGAGGACACGTACAGCTGTTGCTGTGGAGACACAAGCAAAATAAACTCAAATCAGTTTGTGAAGAATCTGTTTTTGTATACGCAATGGAACATAAACCCCTTAGCCAGGCTGTTATTAAATAGAGAGAATTTGTCTTACTCTTTTAGAAGATATCTTCATTGTTTTGACAGGAGCTCTGGTCTATAAAAGCATAAATCGATACAGTCAATACATCAATCAATCAATACATTTCATCTTTGAGATCCATAGTTAGTCTTTTCAGGACAAGACACTGGGACGTACCCTGAACACCTCCACCTCTTCCAGATTGAGCTCCTCCATGCTGGTTGGGTCCTTGGGCAAAACTATAACTTTTTGGACGGTGCCACGATCTGGGTGTGGGACAGGGGAAATGAATTAAACTCTATTTAAGACATACATTTCCTTTTATGATTTATGATTTTTTTTTCCTCCTTTCAATTATTTTTCTTCCTTGTCAACCAAACTAATCCTTCATCAGTCTTTGCTGGTTGCAGCTCCCTCACCTGTCCCTAGGAAGAGAACCTCATAGCGTCCGTCCACAGCATCCACTTGATCCACCACCATGGCAGTGTAGCGGTAGTCCACGCCGGTTCGCACCACCAGGGGGCGGCGGTGGATAGGATAAACAGGATGGTACATCAGGGGATGGGCCCTGATGAAGTTCACAGCCTCGTCTGAAAAGTCCTTGGAGGACTGGATGCCAGGGGTAAATGTTCCTCCTGGACACTGGATGGGAAGAAAAGATGGGGAGGAGTTTGTTTATATATATATTTGTTTTAACAATTTTATATAGGTCAGTGAAGTGTAAGGTCGGTTGCAACTATATGAAAGCATGACTGAAACGTACTGTTCCAGGCCGTGGGAAGGGGATCTTGCCGGTGTATTCTGTCCATTGGTAATTATGGCCGTGCTTGTGGGCGAAGGGTCCATTGAAGACATTGCGGATGTCGGCCATGGAGTACACACAGACTGCCGAGCCCTTGAACACAGAGCTTGAACAGAAACAGACAAGAACGTGAGGTAGGAGGCAGCCGAAATGAACCACGGGGAACGGATCCTACACCATAGAGGGATAAGAATGTACAAAACAAGAGTTGAGGCTGGGTAAGATGTGATACAGGCCCGCGGCACAATATATCACAGTCATCCATAAACTGCTCACCCAGCTGTGGTGAAGAGAGCGTACACCACAGGGTTTCTTTCGTCCTGCGTGGGCTGAAGGAAGACATCCCCTGGAAGGAGGATGATGGGTAAATCAATAACAGTAAAAGCAGTCTCAATTAAAATGCAGTGAGTATTTTTATTGTGGCCTTACTAAGTTCATCAAATGGTGTCTCCACTCCATCTTCTCCTATCACAGAGCAGATGAGGCGGGCCTTAAGGAACGTGGTCCACCGGTTCACCAGGGACTTCTGCCCCCCTTCGTCATTCTACACAGGTACAACATTGTGTTGATGCAAACAAACAACACAGACCTGTGTTTCATATTACAAGCTGGATAAAGTGTCACTACAGCTGTAATTTGGTTTAACTCACCAGACACACTCTTCCCACCCTGGCCAGGATGCTCGGGGTCGCCCCGCCACCTGTGTCCAGGCTCTTCTCACGGAAGAAGAAGTAAAGCTTGTCGTCATTTTTTTCAGCGCTGTCGGGGATCTGTTGGATCTTAACAAACACGGGCTCTAGAAGATAAAGGAGACAGGGGGTGAGAGGAGTGAAGGAATCATAACCTATCATCAGAAACATTAACCTGCTCATACACGCTTACTCACCATTGAGCCACCTGGAGTCATATTGTTCTGTCCTGATTGCTGTTCTTCCTCCCATGGTCCTAAAGAGGGCGGCATCTGTACTCATGAAGTCAATATGGACCCCGGCGTAGAGGTTCCCGTCTACAGAGGGACGAGGGAAGAACAGAGAGGGAGGAGATTGAGGTTCAACATCGCAAGGCATTTCTTTCTGCCTTCTGAACAGGTACATATAAATGAAGGAAATCTTACTGAGCAGAACAGCAATGTTCTCCTGGTTGGGATCGTAGGAACATTTTCCCTTCCCTGAATCCACATACCCAGGGACCAGCCTAAACAGGTAGTCCTGCAGGAGCAGATTAAAGGAGGAGGGGGGATGCATAAAAATAGACCGCTAAAACGTCACGAGGGAGCATGGAAAACTGTAAACAAATCAGTGTCCCAGTTTGTAGTCCTGAAACATTTAGCAGGACAAAGCTTTCCAGGCCTACTGCTGAGGGACTTTGCTGTAAATCCTACTTAAAGTACTCTGAATTTCTTTGTGTTCACCTCTGCCCTCCAGCCTCTGTTGATGAAGGTGCAAATAGGTTGGTACGCTCCCGTGCCACAGGTGTAGAGGTGGGTGCGGTTCCAGGGCTCTATCAACCGCACAAAGTTGGCACACTCACCCTGGGTAAAGAGGGTAAGACAAATGGAATTCAAACACCACGGGGGAATCATTGTCCCGTCTTGAAAACACGAGTCTCAGATCCTTGAAAGTGCAGGATGCAAGGACATGATCCCACCTGTCTTCCCTTTCCTGTCATCTGACATTCTCCCTTTCTCTTCGCGGATGCCGGCCAGTGGATCTGTGTTGAGGAACGTAAGAGCTACTGTTACGTGGCCAAAAACAGCAAACTGTACAAGAAAAAAACGAGCACACGCGAGTGTTTGTACATACGATGAGCGGCTCCTTGTTGACGTTCTGCATGTCCAGGGCCACCAGGTACTCCCGGCTGCCCAGGTAGAGACGGCCTTGATCCTGATCCATCAGTAGGATGCGGTAGTCGCTGGTGTTGAAGGAGAAACTGAATGGCCGGGCCGCACGGGTGTCCATCAGTTCTGTGTATGGACACACACACACACACACACACACACACACACACACACACACACACACACACACTTTTGTTAATGCGAACCAACCTTGTGTGTACTGAGTGTTCCAGCTTTGTTATTAATGTCTGTGCTGTTTGTAGAAAGAGCTAACAAAGTATTTCACGTCCAGCAGGGGGAGCAAAGTTTTCCTTTACTTAACTCTCAAAATCTTTTCATATTATTTCCGTCATGCTCTCACTTCAAATGCTTCACTCCAGTGCCTGGAACAACACCATTCTCAGCTATTTTCAGTAAAATGTGTGTCACTGATTAATTATAACTCAACTTGGAGCATTTTAAGAAACAGATTTGCTTTTAAGATCTCAATATTTTATGTGTCCCGATTGAGTTTAAGGCACTGCATGCCCCGTGGAGCTTGACGAAAAGGCCGGTCCCTCGGGATACACGGTCAGTGGAACCCAGAGTTAATTTTTAAGATCAGGGTTGTGTTCAGTAGAGCGTGACCTGTTAAGAAAGGCTGAAATGGAAAATGCGTCTCCCCTTTTGTTTCACAATGTGTCCTCGCTAAAGCTTTGTTTAAACTATTTTCATGTGCCGTGAGACCAGTGGACTCTAAACTGCACTCTACCTCAGGCTGTCAATTGCTTCCAGAAGCGACTGAAGTCCCTCCTTCATCCACACAACAATCCACTTGAACGCATAAAGGGCATCACACAAATCTGTGGCATTGTAAAATGTTGATCATGATGTGTGCAGACTGAGTCACGGCCTACGGCAGAGGCACGTGAAAAACAACAGGCTTACAATAACAAAACAATTCACAGAGACCCTTAGAAGCAAGCAGGAGGAAGAACATCTTTATTTACATCAAAGTGCCTCCCATCTCCCTTTTGAGGTCAATGTTAACAGGATGCAGTCAATGTGCCACTAAAATAAGCTACGCAGTCGGATCTCTGGCCGGCGCGGGATGGGGTCTTAGAGGTGGGGCAAGGTCCGGTTCTGTTCCTGAGAGGTAAACACAGGATAACAAGCCTCTGGCCAACCTCCACTGGGCCGTAGTGGATTCGCAGCACGGGCTAAAACTAGCAACGCCACACCCCTATACATGTCTCCATCCTCCACAAATAGCAAACAATGCACTGCCATCATCCGGTAAACATCCAGAAAACACTTATCCTCTGACAACATTCTAATAACACTGTGACGGACATATGATCCAAGCGCGAGGCTCCAGCCAGGACACTATAAGCTCTCACATTTCAGCATATTGTCACAAAGGCACTATTGACAACCACCTTTGTCAATGCCAACGCTATCTACTGACTGACTGTACTGAGTCGACATGAGAATCTAAAATGTGGCTTCAATTATGCTGCACATTCTGCTAGCAGCGCTGACTAATTCTGTCTGACTAACAGTCCAATGAAAATCAGTCAATCCCTTTGAAGTGTGTATAAGTGACACAATTTCCCAAAGACAGAGGAAACAATTCAAGATCTCTATCTTCTGTGGTCCTCCTGTATCCGAAACCCTCACCCAGACGGGCTCAATTGTTCAGAAGTCACATGCAGCTCAACCCACCCCCCAAAACCTCCGCTTCTGGGAACAAAGAGAGTCCCTGTCACTAACAATGAACAATAAATCCTTCGAGTGGCAGAAAAGAGTTGGGCAGCATATCCATCTTTTGTACCTTTTGTTTGGAATTAGGGGGAAGGGTAACTGAGGCCTGTGAAGGGATTAATGTGGCCACCATTATCTATAAAGCCTTGTCAACAGTCTAGTAATCCAGTGCTGCTCAGTTGTCATTTATTACACCAACCACTATGTGTTCACTTATGATGGAGTGTTTTGTAATGATGTTAATTATGTACACAAGTATCTACAAGACCAAACATGTGCACAGATTACTACTTCACGTACCCTGCTGTAAAACACAGTGGTGTGTAAGCTGGTTACTGAATGGGATTAGTGTCAAGGGTCATATAAAAATGCACTGCAATTACCACTGCAAAATGAACCACCGCCCTGTACAACGGCTGTGTACGTGCACAGCTGATTTCATGTCATGTAGAATCTGTCGAAATCACATAGTCGCCCCTGCCGTGCCGTTAACGGAGCCGCTGCAGGTTGTTCTCATCCACTCATTTCCTCAACCCTGATCTGACTTGTGGCTCATGAAAGCAAAAGATGGTGGGAAAAAAAATCATAATTGTTTCTTCTAGCGTCACAGATAAGCCACCAGACACGCTAACTTTGCCTCAACCTGACCTGGGAACAAAACAACTTGACTCAGCTCCACATGAAAGCACTGAGGAATTTTAGAAATCTTATTGAAACCTCAAGTTGTTCTTATTTACAGGTGTGTGCGAGTGTGCCGTGCATATGTGTGTGTACTTGTCAGTAAAGAAGTGACAACATCATAACTGTAATCATCCAGCATTGTTTTGATCAAAGGTGTCATCCAGCTATTTGTAACATGAATCTCTACCATTACAGCTAAGGAGGACAGGGACCAGACTACCCTGGAAACTCCCAAATGCCTACAGAAAAAGACTAACCCCTAACCCCATCTGCCCCGGCTTGTATTTACACCTCTTGGCAACTACATTATAGTTGGAAAATAACACTTTGCTCTTGATGATCAGATTTCACTTGTTTCCCTGTCAAGTCGCCATTCAAACATGAAGAACCGAGAAGAAATTACAGATCCGATTGTACTGTGTGTGGGCTTTAGGGCGTGGGGAGCAACTTTTTCCGAAGGGCACTACTTGTAACCAACCTCACGCAATATCCACCTTTTGTTTTCTGTGGTGCACTGTTTGACATGAGGCAGGAAATACGTCCTTTACATATGTGCAAAAAGGAAACATAACCGGTGTGTGTGTGAGAGAGTGTGTGTGTGTGCACGGATGTGTGTGAGTGACTAAGGGGGGAAAACAGAAAGACTAAAAGGAACTATTATGAATATCCCAGCTGACAGATGAGCTCTAGTTCATCTGTATGAGCTCACCTTTGAAGGACAGGCGGACCCGAGGAGCAGACTGTTGGAGGCCCGAGCCTCTGTAAACACATAAGGCCAACAGGAGGAGTTGGGCTCCGGACGCTGTCATGGTAACAGTCATGCAGGTAGCCCACAAGATCTAAATCTGGACCAAAAAAGAAAGAGGAATGAACTATTATTACAGAGTGCCCCATGAGAAATATGAGACAGAAAAAGAAGGACAGGCAAGAGACTCCCTCTCCCTCCCTCTCTCTCCCTCTCTCTCCCTCTCTCTCTCTCTCTCTGATCAGAAGATTGGCATGCAGCCTTCTTAGGCGAGATGTACAGTTTGGCAGGAAAGGGCAATGTCCAAATCTGCACACCTGCTCTGGATAATATAAAAGACCCTATTCTTTATTTAGAGCACAAATGGGAGGTATGTGTAAACACTGTATAATGGGACTCACAAGCAAAGCTACCTGACGTCTGAAAAGGAGATTAGCTTATTGTTGTGTTTGATTTATTGTTTATTTTATTACATTTTAGGACTGACACGCATCAGTGCATCTCTCTCTCTCTCTCTCTCTCTCTCTGTCTCTCAATCTCAAAGTAGGAAGTACACCTATTTTCAAATGCATGACTGAAATACATGGCACTTCAAAGAAGCAGGTAGCCCTGTCTGAAACAATTTCTGACAGTTTAGGGGTGTTGGAAGGTAGCCTAACTGTTAGACCTTAACTCAAGCATTCATTATGCATCTGCACTTTGCTGGAGAGGATCCCATATAAATTATGAATACTAAAAGCTGAGTCCATAACATCCATTGAATTGTCTCCCTGAAGGTGTGCTTTACTTCGGCTATAGGCCGTCCCACGGGCCCTTCTTTTCCCCAAGACATCCATGTAGCCCAGTTCTACCGTGACTAGGACATGCCTCGAAAGTATGGCTTTTAAAACACATATTGATGGTTAAAAACTACTTTACAAATGTTTTTATGTTTCATTACATTTCATCATTTGGCGAGCACTGATCAAAATGTGATGAAATAAAGTCTTTAGTCCAGGCTTTCCCAAACACATGTGGGGTCCCATGATATGAAAATGGGGGTCCCAAGACAAAATACCTGATCAAACTGCAATGACTGATATGTTGATAATTTAGAGAGTAAAAACTGTGAAAACCTAGCAGCCTTGACCAGCTCACCAGAGCAGCTTGATTCCTGTCCCTCTTATGGATGAAAGACTGTTTTCAGTAAGACATGTAATCACAACGGTGTGCACACCTAGTTTTCATGTGTTTTAAACACTAGGGTCAGAGCAATGGTCTGACCTAAATAATGGGTCACCTACTAAGATGGTTGGAAACCCCTGATTTCCTTTCGAAAAAGAAGTCTAGTAGCCCAATAATACATTTTAGAAGGATACTATACAAACAGCACAGCATAACTGTAAGTCCCGATTGGAAAATGATAGTGAGGAAATACCATGAGGTACAAGGTAACTATCAACTCACTACTATCACAGGTACACTATAGTCCCTGTAGGAATATTAAAGGAATGTTTCAATGATCTTTCGGTGAGGTTTAGGCAACAGTCCTGTAGAACAAAATGTTTGGCTCTGAACTTACAGAGTTTGTCTCCATAGTATAGCCTAGACTAAAACCCATATCCTACCGTTACCATATCCTAGTTCATCTAAAATATCGATAAAATAAAAGATTGTTGATAAAGGTATGCTAAGTAGCTATACATTAAAATAAAAACCTTGGAGTATCTAAATTGCGACCCTCACCAGTAAAGAAACATCACTATAATCCGATAATATTCCTATAATATTGCTATAATATTCCTATGATGTATCTGTGGTACTCAATAGTGATTTTATGGTGACGTTTCATGGTGGCCTGTTGTTTATCGGTTTCCGTGGTATAATTTTTTACTTTAAATCTTAAAGTTTTAATGTGATGTTTGTAATGTATTATACATAACCTTGCTCTTTTTCCTCAGGGAGCGCGCGCTTACCTGTGAAGTCAACATCCCGAGATAGGAACACGTCCAGACGGATATTTACCTCCATTCTACACACCAGACTTAACACAAGCTTAGAAGTTATGATGGGAGCGAGAGGGAGAGAGGGAGAGAGGGAGAGGGAGAGAGAGAGAGAGAGAGAGAGAGAGAGAGAGAGAGAGGGAAAGAGAGAAAGAAATCACATAAAAGTTGGCCTACCTTTATTTTTCTGACTTTCTCAAAACCGGAGATTCGGAGATCCAAAACTTGCCAGAGGTTATCGTCGCATTCCCCGCGCTTCACCTCGACGCGGGACTGGAAAATCTTCCTCACCCCTGCGCAAGAATAAAAATAATAATACAAAAAATCCAATTCGCTTTTAAATTCCCTTGATAAAAACGTTGCTTAGTCTGCCGTAATCGACGGCATTCCTTCAGTGCGAGATAAAAACACAATTCCACTCCTCCCAAAACTTTACGCACGGATGGCAACAACCACCACCACTGTCTGATGTGATCAAGATGCTGGTCCGTTCGTCCGTTACCGGGAGTTTGATGCTGCTCAGGTCTGAATCAAGTGACCAGGTGCAGGTGTTTGGAGTCTGTCCGCCCCGCTGTGCTCTCCCTTCTGCTCTGCCCACCCCCACCCTTCCCTCTCCTGTTGGCCCACAGCAGCATTGGACCAAACCCCTTGGTACACCATATGGGTATTATTAACCCTCTGGCTGCCGGTGAGAGGAACACACTGCTTTAATCTACATGGCCTCTCTCTGTTTGGCTTCTATTTAAAGGCTTTCTATGTGTAAAGGTGAAGTTGTTTTAGATTTAGATTTCAATAGTTGCCTGTTAGTCAGGTTTATTCAAACTGGATTTGATTCAGTTTAATGGTACCCTATGTGATGGACACAGATCCACTATTTGATGTAAATGATTTTTTCTCATGCACCAGGAAAGGCCATAGGCTGTTCGTATACACTATGCAAGGGCAGTGATTCACTTTAATGGGGAGCCAGTTCTGTCTGGTGAAAAATGTCACCGTTACTCTTCTGCTCCACATCAGAGTCATGGCAGCCTAAAAAGATTCCTCGGATTCCTCTTCAGCTGGCTGCTGGGCTCACGACAACGGTGACAAAGTAACCGGGAGAGGGGGGGAGGCATCCATTCTCTTAACACAGCCCTGAGCTTGAAATTGAACAGCTTTTAGAGTGCTCCTCTTCATCATTGGCTTTGTGGTGAGCACTGACGCAGTAGGTGCACTAAAGACACCAAAGCAGAGGCTGAATATATTCTGAGCAACGGCCTTGCAGACAGTGAAATAAAATAAACACGAGGCAAAGCCGTGCGTCAGTGACAGTAATGTGTGTGAAAAGTGAAAGAGGGCAGTTCCAGGCAAACTTACTAGCAACCTTCAATTCAAACCTTTCTCTCCCAGACAGAAAGGACCTTTATTGTAGCCTACATGATTGGGTTTAGGCAGCGATAGACTTTATTTTATGTTGGGTTTAAGCCAGATATAATCTATACTGGTGTGTCAAGATGTGTCCAGGTCTGGAGCCTTTTGTTTTCCCACTCGATGGGAGGCATCCCTTTCTTTCCAGCTGAGGAAATGAGTCATGAGTGTGTGCTGAGTTCAGGTTTCCGTATGGTCATAGGACACCAGTGCACTGACCAGCCCCCACTGCTTCACAAGCCTGACTCTGATATTGTACCATTCAGTGGTCTTATCTGTGCAGCACCCACCCACTATTGCCTCAACTTGCTGAGAGAGATAGCAACGACCACGTGTGCGCCGCCGCTACGCTGGAATGAACATTTTTTACTCTATGTGCATTAGTACGAGGACCTGAAAAAGCATCTGGATAGGCCCAGAATGATGGATGCGTTTGGTATTGTAGAGACAGAGAGCATGTATTAGAAAGCAAGGGTTGTGTCTGTTTGTCTGGTCCACAAAAAGACCTCTGTGTCTGATGGATGGGTAGTGTGAAATGTGAGGTAGACATCCATCCCTGCAAGACAACCAAAGGCTCCAGCTGAATCCCTGACCCTCAGACACATCAATCAAGACAGCTCTGACCGTTGTCCCCCTGAGGAAAAACAACCCATTATTTGACTTACTGACTGTCTTTTCTACACTGATGAATTGAATATTGAGTCTTTGAACAAGCCCTGTGATGGACTGACGATCCATCCAGGGTGTCTCCCCGCCCAATGTATGCTGGGATATAAGCTCCTGCCCCCCATGACCCTGTGGAGGATTAAGTGTGTAGGTGCATTATTGATTAGGATTATTCAAAATGTTTACAGCCACAACAGGAACGGAAGTATTTCTCACAAGGCTTCACAAGCTTTTATACTTGTAATTATTTTCTTACAGACAGAAAAAATGTAAACATCAGAACTTCAGATAAGGGAACAGGTGCTGCTACTGACATCCATGAACTTCACGCACCAATGAATATGAAAGGAGACCAACATTTGAAAGAAACATCTTTGACATGAAGACTGCATACGTGTACATTCCAGTTGCAGCTTGCTTGGCCTGCACTGTATTGGAAGTGGGGTTATTGCAGGTTTTTTACAGACAAGACCGTACAGACCGGACAGGCATAGCAGCAGCTTCTTTGCTGAAGCACGGGGAGTCAGAGCACCGGCTGCATATGTACAGCATGCCACGTGTCCACTAGGCCAGCCAGCCAGTCACCATCTGCCTTGAAGACAAGACTGGCACTCTCCCTCACTATAAAATGCAGCTGGGAGAATCAACAGCTGTTGAAGAATAGCTCCTTCCAAATAACAGGGGGGGGGGGGGGGGGTTGTACTGTACAGAAAAAGAAGGACAGTGAATATGTGTGGGGGATGAGTGAGATTACAGTGCAAGTGTTTCAAGAGGTAAATCTGTCACCACTCTAGCGTTTGACTCTGTGAGTGAATGAGAGTGCTAATGTTCTAGCTACTTAAAGATAGATTCTCCACGGTGCGGTTTTGGGGCCCTAAAGACTCCAAAATGGTTGTTTTCAGTGTGCAGGAAGACCCTCGCTTTATTTGTGCTTACATGCATTTGTAAAACCACATTAAAAAGGCTGTCAAGCTGAAGAAGTGAGAACACAGTGAGCATCTCTCAAATCTCTACAGCTAAATACATGCATATGTTCACACACAAGCACATGCATGCGCACACATGAATACACCCACACATTGTAGCAACAAGCTACAGCCCGGCTGCTTCAATTAAAATAAAATTATTCCTCTTTTCTCTCTCTCCATCGTCTCTCTCTCTCTCTCTCTCTCTCTCTCTCTCTCTCTCTCTCTCTGCGGACATCCTTGAGACACCAGGCTCCAGGTGAATTTCAATGTCAAAGACAAGTAGGTAATACAAGCACTGCAATCTGTTCATTCTGTCAAGTGGTTGTGTGTGTGCATGCGTGCGCACACATACAGTATGTGCACGTGTGTGTACGTGTATGTGTGTGTGTGTGTGTGTGTGTGTACGTGCGATGTGAATGGTGGGGGGCAGGCCTATTCATCTGTCTGGTGTGATCATGGCGCTCTGTAACTGGTTCTAGGCGTCACTGTGCACTCTGTGATCTCCCAGATAAGAGTCATCCATCTGCCATGCGTATCTGTCAGGGCCCGGGCAGCTCGGCTTATCGCTCCAGTCATCTATTTCCCTCAATCATACTCACTCTATTCTCTTTTCTCGTCCCAACCTCCATTTTCTCTCTGCGCAGTTCAAATACTGTTTAATCTTGATTATCTATACAGGCAGACATGACAGCCATATACGCACTGTGGTATTTAAAATGTGCAAAAATGTAACCAGCAACGTCTACAAATATGCATGTGTACATGTGCATGTATGTGCACAAATGAATGCAATTTCACAAACAAGTCTGCATGCATGCATACACATGCGCTCAAACACACACACACACTCACACACACACACAGAGGGGCCCTGCTTTAACCTATCAGATTACCCACCTACCATGGATGAGCTTCAATGCAGCACAATCCCTTTTGTTCCTCATACTCTGCACCAAACACTCTTTAACCAGGAGAAACGTTCCTTCTCAACATCAATCACCCAGAAGATGAATGAGTTGTTATGTGTTGTCTTTACATTTTTCAATTAGAGGTCATTCTACAGTGAATCTGTTTGAGTAGCAAATTCCAGGGAACTACCTTGTGAAACCTGAGAGCGTTTAAAGCAGCATGACAAGATCTGTGTACAGTAGCAACACCAGCTCAACCCTGGGGAGTGTAGTTTACACTAGGGAATCCATTTAAGCTTTAACCACCCCGTACAAAACAGTCTTCATAGAAAGCCCCTCAGACCACAAACAAGCCCAACGACTGTCTGGCTTTGTTGTCTCTGCAATCTGTACATGGTTTGTCATGATCAATATTGTAGGAACAACGGCCATTATTAATTCATAGTTACAAAAACATGTGTTGTGCTCTGTGGTGGTTCACTAACCCACTGGGCTGAGTAAAACTGTTTTAAAGATCAGACAAACATTGTGTGTTTCACATGGGATCATTTCATGGGGTATAATGTGTTTCCATTGGTAGTATTAATAGTATATTCCCATCCTGGACTGCATGCCTCTGGGTGCTGGGCGTACAGCAGGACAGGTTTTTGCTAGTGGAATATTTATAGCTATGCATTAAAAGTGGAATCAGGGGTTTAAGTGTACCATTGCAACATTGCTGCTGTTCCTTTGTCTGAGCCTGTCCAAAAATGCCTTGCCTGGGGCTATTTGCAGTGCCAAGAGTACATGCAAAATGATATCATATAACCACGTCACATCAAAGATGAAACGTAGATTGAGACTTAGCTTAAAGGCTAATAGTATCGCAGCAGTAGTTTTTATTCTTTCCTACAAGAAAAACAGGTTGGCCAAAAAAAATATATATATATGTTGCAGCCAAGTTATATCACAGAAGTGTGTTTTCAGTCACTACCTAGTGCTTGTTCTCAGTAGTAAAACATACTTACGTAACAACCATGACAATGTAAGATTGAACTAATCATCCTTGTCTATGTTGGGGCACAGGAGAAATGAAAGCTTAAGTACTGGCATCAAAGTAATACACATAATCCATCGCCAACCAAAATTCACAGCACACCTTGAGTGTGGGAAGTGATAACGACCTTAACTACACTGCCATCTTCTGGCTTGGTTGTACAAACCCCAGACAGTCGAGTGAGGTACAACCCTGTTGAAATGGACTGCATGTCTCAGTGATAGGTGATGTTGCAAAACACAACAGACCACAAGGTGAAATAACTTGCTATTTTATTTAGGTCTGAGTCAAAAGGTGAACATAATCTTTATCTTAAAAAGCAAACAAAAATGAAACAAAGCAAGAACCAATTAGGTATTTTTTTAAACTACAGTGTTCTATAAAATTCAGCACACAAAATATAACTTTCTGGTTATGTGTCTTATGTAAAATTCCAGATTATTTGAGAAATTTATTCATGGTTTAAACAGATCTACTGCCTTATCCAAAAGACATTGAAATATTATTTACAGGTGATCAATTTCTAAGAAAAGTAAGTAAATACAAATACTAGTTTTGTTATAGTGCACCCCGTACTGTTGCTGTGAATTTAACCTATGACTGACATTTGAGCACAGCAAATTATTTCCTTAAAACAGCACAGCCTTGTAAAACTCATGTGATCATTTCCGTCTTACATTTCATGCACACAGGCATATCGTACTGTGGAAAATATGTAGAAAAAATGTAATAAATACCATCCATTTAAAAAGAAATTAACAAACTAAACAAAACTTCTCACAAAGCAAAGTCCAAGTATTACTCAGTTAAAATCTTAGCAAAAAAACATTTTCAGCTACATATAGCAGGAGCATGTTATAAAATGTAGGTATCCACAGAAAGAGGTCAATGTATTGATTAAACTACCGGATGAATTTGAACATACATGATTAGAAATTGTGTGAATAGGGGTAAATGTTGGTGTGCAGAAGACTGAGCATATGGGAGGAGAGGAAAAACACAGGTAGTACATCAAACAATATTTGTTTCTAGTTACTACAGTAGAGTACACCTATCTTATACACAGCCAACGATTACCGGTGAGAAAAAAAAGGTCTTGAAATCACTTAGTTTCTTTCAATAAAACAACCACCATGATCATCCCTGAGAACAAAATTTGGTTCAGTACTTAGTGCATCTGAATGTACTGTCGCTATCTCAATTTAGCTTAAACAATATGACACTTTTACCTGGTCACATATCAATTCTAAAACTGGAAAAGGTTAACAGTGAAATGACCACTGATAATGCCATTGAAGGTTTCAGTATTATTTGCGTGGAGAATTTAAAAATCAAACAAATTTAAAGCCAACAAGTTGAGGCAACCAAATAAAATCTCAGCTACCTGTCATTCTATTCTCCATTAAATAGAAGACACGTTGTACCAATTGTCTGGCCTGATATGCCTATAGGAACCAGTTCTAGAAACAAATCTGTCAGAAAGTGAATTAGAGTACTTTAAAATACACAGTAGAGACTGTATAAAATAGAAGGGAAACATGCTGCCTTGGCTTTTTTATTATAGTTAACCCTGATTTAAAATGCTGTTGAGCATTTTAGGTATAAAACAACAACAACGACAACAACAACTGAGCTTCTGTGCATAAGAAATGACTAACATTGGGAAGAAGGATTTAATCTTTGTTCTCGTCCTCTTCGTCAACCTCAATATCATCTTCATCATCCTGGTCTCTGGCCTTCTGGTTCCTTGATGACTCTTCCTCTTCCTCTTCTTCTTCATCAACATACAGCTCATCATCCTTCTCCCCAAAGGACTCCTCTTCCTCTTCTCTGGCATCCTGGTCACTGTCATCAGAGCCTGGGGGACAAAAACAAGAATGATGATGATATAGGATATTACCCCAACAATACAATGCAGACTAATTTTATTTGGTCTTAGTGTAGAGCGCTGTCAGATTGTCAAGTGAAACTGCACAATCAAGAGCAGAGAAAGAGTAATAGAAAGAGTAATAGAAACACAAATGCACTGCAACCCCAAGAGTTCTCAACACCCCCACCTCCCCACGATTGTTTGTGATAATGGTGAATTTGCAACACTGCTGTTGAGGATGATGTCTTACCGTCAATCACAATTTCTCCATCATCCTCCTCCTCTGCGCTCTCATCTGAGGAGGAGATATTGCCTGTCTATTCAGTTTAGCCTGCATTACTCAGACATGTATATTCATCTATAGGACAAGCCATAGAGCTTGATGCTGACAAGCCCTTAGCCTCTCATTCATAACATAAAGCAGCGACAAACACTATTTCAAACATGGAATCAGCTTTCTTTAGGAAGCCATTTGCAATCATATGATTTTTTTTTTTAATCCTACACTGTATTAATAATAGAAACCTAAACTGTATTATCAGTAAAAATCATTTCAAACTGTAGCCCAGCAGGCCCGGGGGGCGATCAAGGGTTTCAGCTGTCTCAAACATGAAAGTCAGCCACAGCTTGTTACTAACCTGCACCTCGTACCCCCTCTTCCTCATCATCATCCTCCTCCTCCTCTTCCTCCTCCTCCCTGCTGTGGCCTTGTCCAGCCTCACCAGGCTCCTGGTCATCATCTGAGTCTGAGATCACCACACACTCATCCCCATTACTGTTGTCAGCTGCTCTAGTCCCACTGGTACTACTGAAGAAAAACAAAAAAAACAAAACACATTCATGTTAAGAATGAACAACCTAATGGGTTCATGTAAAGTTTTTACATAATTTAAGTGTCTTGAGGCCAAGAACGTTTCTAGACTATATAACCTAATAAGTAGTTTGTCCACCGTCTCTGCAGCTTGACTACACATTGAGAAGTCGTATGAGGGACTGTTTGATGTACCTGCCATTCTCCCTGGGTTCCCAGAGTGGAGTGAGGTAGTATCTCAGGGGGTCTCTGTATAGGTCATCCTTAAGTATCTAAAAATTGGCAAAGAAGTCAGTTATTTTCAATACATTTGGATGGACATGCTCTCTAAAATCACCATACACACACCTGCCACAGTCGGTGCACATACCTAAAATAAATATGAATTCATTTACAGTAGCTAAACAAACTGCCAGTAAAACACTTCAAACACACATCTGCGGAGCCTCTGTGCAAACTGCACACAGGTTGGGCAGGTCTACATACATGTCTCCAGGTTGTATCCTCTACATACAGCATGGATATTATATTCCATTTGGCAGCTAGTTTCATCCAAAGCAAGGTTCAACGCTGGAGGAATGTTTACTATTGTGTCAGTCAGAGTTCTACTTGCTCCTAGTCAGTGTTGGGCTCACTACTCAAAAATGTAATCTATTCCTCTTCACTCATTACTCATTTCAAAAGTAATAATATTACTTTACTTATTACTCCATGGTAGAAATAATTTGTTACACTACTTGTTATATTACTTTTTCTTTTCTGAGATGGTTTCCTCTTCCCTTCAAAACACCTCGCCTGTGCACCTCTGTGACTGACCAAATACTGCTCAGCTTAACGCTTTTAATGCCTACCGTAGTTTACAATTGACAGGATTGATTAGTCATTTTCAACCCATGAAAACTGGTGCTTTCACGCTAAAAAGAAACAGACTTTTACTTTTTCACAATGCTGTTACCATGTCCGCTCTACTAACTCTGAGCTGGCGTCCAATCTGATTGGTCACAAAAAGCACAAGAGAGGAGAGTGGGCCAATGCCAGAGCAGAGAGGCAAAGACTGGCTTATCACTGGGTGAGAAATGGTAAGATGAGATACTTGACCCATATGAGCCACTGACTGACCAATCAACTTGCTCAGGTCAATGCCTTACTGGCCCTGGACCATCTGGCAAGCTTATTGTTGAACCTTGCAAAATACCTAATAGTACCATGAGTGCAAACATTAACCTGGCAGTGTTAATGCCATGCTCTACTTGCTACGAAGAACCACATTTCATTGTGATCTGGGCTTGTGAGTACATGGGCGCAGTCAGCCTTACCTGTGCTATATCATCTCTGCCTGGGTTGCTATGGTCACTGAACCAGCTGAAGAAGGTCTGATAGACCCCACGCACTGTCTTCCTGGGCTCGCTGTGGGCCGTCAGGTTCTGTCCACGATGCCACAGGATGGGGTTGGAGAATGACACAGGAGATCCTGAGACAGGAGCAGTCAACATAACAAGGTTAGAACCCCAATCCAGAATTGAAATGGCCATATGACTTTTAGGTATATTCTCACCTCCCATCCCAAGGTGGAGCTCCTTCATGATGATGTTGTTCTGGAAGTAAGGGTTCCGTCTGAAGTGGAAGCGGATCCTGTAGCCCAGTTTGTTATTCTTGAAAGACTCAATCTGACAAAGGCAAGAGAAAATGTTTGAATTTGGCTGCCAAGCATGCAAAACACTTTGCCTTTGGTAGAATACACCTCCAAATTGTTTCACCTCAAGGTCAATCATGTAACTGAGAGCATCTTCATCAGTCTCGTCGATGTGAGCTGAGAGATGGGGATGGTTCAACAGCTGTCACATTGGGAGTCAAGGAAAAATATACACAAATATGTTCCTCTTTCATTACTTCACTCATTCACACATAAAATAGGGAGGGAGGAAGGAGAGGGAGAGATATTTCATCATTTAAGGATACTGCAGTGACCCAGAAGCCAGGAATGGATTGTGTGATGGAGCTGCGTTGGTCAAGATGCGGGCGCCGCTGACGAGTCATCTTCAGCGCCAGCCGTTGGTGAAGCCGGGCACTCTTCTTCTCAAGAGCTTCCAGCCTCATCTGTACCTGTGCTAGAAGAGCGACTGACTGTCGTATCTCTGGGGCCATCTTAACAGAGACTATGGCACACTCCCCATCATCGTTGTCCTCGTTGTCAGATGGAAAAGAGGAGCTTGGTGTGGAGGAAGATCCAGGTATGGAATCGTCTCCATCATCTGCATCTGGGATGTCCTCTGCATCTTCTCTGTCAACACTATGAACTGATGTGGAGCTATCTGCTGCAGCTGCCTGTGTTTTAGAGCTTTCCTTTAAAGAGTCATGGCCACCACGTTTGAATTTGCTCGCCTGTTTCTGCTGTTTAGCTCTTTCAGATGAGCAAGGAGTCTCTTCATTGTCTTCCCCATCTCGTCCTGTAAGACTGGCAAGTGTTTCAGCAGCTGCTATGGCTGCTGAGTCGGATTGGTCCAGGGAAGTTGAAGGACGACACTCTCCTCCAGCATCTACTTTTGAATCAGCAAATCCGCGTGCATCTGAGGACTGTGCTTTTACAGTGGCATCATGACGATCAGACTTGGCTGAGTTGTTGACAGGCAGGGTATTGGCGCCATCAATGTTCTCAGAGCCCTGATCCGTTTGCACGACAGCTGGTTCACCCTCGCTACCTTTTGCTTGGTTCTCTTTCCCAGAAGTTTCTTTACTTTCAGCTTCGCGGTTTTTGCAACTTTGGGAAATCGAAAGCGTTTCATTTGATGCGTCACTTACTTTGGTGGACTTACTGGGAATCGTGCTGCTTTCATCCAGGTCGGGTGACGGACATCGTTTCCTCGACGCAGATTCAGCGGACTGTTTGCACTCCGTCAATTCACTCATGCTAGCTAGCTAGCCAAAATAGCGAACTAGCTAGGTAGCCAGCTAGCTTAACTAAAACACACGTAACCAAAATCGATTATACACCACCTATCTAGTGAGTTTAGTACTGTGATTTTGTTCCTCAAATTACAATATACATATTTAACGAAGCTAGTACAGGAAGCGGATCTCTTATTTTTCCGCGGCCTAGCGTGACAATTAGCAGGCTTTGGCTAATGTTAGTACAACCAGCTAACGTTAGCTAATGTTACCCACTTTGTGTGTGTCCTTCGATTCATGGTTGTACCCCATTTTCTCCAGTAATCTAACAAGCAACAGGAATAACCGAAAATATTCGTGCTATGCAAAACAAACGCTCTGTTCATAACCTGTGTTCTTTCTGTTTGTTTATATTTGCCCTCTCCTTTAGCTTACTATTCGTGCAGCGACATGAGAGAAAAACATTGGCTACGGCGCGCCGCGCTAAAAGCTCTCCACCAATCATTTACAAGGGTTTGTTTACACGGCTCATCTCTACCAGAGTGGGGACAACTGCGCAGCGCCTTGCCAAGTAGGCTAGGCTGCAGCAGCTGCAACTGCAGTAGATGATTGTTGTAAGTAGGAGCAGGAGATAAACCTAACGTTAATAAGAAACACAATTACCATGCTTTTGAATCAAGCATTATTGGTAAATGTTATCGATCAAATGTTATATATTTTTTATTAATGTAAAAAATATGAAAGTACAAATATTTTAAGTTATGGGTTCGTGAATTAGGACTAGGTAAAAGAGGCAACTTTAATAAGTATTTAGAGAATTCATGCTTAAATTCATACATACAGGGGTCCAAGACCTCAAACCAGATGGAAACGATAAGTAGGCCATTGCGTGGGAAGTCAAAGGAGGCGGAGTGCAACGTGCTTAAACAGTGAGTGATATCGTGACATCTTAGATAGGATCATCAGAAAAATGCAGGCATCTCTTCCATGTAAGATAGCAGTTAGGACGTACACCCAGTGCTGCCAACGGTGTTTCAAAGAAGGTAGCTATAGGCTGCTCAAAACGTCGCTAGAAGTCGCCAACTGACGCCAAGTTTGCTTAATTGTGACATAACTTGGCTTTAACTTGAATGAGGCGGGGATTTTATCATAAGAATTTTGGCATATAATTGCAAAGGATGTGCAGGTTGTTTGTTTTGTTTCTGTTTTTTTAGTGGGACTATCAAAGGAGACATTATCAAACTATTAGAAACTATTAGACAGAATCAAACTGCTTTTCACTTACAAGGCCAGAAAAATAACTTTTTTAGGGCAAACGGGGAGAGTGAGAAAATGTCAAACTAACTATTTACGTATTTACAAAGACCAACCCTCATTATTAATGAATCAATAAACATTTATCAGCGGCTAACAAGTGAGCTAGAAGCCCGTGTGTGTGCAGGATCCGCGGACAGGCCCCTCCCCTCTCCCCCTGCTGGCAATAAATATCATTTTCTCCTATGTTTCAAAAAGTAGCTACATTTGTCGCTATCACTTTTTAACAATAAAGTCGCCAAGAGGGTCTTATTGTGTTTTTTTCACGTAGCTGGGCTATGTTACTTTGTGCCTTAAATAAGTATTTATTTATTAACCTACACCTAGCCATTTGATTTAAGCACCATATCTCTGGACAGAGGCACCGCTATAGAAAAACAGTGTGGTCAAGCAGGATGGGGTAGCTGTATACTTCTCTGGCAAAAAGACCAGATCAGAAATGACTTTCGGTGTTTAGTTTTGAGTGGTGTCTTCTTTGGGCTTGCATGGTGCTCACACTAGCTCTGTCTACTCGAGCTAAAGGAGGAGACGAGGGGGATTAAATAATCACTCGGTACCGTTTTTGCCCTTCCTTCTTGATAAAGAGCGGATCATTGGATGGCACTATCTTTTCCATCAGAGGGGGTTAGGGCTTTTGATTGTGCATAAACGGATAGTGGGTACAAATCGAGGCATAGGGGCTCAAAGCTCCACGCCTCCCTTAGCCGCTGGAAAGTCCTTGAAAGCCTCGATCGGTTTGCTGGTGAAAAGGAGTTCCGTCTGACATGACAACACGTCTGCAGAGATCATACCAAAGCTATTTGAGGGTATGCCTCCATGACATTCGTTGAGGATTGTGTCTAAACTAAGACTTGCAACATTTCCTAAAAAAAATACAAGAGCTATGTTATAACCCATTCCCAGTTGATGTAATAATAAAGTGGGCGTGTAGTCTGCCCGAACCAAACTAGACTAGGAGGGGGGGTTACAGGATTATACCAATTTAAAAGACAAATTTGGGGCACGTAGCGCCGGTAGGTCAGTGCTAAAATTAGAGGTTGTTCCTTCCGCAACAGCAGCCAAACTGCGATGCATACTAAAGTCATGTACCAGAGGGATAGGCTACCAGTAATGAGACGTTTTCCGCGGGTGACATTTAACACACGCTGACCGAGGAGGCTCCGTGCGTAACGCTGGAGCAGCACTGGATCCACACGGGCCACTGCTGCGCCAAACGTAAATATTTGGTTTCCCGGAGACGCCTATGTACTTTCTTCAGCGCACAGCTTCCCTGAAAGTAAACAACTGCAGTGATGTCTTTCTTAACCATACCGAACCAAGAGGGCCTTTTCACCGCGATTAAAACCGACAAGTCAGCCGAGGAAGCAGAGTGCAAGTCCAACGTGGATGATGCTGATGATGAAGACGACGATGATGATGATACTGAGGACGTCCATCTCATCCCGAGGTGCTCCCCGCTGCCCAGAAAGCGAGGCCAGTCCATCTTTGATGAGACTGCCGAGTATATGCGGATCCAGCTGGCGTTGCCCGCCAGGAGTAGAGTGTCGTTCGCCGATACAACAGGTGGGGATCTGGTCGATGTGAAAGAATTTGTCGCCTTCGATTCGGACCAGGAAGAGAATAGTGCGGCGTGGGAAGAAGAGGAGGCAAAGTATCGACATCCACAGCGAGAGCCGACCTATCAAGTAAAGCCAGAGTTTCATGTGCCCACCGGCAGTGACCTGGCGCAGGCTGTGCTCACTAATAAACTGGAGGTTGAGCTGCTGACTCCAGTAGAGCACGAGCCACTTGCAGTCAGTGGGATCATCCGAGTCCTGAACATCTCTTTCCACAAAGCAGTTTATATCAGATCAACCATGGACAGCTGGGCGACCTATTATGATCACCCAGCTGAGTATGTCCAGGGATCTCACGACGGGGACACTGATAGGTTTTCCTTCAAGTTGTCTTTTGCGCCACCGTACAACACGCACGGCTCTCGCATTGAGTTTGTTGTTCGCTATGAAACCTCTCATGGCGATTACTGGGCTAATAACTCACACATGAATTATGTGGTGACTCTCCTCCTATCCTATGAAGATGAGTCGGCTCAAAGCAACGCTGGCATGCGAGACATAAGAGGTATTCTGAAACCCCCGAAAGCGTACAGGTAAATGTCCTGTTGTGTGTATTCCAGTGTCAAGCAGAGAACATGTGACGAAGATGATATTTTACAGTAGTTACAGTAGTTTCGTTACAGAGCAATATTCAGGGCAAGGTCTGAGGTATTCCCCTGGCCTCTGCCCTCCACTGAGGGGTCAGTACACAGTTCATTATCGGAGGTCAAACCTCAGTCTCCTGCTCAAGTAGCCCTGCAAGCCATACATGCTTTTAATCAATGGGGAAAATGAAGACTCTCTATAGGCACAAGGTGGGTTCCTGCCTCAGCTATAGTGTAAAGACCATACTGCAGGGTTCTGGAGACCTGGAAAATGATTGGAAATAGAAATGTATTTAATGTCAAGCTTGGCTGCTTGTTGATCCACTTCCCTTTGAGGAATAAAAACCCAAATCAGAAATGTCCTGATAGTATTGGACCTAAGTGATAGTTGTAGCCAGAAATAAGACCTGGGACACCAAATGTGACATTTGCAACAAGACCCTGACAAATATTGGTCATGAAATTGTGCTATATGTCATGGAATAGTCTTGGAAAAGCATAAAGGTGTAGGAACCCTATAATGGACTTCTGCCTATAAAGAGACAGATGTCAATAAAATCACAAAAGCACAGGATGTAGAGCTCCAGGGCCGAATCACACCCTTTCAGGGCCAAGCTGTGACTTGTTCTGGGTGTAGTGGGTATTCAGCTTGATTCAGTGGTTCTGCCTTGAGACTGCCTTGGGCATAGTAACAAGTAAAGCAGGGTGTTAATAAGCACAGCCACATTCTGTTGCGTAATGAGGAGGATAAGTTTGTTTAGGACAATGCTGCATTGTGAGACGGACAGATTTTATACAGGCTGGTGTCTTCAGCCCTTGCTGTGAAGAGACGTTTTGGAGAGAGTACACACTCCTCTCAGAATGCCAATCATCCTGGGGTATGTGAGGGCGATCAAAATAGGCAAAGGGCAGGTGTCATTTTCAGCCCTGCACGAAGATTTACCTCTGACCTTTTCTATCAGAGGCATTAGAGAAACCAAAGCTGACATCAGGGCAAACCAATTTCAATGTCCCCTTTCCCTTGTGTAGTCTGACATCTGACACACACACACACACACACACACACACAGATGAAGATTTAAATGCCCAATTTATTTATCAACATGAAAGCACATGATGAAACTCTATATAAACTGATCCAGTTGTCATGTGGGTCTTCATTCCACCGTAGGGCTTTGGAGATAGGAAGGGGCCAGATGGGTTACTGAGGATGGGTGAGTCATTGATTAAAATAGGGGCGTTTAGGGAGCAGAGACCCTGCCACTTTCCAGATTCATTAAGGGGTTTGGAATTGAAATGATAATTGGCATTTTCCCTGTTTACAGGGTAAGTGTGTGTGAGAGCAGGCAACTATGGCAGGAAAACAAAATCCTAGATGGAAAACATATTTAAGATATAATGAGCTGTCTGAGATAGTTGCAGTTTCTGTTTTGAAGTTCTCTTGGTTTAGCTAATGTTTAGCTAAAATGTGTCCTCAGGTAAACATAGATATTGCTACTTAGAGAGTACGGCTGATACTAAATATACACAATCTGCTTTTGCCTTAAAATGACTGTATCTGGGGCGTCCTGGTGGCTCAGTGGTCTAAGGCACAGCAGGAGATCACGTATGTAACCTTCAAATACATACTGAAGACTTTTCTGTCTGCTTCGTTCTGCAGAAAAGTGTCCATTTTTCTAAAAATGCCTAAGGATTCTCTTGGTAGTGCACATAACGTTATTCACGTGGGCTTGCTTGCCCATGATGGATCAAGATAGCTTGATGGACATAGCAACAGTAAAAGGGGGAAGAGGGGAATGTATGCCCAATTCATACAAAACTGGAAGTGCAATAAGCATAGGGAGCATAGGGAGCATAGGGAGCATCGACAACATGGCAGTTATTTTCCACTCTATTTGCGTAGCTCTTGTCACATGCTCATCACAGTTCTTGACCTTTATTTCATTTGGCATCCCTTGGAGAACTCTTGCCAATATTCCTTCTCCTCGCTTTCAATAGAGGGAAGTGTCTACATGTCAGAAAACATTTCTGCAGTTTCTAAGCAGCTTCACGCTTTAAAGGGTGATTTCAAAATGGATTATGTCTATGTTGCATCAATTCTCCCCTTAATCAATCTCTCAAATCATTTCAATGAAAGTGATTTATTGATGTTCACCAGGATCTGATGTATCCATCCCTATTGCTGTTTAGAGTGAGCACGTATTTAACCCCCTATTTTGGATGCTAGAAGTAGGGGGTGGTGGATGACAGCAGGTACGTCAGAGAAAGACATTTGGTGGACTTAGGTTTCTGTCACCCCAAGAAAGCTCAATAATAACTTCTGTCATCCCAGAACCACACACCCGTTCTCACCACTGATCAGACCTGTACTCATTGATACATCACCTACACTACCCTGACATTGCTCTTACACTGTGGCTTACCCTCAGTCCACAATATCTCACCCAGTAATTTCCAACTTTGCCATTGATCGAAACAGATCAGAAACAGAATCATAACAACACTGGGACGACTGACCATGCCGGTTTGAAACAGCTAACGGCAGTTTAGGTTGAATTGCATCAGCAAACAAGAAGCTTAACAATGCAAAACAAACAGTGATGGGAGCTGAGGAGTCCTGCTTCCATAGCTATGCCTTCATATACACAAACTCTTGTTTTAGCCATAACATGGTGTCAGAACTATTGACTGCTCTTTTCATCTGCTTCAGAGGTTGCCTCCGTGGCCTGACATGGGCCCAACCATGAATATACCTAACCGCCTCAATAAACTGGTAGTGGATGTGGCTTCCACAAGGCGTACCTTTCTAGCCTCGCTGTTCAGCCTCAGCTGCAAACTCAGTGTCTCTAAGCTTCTTTCTTTTATGTGTCTCATCCACCGCATCTTCCCATGGTGCAGTCAGCTCAGCAGTCAACAGGCCACTCTGGGTATTTTAATGGTGTAATTGTTATTAGGTCTCATTTACAGCAATGACTGTTACTAATGGTATAATTGTTATTAGGTCTCATTTACAGCAATGACTGCTACTGTTATTATAATGTTTATTTTGAATCTGAGCACAAGATCATTCTGCAAGGTTTTAATAAGTTTAAATGTGTAAAATCATAGAGATATTTTAATTGTGTGTTTTGTAGAATATACTTTTATATAATAAAGTTTTGAGTGATTTTTTTCTTGTTTTTGTCTCATAACTGAAATCTTCTTTCTCTTTCAGTATGGATGATGATTATGATTACGAGGAGGAGCTAGACAGGGATGAAGGTACAATGTGAATGCTGTCATGCAATATCATTAACACATTTGTTTCACTATTTGAGAACATGCTTACATAAAATGTTCTTATCTGAATCTTAATATAATGGGTAATTCCATATGATGGTATTGTAGATATAATTGATAAATGTAGTCATTGTTTGTAAATGAAAATAATGATCAATTCTGTTCTATCAAACAAAATCGACTTTTCTCAGCACAGACTAATCATCCTTTCACGCCATGTTTATCCTTTTAACATTTGTAGACGACCCAGGGACCTGCAGGTCAGAACCTCTTCGCCCCACGCCCTTCTGCCCAGTCATCGTACATCCAGAGATCGACATCGAGGTAAAACACGCAGACCGGTAAAGAAGGGATTCAACACCGGCAGTGTCTGATGCAGTAAACCATAAAATAACGGAGGTTCCCTTGGGGATGTTCCTTTTCTTTGAGCTTTCTTTGAGTTGAAATAAGTCCTTCCTGTTTGGAATAGAATAGCGTGTTGGCTTACTTGCCAGCAGTGGACACACATTTTAAAAATTACTAGTTGGATTATGTCCAGATTATCTTGATTTGCATGCAATTGTTGATACGATCATGTTTAACAGGTAAACAGGCTTTATCCCTTAATGCAAGCCACGTGTCTAATAAAACATAACACACATCCCATATCAATTTTCTATAACTGCAAAGATTATCTAATTTCCTTTTGTTTACCTTTCATTGGCTTGGTTGTTTATATTGTTCACAGCTCATTGAAGCTTCAGCAACAATTTAGGTAATGTCTTGCTCAGCTGCTACAGCATGAGTCTTGCACTGTCATCTTCTTACTGTATTCACATCAGCATGTATGGTGTTGTTGTTTTTTCCTCTTTGCTGTCTTGTCTCCAGTCGTTGTATTGGCCATCTACTCTTGAGGAGATTGCCCATTTCATTTTAATGAAGTGCCTTTTTTCAGTTTTAAGTGACTACCATCTAATCCACTGTATGTTTGCATCATTATTGTAGTGGAGCTCACCTATGGTATAGTCCAAGTGCAGGGAGTATTTTCTTGAATTGTTATTAGATTTGATGAGAGTTGATGGTTTTGGTGTAAAGGGGGCCATTTTATATATTTTACAGTGATGCAGATTTAAACATTTTGCCATGATTAATCTGTTGGTTAATCCACTATTAACTGTAAGTATTTGTTATGAGTACATGAATACATTCATTTAGTGACATTCCTGCCAACATCCTAAATTTGCAATTATAAAAACAATTGTTTCAGACTGCACAGCTCACAGCTCTGAGAAGCACAATTGGCCCACCATGCCCCGCTGAGAGCGTGTGCGTAGCATTGCCACGTGTAAACAGTTCTAAAGTAGTGCTAAGTATAATTTAGTGACTAAACTGAATCTTTGTCTTACTAAAGAAAAACTAAGCTATAATAAAGTGTAAAAGGTTTTACAATGTCCTATTAGTTTTTTAACAAGAGGATGGCAGGAACTGTTGAGCTGCTTATAACTGGGAATACCTAGCTGACATTAGCATTTTGGCAACCAAAAGAAGATTTTGGATTGGTGCCATACATAAATCAGATCGAACTGGAAAAAATATTATTTCAGAAGAAGGTCAAAGTTACAGTTGGTCTCCATAAAATTGACTAAACAACCTCAGACAGTCTATAGGCGTTAAAATGATAAAATTAGCCTACCTTCTAGCAGTAGCAAGAGATTAATAGCATGTGGTCAGGTTTTCAAACTGGGCTGAGGAGTCAGCAGACTGTAAGAGACCCTAAGAGTCCTACTTTTTAGTATTCCTGAAAAATTCAAAATAACAGAAAGAAATATTAAAACTATTATTCCTGATAAAAATATTTTTCTCCATGTTCAGTGTCATAATTTTCAAGTGTATTGGTGTCAGCACTATTGGCTCTAGCTAGCCAGTAGTAGTTTACTTGTCGAGCATACAGTCGTCTGCAAACCCAGCTCAGAGTCGTCTTTTCTTCATATCTTAAGAAATAGGGAATTCTCTCAATTCATTTTGTCATCTGAAATCGTTCTCCTAAAACCCCTTAGGAGCAAGGAGGAGATACGGAGAGAATAAATGATTGGCCTTCATGAGATAAATTTGAAGATGCTAACATGTGATATATAGTGGTAATAAGCTCTTACTATATGGCCATAGTGCATGTTTGAGAAGAAACATCCAAATCGTAGGAATCATAAAACATTATATTGAGTTTTCTTTGAGATCTTTCTCTAATCTGCATGGTCTCATATTCAGGAGATTATTCTGGAGATCTCTTGTTTTGATCGGCGTGAGATCAACAAGAGCTGTTGAATGGATGATTTGAATTTGAGAAATAGGAGAAAATTCCAGAAATATCAGATCTCTTCTGGGATCCTATGGGAAAGTTTGGGTTCCCCTTGGCTTTTACTCATGTTGCTATGAAATCATTTCTAAATAGATTTTCTGTGTGTGTGAGATCTACACAAAGCACTGTCAAAGTGAAAACAATCTTCTAGAAAAATATGTGGTGTAAAAATTGACGAGGCATGACATTCAAATATACAATAATACATCATACCAAATTATACACACCCCTTGTAACATATTCTCAAACTCAAACCTTCTATTTTTTGTTTGTAGGTATGACTTTTTGTTTTCCACTCAAAATGGTTATAATTCTGTAATTCGTTTTTTTGCCCACAAAGCTGATATCAGGTGCCTTCAACATCATTTTAGCCTGGACACTGGAAACATGAGAATAGCATATGTGTTTTTTTCAGAGATGGAATTAGAGTCCAGAGTGTTTAATTCATACTGAATTCTTCTCCCTTGGATATGCTCCAGTCGTATGGACTCCAGTTAAATCAAAGCTTCAAAGCTTCACCTCAGAATGCCATACCACAGGATCTATCTCTTTTTAACATTTTGTACTCATGTCAGGAATATCAAAGTATTAAGTACAATGTACAAGATTTTTGATGTGCAAGGTTCAGCTAATCCCAACACACTGCTCATATTCAGTTTATGTTTCAACACACAATTACACTGTCAGCATGGAATCCATCTCACAGAAAAGCATTAGTATGTATTAAAATGCTTTTCTTCTGTCTGTGTGCAATGTTAATGTGAAATCTTTCCCTTTGTCTCGATGCTCTCCTGGTTGTCACTGTTGTCTGAATATTTTCCTTTTACAGATTGCCGATCGCCCATCTGGTTCCCCGCTCCCACCCAACCGAGAGCTCCCATGTGTTGATGGTACACTGTCCACTACCACTGTATCCCCAGGTGAAGGATTCCCTTGTGTGTCTTCCGAAACCACATTTCAACCTATCGATGAAGGGTTATCCTTTGTCCTCCAAGCCAGCAAACCAGTTCAGCCAAATAAGTCGCAGCCTTTACCAAGACCCCACTGTGAATTAGGCAGCCAAATCTCAGAGCAGCCCAAAGACAGTAGTCCCTCCACACTGCTGCCTGCCTCAGCCCCTTCCCTACCACTCCTACCAATATGTTGCACAAGCATAGCCACAGAGAGTGAAGAGCAGAAAAAAGGAAGCTCCACACTCAATGACCGTGAACAACTCTCTGTTACTAACCCATATATTACAGGGTTTCAAGCCAACTTAGATTTAGATGGTAATATTGCCAAACAGAGCTTGTTTCCTGTGACCTTAGAGGGTGAAAAGATGGAGGTGCAGCAGGTTCCAGTGGAGGAGAAAGAAGCTCTCAAGGAAGAAGTTAAAGACAGAGTTACAGAGGAGGGACTCAACTTGTCAAGCATGACCCAGGAGCCACCTGATTACGCAATAAATCCTATTGAGCAACTTTCAGGAGTGGACCTCCATGAGTATAAAGTTAAAAGTATCTCTCAAACAGAGATTTCCCCAGTATGTCCAGCTTTCTTTTCAGAAGCAGACATCACTTGGTGACACTGAGGCTGATCCTGATCCTGGATTCTTACAGACAGACTCGAACGTGAGATTCTCTCAGGCCTTTGGAGAGGAAGTCGATATTCCAGACATTTTCTTTCCATCAACTACTAACACGCTGCCCACTGCGATTCTGGGTGAACAATCACCCTATGTGTCTTCCGAAATCAAATCACAAACCACTGATGAAGAATTATTCTTTGCATCCCAATGCAACAAACCTCCTGAAACAACTGAGCCGTCTCTGGTGGAGATGGCAATGGGTTCAGTTGAAGAATATGAGAGTTTGAAACAAGAACAAGACTCTTCCATCCAAGTCAAGAAGCCATTCACTATCACAGGTAGTCCCTCAGAAGAGTGTTCAGACACAAGCCCACAAACAGAGATATCCTCCACTGAAGTGTGTGAAAAACAGGCGTCAGCGGATCACACTGATGTTGCATCGCAAGAGAGTGGTGAGGGAGTCCTGCTAACGAGGGCAACATTAGACATCTCTCAGGTCAATGAGAACACAGAAGAGGAGAAAGACTCCATTCAAGTCCAAGAGTCATCTACTCATTCCATAAGACTGTTAGTAAGTCCTGCAGAGACCAGCTCACAGGTAGAGACTTCCTCAGCACCGCCATCTTATCCTGAGGAGCCCACAACACAGAAATTGCTGGATGACGCTGCTGCTGGATGCGCAGAGAGTGATGCGGTAGACCCGCTAACAAAGACAAGGCCAAGATTAGACAGCTCCCAGGCCGGTGGAGAGGAAATCCCTTATTTAGTGGCTTTGCGTGTGTGGCTACCTACCACAGAGAAAACTCCTGGGCCAACAGGGGAGGGCCGAGTGTCCCACAGCCTAGCCAGTCACCAGTCTCTTCCCAGTATGACGTCTCAGTGCTTTAAGCGAGGGGTTGTAGTTGGATTGAGTGAACTGGCTGCAGGGGTAACAGAAGATTCCACCAGATCTGCACAGCACGATGAAAATAGCACACCTGCCATCCTGTCTCCTGTGGTAGAGAGTCAGGTATCTCTGGGAGCAGCAGAGGGTGAAGCTGCGCCATCACCTGCACTCACAGACAACTCCTCAGTGAATACAAGTACCACTGAGGTGAGCCAGAATTTAGCTCTTAATTCTATCCAGGCCGGGAAAGAGGAGGAAGACTCTCTCCAGGTTTCCCCTGACACATTATTAGAGAATCTACCAAACCCCTTGTCAGTGGTTGCCCAGCCATTAAACCTTGAGTCTGAGCATGGTGTGCAGAGGAGTCTGATGCCATCCATCGTCTTCCTCAGTGGAGTCGTCTTTTTCTCTGTTGTGTTGCAGGAACCCAGTGCCCTCCTCCTCCTCATGGGACTATTGTTGCTCATGCTTTGTTTCTGATTATGTCAGTAGGTCCTTCTCCTAACCTGATCTTCCAGTTAAGTGCCTTTTCATGATTCCAAACTAAGCAAACAAGTTAGAAGCACCTGTGGTTCCTGTTGTAGGTGTTGTTGCTGCTGCTGTTTCTAGGTGTCCCTATGTGAGTGTGTAGATGTATGTATGTATGTTCAGCAAAAGGGGTTCCATTTGTGAATATTTCCAGCCAATGTCCAGTGTGAGGAGAAAGTAATTTGAAAAATCTGCAGTGTGCTGATATTTGTCAACAGAGGACTATTTTGAATGCACATAGTTGCTGAGGTATAAAGGTATACAGTTCTGCAACAGCATTGTGATCACCCCTGTAGTGAAACACGGCCACAATATTGTCACAGATAGTTCTTTGTAATTACTTTCTTCTTGTAATGTGGAGATACTGTACCTGGTATCATATTCCAATATACTCACTTTGTACTATAATGCAATACATTTTTGTTGTTTTTCATGTCAGTTGTTATCAGAATAACTAAAGTCTAACCACACTGCCACAAATTTACATTATTTATTTCACATTTGTTACCTCCTTGTGTTGATTATTTGTCATTATGAGGGACAAAAGCAACGCCACAGCAGAACACGTGACAATTTTGCAATAATGAGGTTTGTTATGCAACTGGAATGTTGTTTACACAAATGGAAAAGTAAACCATGGTTGTGCACAGTATTTTCTTTTAGTGTTTTGAAAATGTTGACCTTGTGACCTTTTGTAGTTGCCTAGGCTTTAGATTTAAATGGATCCTACTTCAGAAAGGATAAAGCAAAAACGTGTAAAATACCCTGTATGACAAATGGCATTGATATTTATCATTAGAAAGCACCAATCTATCTACTGTCTGTCTGTTTTCGAAGACTAACTTCATGCTAGTTAGCACTACTGTAGCAAACTCTCAAAAAAATTGAACAACTGTATGACTTGTTTGAAGTGATGAAAGTTTTTGCGGGTATCACCATAAAATATGGTCTTATACTCTCTAACCCTACGTGTCTTTCTTTCTTTCTTTAACTTATACCTTAAAATGTGCTTACAGCAGTTGCATGCACAGTAATAATAACAATAATAATAATGCAATGGAAAGGAAATTTTGGAAATATAGATTGAAGCACCACTAAAACAACATCAGAAGTCTTAGCCCCTTCGTCTCTGGAGCATGTACCAGGTTTGCATCAAGGGGGCACACATGGAGGCAACATGAGCTGCAGATAAAAGCCAAAGGTCATGCATTGCACTGAAGTCATGGTGTCATGCTACAGTAGAGTGGTCATTGTAAACCGAGATCAGTGTTCGGAGGCTGACAATTCCCAGGGAAGCCTCTTCAAATGCTACACAGCTGACTGATGAGCTGTCACAGACTATTTCTGTTCATATACTCATGGTAGTCGTATTTCGTAATGAGCATACAAATAGTGTGTATGTATGTGAATTATTTAAGTGTTATCTACTTAGTAAGCGTTTCAGTTCTGAATCACCCGATTTTAGCTTGTATTTAACTTCAAATTAGAAAAACACCATTCAAAACCCTTAGCTGGTAGTCCTTGGGTATCAGGTATCCTTTTGATTATGCTCAGATTTGGCCTTCAAACAAATATTACTTTCATAAATTAATAATTAAAGATTTGTTGCATTTAATATACTACTGCAGGGTTGGTATTAATTTATTTGTGTGACGTTCACATAGCTTGACCATGGAAGATATAAAAATTTTAAGCACACCTATAATGTAAGCAATCTCTAACTGACCCAAGGACCATAGCAGTGTAATAGAGAGTCTACAACAGCAACAGACTTACTTTGAAGTGATCAATGCCATGTCAGTGCTGTGTATTACAGTGATTTAAAAAAACCCTGAATGTTGAATTCATCTTTTAACTTGAATTCATAAAAAATGAACAGTAATAATAGTTAAATATTATTCTTTCGCCAAGCAATATAGTTCTTGAACAGTAGCTAAACAACGTGGGTTGCTAAGCGACCAGTAAGTACAGGTGTGAGTGTTGATTTTTTCGGTTAGCGCATTAATATCTCAATTAACTGCTTCACTGCGTCTATTCGGTGTTCCACGGCGCCTTCGAATGTGGCTCAGCCAATAAGATCTGAGAGCCGTTTCATAATTCATAATTTTCATAACGGTGGTCAGGGACAGTCTGTGTCGTTATGGGGCCAGTCAGTCCAGGAGGCCAACACAAGAAATGTGAAAGTTTGTTGACAGCTGTGATGTCCTCATACTGGAAACCACGTGGCATGATGCGACTATCAGTTCAGAGAGGATTAGAATAAAACAACACTGTTATGTTATGGCCGACAATATTCCATTTTCAGTCTGTCTCTCTTCCTCCCTCTCTCTCTCTGTCTCTCTCTCTCTCTCTTCCTCTGTCTCCATCGCTCTCTCTCCTCCATCTCTACCCCCCCCCCCCCCCCCCCCCATCTCGCTCTCTCTCTCTCTCTCTCTCTCTCACCCTCCGAACAAAACCGACGGATTCCGCGAATATGCGAGCTGCCTCCTTGCAAGCAGCCATAATTGGGATTATTCAGGAATAATTCGCCTAATCCAGCTGTATTTTTTTTATTTTTTTTTATCGTGATCTCGATAGTGTTTGCGATGTGAATTACAAGTGCCAATGTCGGATTTGTTAAGAAATGTATTTTTCTGTGATGGAGGCTTTTATTATGGACTATTAAACTGTAGTCTACCCTCGCTGGACAGCAAAACAAAGACTGCATATTACTGTTCGGGGTAAATAAATAGCCTTTCGACTCAAAGATGGAAAAAAAGAAATGTATCGAGGCTCTTGTCTGTGTGGACTAATTGTTCTGGTGCCATTAGCCAATATACATGCCAAGACGATATATTCATTGAAGGGATGCGCGATCTTTTTTTCTCTCTCTCTAACGTTTGTGGGTGGGTTATTATAAGCATTGAAAATCTGACATCATTTGGATATATGAACAGAACAAGATGTTTTTTCGCGTCTGTTCTAGTCTTCTGGAAATCCATGTTCGACGTGATGCAACATAAAATCTGTTTTCTCGGATGATATTCAGACGGAGACAAAATGAGCACATCCTTCGCTCTATGAAACTAAAAGGGTGGCAGTGAATATTTTTTGTCTACCTTTAACTGTGGCTTAACCCTAGAGTCTTCTTCCTGGATTATTTGATCAGCTGTTGATTATTAGATAGCTTGTGATGTGCTATGTTTATTATATGTTTGCTCGATTCGATTTCCTTGCGATGGATTTATGCATAACAGGTGTTGTTTGAGCTTTACAGCACAGCAAGAGCATCAGGCTTCATCATGTTTTTCTCTCAATTTAACAAATAGTGAAACAAAGCGACTCGGATCATTTAAGGTGTAAGAAGAATTAATACCCCCCACCCCCAAAAAAATGAAAGGATGAAAGGTAGGTTAACACACACACACACACACACACACACACACACACACACACACACACACTAGAGGTGATTGTGACACCTGTTCATCTGTTTTTCACTTTAGGCTATACATGGTTCAGGCCTAGCTGACACGGTTGCCATCAAATCAAGTGAAATACCATTTGTCAAGCTGTTAAAAGTCTGTTACATCTGGAAAATATGAGCCTACATTCACATCAGATCATATTGTGTTTCATGGCCTACATAGCGCCCACCCAGACAAATACAGTTATGCCTTATACCTCATACCCAATGTCTATGTAATGATTTTGAGGTACACACCTCAACCTAAAAACCAAAGGTTAGGTCCTGTGGTACTGAAATGTCATTATTTTTTTGGATTGTCTTTTCTTCAAACAAGGGTGATTTCAGGTTCCTTGCAAATACATCGATTGGGATATATTAATATTAATCACAATGATCATTTCCAACTTATGTTAAGTAAATGTACAATGTCTGACACCTGGCATTGTAATCTCATAGAAATGTATTTATTATCTGCTGTGAATCCTACAGATGACATCCTCTGCTTATTATCTCTCTCTCTCTCTCTCTCTCTCTCTCTCTCACACACACACACACACACACACACACACACACACACACACACAGCAATAGAGAGAAAGTATAAAATGTTATTTGCTCATTTACAACATTTCTGTTTGTTGGACATGCCAAGTGTTGGCTGTACTGTGTCTACTCCATCCCCCTGCACACCCCCATGCATTCACTCAAACACCCACACTTGCACAAAGTATGTGAGCTGTTGTATCTTAGCAACGGGCAAGGTAATTACTGAGAGAGCCAAGGAGCTGGCATGCTGTAGAGCTGCTCATCTGATCCCAGCCATAGAGAAACAGGAAGGCAGAGATTTCCACTGTGTCGCCCAACATAATACTTCTGCAGCCATGCCTTTGCTTCCAAGTTTTGCTTCTGTTTGTGGATTGTTTTAGCCCTAACACACATGTCAGACATCTTGTTTTTCACTCAAAGTGGCAGCCTTCACAATTTGTGTCTCTATTCACAGGTGGTGAGGTTGTGGACAAAGAGGAAAGATGAGTCTGTCATGTAGAATAGATCCTTGCGGCGTCTCCTTGTAAGAAGAGACGACGGCTGTAGGAGGATCAGTGCTGTTAATAAAGGACCCTAACTGCAGCTCTGGTGGAAGGTAATAGAATGACTAACCAGAGCTTTGCCATCGATGGCCCTGGCAGTCTGCTGGCTGTGCTGGCCTCACAGAGTGGACTGGCAAGAGGCAGCAGCAGCAGCAGTGGCAGCAGCAGCAACAGTGGAGGAATCTCTGCCTCAGATGTGTCTGCTTACTTTAAGCTGGGCTTCTTGGGTTTGATTATCTGTGTCAGCCTTGCAGGCAACCTCTTGGTTTCTCTACTGGTCCTGCGAGACAGGGCGCTCCACAAGGCCCCGTACTTCTTCCTCCTGGACCTGTGCCTGGCCGATGCAGTTCGCTCCGCTGCCTGCTTCCCCTTCGTCCTGGTGTCCGTCCACAACAGCTCGGCCTGGACTTACAGTGCCTTGAGTTGTAAAGTAGTGGCTTTCATGGCTGTGCTGTTTTGTTTTCACGCTGCCTTCATGTTGTTCTGTGTTGCTGTTACCCGCTACCTGGCCATCGCCCACCACCGATTCTACGCCAAGCGCATGACCATCTGGACCTGCGCCGCCATCATTTGCATGGTGTGGACTCTGGCCGTTGCCATGGCGTTCCCACCCGTCTTTGATGTGGGGACATACAAGTTCATCCGCGATGAGGATCAGTGCATTTTCGAACACCGCTACCTGAAGACCAACGACACCCTGGGCTTCATGCTCATGCTGGCTGTGGTGGTCCTGGCCACCCATGGCTTCTACGCCAAGCTGCTGTTGTTTGAGTACAGGCACCGTAAGATGAAACCTGTCCAGCTAGTGCCAGCTATCAGCCAGAACTGGACCTTCCATGGTCCTGGGGCCACGGGTCAGGCTGCGGCTAACTGGATTGCAGGGTTTGGCCGTGGTCCCATGCCACCCACTCTATTGGGCATCAGGCAAAATTTACACAACCAACACCGGCGGCTGCTGGGGATGGAAGAGGTCAGGTCAGAGAGGAGGCTGGGAAGGATGTTCTACACCATCACCCTGCTCTTCCTGGTGCTCTGGGCTCCCTATATAGTGGCATGCTTCTGGAGGGTGTTTGTCAAGTCCTGCGCCATCCCTCACCGGTACCTTTCCATCACGGTGTGGATGAGCTTTGCCCAGGCTGGAGTCAATCCCATCTTCTGTCTCCTCCTCAACGAGGACCTGAGGAAAGTGCTGAGAGCCCACCTGCCCACCTACTGGAGGACTAAACAACATCTACCCCAGGACGAGGCCTACTGCATTATGTGATGACATATGGGCTGGCTTAGCCATGATCTTAATGAGGGGAATGTTTCATGTTTAGAAGAGACATTTGGAGAATAGAGGTAATGTCATGCACCTTGATGAAGTGTCAGTGTCTGTTTTGTTGTTCTACACAGCAAAATGGAAGTTTGCCAATGAATGCAGGCACAGTGCCATTTGATTAAGAATGTTCATATTTGAATGGAAATGGCAGGTGAAAAGGTTTGAACAGGGCAGTAGAAACGTCCTGGTAACACTGTCATGGATTGTGTTTCCGTTCATGTACTGTATGGTTAGTAGGTATGAAAGATCACAACAACAATCACCACACCAAGTCAGTATGACAGATGCCATTTTAAAATAATGTTGCCTTATTTCACAGGGACACACCCTAGAGCTCTCTACTGAGAATTAGCTTTGGTGTCACATGAGACACAAAGCAGATACGCAGAGGGCTGAAAATCCTTGCAGAAATGTACTAGTGGACTATTGATAGAGAATGTTGTTCGGTGTGTTATTAACTTTAAAACGTATCGAGGAACTCAAAATGGTCTGAATGGATTGTTAGACCACCCTGGACGCCTTTTCATGTGATTCAGAGGAGACTGCAAAATATCAACAGGACACGATGCCCTTGGATACATTTAAATAGCTGTTGTGAACCCAAACCCCTAACATGCTTAATTTGTTGGACTTGATTTAGGGCGTGTCAGGTTTATTTGTATCATAAAAATTGCCTGTTTTCCCTTATTTGTAAACAATACATGTTAAGCAGATGACACTATTTTGAAATATGACTTGATTTCATATTGTATAGACTGTACAGGAAAATATATTGCTGCTTGTGTGTTTTTATATAGCATTTGTTTGTGTGTGTGTGTGAGTGTGGGTGCGTGTGTGTGCGTGTGCTTGTGTGTGTGTGAGAGCGAGAGAGAGAGAAAGAGAAGGAAGGAGAGATAAAGAGAGAGGCAGAGAGAGAGAGAGAGAGAGAGAGAGATAATGATGATAGAATAGGTTCCAGTAATATTGAGTCAATATGAAAGAAACCTCATTTTCTAAAATCATGATAAATTGAGCAGTTATCTTATGGAAATTCATCCTTTGAAGAGATTGCTGCAACTGACAATAATATATGTTGATTTTGATGGTGATGCACAAGTAAACTTGAAATATAGATGGATAACGAGTAAGAGGACAGGATAATTGGAAAGCATTGTGAACATAGGCCATGGGATGTAATGGTTTGAATGATGATGTATGTGATGAAGTTTAAAAATCATTGGCAAATAACTCAAACATTTATTTGCAAATGGCGATCTTGGGAATTCCTCTATGGTTACGGTCTCATCAGACTACAGGCATTCAAGAGATTGAAGTGACACTTATCATGAAGGTAACTTGAATGTGACCAGGCCCCCTATATTTCCCCTCAACATAAATGTCACCATTTTGAGAGTCTGGGTTACAGTACATTCAAAATCCTTTTTTTTTTTGGGCTAGACATGACTTGACAGATGTTTGGTGTGTGGAAGTGGGCTTAGACTACACCAAGGTGGCTCTCCAAATTCAGATTCATGTAATGAAAATGTCTGACCTATGTTAGGCATAGGTATATGCATATTTGTGCAGTCAATTTTCTAAATGTGGACACTTGCACAGCAAACTCTATTAGCATGCATTCCACGGCATTTCATAAATCCAAGACTGGGGATTAAATATTGTACAGATGTTGATATGGAAAGACGAAGTGAAAAGTGAAATGAGGTCCATGGTGTTTGCGTCTGGCATTCCTCCGTAAGACGATATTCTGTATCTGTACAGTTAAACTGAGGTGGTTCTTTTGCCCACTCATCAATAAAGACTCTACTTTTGATGCATTTTGAGTTTTGACCTGACTGGATGTTGTAATGGATAGAGCACTGTAGAGAACACCTCACAGGCAGCAGACCAACACAAATCACATACTATATGCATGTTTGGTTCACAACAAATTTGGTTCAAAAAAGTCATGATACAAATACAAAACCCAGATAAAACTCTGTGAAATATCAGTCTAGCTTTGTACCCTTAAATGCATCAAATGAAAAATAATTTTCTTGACCCTTTTCCCTCCACTGCACATTGGCCAACTACCTCCATGGAGTTAAAAGGATTTATCTAAACATGGTCTTTTACTCCCGTACTAACCTTTCAAATCTATGGAGGCAAGTGTACAAATACAAAAGAGTGAAGAGACACCTAGGGCTTCAACTGAGCAACTCAGGGTGGGAACAAAAAGTGGTTTGATCCACCAAGGAAGCTTCTGAAGGCTCAAACTGTGAGCTAATGGTCTGAAATCTGCTAATATTTTGCAGTAAATCCTCAGTAAATGCTGAAGCTGAATGCTTTTAGTTATGGATTATGATGCATATAAAAGGTTTTTCACCAATCTGGGAATGCAATGTCAAAATCATACAACAGACAAAGAGGGCAGCACAGATTGAGAGGATTCAAACACTGAATGAGAGGACTCAAGCTTAAAAATAAAACTCTGGATGTGTATTAAGTTCAGACAGGCATACATGACATTGAATTAGAAGAAGAAATAAAACAAACATATCTTGATGCTCCATAATAGAAACACCTTGACACGACACAAGTGCTTTTCATCACCGCACCAACTGAAGTATCCTAAAAGAAAGAAAATTCTGTTATGGTGATTGTAAAATATGAACATCAATACAAAGAGCTGACATTCTTTAGCAGATTGTCCTTGTGGCAGCTCTGGAAACCTTTGTGCGAACCAAAGAGTGGGTTTAAGGGAGGGTCCAAATCACTCGAATAGCTCTGCCATGCACAATTAGCTAGTATGCTTGTAAATAAATAGCCTTGAAAAAATGAATGTTACAAAGGATGGTTAAAACATATATTTATACTGAGATGTCTGGATGACATAAAGTAGATTTTGCAAGCATCGTGGATTTCATAGATTCATATGCAAGAGACAAAACATATAAAACAGAACATATTTTTGTGTTAACTCCTCTCCAGCCTTGATGCTATGTGTTGGAAGGAAATGTAGGTGTGGCAGCCTGTGGCGCAGGCAGTTCATAAACACTTTGCACACAAGGATAGGGGAAGGTAGAGCAATTAAATAAAACACTTCATGTACTAAATCTCCTTTTCCCCACTGGAGGAACAAATAACGCAGATTTCATGGACACAGCAAACAATAAGACCCCCCCCCCACTAAATGATTATGCTTCTGGCATTCAAAACAAAATGATGTGTGTGGGGGTTGCACACAAATATATTTTTCAGTCTTAATTAGAGCCCAATTGAATTCCAGCCATCATATGATTGTGTATTCTCTTGATAATGAATTGGCCTATTTTTTGAATTTCAATGAATGATAATTTCCATTTAGTGTCTGTATTTGTGCACTGTCGCTGTGGCTGATGAAGTGGGAGATGTTTCCATAGTGAGCAGCATCAACTGTAAAGTTTTGACCAAGATTATTAGCACCCTTGCATTTTATGCAGGTAATGTACAATATCTTCTGAAATAATCGGAAATCGAAACAACTTTTGGTCTTCATGCATTCATCTATCGATATCAAACTGCACATGATCAAAGAATAAAAATACAAATAATCTTTTATGGTTTCAAAATTGAAATGTGGCCATGGCCATGATTATTGGCACCCTTCAAACAATTCAAATCAATTTTATTGGAGGAAATAGATTCTCATTTGCAGTGTAACTCAACTCATCTGTGACAGGTTGCAGGTGCCCACATGGCATAAATGAAACAATTATTTAAAGTGCTAAATCAGTCTGTTCTGCTTCCCTGGTCGTCTGTGAAAATGGTGAAGAGAGAAAAGCTGTCTGAGAAAAAACTATTATCACCAAACAAGCGTTCACACGGCTGTAAGGCATCTCTGGAGACCTTGGTATTCCTGTTTCCACAGTTCACAATGTTATTAAGACGTTTGCTGCTCATGGAATTGTTAAGAATCTCCCAGGTCGTGATCTCAGATCTCAGTTGTTGAAGGTTGGTGTGAGCCATTGAAAAAAAACCTTGCATGACATCCGAAGATCTCAAGGCTGACCTTGACAGGTCTGGGGTAATGATTTCAGCCGGTACCATACACCAGACACTTAACCAAGAAGGACTTTACAGTCAGAGGCCACAGAAGACCCCACTGCTGGAAGAGTAACACAAGAAGGCCCGATTGATCTTTGACAAGACCCACCTGGACAACCCTAAATCCTTCTGGGAAAATGTTCTGTGGACCTATGAAACGAAATTAGAGCTTTTTGGCAATGGCAATGCACCCTACCTACAGTCAAATCCGGTGGAGGTTCCATAATGCTGTAGGTACTGAACCTCTTGAACGTAAATTAAAGATTACAAAGGCATTTTGGAGTGAAATGTGCTACCAAGTGTCAGAAAACTGAATGTCAATCGAAGGTCATGGGTCCTCCAGCAATGACCCAAAACACACATCCAGAAGCACCCAGGAATGGTTCAAGAGAAACGTTGGACTGTTCTGGAGTGGCCAGTGATGAGTCCTGATCTTATTGAGAACCAAGGGTGAGACCTGAAATGTGCAGTTGGTCAAAGGAATCCTTCACACATTGAAGAACTGGAGCAGGTTGCAATTGAAGAGTAGGAGAAACTGCCAGCAGAAAAGTGCAGGAAGCTTATTGATGGTTACAAGAAACGTTTGGAAACAGTCATCATTGCCAAAGGCTGTGCAACCATGTATTAGACAAGGGTGCCAATAATCATGGCCATTCACAATTTTCAATTTTGAAGCCATAAGATATTTTTTATATTCTTCTTTTTTGATCATAAGCAATACAACAGTACAAATGAAAATATTAGTACCTTGACAGTCACAACAGGTAGAGTAAACGCATCCTGCACACTGCCAAGTAGAAGTATTTGTTCTTTCCCCTCTTCTTTATGCACTCATTGGTGCAAACTCTTCATCATCACTCACTGCCTGTTCTGAGGATGCCAAGGTTGTGCCGATTCCCTTGTTGCACTGTCCTATTAGGTTCAGGTTCATAGGAGCGGTACAGTATTTGTTCCACTCTTGGATAGGTTCGCCTGGTTTTATCTGCACCTGTCCCAGACAAAGCCATGGCCTGACCTTCCTGGACAGCAACCACTCAGTGTGCACTCACATCCACACAGCCACATTTGTATATCACAACACCCTCACCAACCTTACAGAGAGGAAACACATTTGAAAAAGGACATTGCATATGTGCAAAGGGAAGTCATTGCAAAATGTTAAAAAGAAATACTACATATTACACATTACGCTTTTCTATTACTATTCAATTACATGTAGTGGAATTTGAATGTACCAGATAATGTTTTAACAAATGTCCATGTTTCCAGATGATTATGTACCATTTCTATTGCTTCTCTAACTGTAGGAGCCTCATTATGTGGATGCAATCTATGTAGTGGCTTAAGTGACATTCATCATAGTATCTGCAACAATTGGCAATGTTTTACACACCTAGTAGTCAATTGATGTAGACAGAATTCTTGGAGGGGCCCTCAAGGTCCACACAATGCATAAAACATCACTGTTGGTGTGAGCCTACTACTACGACTACTATTTCTAGTGGTAATTATATTATATAGGTTCATTTTTTCATCACTTATTTCAGATTTCTTAATATGCTTTGTAATAATTTGTAATAATGAACAAAAGATTACCAATAGTTACAGTAGTTTATTTATTCAGTATGTGCATTTAATAAATTAATCGTCAACCAGCATAACTTGAATTACACTCAAATACAGACGAGTACAAACACACACACTTGCTTTTTCTTGTTTGATAGTCAATTTGATATGCTAGTACTGACCGGTTCTGGATTCAATGCCATGCACATCATAATACACCACCAAACATAAAAGGGAAATGGTTACCTATAAGGCAAACAGGCAACTGCAGAACTGAAAGGAAATAAGGCGGTCTACTACACTTGATTACACTGCCTGATTAACAGTTACATAAATAGTAAACTAGATCTATGCCAGAGGGACTGTCAGTGTCTCGTAATAGAATGTGTTGGAACTGGATTGCATTTCATTCTCTTCACATATATTCAATGATGTCCCTAACAGTAAGAGGTAAGCCAAGACACATGCATGGGAGTAGTGCTCTCTTTGTATGCTGAAAAGCAATTTCTCAGGTGCAGTTGTATGGAGAATTTCCTGCCCCCGGCCCCGTTGAGATCCTAAAACATCCTTAACACAACGTTGTGTTCTATCTCATTGCACTTGGTAAGTGTTTAACGTAGCCCGTTACATTCGAGTAAAAATCTACAGACTTATGATTGGACGGATAACGAGCGGCAGGGCTTTTGTATGCAGTGCATGGAAGCATTTGATTAGTGGGTCAGTCACTTCTGTTCCCGCCTCCAGATGATGACCATGCCAGTGGAATCAGCAGAGGCCAGTAAACTCTCGTCGCAGTTGAAGCTGACGTCCAGCACCGGTCCCCCATGACCCTGCAGCTTGTTCACTATGGCCTTGGTATTGCGCTCCACATCAAAGAAGTAGACACAGGCATCCTCACTGCCAGTCACTGTGATAGAGAGAATCAAAAGAACAGGAAATAGCTTGCTGAAAAGACATTACAAGGAACCCTACCTAACCAAACGAGGGAATTAGAAACAAGCACCATTAAAAGGATAGCATCAGTATTACTGAGCTTTTGAGCGACGACTTATTATCTCCCCAGCTTTAGCTCTATCCATTGCCTCAGGGGGAAGTTTGTATTGAGAATAACTTAAAAGTTCACACTGGCTCCAAACATTCCCCAGAGACATAACTTGTACAGAAAAAATATTATTGGGACGACCATGCCATCACTTGTATGCAGAATACATCATTTGTAGATACCCCACAACACTCCAGAGATGCTGATATGGGGTCAGTTTTGCCACATCCACCTAGGAAGAGGTGTGCAAGGAGAGGCAAATCCCAGGTGGTCCTTAACTGGTGGTAACTTCACTTCCTTTTTAAAACAGATATAAGTCACTATGTTGCAAAATATCAGTGGCTCAAGTTTTGTAATGACGGAATTACAGCACACTCAACACCATTTTAACCAGGGTTTAGATGCATCACAGTAGGAGCCATAAAGTGACAGTCTGATACTAAAACACTGGCAAGTACTCAGCTCAAATAGTGAGCAACACTTATTTATGTAAGCTCACAGCTGAACAGGAGATGAGGGGAAAACTTTACGACTTCAGCATACTCCTTTGAATTGCATGCTGAACTCCTATTGTCTGATGTCATTCTGTTGCCCAAACCCATGCTGCAGTGCACTGTGCGGCATCATAACTGAGGAAAATGAGCAGCTGGCAAGGTAAGAAAGCAAGTAAGCAAGTCTGAGGCAGTGTGGCAAAGTTAAGAATCTGGAGGCTAGTGTCACAATATCTATTTTCTGCATACATTTGACTCCAATTGCTGGAATTGTGACAGTATATTTTGGGGGCATGCTTGCCTTTATTTGACAGGTCACAGTGGAGAGACACAGGAATGATTGGGAGAGATGACATGCGACAAAGGTCCCAGGTCAGGCTGAGCCAGCAGGACGCCCTGTGAAAGTCATTTTAATTGACTGCAGCATGACACTAGTAAGCTACCTAGCTCACTAGATAGCTTGCTGCATTTAGTCAACAGTGGACTAATTATCTCAAACCAATTGGCAGGCATCTTTGATGCACCATAACAACAGAAACAGTGTGAGAGACTTCCCCTTACCTACACAAGCCCCCTGTCTGAATGACATGAGGGGGCAGAAGATGCTATGGACGTGCTGGGAGCCATGCTGGATGGGGAAGCTTCTCTTCAGCTGCAGTGTGCCTTCATTGTCCACCACCCTGCCAATACAAGTGATAAAACAAATCAAAGTGAAAGTCAACCTGCAATACAAAAATGAAAATGGTATATCTTAAAACACTATTTTAGCGCAGCAGAGACAGAACTGCCTTCAGCAAACTGACTTCTCTCCTACGGACTGACCTGTACAGCAGTAGCTTATTGACACAGGCATTGATCAGCAGGGAGGGGTCCCTGGCCTCTCGGCTAATCCAGGACCGAGCAGATATGCTGCAGATGGAGCTGCCCTCACTTACCACCAGACGCTTGGCTTTGGTGAGCTTCCCTGTGTAAGAGCAGTTAGAAACAGCAGAGACCAGCAGAAACAGATCAACCTCATTCCCTCTCAACCAGAGATACTATTTAGTGCATGAGACAAAAATAGACTATGATTTGTGATTCAGCCAGTACACACCTCCTCTGCTCTCCAAGTGGCAATTTTGTTACTGTACCTGTGGCCATGTCAAACAGGAAAGAGAAAATGCTTCCCCTGTCGTCCCCAGCCCAAAGGATCCTCCCTGGAGCATCAAAGGAGAGAGACAGCACCCGGCCTGTCAGTTTACTGGAGCCCCCCTTCACCTTCTTCCCAGTGGAGATGTTCACCACCTGCAGGTGGTGCTTGCTGTTTCCCACCTGCATGACAGAAGTGGGAGTGAAGTTCCTTGTTTTTCATCTAGTAGCACTGAGAAGATGGTGCAGTAAGACTACTGAAAACCAGTGAAGCAGGGCACCATGCTAAAAGATTAAATCTTTTTTCAGTTCTAGTGATAAAACGGTTGGTATTTTCCACTGAAAACAATTAGAAAAAGAAGCCAGTGCTATAGAGAAAGGTTTTGGGTGGACAGACAACTTGAGAGTGTGAGTGAGAGGAGAGAAATATGTGCAGCAGAGAGGGAGAACATAAACATCATGACGTCTGTCTCCGCCTCCTGAAATTCTGTAACTCACATCCATGTTTGGTTATCCTTTATAAAGTGAATTAATTATAAATATACACACGTGCTATATGTTATGTATAGAAATATACATTATATGTAATCCAACATAATTATTTTAGCACAAAGCATCTCATGCTATGCTGTGGGCAGATATATGAGACAGCACAGGGCTGCTCTGATAGAGTCCAATTATACTTGTACAAGTCAGATTTCAAAGTCTAGGCTGTAACCAACACACGAGCATCACATTTCTGCCTCCCACGCAAATTAATATTAGTATTGTTGTCAATATTATTATTCATTGTTGTAGGAACAGCTCTTCAGTTGAAAAACAACATCCATCTCCTTCACATTACATTTAATGAGGCATAGACGCACACTGTTGTGAGCAAGTCTCTTTTCCTTTTGTTTTACTTTATGCTCATCAATCATTTACCAACAAAAAAACATGCTGTGTATCCAAAGACAGTCCACTGCTACTATTTAGGTAAAAAAGATTATACACTTAAATTATTTATTTTTTAAAGTTGAATCAATGCTTGCACTGTGTAAATGTGCATGCAGCTGAGATGGAGGAGTAAATTAGGGAAGGGTTGTTTCTGAATGTGAAGTTTGGTGAATATGTTATGGTTAATGTGGGAAAATGGTACCACACAGCTGGTAAATGTGCATATTTCCCAAGATAAATCTGGTAATTATGTATATTTCCTGGTTGATGTGAGTGGAAAACGCTGGTCACTGCTGCATGAGGCTCTCTCACAGTGTCCTCCTGGTATTTCAACACACTGATTGCGCATTGTGGCACTGACCAACACTATAGTTCCGCACCTGAGGGTCTTTTGATGGATATTAATCAGACTAGGATGTCGACAGAAAAGTACTTGTTGTAGTAGAGCCTTATTAACAGGTTATTGGCCTCATGGAGTTATGATAGTCTTTAAAATCACATTTAAATCAAATTGAGAGGCAAGGATTTTTTTTTTTACATTTGGATGGAAATGAGTTGATTAGGCTACTTCATCCACTACTGGACTAAAAAATAAAATCAATCAGGCATTAATATATTGGCTAAACTAAATAAATATACCAATGCGCACCAGTTTTGCAAAAATTATGCTCAGATGCTCCGTCCTCAATCCGTGATGCGGATCAGCCAGGAGGGGATGCATGAAAACTCACCAATAGGTCTGCCAGACAGATCTCAGTTTACTACAGAAGACAATCTGAAGAGGTTATTTGGCCATGTGGTACATCGTACCCACGAAAGAGTGACAGGGCTGTGAGGGAGCCTCTTGCTACTGTAACTAGTGTTTTCAACTCACATTAACCGGGAACTGTATACATTTACACATGTACACAACGTACAAGATTTACCTTTAGAAATGGGTACATCCACCGCTCTGCTGGTAAATGTATACATTTACCATATTCCCACATTTAACAAATACACTTCACACAATCACACAGAAAATGAGACAATGATTGAATTTTTTAAATATAAAATATGATATTCAATTATTTTGGCAGCATGCCATGCACTCTCAATAGAAAATAAAGGTTGTAAAATTCCTGTGTGAATAGAAATGACTGTAAAACGTGAATATTTAGGTAGACATGGTACATTATTTATAGTTGTTTTTAAATCAATGAAGAACTGAGGTCAGGTGTAAGATGATGAATTGCAGGTACATAAAACATATTAGCAGGAGTTGGCAGGTGCAGGGTGAAGATATCTGGCCTGCAGACTTCTAGTACACATACACTGTATTATCTTCTAATGATGTTGTAAAACGCACTTTGTGTTTTTTACAACCGTGTCACAACCGTGGATTTTAGCAGTAACGATTTGGCACTATGTATATTGCACATCTACACAGCTCACAAAACTTCCAGTGAAACTTAGATTATTGGAATATACTGATATATTACTTCAAAATACATTAAATTGTCTGTGAGTATAATAAGCCAATAGCAGATGTCTGCTTGTTGTCTTGCAATTTCCAGATCAACGGCACAAAAATAAATGTAGTCTGAAATACAGTATATTTAGCTTGTGACAAAATTAAAAAAAACTAAAACAAAATGAGCAAGTCGGGTGCTCCACAGAGCACTTTTTCTCTAGTCTTACATGAGTCCAATTTGTGATTTCTTAGGATTTCTTTGTGGCTCGCTGTAATTGAGTCAACTCCTTTACCCATGCTTTTTTTGGCAAATTAGTACTAGAAAATGTAAGAAACGACAGCCTGTCTAGAAAGGGACTCACCACAGTAAGGTTATTATTCATGGGCTGGAAAGTGCAGCAGAGCAGCTCGCTGGATTCTGGGTCTCTGACCTCTCGGATGCACCGCCCATCCTCTGTATTCCAGATACGCAGAGTCCCATCCAGTGAAGTCGACACAATGATGTCATTGCTGAGGGACCAAGCAAAGTCTGTGACGGGACCTCCGTGGCCTTTCAGGGTCACCTTCACACTGGGTGGAGGCGGGGATAGAGTCATGATGGACAGGGTACCGTCCAATGAACAGCAGGCAAGGAGGTGCTTGTCATCATTGGCAAACTGCAACCGTGGAACTACAGAAGGAAAAGAGAGGGGGGGAAAGAAAAAGGAATAAAGTGAAAAATGTTAAAGCTTAATTTTCCCAAATTGATGATTATACACAATATAAACATTTACTTACCAGCAGAGTCCACATGTTGGTCAAATATGTGGTGCATGCCAGCGAAAGCATAATTTTCGCTCAGCGTAGTGTCCCCTGCCATGGCACGACTAGCCTCTGCCACTGAGGTGGGTACCAAACTGCCCGGAGGCCTACAGTCAGAAATAAAAACAACCACACAAGCATATAATCAATATGGTACACCTCACAACCATGGCCTTTGGCTGCCAACTCAATATGAGAGATTTGATCATTACTCAATACAACCAAACTAGAGTTACAGCCAATAAATCTAACAGAATGCAATTACTCAAAAGAGGAATAAATCTAAGAGAAAGCAATTGCTCAGTGAAAAGTTGTTGGAAAAGTTGTTGGGGGCATCTGGGTACCTCTCATCGTAGACGGCTCGGTTCATCTGGGCCTGTAGCTGGTAGGAGCCTCTGCTGACGGACCGACGGTGACCACGAGCCCCCTGGGCACGAGGGTCCTCCTCAAAGTCCTGTAAAGGAGGAGGAGAGGGAGGGGAGACACAGGGAGAGACAGAACCTCCAAGAGTGAGTGAGAGTGAATAGAATGAGAAGTACAGTTTACAAATAACTAATATGGTTCAAAGATAAGACCCCATCACAGTTTGAGGCAATTTTGAAAACTGTACTACCATGCATTTTTAAATGATCAGATGATCCTGTGGTTCTTTACACATGAGCAATGCCAGCCCTTTCAACCAAGCTGCTCAGTTTAGTAAGCATGGACAACCATGTTGTGTTGTGTCTATGTTGTTAAGTGATGAAAACTGAAGTCCAATCGCCCACATGGCTCTCCTCCAAGTTACACTGTCTGTTCCCTGCACTTCCACGCCTACTCTGAGATGTCTTTCTAACTGTATTTCCAAACTCAGTACTGACATCCCTCTTCTAGTCTCTCTCTCTTTCACTGTCCCTCTCCTTCCTCCGTTTCCCTGGGTCTGACCTCCATGCGGTCCAGTGTGGTGCGGGAGCTGCGCACACTGCTGGCCCTGAAGCTGCTCTGCTCGGACAGGGGCCCGTAGCGCAGGGCCAGCAGCTGACTGCGCAGCCTCAGGTACTGCCTGCGCAGCCCTGGCTCAAAGCCACACTTGGCGTTCTCTCTGAGCAGCTGGCTGCGCCGGCGGATGTATTGCGTGCGGAACTGTGGGAAGGTAGGCGTGCGGTAAGCATTGTACCTGGGGAGGGAGAGAGGTGACAAGCACGCACAATAATTCACAACTGATCTATAAGCAATTACACATCTGAATAGCTTCTTCATCACTTTAGATTATAAAACCCGTTGCCTGACTGAGTCTTACCTTGCGTCCACTGCCAAAACCTGCTGCCAAACTGCTGCCATTCCACAAGCGCTCTGGGTAAAGAGGAAGCCACTGCCTGGGCAGATTCCTGTCAATGTAAACAACACTTCATACTGTTACTTACATTTATATAACTGAGACATCATCACATCAGCCCCCCACCCACAACAAAACATGATATAACAGTTACTGAGTCTAGTCATGATGCTGAAGAATCTAATGCAGCCACAGGGAAAACAGACAGCTACTGAGCAGCTTGTTGGTATGTCAAGTAGAAACCAGTAAACATTTGTTCAACTGAACTGAAAGAGTCCAGTGGAGTGTGGTTGTGTTTGTCTTAGTATTTATGGTTACGGGCACCAAGCAGCGCTACGCACACAGACAGGAAGGCCAGCCGACCTGCTAGCTAACGATGCTAACTACCTAGCAATTAGCAAGTTAGCCAGTACATCATCTGCGATATCCTTGCATAAACAACTCATTTCGATTAAAATGTTGACGTACACAGCTCTGCTACAACGTAACAATTTCATAAACATACTAAGACGTTCATTGCGACAATGCTGTAAAGAAATACCGAGGAATACTGTCCAAAACGACTCACCTTCCTTAGCTTTCCTCCATCTCTGGTTTTCCTGACAAGTCACATGACGCCGTGTAACCTGCCCACTGGTGTACTGATGTGTAAATGAATCCTGATGAGTCACATAATATGATAGGATTTAAGATTAAGATCATATCACTGCCCAAACATTTTATAGTTTAAAACATGCCACAAACCACAACAACTAGCCGAGAAACAAGATATTACAAGATATTACATTTTGTTATCACTTGCCATGAAAAATATAATATAAATGAATGCATTCAATTTGCTATCCACCTCTCCCCTACACACAAGCACAACACATCCAAATGCTTACAACTACCTAGTACAGTAATTACTAGTGGTTGTTAATTTGTCACCAAATATGTTAACAAGAAAATGTTTAATTTCATCAATATTTTACTACCTAGTGGTTTGCAAAATGAGTGAATGCATGAGGATGACTATTTTGTATAAATATGTAATAAATTCATATCTATCAATTCTCAGATGGGGCTCCTTGGGACAAAATCATATCAAATCAGGGTCCCAGATCTAATTTGGCTCCTCAACATGAAAACGTTAGTGAATCCCTGACCTAGTAGACCAGTTTTTCAATGAAATACACCATCATCTAATGTTATGCCTTGTAACATGATGAAAATGCTTTCTTGTCATGAACAATAGGTGAGTGCACCGTTCTAGTGGGTTCACAATGGTGGGATTATAAAGTCAGCTCTGAGGTTTCGCCTGGCTCAGCAAAGACCTGCAGAACTGTGGGGCCTGCCACTCAGCTGACGGGGCTCTTTGCTTGTTCATGGTGCTCTTTCCCGAAGGGGCCCCACCGACGGCACCATTCACAACCACGGTCCATAAATGAGCGAGTTGAACACCACATTAAGCACTGCATTTTCAAAGAAGAGCACGGACTTTGGAGAACCGCCAAAATGCCAGGAACAAAAGGTATGTGGAAGAAAAAAATTTAATTTCTACAAATTATAATATTTATTTATTTACTAAGTTAAATATTAGATAATTCATTTGGAAACACAGTTAAAATTGAATAAAAGTTCATTTGTTTGCTGACAGATAGACATAACCTAATAAGTCTGAATGTTTCCACCATTTTCAGGTAATAAATCGGACAAGAAGTCAGCTACCAAGGTAGGAAAATGGTTCCATTACTACTCCAAAGGCATCATCATTTGGTTTCTCTCAATCTGTAAATTCTAGATTTTGATGTTTTTGTTTATTTACGCTTGTTTTAATTTCACAGCAACCTCAGAGTCCTAAGGAGCAGCCGAAGAAAGGTGATCAGAAAGGAGATGATAACAAGAAGCAAGGAGGTAAGCATTTATATGAACATTTTCTTGACCTTAAGTGAGAGGAATGTCTTTTTCACCAGCCAAATCACTCTGTGTCCACACTGCATGATTTTTGTGTACAAGGAACATCTTCAGATTTGCGTAGAATTGACATTCTTGTCATAATGAGTAGAAATCAGGCGCTGTGATTGCTGTGTCCCCAGTGAAGGTATCTGTCTGTGTTCTGTCCCCTCGCAGGACAGCCGAAGGGAGAGAAGCAATAACTTCCAGGCATTTGTGAAGATGGCTTTGGAGACACTGCTGGGATCCTGTCGTCGTAAGCATGGGGGTCCTCGGGGTAGGCAGGGCTGAGTTCACCTCTCCTGCCCTCCCCACCTTCCCCTGGGCCTGCCGATAGGGCTGCTGTGTGGCCTTCCAATAGCATCTGCTCACCTCTCACAGAGGTGATCTCCTGATCTCCATCCATCACCATCTTTTGTCCAACCTCTGTTCCTTTCCCCTCTCACCCCTTTTCTGTCCCCTTCCCCACACTGCTTGGGCTTGGATACCAGGTCAAACCAGGTTGATGCTTTGAGCAAAAAACTGAAGACCGTTACCCTTTTACATTCCTTCCCTAACTCAACCCTCTTTCCTTAAACCCCATAACATGATTGACTGTCTAACAGTCCATTCATTCTTCTTGTAAATACATCAAATAAACGATAATTTCTTACAGCAGTCCAATATGTCTCTGACTTGTTTTTACACCTGATATCTTAATGTTTCACACCTCGTAAAACAGAGTCTGCTTGGATTATTATATTATATCACTTTAAATCAAACAAAGACCGCAATCCAGGTTTCATGTAAAAGTTTTATAAAAAGATCACAGGTGTTTCCGTGGCTTCACATTTACAGGGAAAAAGATTTCTAAAAGTAAAAATCAGTTCAATTTTTCAAATACTGGAGGGATTTTGTGGTATTAGGTCTGCTGAGACTGAACACACTGTTCATCAAACATGAAGGATCATTCATGCTCAGTAATCTAAAACACTACATCTTTTGGATTGGAACCAAGAGGCAAATTCTTGAGACGTCTACAGATGATTTAGATGTAACAGAAACAGAAACTGAACACAATCTGATACACATAAACTCATGTTGATTTTTTCAGTAACCATGAATTACATAAAGCATATTATTAAAAGCAGCAGCGCAATACCGAATAATAATCCAAATAAAATCCTGAATCATTAAGGATAAATATTCAATATCATATAAAGTGGCATCTTAAATGTGCAATCTAAAATTGGAAGTTCAGTTTTTAAATTTTTGCTCTGCAGCAACACGTATGATATATAAAATATGATTATAAACTTATATTTTTAATAATGAAGTGTGCATGAGTGTTTCTAATACAAATACTAACCAGTCAAAGGGAAAAACTAACAAATTAAGGGGAAAGGATCAAAATAACACAAAGCAAAATACAAACACCGTTATGACATTCTATCATAAATATTTAGCTTCTCTAGCAATTCATTTTCTTTGTCTAAAATTCACAAATAGGGAAGATTATCATGGATAACAATAAGAATTGCTTCCTTAAATCCATAACCTGTGCTCTTTCCACTCAAAAGTACTCTTCGTTTCCTCGCATGCTCAAGAGATAAGTTGTGTTAGACCTAAAGACACAAAGGAAAACCACACCTGAAGGGCATCTTCCACAGTCGATTCTAAAACCTAGATAACATGTCCACAGAAAGGACTGGCTGGTCACCGCCATGCTGATAGGTATTGATTGCGACTCGCAGCGAGACATCTGTAGCTGCTGTCACACCGTGAGGGGTTGACAACTGCAGCTCAGATAAAAGGATGTGATACGGAGAAAAGGAGGGAGGAGTGGGCCGTCACTTCAAGTGTATCGGAAATAGTCCCCAGCAGGTAATAATAATAGATACCCAGTCAACAGGCGGCGACCTGAGCACTGCATGTTGGTGCTGAGATGTTGGTTTACTTCACTGTATATAGGTTGATTCTGTTCTCTTCAGTCCATTGCATGATAAGGTCACAGTGCGGGAGTGGAGAACCAATCTTACATCTCTCATTATTGCTTCCTTCACTCTTTGTCTTTCTCTCTGTCTCTTATCATTAGAGAATGAGGCGGTACAATACCCAGCATCCAAACGTGAGCCAGTGGCTTGTCCAGCTCAGCTCTGACCACTTCTGAATGGTATGATGGGTCACATCGTCCTGTAGGAGGGGAAACGTACTGTAAACTGTACTGTAAACTGTACTGTAAACTGTGAGTGCAGTGTACACAAATATACTCGCACATCATCTTAAGAGACATGTGGCCTCACCTCATCCTCATCCATGTAGTCCACGCTGGAGTTGAACACAGAGCCCAGGTAAGTCAGGTGGAGGATTGCCAAAGCGCTGAATGCTGTATTAATCATATACACCCATAGCGCCTGCAGAGGGAGGGAAAAGGAAGTTAGGTGGGAACAAAAAGTTCTTAAATTGAATTTTGTGAGAACGTCACGTCATTTAAGAACTTCATCAATCAGAACTTCAGACAGTTTCATGCATATCCTTTCATCTAAATATATCACCGTCTAATGAATTGTGATAACGAACACAGTACAGTACAGTGCCTGTGGGCTGCTTTCTATTGGCTGGATTCATTACTCCCCGTTATTGCTGCTCTTGATGTGTAACCAACGTAACATCAGGGATTTTGCCGAGCATCACGCCAGAGAACTCCCAAAATGTGTTAATTGACAGATCATTGGAGCGACTCTTTTTTAACTGGCGTAGTTGTGTGTGCAGTTGTTTAGTATTAAAAGCTGACGATCCAAATAATTTCACAACAATATATTGAGCAAATCTTACTAACAATATCTTTATTAATATATATATATTTTGAAATATTGTGCCTTTTTTTCATGTGATAGTCCACACCAGTGACTAGTCCATGGCCCAGGTGAAATTGGACCGGTAATAGTCATACAAACTGCCTTGAAAAACAGCTAATGCAAAATGAATGGCAATAAAGAATCGTATCTCAGGAAAAGGAAAAAGAAGAGACCAGTGCACATTACCTTTTTGTTCTGGTGAGTGCAGTTTGGCTGACATTTCTTTGACAGTATACATGCATTAAAAATGGTTGCAAGCCTCTTCCGCAACACTGAAAGGCAGAACAACACCACAGCATTAAAATGAAGCCAGGGGAAGAGTTCCTTTATAACCATGAGAGGTAAATTAAAGCACTGCAGTGAACAGAATCGGAGAACAGAAACAGAGTGCAATTAACCATTACTGCAAAGCTAAGCACCTTCTCTGAATGGACAGGTTCTCATTTAGAAAAGAGGCGACATTAGGCAGACTCTTACCGTGCTCAATGTACGTGATGAACCCAAGAGATATTAGTACTGCGCCCAGATGGAAACTCAAGCCCTACAAGAGTTACAAACAAAGAAATTCCACTCATTCGCTCATTGACGCAGATGTACACAGGAATAGATGGTTTCTTGTGTAAGACGTGGTACTCACATGCAGGAGGGCGCTGGCTGTATATGTCACCAGGATAGCAGAAAACGTTCCAAATTTCAGAGCACTCTTAAAAACATCTGCGAAATGAGGGGGATCGGCTTGCTTGAGAGTGTCTGTTTAAATGAGCCATTATCATCTCATTCATGAAGAGAGAGAAAAGCAAAAACAGCTGCTGCCATGGAGCACCAATATTAAAACTCACAGGTGTGGAGAAAGCGAGACATGGGCAGATTCCACGACGTTACCACCTCCACCATCGACCTGGGAAGCTCTACATTCAGTGGTTTGGCTACGGTCATATCCCTAGAAAACAAAAAGACGAAGGGAGTTAAGGGGGGCCTGTTTAGCGGGGCTTTCAGAACGAGAAACAGACTTTTTGTTAACGCTGACCATTTGAGGTTTTCTTTCTCCTCGGTGAAGCCTGCCCCGGCCAGAGTAGTAGTAGTCTCACTCAAGTAACCAACAAAGTAATTGCTGAAGTGGAAAGAGACTGCATTCTCATACGCCAGCAGCCACCTAAGATACACAAACAGCAGTTACATTTCTCAGGTCAAATACATCCTGATGAATTACATATTATACAATGCTATATTTCGGACTAGAGCCATACCTTGCCACAGAACCTCTGAGAAGCAAGTGGAGAGAAGAGAGCCGTTGGAAGAGTTAATTCCAATGATTACAATGAATTCACACGAATGCTTTTTCGACTTGTGACAATCTATATCTCACCAGCGGTTTTCAAGATGCTGAATCAGCTGTGGTAAATGAGAGGGGAGAGACTGGTGTCCAGGTACGTGGATGCACAGTGGGGAGGGGTATAACGTGGACACAGGCGTGCAGGAGAGGGTATGTCACAGCTGGTAAACAGGAAATGAGCATGCACTGAGTAGGGATAATACGTGGAGGACATGCCGACTGTAAGGAGCATACAAAAGGTGGGATATGTTCAGATTCATTGTGATGAACAATTGATTACCTGATCTTTCTCCTCTTTTTGCTGTGGAAAATGAACGTAATAGGTAGAAGAGAACAGACAAGCAATGAGCAATCAAAGAATGATAACCAGGACATTTGAGTATCAAGCAGTTAATGATCCACTTACCTTCGTAGAAGCTTGTCTCCATAAACAGGTATGAAATAAGGAAAGAGGTAGGGCGCCACACAGTTGGAAATAACTAGGCAGATCTGGCTCTTCACCCAGCTAATGGACACTTTTAAAAGCCATGAAAAGCTCTGATGAGGAGGAAGAAGCAAATATTTTAAACGATTAGCAACTAGTACCAGGATTGTTTTTTTTAATAATATTTCCCCTGCACCTCTCCCCATACATAAAGATATCGAGCTTACCAGCTTACGCCCTTGTAGAGCTTCTTTGTAGCTGTTGAAACTGATCCAGGGACCAAAGATGACTGTGCCCACAAAGTAAATATAGCCCATAAACTCAATGGGCGAGGGCACACTGGTCACAACTCCTCTGTCCAAATCGAAGGCCAGAGAGATCGCTTTCATGGCAACCACCATCTGTGAACCTGGACAACAGCAACAGTGCTTAAATAGTCACTGGATTCCAAGATGAAATCCTTATTATTGCCGGATATCAGGAGATACCATGCTTGTTACTTTATCTACTCAATGTGTCAACTGGTTGGCTGGAGGAAACCGGGCCTACCTCTCATCTTGTGCCAGGTGGTAGTGTCCATCATGTGCAGCTCTCTAATAAAATGATATAAGAGGAATCATCTCAGTTTCGGTGCAGTTCTCACCACTAGAAAATAACTTTTTAAAAGCCACTGCAGCACTGCCTTTTAACTGTGTTTCATCAAAAGCCCTCACTTCAAACAGATACTTGATGTCTGCAGGGCTGCCTGGTATCAGATGAGGACTCTCTTACCCCAGCAGCAGGTAAATGAGGACAGTGATGGAGAGGAAGGTGCCTCGGATGCTAGAGTGACGGCACAGAAAGAGGATGAGGTAGCAGAGAAGGCTGAGGAGGACCACCCAGATCATATGGAGCTCAAAGAACAGGTAGAGTGTGTAGAAACCTCCTGCCACGGTGCTCAGGTGTTTCACAAACGACGGGAGGCCTGGCAAAACAACACAAAGAAATAAAGGATAGAAATAGTGGCGATTGTGATGAGGCTGGCTGTACTGAGGGTGAACAAGGATACACTGGCTGTGCACAACTTAAGCGGACTCTCACCCAACATCCAAAGGAGCCGACACAGCAGGCAGATGACCAGCAGCTGCCATACCTGCTCCAGGCCCTGCTGGGCTGTAGGCAGCAGGCAGCCATGGGTAAGCTCCTGGAAAAATTCCTGTCGGCTGAAGGCTCCCATCACTATACTTAAAAAAGCAGAAGAGACAAATGTTGCATGGCCAAAGCATTAAAAGGACATCTGTATCCCCAGTGTCAGCAAATTATGTGGACATGCAGCCTGACTCTCTCACTCACTCAAAATCTCAAACTTCAAATCCCAGCATACATAGCAACTCACTACATATCTGTTCAATCCATGCAATAGCTGTCAGGATTCATTGATGGTGATTTTTATTTGTATTTTTGTTTCATAGCAAATGCATCAAACGTATAGATCCACGAGACTGATGAATTGAAATCTCGGAGATGGATGTGGGCACGCATGCTTGAGTTGCAGACGCTGTGTTGATAAGTTGCACGCTTATTTGCTGGGCAGTATGGTGAATATTAGGCGCATATGCTATACTGCACGGCATGCTGTCTCCGCAATGCAGTCGGCCGAAGGGATGAGTCGACTCATATCGTCCTACAACCGCTGCACATACGCGCACCGCTGTGCCGCTTAATTGTTGTTGTTTATGTTGTTGCAAACTTAGCTTAACTTTAAACTAGCTAGCTTATCATCTTGCCACCAACATACTTGGGGCCAACGAGCTACCTCCCACGTTAGAAGCAGCTAACTTATCGCCTCAGGCATTTCACGTTTATCTTTCCAGGGGAACCGCTTACCCTCTCCAAACAGGTGCCGGGTGTTCCGCCACGTACTGCGAGCCAGCCGGTTTCCGTCCCTGACAGGGAGTTGGACGCCTCTGTGTTTTATGCACACTCGGTCCAGATGATGTTTATCTGGCTGATTCCCATTGTCACAGCATCAGCACCACTTGACTCTGTCACTGATGCAGCCATGCGAAGAAATATCAACCAATCCGCTGCTGGGGTCCAGGGACGTCAGCCAATCATTGCTGTTTGCGTCAAGTGACAACCGACGCGGTCAATCACAAACGGTACCCACCATTGCCGCTGCCTTTGGACCAATAGGATGTGTACAGCGAATACGGACACAACAGACGTGATAAGTCAGATCTCTCAGGGACTTGTTCATGATAGTAGTCATGCAAGGGGCTGCGCAGCTGTAGCTATGAATAGAATACAAATATTTACTGTGAAATAATAATCAAAACTGACCTGTACACCGGAGTAAACCATACAATCCACAGATGTCTGTCTAACTTTGCCGTTGAGAGCCTCACTTTCTTTTTTCCAGTTAAAAACCCTGCAGACGTTTAGCTCAAAATAACCCTCAGGTCCACAACCAAGTGCAGTGTCATGTAGAAGAGTAGCTTTGAACACCAAGGCTACAGTCCATGGGCAGCCCTCCGGGTCACTGGAGCACTCCCGACTGGATTCAGCTTCTAATCCTGCAACTGAGCCTCATGGCCATATACAAGAGAGCTTGCCAGCAAATCTACTGTTAGACGTTCATTGCACAAATTGCAAAAAATAGTTCACAATTGCAAAATCAGACACTGAGCACTTGAACAGTTGCAGCAAAACGCGCCAACACTGTTCCCTGATGATGATAACGCCCCCATACACACTGCTGAACAAATTCCAGAGTGACTTCATGAACACCAGGATGAAGAGAAACACCAACACTGAACCTTTATGTAAAGTTATGAGTTCCAGTTTAACTACATTTTGTAGAAGTGGTGGTTTAATGAAGACCAAACCTCAGTAGTTCTTTCAGTAGTCAAATACTTGTTATATAGTTGAATACAGACATTTCATTCTGAAGACTTCACACACAGAGCACCGCTGGGCCTGGGAGGAAAATCTGTGTCTTGCTCAAGGACACTAGCAGGGTGGATTTAGTTTACACATGTCAACTCAAACATGGAATAATTGCGTATATAATATATTGGTAATATTATAATATTGGTGTACACGTGGGAGAACAAAACTGGACATACAAATGTATTCATACAATATAAAACAAATATTTTCCCTATGGCTTGAGGTAGCTGGAGTAGTTGAGGTAGTTAGGAAACCTAAATCCAATAACAATTCTTTTAACAGAGATATTATACTGTACAATCCTATCCTGTCTGTAGCCCTGTGCATTTGTTCACAGTACAGAATACAGCCTGACACAATTTCACAATCCAGGAAGGTTACATTAAAGATCCCACCTATTAAACAGTATCATTTACTTAGCAACAACAGTGAAACAAAGTGACAGCAACCACTGAAAAAAATTCAAGTTGAGTGCTTTATAAAATGACCCTACTGAGGAAAAACAGCAGTATTACCCATTCAGTCCCTTATTTCTGATCAAGTTAGTTGCAAATAAATGAAATGTTCTGAAACAGGATAGTCCTAATTGCTAAAGAAAAAGAGGTATTAACGAGAAGTGTGCAGCTAGTTACAGGAGACCTGTATTACAGTAAACAAACAACAGTAAACAAACAAAATGTAGTAAACAAAATGTTACAACTTCATATCATAAGGCAAAAGCATGTCATACTTAAAAGGCTTCTGCCAATCCAAATGGGCCCAATCTGCTCATGGTGTAGTTCTACTGGCATTTACCAAACACACTGACCTGCAAGAGAACAGCCTTATATAGTGATATATAGCAAGTGTCTTTGACACAGTGGCACGGTGGAAAATTAAGGCCGAGGCAATTGGGCCATTCTGAGGGTCAGTGAAACACTAGAAGGGGCGGGGCAAATTGAAATTATACTTTCCCCAATTGTTAAGATCACAACACAACCTCTATGTCATACGCAACTCTTCGCAGTTGATGTCGCCCATGACCCTGCTCCTCTTGAGAATCAAATGATATATCACATTGTTTCTCATTCATATTATCCTTCTTCTTCTTCTTCTTTTCGTCACTTGATTTAATAAATATATATTCCCAATTCCTTTTAACCTCAAGTAATGCTGATGTGAGAATGTTGGGTGCAAAGATCCGTAGTGAGGATCTGGGACACGGAGGAGGGGGTGAAAGGGGCTGGGGTGCAGTTCTGGGGTATGGGGGTGGGGGTGGACGGGGCTGCGGTAAAGTTCTGGCGTATGGAGGTGGAGGTGGACGGGGCTGAGAGGAGGGCCGTGGGCTTGTAGGTGGGGGTGCATGGGCTTGTAAGACTCCAGTGTGTGGGGTTGGAGGTGGGGGCTCTTCGGTCTGGGGTGAAGGTCCAGGGTTCGAAGAAACAGGTGAGACAGTCTGGGCTGTGGGTGTGAGGGAGCTGTGTGTGTCGTCAACCAGCTCACTGCTCTGGCTCGGATATGGAGGCGCGGCGACCGAGGGTCCAGGCGCAGGCCCGTCTTTCTGCTTGTGACGCTGACAGAACAGTTTGCCACACTTCGTGCAGCGGTGCATGTCTTGTTTGGTGTGGACCATTTGATGACGCTTGAGGTTGTGGTTTGTAGTGAAAGATCGCCCACACATGTTGCACGGAAAGGGACGCTCGCCCGTGTGGACACGCTGGTGCTCAGTATAGTGGCTGCGATTCATGAAGCGCTTGCCACAAATTCCACAGGGATAAGCCCTTTCTTCATTGTGGAACTGTTTGTGTCTTAGAATCTGTGGCAAAGTGAAGTTGCCCTCATTGCACACGTCACACTGATACCCACCTGCTGGAAAGAGTACAGGTGGCACGAGAACGACGGGACTCGTTTTGCGTGCTTTTGGAATGCTTGCTGGCACTTTGAACGATGGCTTCTGCTTTTTTGACTTGGATGATTTTTTTGGTATGCTTGTTTTGTTGACACCTTGCATTGCATTAATGCGCCCGTTACCATCAGCTGTCGTTTTAGTCCCAGTCTCAACTGCTTCAGTCAATGTTTCTCTTTCCTAGAAAAGACACACACACACACAGGCAGAGAGAGAGAGAAAGAGAGTGAGCTCTCAGTGGAATAGGAAAAACACTTTACACAGAAAAACAAACGAAAAAAACTTTCCCTGATTAAAGTAATGGCAGTGAAATTACAAGACTTAGTGATTACTGTGTTGCACTTTGTCAGCTCAAGAGGTGTGACATGTTCTCTTTCTTAGAGAATATAAAACTATAGATAAATAGTTCTTTGCTATTACCGTTGTGTGTGAAACATGGCCTTTCTTAAACGTAAAACTACAAGGCAGAAAGTTCATTGCTCCTACCGTTAAAGCTGACGGCGCTGTTGGCATCACATCTGAAACATCACTGCCAGTGATTTCCACTGGAATAGAATATTGGAGGATCTCAGGTTTGAAATCATCTCTACACCAAGTTCTTTTTACTGTTGAGTCCACATGGACTATATGGTGGCGCCTTTTTTTGTGAGGGGAAAACCTTAGAAAAAAACAGTGAAAACACTTAAATTGAGAAGATATATAATCTTAAAGTGTGTAACATCTAACATACATGTACAAGAGTTTCTTGAAGACAAGGACAAGGGAACAAGACTACAATGTATGAGGCTTAGGTTATAATACACAAGCAAGGAAACTGTCCTAACATGGAATTGTACATGCACGGCAGGTACGGTTTACATTTTTGTTTTGCCAGCCGGCATAGTACAGCACTTCACATCCTATGAGAAAAGGCACTTGTAAAAAACGGTCTCACAATTGATATGCATCTCAAAGCCAGCAGCTGTAACACTGACTATAGATGGTTAACACATTCAGATATGTTGCATTAACATTTACTAATTTACTAGCTACTCTAGCCTGCAACAGTCCATTTCCTACCTTTCCAATTTTGCCTTGGTTGTCCGTCTCCGTTTAGTGCATACAAACACAGAAGGCACAAAGTCAGGACTCCCAGAGTACATGGACGGCTCACCTGTAATGTACACAAGAAAGAGAGACCCTACTTATCACTAACCTACAGTAGCTAGCTGCTAGTCAGGCACCTTTACCTTAGATCACATAAATACTACTTGTCTATGTTAACATATAAACCAAGCCACATGTGATGATATAAACAACGAGTTCGTTATCTTACCTGATATAAAATGTGCACCACAAACACGAGCCTTTTTTATGGCATCCTCAGTCGAGCCCACAAGTTTGGTAGCTTGCAGCCATAAACGCCTCTGGTAGCGAGGAACCGGTCCTGACCCAGAAGGTATTCTGAAAAACTGGAGTTTGCTGGTTTTGGAATATCGATTTTTACAACTGGACACGCAACAGGCGGACATTGTTGCTTTAAAACAATGTGAATTCAATGTTTCATTCAGTCACTCGCCACTGGATCCGCAGCAGCTAAACCGTTCCGTTGCCAAAACGCGCCCGCGTCTTGTTAAAACATCGGTAAAAACAAGTTTATAAAAGTCCAGGAAACGTTGCGATACCTGATACGTTTTATAATTTAGCATTAACCATCATCACCCAACAATCTTCTCGTTGTTGTGTGGGTTTACCTTTAAGGGAATTAAAAACAAACGTGACTCTTGCTGTAGTCTTGTCTAGTGGTACATTCTTAGGAGGGTAAGCACTAACTCCTCCCACCAAAACAACTGTGGTGTAGTAGAGTTTAGTTCCGGACGAAACAGATATGACAAAGAGAGGTTCCCCCATGTTCTCTGACAGGGTGAATAAGCGACCGTCTCAACTCTACCGATGGATGTCACTGTTGATCAAGCCCGAAAAAGGAAAATACTGCTGTAAATGAATTTATAAAATAATAGATGTTGCCTCTATCACGTGTAGACAAACACATAGTGAAAGCCATTCATGTATGCTAAATACAAACTATATGGCCAGTGATCACCATGTCCCCTAGACACAACACTGATTAAATTCTCAAAAGAGGACATAACATAACTATGTTTCTAAAATCATAATAATATTAACCCCCAACTACTCTAGTGGAGCTCCCAGCAGGGCACTGCCAGAAAAAAACAACTAAACAAGCATGTATTTGACAACATCACACACTGGACATCACACACCGACACTGTGGTCAAGAAGGCGAGACAACGCCTTTACCATCTCAAACAGCTGAGGAAGTTCAAACTCTCCCCTCAGATCCAGAAAACCTTTTACTCTGGGACCATAGAGAGCATCCTGTCGGGGAGCATTACTGCCTGGTACGGCAACTGCTCCTCTCAGGACCGCAAAGCCTTGCAGAGGGTGGTACGGTCAGCCGGGCGGACCACCGGAACAACACTACCCACCCTGCAGGACATTTACACCAGGCGGTGCAGGACCAGGGCCAACAGGATCATTAAGGACACTACCCATCCCAACAATGGACTGTTCAGACTGCTGAGGTCAGGCAAGCGCCTCTGCAGTCACATGGCCAAGACAGAGAGGCTCAGGAGGAGCTTCTATCCTCAGGCCATTAGGACATTAAACTACCACCTTACCTTTGAACTGAACTCAATTTTTCGTTCATAGTGTGTGCAATATATTCTTTACTGAACAGAAAAGAGCAGGTGGAGCGAATGCCCTTCATTGATCAGTGGCACCCATGCTGAGAATAGATGACATGAGATGAAACTTTATTGATACCATTTAAATTATATGTGAAACAGCTTTTGGGAAAATGCAACTGAATAAATCATTCAGATGTGTACTAACACTTTGGCAATGAATATTTATCCATGTATCTTGTCTTTTTTTTTTAAATTTGGACTGTGGACTAATTATGCTTCATTTTCTAGTATTTCAATACAACTTTTCTTGTTCTGAATCTCCCAATACAATACATACTTTCTAGAAGTGGCACATTTGATGACATTTTTCAAGTTTTATTCCCTGCTGTCTTGACGGAGCTGGACAACATTCAGCTCCTACACATTGACTGGACAGAGTCAATAAGTGAGTGTCTCATCTCCACCAATGGATGTCACTGTTGTTTAATGTGGGGAATTGGTTTCCCCTTTGTTTGTAGGAATTACAAAATAACCCACAGCAACGCCTAATGCCACCTTACAAGAGACAATTTGAAACAATTATATGCCAATACAGATTTGGCTGTTTACAAACTCTATTAAATCATGTCATCATTCATGCCATTTTTTACTCTACAATTTCTGATGTATTAGAAAACCTGTGATAAACCCGTCCCACCTCCTTGGCCTGTTGGAGTCCTGCCACAGTATCTCACTATAGAACCAGAATTAAGAATTTACACGTGTGAGAAGTCAATTGTTATGATAAACCCCCCGGATGCCCTGTGGTGTCTGAGGTGAGCCTTGCTTCAGTGCTGTTGTGGATAAATGCTGCAGTCCAGATTCAAGCATGGAATTGATCTGTAATGCTGCTTCTGAGAGTTAAATCAATATTATTTCATTTTCCTCCACTGAGAGAAACACCAGACTCCCTCTGGCCCCGATCTTAGAGTGTGTTTCGTCAACATTGAACAGGCTCACAGTGTTACGTGCCACCGAGAGGCAGACAGGAACTGACACCTGCAGAGATCTTGTGTGGTGCAAGTGATGTCCCACCAACAGCATTGTTTTTTTTTTTACAATTATCAATTTCATATTCCACTTCATATTAAAACCATCTTCGGTTCTTAGCAACTGCATGCCTCAATATCCACAAGCTTATGACCTGAAAAGAAATAACTTGGCATTGCCCCTCTATCTCCCCCACCTCTTCCTCCCCCCTCCCCCTCAAGGTGACTCCTCCATCTGCACCCTCCCTGGTCTTGCCAATCCCTCTTTAAAGATCTCGGCAGTAACCATGGTACAGTAGCTGGGATCAGATTCCCTCCCCGTTTTGAGCTGTCAGTATCTCACCTGTTTCAGCTTTGTGCATCAAACAAGTGTCTATATTGCTGCTTTTCTTTTTCTTTGTGTGTGTGTGTGTGTGTGTGTGTGTGAGAGAGAGAGAGAGAGAGAGGGAATGGGTGGGTCATCAAGGTCTGCTATTTCTAGATTGCATTTTCACTCAGAGATGTAAAGGACATCTGAAATTATATCCTGCTTCCCTCTTTCCAGTATTAGCAAGGTGGCATCCCATTCATATTACATCTCTTTTTGCTGTTAGGGGCATGTGGTGTTTCCTTGTTATTGCCTTTATTTCACTGCACAGCATCCCCATTTTAATAACCCTCATCCTCACCCATCCCTAAGTAGAGGGACGGAGCGACGTGAAAAAAGAGGAGACTGGGGAGAGGATACAAAGAATGTAAGGCAGGTGAATGGGTGGCCTGCTTTGGGGCGAAGCTAGGGAAGAGGAGAGAGAGAGGAGGGAGGGGGGGAGATATCAGCCATTCTCTCCATGTCATTGCTCACAAAGCAGGTCGCTAATACACTCGCTGCTTTTTCATGGCTGAGATACCCAGTGTAGCTTCCACATATCCCCTCCTGTGCCCCTTTCCATTCAGTGATCAAAATGACCGGTGTTAATGTTCTGCTTATGAGGGTGCCTGACCTGCGTAGGCGTATTATTCCCACATCCCGTGTTTGACAGGGGATGGGTGTGTTGCTACCTGGCGGCGTAGGTGATTGTACACTGATGTTGACGGCCTCCTCTGTTTACACAACAGTGCAGCAGCCTACAGGCTCAGCCACATGCACTGCAATGGTTGGGGCTGTCAGTGCTGCCATCACTCAGTTGTCTGGTGAAGGGTTGAGCCACTACAACGCAATTACACATTCCTCCCCTCCCCCCGCTCCCCATCTCCTCCCCTCTCTCCATCCTTGCTTCGCTCGGCTCTTTCTTCCTCTGCTGCACACAGAAATCCCCCTCCCCACATTCTTGCACTCTCTGCCCTCATCCACCTCCATCTCTCTCCCTGATATGGCTCAGATTCCTCCCTGCACCTTTCACTCCCTCCCCCCCCCCCCCCCCCCTCTCATACCCTCTTCCATGTCAATGGTGAGTTCAGAGAAATACATAGAAGGGCAGAAACAGAGGTGGAGTGGGAGTAGGGAGGTATAGGCCAAAGGGATGAAGATGAGAGGCAAGGTAAAGGGAGGAAAACAGCATGAAATCGCGTGAAATGTGAGGGGAGGAGAGAGTTGGTGAGGAGAGAGGGAGAGAGGAAGAGGGAGGGAGATCTCTGTGCTGGGCTACCCTGAATGAAAAATGGGGGGGGTTAAGGAGAGACTGGCTAATGATATATTGATTTGGCAGAGCCTGGGGCACATAAGTAGGAGTATGTGGGAGGAGGAGAGTCACCGCTCACAAATGTCTTGAAACACCTGAGTGGGGGGACTTGCTTAATAGTTGTTTACGCTGAGGGGAAGAGAGGCACAGCTCACAACAACACCTGAGCAGGGCATGCCTACACAAAAACACCTTACTTTACATTTCAGGATGTGGAGCTACAGAACAAGCTGAAGGCGATTCTATGGGTTTAAAAAACACAAGTGATTGCTCAGCCGTCAACCAGAGCTCTCAGCAGGACCAGAACGATATGAAAGCTTCTGGTGGTGAAAGGAGGTGTTTAGAAAGAGGACGGCCACTAGGGATCACATTAGATGAGATCACCGGGGGGTGGGGAGGCATTAATGGGCTTCTCTAGTTATTCTCTTCATAATGCATAAAGCTATGTACGTGTATATGCGTATATGCATGCATGCACATGTGTGCCTGCGTCCCTGTGTGTGAATGTAATATTGTTCCAGAATATTGATCGCCAAATGCTTTGCTCATCGCTGAATGAAACTAGATTTATTGCGCTGAAGAGTCAATGAAGATGAAGCATTACTCTGCCGGGACTCGTCACAATAGCCATCTGGTCTTAAATCACATTAATTTAATATTTATAGATATATATTAATTTAGATAATCCACTGAGCCTTAATTCAATATCCTACCTGGCTGACGTGGCCATGCCTTCCACCTTCCTGTGGTGCTAACGCCTGGTTTCTGTCTGCGTGGATGTACCTGAATTTCTGTTTATCAGTGGAGGAGGATTAATCCAGGCGTGGGAGATAAAGACTCCATATTGTGGTCTCTGTATTAGCACTCAAATTAATTAGGCCGTCCTCCTGTAAGCCTTCATCCTCCCCTAAGGTATTGTGATAATCACCTTCCCCTTTGGAAAACACCCACTATGCACACTTGTGTTTTCCTCCCTCAATCCCTTTGTCTCTCAAGCCGTGCACTCGTTGCCCTCTCAACCCACTGCTTCAGTCTTACTCCTCCTCCACCAAACTTTCTCTCATGCTCTCTTCACCCCGTCTTCACCTCCTCACCTTCAAACTCGTACAGTCGCTCCATTTTTCTCCCCTTTGTTTGTGATCTTTCTCTTTTGCTGCTAAGATGCCACAAGCTGGTTGGATCCATGCAATGAAACCTCTATAGTCTCTGTCTGCCTGCCTCACATCTATTCTTTAAAGGTTAGATGGTATTATACAAAGCCAATCCCCACCCCCTCTCCTTTACCCTCCCCATCTCCTCATTACTCCCCTGAACTCCTCTTTCTGCCCCGTCCCTACTCTGTTAAGTCTGTTGTGACACGATAGTAGAGCGAGGTGGGAATTGGGAATAGAGGATATAGAGTTGTGATGAATGAGGACTTGAGAACAGTGCTGGGCTGACAGTAGGGAATTGCCCCCCCCCTGCACCCCCACCCCACCCCTCCCTGATTGCCTTGAAAAGCCATTAATTTATATAAAAGCACTAACATGACCCACACAAGTCAGTCTCCTGTGATAAACATGTAATCCTATTTTTACACTGCTCAGCTCCTCTCAAGTGAGTCTTTCTGTCTCTCTCTCTTCTTCTTCTCTAATAACATAATAATCCTTATTATTTACATACTCGCACAAAAAAAATCAACCTTTTTGGCCGGAGCTCTCTTCAAAACTTGATGCGAAAAATCACTAAAGTGTACCTTTTATTCTAAAGAGTTTTTTTTAGGTTAAAGTGATCCTAATAATACCACAAATGTGGGATAGATTGTATTTTCCCATCTTGTAGAGCCTAACACAATTTTCTCAGCTAATTACTTGACGTGTATTCCCTTCTTCTGACCAAAAGTTCCCTAAACTGAAGTAAACCCCACGTACCGAGTGCTTTCCTCCCTCCCTTTATCCTCCTCTCACAGTCTCTATCCGAGTCCCCATCTCATGCCACCTCAGTGCCGCGTTGAGCCGGCTGGCCCTCGTCTCTTCCTCTTCCTCTGTGAAATGGCTTTCACATCGAGGCACTTCTCCAGAATGTGAATGAAGCGGGTCGTTTCCCCTCCCTGTCTCTCCACTCTTGGACTCTCTATGATATGGCAATCACGTGTCACACACACACACACACACACACACACACACACATATACACTAAAAACATACTTTTTCACTGTATTATGGACTGGCAGACTTTTCCTCAGAGCAGTAAATAAATGATGAGCACATTGTTAAAATTCTACCAGTACTCTATTGCTCTCCTGCTATCAGCCTCTGCTTCCCTGCTCTGCCTCTCTGAGGAAAACGCAGGCTTTACTGGAAAGGTAGAGGCTGTTGTTGATTTTTGTTTTGTTTTTTTGTTTTTACATATTTCTATTCCTCCCACTCTTTAATCTCTCCTCCTGTACATCCTTCGCTCCTGCTCCTTTACTTGTTTTCTCCCTCACCCCCGAACCACACAGAAACTTCTTCTCTGCCGAGCCTCTGTCAAATGCTGCTCTCGCTGCCCTCTTTTTTTCTCACCCGTGCATGCATAATGTTTTCTATTAACGTTTTGGCGAGACAAGAGCTCGCGGTTCTTCTTCTGTAATGTGTTTTGGCGGTGCACAACTCGCGGAGCGTAACGCGTTGTCTCTGTGAATTTGTAGAATATTACAGGAACACTGAGACGTGAACATCTCCCAACATTTTGCTTTGTGTTTGTATTCCCCCGTGATCCCTCCTGTAGAAATGTGGTCTGTGAAAGTGTAGTAAACTCAACGAGTCAGACCAAAGGCAAAGGTCAGTAGAGAAGTACAGGCGCTGCCCTCCAGGCTACCTGCCCTTTGTACAGATGAGAGTGAAGGAAGCGTACGGAAGAGTAGTGGGATGATGGGAAATGGCAAACACTGGTATTTAAGTAAGAAACAGAGCGTGACATGTGAGGTGTTCAAGGCGGATCTGTCAGGCTAAATGTGACGATCTCTGGTTTTCTCGGCAGTTGATATTTCAGACTGTTTCTAGACATTTTACGTTGCGACAGAGATCTAAAGTAGAAAAAGCATATTGAGGCCGGGTGATGCATGAGAGCAACAGATAAGGAGATAAAGAGACAAGGAGTGGCATTCTCAGATGGAGTAAAATGTAAGCTTGTTGAACCATTGAACCAAACACAGCCACCATGAAATCCTGTTTCAAACTGGCTCCAGAACAGGATTTATAGAGGATATCCCAATAGGACTAGTCCAAAATGTATGTATGCATGTGTGTGTGTGTGTGTGTGTGTGTGTGACAGAGAGAGGAGTTGTTCTTTAGTCCTTGGGCAGCTGATAAATGACTCCGGTGTAGCAGAGAGAGAGAGAGAGCCAGAGAGAGAGACGAGAGAGGGAAGAGCAAATAAAGATAGAAAATAGGAATCTGTCAGGTGCAAAAAGGCAATATCCTCATCGAAAGGTCAAACAAACCCCGACCCTGACTTTTGTTTTGTGCTGTAAACAACATGCTCTCCAGCTTGTGGTATCAGCTACTCTAATCCCCCCTGCACCGTGGTCCCCTCGTCTCTGAGATACTTGCCAGTGACACTGCTGTAAATGTGCCAGCAAAGCTTTTTTAAATTGAAAATTAGCTGGCGAGCGGTATTATGTGTGTGAGTGGGGTTACACAGGGGGAGAAAGAGGGGGGAGGGAAAGGACCAACATCACTCACAAATCTCGCTCAGGCTCAGCAGATGTTTTAAATCTGCCGTCTCCATATGCCTCCGCCTTGCCCGCCCCTCAGCAGGTACTGAGGCGGACTTGATTTGTATTTTTCATTTTGATCACTGCTTCCACCCCATCCCCTCTTCGTGACTGCTCTCCCACACAGTCATTTGCATTTCATCTCTTGGCGCTCCTCCATATCTTTAAATTCATCCTGTCACACCTGTTATCCACTTCTTCCTTTCCCCTCCTTTGTGGCAGTGCAGCACCTCATCTAAATGCACAGCCAGTCATAGGCTCTCTACCTGCTCTGGGCATCTCTACTGGAAGAGTGCAATCATCCCACTCCTTCTTACATCATCTAAGCTATAGATACCACTCACAGGAACTCAAGGTGACACAGAATGGCTTGTATGCCATAAGATGCGTGAACGTGTCCCCCACTTGTCTGCGTGTCCTGAGAGTAGCATGCATGAATTCCTTGATATTTGATTCACTTTTATGTGGCTTTGTTGGTTATCACTCCCTGTCCTGCACATGTGCATTGGCTTTCCAGTGCTTGCTCTCTTGCCTGCAGACAAGCAGACTAAAAGAAAAAGAGAGAGCAGGAGAGAGGATAGAAGAAGGAGGGGGAGAGGGTAGCAAATGAGATGTGGGTAAAAAAAAAAATATGGGGGACTAGGAGAGAACGGTAGCCCAGCCCTGGAAAGAGAAAGAGAGGGAGGGGAGAGAGAGAGAGAGAGAGAGAGAGAGAGAGAGAGAAATTATACAGTGTGGAATCCAGAATAATTCAGCTTTAGTAGTGGTGTGGCGTACAGATCAGCAGGCTCCTAACCACTGGGAAGAACTGCCTTTGTGTTCCCCGCTGCAGTGGGGGAGTGCATTTACCGTCGCGCCTAAGGGGAGAAGCCAAGAAGTATCCTCCAATCAGCCGTCAGTGATTTCTCTCATCTTGGGAGGCTGCTGGTGGTGATTTATCACTGACCTGAGACAGGCACTGCACTCTGCTCATCACACAAACCACCTGGAATATTCCATGCTTTTTTTTTTCTTAAACACGAATACCCTCCTGTGGATTTTTTGGAACAGAATAACCAGCAGGCAAAAAAAATGGGGATTAAAATGGACTTACTGCCTCCCATTCTTTAATTTCTGATCCTCCTCTCTGCAGACTGAAGATGGACTAACTTTTCCAGGCGCATTCGTGCCTGTGAGGACACAGAGTAACGGGCATCTTCTCATGCTTACATTTGGAGGAAGAATATAAGTAATTTCTTACCACATTTCACTTCTTCTATGTGGCTCATACCTTTTAGACTGGCTGTCCTGCAGGCATGGCAAGCAGGGGATGATCCTGGAGACCCGACTGTAATCATCAATCATTGTGATGGACAGGAGTTGGAGATGGAGAGAGGAGCTGAACAGTTGGACCGTTTGACACGCCTGTTTGGCGTAGAGCCCCCCTGCTGAGCGTGTCTGACACATCTCTGTAGCTTGACTTGGCTAATGTGTGTGTTCTCCAGAGTTTATGGTATCAACTGGTTGTCAGGTTTTAGTCTCGTCTCAAGTTCTCGTGGGTATGTTTCTCATTCAGGAGGCTTGACCGGAGACACCTTCTTCTGTGTGCATGTGTGTGTGTGTGTGTGAGAGAGAGAGAGTGTGTTAGGAGCCAGAGTTTGGGATTACACCGCCGCTGGAAAGGATACAGGTGTAGTGGAGCCTTGAATGAGGATTAGCACCTCTAACGCCTTGTTGCTGGCAGCACAGACACAGGGATAGAGCAAGACAGGGCTCTCCAGCTTTGGCCGGCTCTCACTGAAGGATTAAAGATAAGGGTTTTACCAAGGTGAGCGAAGGGGAGGGACCGGCACCACAGAAAGTTATATCGTGATTATGTTTCCTCTCTAATATGAAATATGCTTGCGGGAGGCAGACTGAGGCTAATTTTAGAGTTTCGGATCAATAGACTGAGGCCATTTGTAAGAGCCGAGGGACAATAAAAGTACATTCGGAAAGCATATTAGGATTTGTAATAGGCAAACACTGGTGGTATTGATGGTATCACTGGTCTTTATCCAATAGCTCCATGAGAGGGTTTCGTATTGATTTCTCAGCGTGGCCAGGTTAGAGGGCTGTCTGATGTCTGCTTAAGAGGTCACTAATTTCATTGTAATCCTTCATTGAGTCACACCCTGGAGCAGTAGACATGTAGGGATGATTGGAAATGTTGAGGCTTAGAGAATCAATGAGCTACAACTTCAAAGTCATGATATCTGACAAGTGATCAGATAAAACCGTTGCAGTTCCTGCAGTGTTTTTCAACAGGTTTTCCACAAATCATCTGACATATTTTACTCACACACCTTTTTGCATTTGGAAGTGCACTTTGAAAAAAACGGCTACTCCTTGGTGGCAGTTTTGCTGGCAGATACGAAGCATTTGGCAGGTTGCGCGTGTAGCAGGCCTTGTTGAAAGAACCGCGTGTTGTTGTCTGTCTTTGATGCTTGTGCAGGTGTGCGTGTTATTCGGTCTTGTCTCCCCAGCACACAGCTTATCTTTGCTCCACAGCAAGGGCTTAAAGATCTTGCTTAATGGCTCAGTGGGCAGCCCCCACCAACATGGCCACGACCACCTCATTCTGCCCACCCTTTCCCCACCTCTCCACTTGGTGAGTTTCAATGGGGCTAAATTAGGAAACGCCTTTGGCCCCAAACATTCAAGGGCAGGCATTTAGAAGTGCATTGATCATGAGGTGAAGGACCAGAGCAGCAGAAGAGTGTCCTGACAGGGCTTTAATGAGGAGAAGTTATCTCACCAGAACAGACTCAGCAATCCCTCGGCGAACCTGGAAAGCAAAGGCTAGTAGGTGGGAAGCTGGGTGTGGGGGTGAGAGAAAGAGGGAAGGAGAACAAGTCGAGCTCTTTGATAGTGTCACTGTTTGCATCTGAAACTGAAAAGTGTTTCGTGAAGGAGCGCTGTTGGGAGGATTTGCGCTCCGAGTGTAAAAAACTAGGGAACAGCGTGGGCGAGTTCAGTTAGAGTTCTACTGGGAAAACCTGCCGCACAGTTTTAAAAGAGCATGCAAGGAAGGGTAGACTAAGGGTGTATGATCATTTTTGAAGTCATTGAATCATTGAATTGTCATTGAGGTCTGTTAATGCCACTATAGCACAACCAACTCCAACTCCTCAGTTCAGTGATCTCGTTCACTCAGCTCCCATCCTCCTCTTACACAACAGCCCAAAGATTACAAAGAACGATTATGGCGTTGTCTGATACATAAACTGAATCTGCTCCAAGCACATGAACTGAAACGAGCAAGTTTCTGCCTGCGATGGAGACAGAAACAGACGGATGGACTTATGACTCTGAGACTGTTATCTGCATACTTGAATTTCCTCTGGATTATGACACTTGAATTTTGAGTGAAACGGATGAGAAGAGGAGGACAGTGCCACAGCCAGTGAAACTCATCTATCTCCAACCTTCCCTGGGAGGGATGCATTGTCTTTTTTTCTGAGGAGGGAATAGTGAAATACACCACAGCCCTGTGAATGAGGGTGGGGCTCTCCCACTGCCACAGACAAAGGCCTTGACAGAGAGGGTGCTGGTGTGGGAACTGGTTATTCTGGGGTGGTTTTGGAGTCCAGCACCAGGTCAAAAGTCACCATGGGGTGCAACATGTGTGTGGTTCAAAAGCCCGAGGAACAATACAGGGTCATGTTCCAGGTGAGCGGCTCTGTCTCCTTCCCTGTCTCCTTCCCTGTCTCTCTCTCTCTCTGTCTGTCTCTCTCTTCCCCTCTTTCAGTGTTTAAGCATAAGCATTCTTTTGTCTTTCCTCCTTAAAACCATTTTGTTCAAATTTACTCTTAACTCGTCCCTTTCTCACACTGATGGCGTCTAAGTGACATTTCTCTCATAAAATAGCTTACATGCATGTATTAATTACAAGTTTAATACCTGTAATTAATAAATGCATCGTTTGTTTGTATTAAAGAAATGTCAAAGTTAACATCAGGTAATTGAGATGAGATAAATGAGATAAAGGGAAACAACTGCAGAGTTGTGTCATGTAATTGGGACCATAATGATGACATGTTATATGACAGAATTAAATGAACAACACATTCATTTGGTTTTCAAGCTAGCAACTCCCATCCATAAAGTGTGAAAAAGTAAATAAAATGATGGATCTATTTAATATTATCATAATTATCAGCATTATCACTGAAAACAGAAACTAAGAGGTTTGTTCAAGAGGTACAAAATGATTTCTGCATCCTTTTCTAGTTTAATCTCTGTACTCTGTAGAAACTCTGTAGAAACACTAAAAGAATAACATTTCATATATATATATATATAATATATATGTTATTCTTTTGGTGTTTCTAGTAGCACAGAGATAAACTAGAAAAGGATGCAGAAATCATTTTGTACCTCTTGAACAAACCTATTAGTTTCTGTTTTCAGCGATAATACTGATAATTATGATAATCATACTTAATAGTGATTATAATAATTATGATCAAAGCAAGTAGAGCTAACACAGGGAGATATGCTGGGATGGAGAAAGTAGAGTGGTGCAGAGAGAGAGAGAGAGAGAGAGAGAGAGAGAGGCAGCACGATAGATGGATTGTTATAGCTAGGCTAAACAGTTATGGGAGAGAGGGGTTGCCACGGTTACAGCCTCAGTACCGCCGGCCAACCAGGACCAGAGACTCTACACGAGTAAGCTCACCTGGGTGTGCAGTGCCTAAGGAAGCTTCTGCTTGGTAACTCAGTGATGATGTATGTGATGACCAAAATAAGTCCTAGGTCTCTAAACAGCATTCACTGGGATGCAGTGCAACGTTTTCAGTATCTATGGCACCAGGAGCCTCACTTGAGTCTCTGTTGCATGTTGGATCAAGGTCTGGGCCAGTTAACTGGGCTGCATCTGGTGCCTGAGGCGATGCCAAGAGAGAGAACAACAGGAGAGAGACTGAGCCCAGATAGGGGCACAGTAATGAGTCAAGGAGGGGAAGGACAGAATAGGAAAATGAAAGGGGAGAGTAAGCGATGGAGAGGGCTATTTTTCTGCTGTTTGCCCTCAGACGACAGAAGTAATTGATTGAGCGCTTCATAGAGCACAGATGAATAGAGAGGCTTGAGTGACTTCACACACCCCTGGGGTAGTGCTGGAGACGGGGGAGAGAGGGAGGAAGTGTCTGTGGGATATGATGAAAGACAGACCAGGGCTGGTGCATTTCTTAATCAGTGACCCCGTCTAACAGGGGTCAGCAGTAATGACACTGACTGCATGCAGGTCAAGCTCTTTCAAAGCGGAAATCAAATAACTCTACTGATCAGCCAATGCAAAGTCAACTGTGCGCTAAGGTTGTGCCCCTGGGAGGCAGTCACTCCAGCAGCCCCAGAAACGTTTCCAGCTCTGCCAGACAACAGAGATCTGCTGGAATATTACATTATGATTCCTAGATGGGTGTGGTGGGGCGCGATTCCTGGGGAGCTAGGCTGGCGATACAGTGTGTCTCGTGGATCAGAGCGTGGTAAGTCTGCATCGAGGGCCTGTTGTACACAAGGCTACTGTCTGCGCATTGGTAGTGAAAGTTAGAGGAGCAGGGGCGGCGGAGCGGGAAGTCTGCATATATTGTGGTCTGATAAGCCTGAAACTACATTGTTGGCTGAGAGCAGAGAAGCTTGAGACAGAAGGAAGAAATGCAGATTGAGTGCTGAAGCAACACCAGTCCTATTGGACTGGCTGTCAAGGGGTGTACTGGCTTGAGGGTATATTGACTAAAACCTATTAGATTTCTATTATGGAGCATAAGCCATTATCTATGAAATTGCAAAAGAAGTTAAAGTAAAAGAAGTATAAAGTAAACCTTCAAAAATACTACAAGAAGCCCACACATTTTAATTGGAGGGCACCACAATTTTAAAGCCCTAAAGTAATCACAGACTTCATGCTGTTTTTTTCCCCCATAAAATTAAATTTCTGCTATTACTTGGGATGATGAGAGAAACGGTGAGTCTTGCTGTGCACATGGCTGATTAATCCAAATGCCGTGCCAAACAAAAGATGTAGGTATGCCAGGTCTCATCATAAAAAAAGCAACATGTAATTACATTTTCCCCACATTTCATGGCTATTTGTGTCTTTTGAGAATTCCAGCTTGGAGCCGTTTTCCTTAGCAAACATGCATAATTACACCTCCAAATTAGATGCAGTCCACCGAGTTCAATAAAAACAGCGTTAAACAGCTTACGTCTACATCAAGCTGGCAAAACAGGCTGTTTAAATGTGCCTGTATGAAAAACACTTCAGCCAAAGGAATACAACTCATGCATTATACATCAGGCCTGTGCTGCACATGGGCTGTGCAGTGGCGGTTGGTGCACACCCACGGCAATGTGTCTGATCAATTCTGCCTCCTATAGCTCCAAGTAATGGGGTGTACTGTAGTTCACTTGATGGATTACAAACTAAGCTGAAGATCCATGTGCACCAGATCACTCTGAGCAAGGCTTTTTACATATCCATTCTACAGTGCACCTGACCCACACCCACTACACACTCACCAAACCTCTGCCCCCGAGCCCCTCAGCCTCTCCCTCCCTCTTCTCTCCCCATCAGTGTAAAACGGCTTTCAAAGGGAGACTGTTTCCATGGCAACTAAAGTCATTAAAAGAGCCTAATGTGGGTTTTTTTTTTTTTTTTTTTTCACAATGACATGAAGAAACATGCTGATATTCACACTGGGCAGATGGAAATCAATACATATCAATGACTAACTGACAATAGCTGAATGAATGTATGCTTGCATGCACGCACACGCACATACCAATACCATGCCAATATTACTGTATGGTGACTTTACACAATATTGCAGCAATATTGGCTCTGCACTCATATCCCAAAATAATATTGCCCAATATCCCCTTTTCCCCATAACTCTTCCCTCTACTGCTCACTTCCGTTTATCTTTATCTAATGTGACCACTCATTTCTACCCTGGACCTAAAATATCTAAATGCCTAGCCTTTTAATGTTAAAGCAATCACAGCATGTACTCTCACGTGACTGCTCTGTGTCTCTATTATGTGTCTCAAATGGAGCAGAAATACCTGGGAGCTCTCAGTAATTAGACATGCTGACAGCCCACTCATTACCTTTTGGCTCATCAGCGTCTTTTTGTGTTGGGAGTGTATCTGTTTTCTTAGGTGAAGTGTAGGCTAGTGTGCATAAGCCTGTGGCTGCATGCGTGTTTGTGTGTGTTTGTGTTTGTGTGTGTTTGTGTGTTTGTGTGTGTTCTGCGTCCGTGTTCTTTCACCGTCAGGCTTGTCAGGCATATGATTGACACGGAGGCCAGACAAGGAGGAGGCTGATAGAGAGGATGATCCTGTCTAGTCACTCCCATCTGACTAGACAAAGACGGGAATGACAGAAAAAAGAGGGGGAGGGGGAGAAGGTGTTATAAAAATCAAACCTACGACATGTTACTGTTTCCCCTCAGGAATCCAGGGAAGTTTCATCTTATCTTATGTTTGAAACATGGCAACGTTCACATATACCTCTCCTCCTGAGGCCTCCTCCCTCTTCCTCCACCACCACCAAAATAAATTCTGCTGATAAATCATCTTTTACTCAAATTGATGAAGGTCTTTACAGACAAAATATGTATTCCCAGAGAGGTTTGTTACATTCCTCCTCATCATTTTAGTGATCAAATCAATAGCTTCCCATTGTTATCAATTGCTAATATGCCCACCACTCCCTGCTTGTCTATTTAAATTCAGCCCGGTGATATCAAACAACGGGTTGAGCACCGGAGTAGGTCAACTCTGGATTAATAGATTTTCTGAGGAGGTGACTGCTGCACCCTTCAAAGCATGGGAGATGAGAAAAATCTATTACCGAACAAGTGGAATTCAATACGTGGAGGGCATGTCTCGGTCATTCGGGAGCTTCTACATGAACCCCGTGGAAATATTCAGAATTCAAGGCTAGGGGAAAAAATCTGTAATGGCAGGAGGAAAAGACTCACTGTAAAAAAAACAGGTCATGACAGCACATTGCCGATTAAGTTCATGATTGTTTGTGTGTTTTCCCACACACACCGAGGGCTGTGTGTGTTACTCTAGTCTGTCTTCCCTCTTTTTATCGCAGTCTGTTGCACGGTGCAAATGAGATTCATTTGCTCTTTAAAAGGCTTTCAGATAAAAACTAATTATGCATCAGCCACTTAGTTATGTCCCACGGGTTTCCATTGTGAGTGTGTTTACATACACGTGCCTGAACCCTGAGCCAGACTGACTATTTCCATTCATGCAATTGAAAGCCGGCTTCCCCCTGTTTCTCCTGCTTCACTCCTCTTTCCTCACCTCCCTTCATCCCTTCTCCCCAGTGCGCTCCTGCAGCATCTCTCCGTCGCTTCTTCTCTCACCACTTTGAACTCTCTTTCATCTCTAACCATATCACCCCCACCCTCAGCTCCACCGCCGCCACCGCCCGCCCCCCCTACTGCGCAAACCCTGAATTTTGGAGGCTTCAGCATGGAGAATAGCTTTTTTTTTTTTTTTTTTTTTTTTTTAATCAATTTCACTTCCATTTTACACACAAATGTACAGTATGAGCACACCCCCTAGACTCTCAGATACAGTTTGACTGTCATTGGGCGACATAGTTTGTGGAGCTTATAGAGCAGCAGCTACTAACCTACAGATAATAGAGAATAACCCATGGTAAGTGTGTAATGGTTCCCCATCAACTCAGGCCAGATTAGCTGTCTAACACACAACAACCATTACCCTGCATGAAGTCATCTTCAAAGCAATCTCAGCACCTCTCATTGATAATGAATGAGACCCCCCCCCCAACCCCCCAGCCCTCTCTGAGCCCTCAGTATTCAGACCTGTCACTCATGGCCACAGAGCTATTTCCTAATAGCCTCTAGCTCTCACTCTGGTCTTGTGTTGTCATGAATATACAGCACCTCGCTCACCGTGTGGACAGAGGGAACAATAGATACCTCACATTTTGTGAGCGAGAGGGAAGGCAGAGAGAGCATAAAATGAAACTAAAATAAAAATGTATCCCCTGGGGAGGATGTTATGGTACGTTTTTTTAAATCAGTCAATTTCATTACTCTGCTCAGGAACACACAGACTATCCCCCGTCTCTGATGGACCATGTAGAGGGGAAGTTTTTTATTTGTTTCCAAGTGAGGGGGCTCATTAAGAGAGGGGAGGGGAGACAGCAAGATTTATGAAGGTCCATTAGCCTGAGGAAGGACAAACAGAGAGGAGAAGGCAATGAGAAGGAAGGGCTGTGTGTTTTGTCATCTCCAGGGAAGAGGCCGCGCAGACAGAACTGCTGAGGCAGCATGGAGAAAGAAATCCCAAGTCCGAGATGGAACGTAGGAAAGAGGGGAGGGAGCATGGAGCGGGACAGAGTGAGAGAAAGAGAAGAGAAAGGGAAATAAAATTGGAAATATGTGTGAGCGTGGACAGAAGGAAGACCAGAGGGGGCAAAAGACAGACTAAGGCATGAGAGAGAGAACCAGATCAAAACAGGAGCTGAATGTGGCAAGAACATTTTTGTGCTTGGCTGCACAGGGAACATTGATCTGACATGCAATTACTGGAGGGGGACAAGAAAACAGAGAGGGAGCGAGAGAATAAGGCAGGGTGGTAAAGATGTGGAAAGCGTGTGCACCATGACCGCGCCTACACAATGGCTGTCTGGCTTAGTAACTGTCTTATACCTCATAACTCTCTGAGTCACATGGACACCGTCGTCATGTGACTGTCTGTCTCATGCTGTCTCATTCGTAATATCACAAAACAAAATGACTTTGATTCATTCTAGATCTAGAAACAGATCTAGAAACAGCTTTAATGTGGGAGGTTGTGCTTGATTTGACCAGGATCTGAGTAGTTGAGTCACCCCGGAAGCCGAACCCCCGCTGTTTCAATCAGATTTCTTGAGCGGGTTTATTCTCGCTAATCTCTGATTTTGAACCTCCCCTTTCTCTCCCTCTCACTGCACAAGCCGGCAGCAGTGACATCTCAGAGAGGGAAACACACAGAGATAAAGGGAGATGTTTCCTAGAGAGGCGAGTGTATATACACAAATGTGGACTATCTAGATGAACTGCAGTGAGAGAGAGAGAGAGAGAGAGAGAGAGAGAGAGAGAGAGAGAGTGCTCTGAGGAGGGATTATAAACTACATATCTCATACCTCAGATCAAAATGATTGACTTCATATCAGAGTCAATTTGCTTTTACACCACAAAACACCTCACAGCAATGTTCAGTTATTTCCAGTGATGTTTTGTCATTAACTGCAGGTGGGTAACCTCTGACCTCTAGTTAGTTATCACCCTTTTTTAATTAACCCCACATCAGTCACCTCACTAACGCACATTATGATTTTCTATTGAGGGGTTGCCCTCCTCTACATCACTACATGTGGAGGGGAACCACTTCTAATTAAACAAGGGAACATCCTGTTCAAGGCAGATGAATTACAATGTTTTTAAAAGGTTTCCAAGAAGACACGTGTGAGAATAAAAACACTTTGATCTATGTTACTGTTAACTTGAATAAGTCATTTCCTTTTTGCATCCAAGGTGGCCCTCCTCCGCTTCTATATATCTCCTCCGCTTACTAGTGTTTTGCTTTCTTGGGAGCCATTTTCCAAACCCTGCTTTCTAACATGGCCCTTTCTCCTGCCCTCTCCCCTTCTCTCCACAGAAGGGTCACATAAGCAACATGCTGTGCTCTTTTGACGCTGACGGTCGATTAAAGGTCTCAGTATACGGCTTTCTCCTCTCTCCTCTCTACTCGGTGTGATGTGGTGTCGAAGTGTACCTGTTTCTATCTGGTTTTTGTGTGCCTGTTGAACCTGTGTGACAGTAGAAATGTCAGTGTATCTTTCTAGTTGTCTGCTGTCTGACTAACCTTTCCTCAGTAGATGTTTGTTGTAGGTGTGTGTATGTTGTGTTGCAGCAGTAGTTCCTTCCACTGTTCTCTCTGGGAACTACAACTGTGAACTAACCTTGCCTGTCTGCTAAAACTACTGATGTGGGTCAGGCCTTCCTCTTTTCCTTTCCTCCTGTTATTCTCTTCACCATCTAAAACCCTCACGGCCTTCAAAGCTGCCACACATTTTCCATATCTGTTTCTGTTCCTTGTGTATTGTGCACTGTCCCTCAGTGTGTGTGTGTAATACTTCGGTAAAACTACACCCTTCACTGCTCAGTCTACAACTGCTGTCTTAATGTTTCTCCCATTTCCTCTTAGTCCATTCCTCTTCCTCTCTTGCCCTGTGTGATCTCTGCTGTCTGTGTTGTCCAGGTGAATGGGAAGGAGCTGCCCCATCTCTCTGGGGATCCAACCCTGGACATACGGGACCCCGTGTTGTCCAACATACTGAGGAGGGGGGCCCGCAGAAGGGCGGGTCTGGCGGGGGCCCCTGGAGGGCCGGGGGCTGTGACCATGGGGATGGCCGACTGTGTGGACAGCTGCACGCAAACAGACATCAGCTTCCAGCATATGTTGACTCTGGGCAAGAGCAACCAGCACCCGTGTGGAGCACCGCCCCCACCTAACCCTCCCCCATCCCCTCCGCTTCCACCACTACTGGAGCCCTCTCTGTTCAATGAACTGTGAGTGGGAGGAGGGGGAGAGAGGGAGAGAGAGAGGGAGACTAATATGGCATTGCAGCATGTCTAACTATGATCATTAGCTAGAACTCAGTTGTGGTCTTGTTTCTAGTTCTGTCCATACAAGTGAAGTTTAAAACTGCCCCAATTACTGAAATGTGATCTCCTGAATATTCCCTTTCTCAGTTTCATAGAGCCTGAATACTACGACCCCAATGACTACTTCGATATCACTCAGCATGAAGTGGACAGACAGGATGAGCTGGAGTACGAGGTGAGAACCCATGAGCACTAGTAACTGTACGATAACGCCAGCCCCACTGTTCCCCGTCTCTCTCTTCGTCTAACGCTCATGTAACTCCACTAGGAGGTGGAGCTGTATAAGTCCCGTCAGCAGGACAAGCTTGGGCTGACGGTGTGCTACCGAACCGAGGACGAGGAGGACCTGGGCATCTACGTAGGGGAGGTGAAGACGATAAACATAGAGACGAGATAGAACTGAATCTCTCAGGAAACATTTATTATTATTGACCAAAAGTTTTATATATAAACCGTATTATCTGATCCTATGATGTACCCCCCCCCCTCCCCCCTTTTTTTTTCCCAGGTGAACCCAAACAGTATTGCGGCAATAGATGGCCGCATCCGTGAGGGAGACAGAATACTACAGGTACATGTTTCCTAACAGTACATTTGAGCATCTACTTCTTTATATGCTATCCTGATAGCATAGTACTTTCAGTTCAACCACATTCAAATGGTAACAGAAGCAATTTGTTTGCTGATAGTACAGCGTAATCCTTCCTTAACAGGTTGAAAATCACAACCCATGATATTTGGCTCGTGTGCAAGTTTTCAGTATCTGAATTCTGAGAAAAATCCATTTGCTGAATTGACTGAAATTTAATTGAACCCAGCCCTGGTCTGAATGGACCCGCGCTATCTGGCGTTAGCTCATTTTCTGCTCCTCATTCTCTGTCAGATAAATGGGGTGGACATCCAGAACAGAGAGGAGGCGGTAGCCATTCTCACCAGGGAGGACAGCACTAATATCTCCCTGCTCCTCGCACGGCCCGAGATAGAGGTGAGGAAAGTGATATGTGGCCTTTGGGGAGTTTGAATACTGACTTCCTTTTTCATGTACCAAGAAATGATCTTACATGGCTGCATACGTTAAAACACTATTCTATATTATTCTCTCTTATAACAGTGTGGTGCTCTGCTTCTTCTTACCCCACCGGTTTACTTGTGTGAGGAGACAGGGAAGGTTAAGAGGTGCAAACACATGTTGAGAACACAGATAGCACTAAACAGCGCCAGGAGAGCGATGTAGAGACAGATAAAGAACCGGGGGAGATGGAAAAGGAGAGAGTGCTTGTATTCACAGTGCTAATGTGCCGTGCGCTTTGTTTCCCTCAAGGTCACTCTGCTAGCAGATGTGAGGACGTATAACACACACACACAGGGCAGTGCACACAACACACACCTCTGCCAAATGACTTGTAAACACACACTTTACACACACGCTCACAGCCAGACGGATTGTTTCCCATTGTAAAACTGGGCTGCAGACAGCTCACGGACACACACACATGCAACTATATGCACACTAAGAATCCAAGAAATCTGTATGCTGGCCACATTTGTACAGAAGGAGCTAGAGGGCAGATTTAAGAAGCACTCATAAAAATGCTCTCAGTCAAAGACACACACACACACACACACACACAGAGACATGCACACAGAAACAAATCACCTCTCCTCTGTTTAAATATGCCCTTGTATTTGGAGAGATGAGCACAAGTACCACCTGTGAAAGGATGGCACGATTTATATTGCTAAGGCATGGTCCCACATAAAGAATCAGAGTGAGAGAAGAGAGGACAGAATCATCAGGGGGAACTGCAGCAACAGAGATTAAAGGCTTGATCTGTTGTCTTGGGGGAGAGATACGAAGAGAAAAGAAAGGGGCTGTTAGAATGAGAATGAAGATGAGGATAATCAATACTCCCGTCTCGCAGTCTGAAAGCAATTCACGTTAGAATCAAATCAATTAGACAAGATCAACTCCACTCCGAGGGTTGAATTGTTCAACCCAATTTAGCCAAAGTATTTGCATTACATTTGATAAGCTTCTCAGGGGATGTCAATCAAAATGGCAAAGTGAACAAATAGAAACAGCAATAACAGCTCCTATGAAGTATCAAATGTTGTTAGCTACCCTTCACAGATTGGATCTTTCTAAATGGACATTTCACCCTACTACCCTACCCCCACCCGCTACTGAAACCTGACTACAGAAATTAGAATTTCTCTCTAACAGGCGCCTCATGTTCCAGACTACTTGTCTTTGATGGTGATTTTTCTTTCATCTCGGTAGTTCAGTCAAAGGAGACTAGCTAGGCTATTTCAAAATGTCTCAAAATGGTTTTAAAATCTCTCATTGCTCTGGCTCCACCTAGTGATAGAAATCAACACTACTTTACACTGCCAATGCAGAAAATGTGCTGTACATGAAGATTAATCATGACTTTATTTCTTCTGAATATATTATTAAATAACATCAAACTTTTATAACATTCTAATGCATTTAACTTTTCTTTTGTCTTTTGTTTGTCCCTTAAACATTCAACTCAATACCTCCTCGTCAATACCAACCCGTGCTTGATACACCTTTTACTTGTCAGAATGACAACCAGCTGGACCCAGATGAGGTGGAACTGGAGCCACTAGACAACGCTGTCCATCTGCCCAGCAGCCACAGACTGAGGAACAGCATCTCCATCCTCGGTGCTGGACCTGGGGGCGTTGCTGGTGGTGGTGGTGTGCTGGGAGGCCGTGGTCGCTCCCTAAACAGGGATTCCCCTGGCCTGCTACAGACGGTGTTGAGCAACAGCCAGGAGCTGGACAGTGGCGTGGGTCGTACTGACGAGAGCACACGCTATGAGGAGTCTTCAGAGCACGATCTTCTGGGAGACGATCACACTAGTGCCTCCAACACCAATGCCACTAATACACCTGGAAGCATGCGCAAGTTCTTGTCTGGTTGTGGGGACACCCCACCTCTGCTGCACTCCCAGGACCTTCAGTTCAGTACTGACTCCCTGCTAGGGCTGGACTGTATTAGTGGAGGAGGACTGGAGCAGGTAGAGAGAGTGGAGAGGGGCTACACAGCAGATCCTTTGAGGATGATGATGATGATGCCTGGGCTGACCGAGGAGGAGTGTGAGCGGTATAGGGAACTCCTGGAGATCAAGTGTTACTATGAGAAGAACAGCAATGCCCTTTTGCTGCTGGGAGGCCAGGGGCAGGCTGAAGAGGAAGGGGGTGTTCCACTGGATGTGAATAGGAATGAGAGTCTAATGCAGCATGAGATGGCCCTTCTGGAAGAGGAACTGCGCCACTTGGAGTTTAAGTGCCGTAACATCCTCAGGGCTCAGAAGATGCAGCAGCTGAGAGAGCGTTGTCTGAAGGCTTGGCCTCAAGAAGACGAGAATGGAGCAGGGGCTGGGGCTGGGGTAGGAGCTGGACGCTTGGTTAGTGGAGCAGGGGGCACTTTAGTCAGTGAAGAGTCTTGTCACCATGCTCTGTCAGACATTAATGAGCTCCCAGAGAGGGAGCGCTCAGACAAGGACAGCACCAGTGCCTACAACACTGGAGGGGAAAGTTGCAGGAGCACCCCTCTGGTCAATGAACAGTACCCTTCACCTTCGACGCAGAGCCTGGAGCGGGGAGAGTCTCTTCCCTCCGCAACTCAGTGGCTTCCAACCTCCACTCGGCACAGAGAGAGGGGAACCAGAGGAGAGAGAGGAGAGAAGGGACAGCCAAACCTCAATCAGCCCTATTCTCCCAACACTCACAGGAGAGGAGTGGAGGCTAAGACCTCCAGCCCTGGTGCTAAATTTAGGTCATTGTCGCGGGATGGAGGGGCCAGGAGGGCCTCCGATGGAGGGGTGAGACGTAGCCCCAAAGCCAATGGGACAGGTGAGAGGGCAGGAGGACGCAGTGCAGAGAACAGCCCTTACTTGTCCCGTCGCCAGAGTGGCACCAACCTGCCCCAGCGCTACCAGAGTTGCATGCAGCTGAGGTCTCCCTCCACCTCTGAGGGGTTGGGTGGGCCCAGAGACAATGTCAGAGAGGGTAGCATGACTGGGGGTGACGCCAGCCCTATGAGCTTGGGTAGCACGTGTAAAGATGCCCCCCAGGGCCCAGTGGCTGTACCCTTGCCCTTACCCATTCCCCTCCTGCCTCCCTCCCCCCGCATGGAGTGGAAGGTGAAGATCCGCAGCGATGGCTCGCGCTACGTGGCCAAACGGCCTGTGAGGGACCGCCTCCTGAAGGCACGCGCCATGAAGATCAGAGAGGAGCGCAGTGGCATGACAACAGACGATGATGCTGTGAGTGAGATGAAGATGGGCCGCTACTGGAGCAAGGAGGAGCGCAAGCAGCAGCTGCTGAGGGCCCGAGAGCAACGCCGGCGCAGGGAGTTCATGATGCAGAGCCGTCTTGATTGTCTGAGGGAACGGGAGCAGGGCAACAGTGGTGGAGGACAGCAGGGGGCGACACACCAGCAGGAGCCCACGTCCATTCTGGAGCTGTGCCACCGCAGGAGCATGAAGAAGCGCAGTCGCAGGATACTAGACAACTGGATCACCATACAGGAGCTGCTAGCCCACGGGACCAGGTCTCCTGATGGGAAGAAAATCTACAACCCCTTGCTGTCTGTCACCACAGTCTGAGATAGAAAGGCAGGAAGTGTACTGAAAGTGTATTGAACCAGCTGGTTTCAATATGCATCCTGTCCCTCAGAGAATGTTTCCTGTTTTAATGCAGAAACCTATCAACAGATTTGAAATCTGTTCATCTTATTCAGTCTACCAGACAGAAAAGAAGTGCAGAGCTGGACAGACCTACACACAGACAGAGAGCTGAAGTGGAGGGAAAAGTAGCATTTTTCAATTAACTAGGTGTTTGGGGAAAGCCCAGTTAGAAGGCTGTGGTAAACGGAAAGAAATTAACCTCCACCTGCAATCTGTCACCATACATAAGGGAGAGAGGGTCTGAGAAACAGCACCACCTGCTGTTTAGTCATTACCGGTGCAGGAGGGAAGAATGGTGCAGAAAAAGGGAAGTAAAAAATAGTCACCTGTATTCATTGCAAGCTTCTATTAAGTTTTTGGAAATAAGGTATTAACATGAACAGAGGGAAAAGCAGAAGTCAAGAGAAAACCACTACTGTGTCATCACATATTTTGTGGACATTTGTCCTCAAGAGGAGAACTTTGATTTTCAGAAGAACAAAGTATGCCAACTGATGTGGATATGACATTCTTCATTCTTGCAGTAGTCATGTACAAATGCTCGCTTGTTTTGACAGATAGAGCCAATGCAATATCATGTTCAGTCACTGAAGCTTTTTGATAATGATTACTTACTTGTTGAGCCGTGCCTTCCTTATAGGCGTATAGGTCTTACTGACATTTTTCAAACATTGAAGCACAGGGCAACTGGCAGGCATACTGCTTTAAAAAGGCACATTGTGTTATACTAAGCACAGGAAACATTTGATATTGGGGATGAATTCATAAGAGCACATTTGCCCTTGAAAACAACAAAATACAATCAAGTCAGTTTCTTCTCCATGACAAAGAATGACAAACCTGATGTACAGCCTATATATTTTCCATTCCAAAATGTCCTACTTTTTCCAGACCATCCCTTCTTGACTGATTTTGGAAGATTTTGGTCAATATGCAATATGATCTATTCGCACAGTAACTGTAGAAAAGGCTATTTCATTACAAATGAAGATTATTCTTTACAACACCGATATCACAATCTGTGAAATGGGTCTGCAGCTACATCAAACGTCATATGTGCATTAGGACGGAATATTTTTCCCATACATTTCCTAGATGTGTAATTGCATAACTTTAAGATCTGGAAAGTATCAAATTTATTTGAGTTCATTTCCATACAGATGTTTCCGAGCCCTGGATGAATCTCAGCTACCACTTGTTAGTGTTGTGCTCTCCAGAACTAGCCTTTGGTTTCTATTCTACTCTATCATTGCCGAGGAAGCCTACAGCTTTGATCCATTTTACAGTACTGGGCTGACTATTTGTAAAACTAGATGAACAAATTCTGATTCTTTGCCATTTGACTTACATGCATGCTTGATATTCAAGGTAAAGGGATTTTTCATGTACTTCAAAAGATTAAAAGACTTTGCCAGGGTGTATGTAATTGTGGATGTGACGATGTGACTTTCTATGAACTTGCTTTAATTCCTAGTATAGAGAAAACAATGTGCACTTGTTTGTTCAATATTGTATGTGATGTCCAATGTCTGGCATTTTACAGTGAACGTTTTTCTAAATAAACTAAATGATCACAAAAACACAAACTGTGCCACATACTTTGTGCGATCTGTCAACAAGGTTTGCACTGTTGAATAACAAATCCAGCAGAGCTTCAGAAAATAGCCTTTCAAGTTGTGAGAAAAAATGAGTCGAGATATCCTAAACAATTCTAAACCTTTATTTTCTAACAAGAGTGAAAAGAACCAAAGGCAACATTGAAATGAAAAGTTTATACACAAACTTACGACAACTGTGTGTCTGCAATATCAATAACAATAATAATAATAATAATAATATAATAATCGTTTGAACCCAGGAAACAAAATAAAATGTAATGAAGTGAGTTACAGTGAAGTTACCTTAGTTTGCAGAGAGAAAGAGAGAGTGAGAGAGCGAGAGAGAGCAAGTGAGAGAGAAATAAAGTCAGATTCAAAGGAATAGAATAAAACATGGAGTCAAGAGGGGGACCTAAAAAAGGCATCACATAAGGAGGGAAGGGCAGAGAGAGAGAAAGAGAAAGCAAGAGGTACAGATATCCATTTTGGGAAAGTAGCACCAAAAACATGAATACCTGTTTTTCACACTTCCCAAAATATTCTACGGGCTTATTCAAAATGCATGTCCCCTCAAAACAGCCTCATCAAAACACAAGATTCAATACAAAAGAAAATATAAGTGTTACCACGGTGCTGTTATCCAAGGTTGGCTGTCAAAACCTTACTAGGATTCATGCCCCAACAAGAACAGTCTAAACAAACCAATAGTTTATCCATCTTCAGTGGGTGGGGTCAAGTGAAGTGAAACTGCACCGTCCAGAGGCTTCAGTTGAGCTAGCATTTAATACAGCTGGGAAAATATAGCATACTTACTGACCTCAGAAACAACTTAAGACCAAGACTGTCCTATTACAATGTCAGTCCCACACACTCCTACACATTCACTGGGAGAATGGAGGGAAGGGGGGTGGGGGGGGTGGAGAATAAAGATGGGAAGGACAGTGCGACTGAAAAAACAATGATGGGATGGGAGGGATATGGCTGGGGCTGAGGATGAGGCAGTGGAGTGTAGATGAAGGGGCTCCAAACTATCATCACTCTGTTAGTGTTCAAATGTATGAGAGGGGGGGTGAGGAGGAACGTGGGGCACGGGGGGAGGGGGGGATGTCCGGCATCTTTCTATATCTTGACACTGTCTTCTGGCACAGAATGATCTGTCCATTCTATTCCTCTTTAAACTTGGACCAATCCGTTTCTACAGAGCTCCAGCGTTGACTATATCACAAAATCTGTCACACAAAAAGAGACAAAGAGATTAATTTACAATGAAATTTACTAAAATTTTTTTTTTTGGAACAATTACTATTAAAACGGCATTGCCGCAGAAATGGAGTGCAATGACTAAATTGCAAAAACATATGTCTGAAATAGAAAACAAGATGGGGGGGCTGTTACCTCTGGATCGGTCTGGATGGGTAAGTGAGGGGAGGGGCTGTGGCTGAGGGGGCGGGTTTTCTTTGACTCCGAGACATCCAGGGACCTGGGGCCTGCCTCTGCCCCACTGCCACCTCTGTGGCTCTTCCTCTTCCTTTTGGAGTCCTTTGCACGTCCGCGACCGGCTCCTCTCTGCTCTTGAAGCTCGATCTGAGGCAGGAGAGAGGAGGGGAACATTAGGAAAGCAACAGTTACTTAATTGCCAGCCATCGTAAGTCAACAAGCTGAAATTAAGGTAGACCAATCTTCACTGGGAACTTAACAAGCCAACCAGTAAACGCATGTTTTCTACCCATTTCAATTAGAGTTTGGTCGATGGCTGATATCAATATTTTTGGATTCAGACTGCAGACGATATTTTAGGGTTAGGTCTTTAAATTTGACCATTTTCATGCAAACATTGTTTCCCCCAGACTTTTATTCTTGGCAGGGTGGAAAAAACTTTGAAATAGCATTTATACCACAGGACACTTTAATGTGCTCTGGATAAAACTAAAGGTTGAAAGGTCAAGGTTCATTCTCAGTCTGTCTCTGACCTGAATGAGTGTGTGCAGTGTCTCTCTGGGTGGAAGAGAAGCAGCTTGCAGGACTCTGTGGATGGTGTGTGTCTGGTCCAGGGACACCTCCAGTAGATCTCCTTCCAGCTGCAGCTCCTCCAAGTGCACCCTGGTGGCTGGGGACAGCTCCACTACCTGGCCTCGCAACGACGGAAGCAGGGGTAGCAGAGAATCCACACCTGGAGGTAAGGAGAGATGGGACGTAGTCAGGTAACTGTGGAACATAACACATGACACAATGGCCTACTCTCATTTTAAATCAACACACACAACTTACCTGTAACATTTGGCTTCTTGCTGATGCCATTTTCACATCCAGCCTGTGGATAAACAAGCATCACATGAAACTCGGAAACAGCATACTCGGTATAGTATGAAAGTAAAGTCTGAAGTTCATTAATTCTCAAGATGGAGAGAAGTAGTTCTTTACCTGAGTGCCATTCACCTCAGTGCTTTTCTTAAGAGAGTTCTCATCTGTCAGATCAATGACTCCATCCTCTCCTTCCCCTCCCTCGGAGTCTGACAAAACAATCACCGAATTCCCTTTCCTTTCCTTTCCCATCTCTTCGTCCTTCTCCTCTGCCTCACAGTGGAGACTCTCTTTGAGTTCCTGCAGCCTCTTAAGGTTCTCCTGCAGCTCTGGTGTCTCCAGTGCCTCTTTGGCACGGCCCTGCCAGGTGATGGCTCTCTCTGTAAGACATTGCAGAGCCTCTCCTTCAGGCAGACGCACCGGCAGCCTCTGCAGCGCCACCAGCAATGCGAGGATGGTCTCCAGGCGTGGGCGCCGCGACCGCTGGCATCGTGTGCATAAGAAGCGTGAGTCCCAGTCCCACCAGCAGAGGGGGTTAACTGGTGGTCCAGAGGATGGTAGAAGAGAGGGGAAGGGAACGCATCCACCATGGAACCAGTCTTTACACAGGTGGCAGCGGAGCTGGGGTGCACGAGGCTGCCCACCACACACACACACCGACTGAGAAGGGGTGGCACTGGTGTGGTTACCATTCTCCTTTACAGAGTTCTGTGATTGGTTGGATGTGTCCAGTTCCATGGCGTCATCCCACCTACCGTTCTCCTTGTCCTCCCTGCAAGTTGTGGCATCAAGTTCGGCTTTACACATGTTCACTTTCTGTATCCTCAGTAGTGCCTCCTTCTCCTGGTTCTCCCCTTCTTTGAATGCCATCACCTAGAGTGGAGGTACAGAAGTTAGTATTAATGCATAAAACATACACAACACAGCTACATAGTTTTTGAATTTGTATATAACATCACAACAAACGAAAAGTAGACTTTGTTCAGTAAACTCACAATAGCTCCAGGGTCCCTCAGGTCCTGAGCAGACAGACCCAGAGTGTTGGTGTCAGAGTCATCTAATGGATCATCTAACGGCTCTGTCTCCTCTCCCTTCTCTTTCCTTTTCGCACATGGACATAACACCTGCAGGACAACACTAGAGTTTAAGAAGGCTGCACAAACAATGGTGACAGAAATTCCAGATTTAGTCATTTTTAATCTTGCTCCTTTGCTATATGCCAATATCTGGATATGATCATATTTGGCCCCTACATCTGCCCCTAGGTTCCCCCTCCCTTCCTCCTGCCCTGCCTCCATCAGACCCCCCCGTCTCCCTCCAGCTGCCAACCTCTAGTAGACTGTGCTGGCTGCTCTTCTTCAGGAAAGTCTTGCTGGCCTTGTCCCTCCAGGAGTGGGCACTGGCCACCTGCAGCTCCAGCTGCCTTAGCTCCTCCATGCAGACTGGCAAGTCCCTCCCAATGGCCACCAAGCCTTCCAGGTCATCCAGACATGGATAGTGCTCCCCATTCTACAACAAAGGAACATCATTTATATTTTACAAAAGATCAGCTACGGTCTTACTGCCTATAAGCTGCTGCACAACAGCTGCAACAGTAGGAAAACCAAATTAATTAGGAATCATGCCATTACATGGGAAGAAAACACAAACCAAACCAAAAGCCAAGTATTGACAGAGATGGTAGTAGTAACGCTGTAGATACTGGCATGTTTTTTTACCTGGATTTCCTCCAGGTCTGTTACCCAGGCCCGTGCTCGGCTCAGACAGCCCTGCAGAGCCAGGATGTTAGGCAGCTTGACCGGGATAAGCTGGGCTTCATTCACTATGGCCTCCAGAGTTGAGAGAGGGTGCTTTTGCCTGCAAGTACAAAAGCATCACAGAGAGACATCGGGCGCCATCAGAACAGGATAGACCGGTTTTAAAATGATTGTGGCCTATTAAGCAGTGCATACTTCACCAAGTATAAAATTCAACAGCAATGTGACTTGTTTGTCTCACCGTTGCTCCAAGCAGATCTGTGCCTTTTCCTCCCAGCGCTCTGCAATTGTGAGCAGCTCCTGAAGCTCTGCCATGGCAGTTTCCACAGACACACTCTGGGGCACGTTGCAGCCTGCCTCCATCAGGTTCCTCAGCATAGCCAAAGTCAGCTCTCCTCTTTCTCCTCCTTCTGCGCACAGGGTGTGCCTCACTTCACCCAGCCAGTGGCCCTGCTCCTGTAGGCCCCGGAGCAAATCACACTCGGGCACCTCCACAGACAGGTTGCCCCCCTGCTCCAACAGGGCATGCAACTGCTCAGGTGGTGGAGAGTCCCTCCTCCAGTCCCTGTCACTGACCAGAGCTTGAGCCTGGCCCTGGAAATCTTCAACGGCCCGTAGGACCGCCTTGAAGATTGGTACAGGAGAGGAAAATCATCAGTTTTAGTTTAATTTTAGTTGATTATATATTAATACAATACAATTTAAATTTGGCTCACTCTCACCAAAGGTTAGAATTATGAATTAACCTTTGAAGGATAAGATATGACAGAAAAGGAGCTAGTTTTTTTTTCAATGTAAAGATATGAGGTCTAGTTCATCTCACCTGCACCTCCTCCAGCTGGCTCATTACACAGGGCAGGTTCTGCATTGTCTCCACTAAGGACTTCAGCTCTGTCAAAGTCATCTTACCTTCACTGAAACGCAGCAGTGTGTACAGGTAAGTGTATGTGACTGAAAAAAATAATAGATAGTGTAATTCTTAGAAGTAAGTTCTTACCTGGTCTTCGATTTACTGAGGAGTTCCTCGCTAGTCTGTTGGCAGTGCTGTATGTCTTTAAGAACAGTGTTCAGTTTCTGAAGGAGTTCGTTGTCAGGAAACTTTTTCTCCGCTGCTTCCTTCTTCAGCACCTCCAGATCATTGATTCCTGCAATTCAACACCCATTTTGTCTCATGGCTTTCTATTAAATCATATTTTGGACCATTTGTTCATTGTTTTAAAATAAAGTCTTACATAGAGATTTCCAGCATAAGGGGTGCATCAGCGTTGATTTCTTACCTATCTTGCTTCCCTCTTCCTGCTCAAGTGCCTCTTTTACTCTATTGGCCCAGGAATCAAAGGACTCTGACCGAACCTTTAGTCGGTGTAACATGGCCAACAACTCATCCAGGGTATATCTGTACCTGCAGCGTGGAGGGAATGTGGGAAATGTAAGAGTCAGTGGAGATGGAGTGACAGAAAATAGCAAAGCCAGTGCCTCTCATTGCAAAGCATACAAACACAGACACAAACAAAGTGATGAGCACCTGAGGTAGAGTTTCTCTGTGGGGCAGTTACACAGGTCCTGAGTGTGATAGAGACAGACCAGACTCTCAGGACAGTTTGAGCAGGCCAGAGCAGAGAGGAAGCAAGTGGTCTTGCATTGATCACACTGTCTCTCATCATCAGGCAACAGCTCGAAAGCCTCCCTCTCTGCTTCAGTAATGCCCTGGAGGTACAAACAATATCAAACAATAATGTCATTTATTATGTTACTTTCAAAAATGAACCATTATTCACACAAAACACATATAAAACCAAAAATGTATGTAGTCGTGTCATCCCACTTCTATACCACAAATCAAAGGGAAAGGTCTATCCCTGTGTCTCACCCTTTCCATCAGGCCCTTCCGGAGTTTCCTCTCCTCCTGGACAATGATGAACATTTCCCGGTGTGTAGCTGCTGCCAGGTTGAGGTCTAGCCTCTCTGGGCAAGCAGCCATTTTACAGGTGAGCTCCTCATGGGAGAATACACAATACCTCCGCAGACGCCGGTAGTGCTCAATACAGGAACGACCAGCAGGCAGCTGAGTGGGAGGAGAGATGAAGAGAGATCTTAGTGACATACATACTATGAAATGAGAGGAGAGCCTGAGATGGAGTGTATAGGCTTACCCAGTCAGCAGTGCAGAAGTTGACAGCTTCAGCAAAGTTATATCCCTGATTGAAGCCGCTGTGGTAAGCTCTGGGAAAGGTGATGACAAACTCACCAGCACACTGGTTTGTACGCACAACCTGCCAATGAAATGCATTGAGGTCAGCAATAGAAAAGGAAATATTTAACAAACCGAATTAGTGTTGTGTGTAGCATGGGAGACTGACCGGTACACCGTGAGCCATGAGGATATTGGGGTTCATGATGGTGACCAGCTGGTGGAGGAGGTCAGGCTGGAACTCAAACAGCTCTGGCGTCAACTTCTTCATCACTTCCTCAAGTCGCTCAGCTGCCACAGAGGGAACCCCATACCATGTCTTGGGCTCACCCCTGGAACAGACAGACAGAGGGGAAGAGAAGAACAAGGAGGAATGGAACAGTTATCGTTTTTCAATCAAAATAACCTTTCATACTACATGAGCATAGCTTCTACATTAAAAGCTACAATAATTTTAGCATACATAAAACAACAAACCCAAAGACGAACATGACTGACACACAACAAGCATTCATTACCAGTGCAGGTAGTTGATGGAGTAGCTCCAGTGGTCTTCAATGTGCCAGCAGAAGGCTGAGAACACCATGCCTACATAAAGCCAGGGCACCTTCATCCCAGAGATGTCTGCATTGATATGGCACAGAACTGACTGCTCCAGCACTGGCATCACATTCAGGTTCCAGCCAGAGCCGGCATATTCCTGATGGAAAAAGAGACAAAAACTAGTGTGATTACGACAATTATGAATCAATACCAATTTCACAGAGACTGGTTGAATTGAGAAATATACCTTCTCTTCCTTTGTGAGATGCCTCTTCCCATTGTTCATCGGGAAGCCACTGCCGAACTCTTTGGAGTGTATGTCTGCTCCATACTCCACAGTCACATCTTCCTCAATACTACTGACTAACCTCCAGAACTCTCTCTCCACCAGCTCAGTGGGAACCATCTACACAAATAACAACAGACAGTCAAGAGATTAGTCTCTCACAATATGGCCACTCAGGGGGGAGCCAGGCTTCATAGTGAATAGGTAATGCTTTGTGTGGGTGCACTTACATGGACAGGCATGTTGAAGTAATCTGCTTTGAAGGCATCTGCCATTTCTCCAAAACTCTGCAGACTGTACTCACGTGTAGCCTGCTCAAAGCCAAATGCCTCTGAGGGCTTCTTGCACTCCTTAAGAGAAAGAAAGGGATTGAAAATAAAAAGCGAGATGAGTCTTCTAGATTAAGAGGAACCTTGCTTATTACAAACTAAGTAATATTCTCACTTACCTCTGCCACACATTTGGGGCATCGCCAATTGCCTTTGGGAGCCTCAGTCAGCGGAGGCAGTAGACAGAAGGTGTGGTAGTTATCATCGCAGCCGTCACACAGCAGGAGCTTCTCATCGTCATCTCCCCGGCCACACATCCGACACACAAAGGAATCCACCTTTGAAAAAGGGTCAAAGTAAAAAACGTTGATTCTCAGATCTGAGGAACTTCCAATTGAGGGGATTCTAAAAATCATTCACCTTATGTGAATGAGGTCAACTCTAGATGTATCCTCTGCTCTACTTACAAACTGAGGGTTGTTGAGGTTGCGTCTCAGCCTCATGGTCATTTTGGTGCAGGGTTCGTCCCTATCTTGCTCCTCATCATTGTCACCCTCGTCCTTCACTTCAGTCTTAACTGAGATGCTAGAGGAAGACAGTAAGGGGCTGGACGTACTCCCGTCACATTTCTTCTCTTGAGCCTCGAGTGGTTCCTCTTTGACTGAGGCATCGGCAGGAGCCGCAGCTGCTGCAGACACGTTGTCCCGGACAGTAAGAGTCTGAGGGAGCTCATCTAAAAGTGGAGCAGTGGAGTGTTCAGTAATCATCAGTGACACTGTGTACTGCCATGTGAATGCCCAAGACGACCAGTTATCTTGGTACCTACCTTTCTTCCTCATGCCTTTGTCTCTGGCCACCAGACCCAGTCCCATCATCTTAGGCCCTGCCCCATAGATCTGCAGCTTCTTCAGCTCTGGGTTCTTCTCTATGTCTTCCTCTGTAGGTTCAGGCTGCGGGTAGAATCAAACAGTCAGCATGGGGGCATAGACTACAACTACTCTCCAAAGCACATAGAGAGCAAAGCAAGGCTTCAGGCCAAAGGCAGAACATAGTTATAACAGGAGAGCATAGCACTGCATCACAAGAAAGGATTACGCTAGGTTAGAAAGGAAGTGAAAGTTAGCCTACATCACTCTGACAGCTTAAAGGTTAGGACCCACCACCATGATAGCACACCCACCAGCAGCTGCAACCATACAGTGGATAAAAAACACTTACCATCATGAATGAACCTTTCATATACAAGTTTAATTAAGGGGCAAATCAGACTCCACTTAAGATCCTATGAGACCTAAAACACCTACTTGTTATAAAATGTAATAATTGTGTTTTAATGGCTTCGATGTTTGAGGGCATATTTCTCAAATATTTTGGTATCTCTCAACAGACTGTGTTAGGGAAAGCTTGTCAAATAAAACCTACTGGCTTTATGAGAGTGCACTCCGATAGAACGCATGCAGCCACACAATAACGCTGCTGCAGTGAGCGGACAGCAAGGCAAAACAGCAAAGTGCCAAGGCACACAGACGGCCCAGCAATAAAGCATTTCAAGTACAACCAGAGAGAAAGAGTGTGAGTGAAAGAGAGAGAAAGCAAGAGACACAAACAGAAATCCATACTGATTAAGCTACAAAAAACTTGTTTGCGCATTGGGGAATGTAAAAATGATGCCTACAATGAATGGATCAGTTACAACATCTAAAGCAGTAGTTCTCAACTATGTTAGCTTCAAGAGCGCAGTTTGGTTGCATCAGTTAGGTCTTGACCCAATAACAATCAATCAAAAATCTTACTTCTTAAAGAAAATGAAAATAAAAATCAGTGAAAATATATTGATAGACTTGAAGGCCTCAAAACACCTTTTTCTAAAATTAGACTACGTGGTCCTCATGATCCTCAAGTGTAGAGCTGGAATCCTAACAATCCTAGCAGTCAGAGCAAACCCATGAAGAAGACATAGTTTAGGTGAGAACAGGAGAAAATAGGCCAGGTGAATGGGGACAGATTTACTTCCAAGAGTTCCAGTGATCTCTGCGTTCATGGTCTAGAAATCAAAGATGAAGTTGGTTTAGGCACTGGTGCTTACTATTGATATATAGGTGTAGTGGGATTTTCTATGGGTACATGTCTGCAACAGTCACGTGACCATCTTATGGGACATGACCCACTGGTTGAGAAGCACTGATACGAGGTATGATTGCATGTTACTGAAAATGGTTTCTGGTTAGTTAAGAAAAGAAGAAAAGTCTGCAGAAGGGGGAGGTGGTCTAGGAAAAGAGGCAGGAAGAGAGTGGGGCGGAAGGTGAGCTCATGTGCTCAAGAGGCAGTACCGCAGAGATGAGTTGCGAGCCAGTGGTGAGAGGATGGGGGGCCAGATCCTCTGGACCCTGCAAGGGGAGACAATAACAGCAACAATAATCTAAGACAAGAGGAGGAAAAGAAATGACAGAGGGAGAGCCTGGGGAAAACACAGCCAGTAGTTGTAGGGAAAATATTACAGGGACACGTTATGAGAAAGTGGTCACATTTTATGCAACAACTTTAAGATCCAATGGGGAACTAGGTCCTAAATTCTTACATTCAAGGATTGATCATGTGACTGGTAAAACTATTATCAAATGAAAAAGTAATTATTTTGCATTTAACTGGGATATCAAGTCATCTTTAGTTTGGAGTCTGTATCTGTATCATTCAAATCTCAAAGTGTAATATGTACAAATGTTCCCCACATCCTAAAATGGAGCACATTTATTCTCTTCCTTCCTTTGGCTTTCACTGCACATCCCTACTTTTTCTGCCTCTGGTCTCTCTCGCTTTTCAATCTTCTACCACAACGATTAGATTTTTACGGTGTGAGAGACCAACATGTTGGAGGACATTGACACACATCCCATTTCAAAAATCTTTTTCCAACCGTTTTTGTTGTTATCAATTCTGTATATAACTTGATGTTATGTGAAAGATGTAACCCAGCATAATAAATGCAGAAAATGATATCCAATGGTGAGTAGCACAAACTCAAAGCAGTACAATGGGTAGGTCATTAACAACCTAGGGGGTTTAGGGCAGAAAATCAACAGTCGGATGTTTATGTAAAAAGCATGAGCTAGAGAATGTGGGCTGGCTCATAGGTTGTGCTCTATAAAAGTTACATTAATGTTAAATGGTTTTGTGGTTAAGTGTAGCATATGAAATGCATATTTGTCTGTGTCTGCCTCAGAGCAGGAAGGAAGTGAAAGGAATGAAGATGGGAACAAAATAAACCATGGCGCAGAGAGCAATAGCAGCAGACTTAAGCATAGCAGCATGAAGGCAGAAGAGCGCAAGCAAGCTAGGATGCATTCTGAGTGCATCGCCACACCTTCCACAGACACTCCTTTGTAACTGATACACAAGGATAACCAGACAAAAACAGGAAATAACATCATGATGTCGGACTCACTAGAAGATTATTTTCCAAACCACACATTTTTAGATTGTTGGTAAACCGAATGTTTTTTTGTTAGCCTGTTGTGATGGTAGCTATGATGACTTACACACATTTAGCTGTCTCCGTAATCAACATGCTGTAAAATACTAGGAAATAAAAACTGTATGCTATTATGAGAGACTGGCAGCCAGTGAGTTACCCGTACCCTGTACAGATAGACATCATGTACCTATGGCAGAGATGTAACAAAGGTTTGAGACACAAAATTTGACAATACAAAAATTTGAGTTGGAAAAAAATGTTAGTGATTTCAGCTGCTGTCTTATATGGAAGAAATTAATCAGGATGGTCTTCTCTAATTTACACTGTTTGAACACTAGAATGTGCAAAGCTAGCAAGTTTTAGCTTGGGTCATCACACTTTCGGTAAGCCCAGCTGAACTCACTGGACTCAGTTGAAACCAAAATTGAAGACACTCCGTCAAGTCTGCTGTGCAGCAGAAGTTTGGGTTTCCAATTAAGGATGAAATGTCAACAGGACAAGACTGTTACAAAAAGACCACATCCTGCACCAAGTACAACACTATAATGAAAAACTGCAGTTCCCGGCATCTGGTTAAATGTTGTGTTTGACCCTTAAAAACATTGGAAATGTAGCCATTTTTCCTTGCACTACTTCTGTAGTGAGGAAATGTCCCTGGTTGCACAGATGTATATTTTACTGTTTTTTTTTTTTAATCTTCAGGCTCATTTGGTGATGATATTGGTCTTAAATTCTGAGATTAAAAATGTGTTTTAGCTATAGAAACAAAACACTCCACTCAATAAACTTAAATTTCCCCCGTTATGACTGGGTGCTGAATCCCTCAATATATGAATATATAGTTTGAATGCTCAAACTATTATGATAATATCAAACTGTGGACCCAGTATCATGTATCGAACCAAACAGTGAGCTGAATGTATCGCTACATCCCTAAAATATAGCACACTGACGTGTCAAGAGTCAAGAGTACTGCACTCTTGGCGTTTGAGGCCTGCATTTTCATTTCATTTTCACTTCTTGTTTTCAGATGCAAATCCAAAGAGAAAAGTACAATATCTTAGACACTAATTAGATTACAGTTGACAAACAAGACTATGCACACATATATCCCTATCTGTAAACACAGCCCCCTGTTATGTGCCACAGTAATTTCATCTCTTAATTATTTCAAGATAATCAAGATCTGAGGTATCCACACTCGGCCTGAGAATGTCTGTTATGTGTCCAGGTGTTATTTTTATCCATATTAGTGTCCATTAGTTAAGAAAATGATATTAACGTCTTTATTACAGAGTGCTACAGCTGCAACAATTTCACCTGCTACAGATCACAGTTAAACCGGACACGTGATTTGTGTCATCTGTGACATCTGATCATGCCAGGATGCATTAAATGACACCCAGAGAAAAATGTGATTTTACTCAGACTGATGTCAAATTTTCCGGGCCTGATTCGGAGGCAGTGAGGCTCATATTGGAATTTTACATAGTCTGAACACAACTCTGCCACACTATGTGGGTAATGTAAAAACATGGGAAGTAAGAACACATATGGACACATATTTAAATAAATACAGACATGAAACGGACAGAAGACATTCTCAGGCACAGAATCGTGGTATCATAAATTCAGATCTTTTATGTCCCAAAAATTACATTAAAGTGACCAAAGTAACCAGGGTCATAGATTGGTAATAGAGGTAAAGGCAGTCATTAACTGACAATCATGACTGCATGGGTGCTGCCACTCACATCTGGCTGGCAACGGTTGGCTCTGCGTCCATAACTGCTCATTTTGGAGGGTTGGACTGACTGGCGCAGGGGGATGGAGTGGGGCTTGTACTATGATGACTTACACACATTTAGCTGTCTCCGTAATCAACATGCTGTAAAATACTAGGAAATAAAAACTGTATGCTATTATGAGAGACTGGCAGCCAGTGAGTTACCCGTACCCTGTACAGATAGACATCATGTACCTATGGCAGAGATGTAACAAAGGTTTGAGACACAAAATTTGACAATACAAAAATTTGAGTTGGAAAAAAATGTTAGTGATTTCAGCTGCTGTCTTATATGGAAGAAATTAATCAGGATGGTCTTCTCTAATTTACACTGTTTGAACACTAGAATGTGCAAAGCTAGCAAGTTTTAGCTTGGGTCATCACACTTTCGGTAAGCCCAGCTGAACTCACTGGACTCAGTTGAAACCAAAATTGAAGACACTCCGTCAAGTCTGCTGTGCAGCAGAAGTTTGGGTTTCCAATTAAGGATGAAATGTCAACAGGACAAGACTGTTACAAAAAGACCACATCCTGCACCAAGTACAACACTATAATGAAAAACTGCAGTTCCCGGCATCTGGTTAAATGTTGTGTTTGACCCTTAAAAACATTGGAAATGTAGCCATTTTTCCTTGCACTACTTCTGTAGTGAGGAAATGTCCCTGGTTGCACAGATGTATATTTTACTGTTTTTTTTTTTTAATCTTCAGGCTCATTTGGTGATGATATTGGTCTTAAATTCTGAGATTAAAAATGTGTTTTAGCTATAGAAACAAAACACTCCACTCAATAAACTTAAATTTCCCCCGTTATGACTGGGTGCTGAATCCCTCAATATATGAATATATAGTTTGAATGCTCAAACTATTATGATAATATCAAACTGTGGACCCAGTATCATGTATCGAACCAAACAGTGAGCTGAATGTATCGCTACATCCCTAAAATATAGCACACTGACGTGTCAAGAGTCAAGAGTACTGCACTCTTGGCGTTTGAGGCCTGCATTTTCATTTCATTTTCACTTCTTGTTTTCAGATGCAAATCCAAAGAGAAAAGTACAATATCTTAGACACTAATTAGATTACAGTTGACAAACAAGACTATGCACACATATATCCCTATCTGTAAACACAGCCCCCTGTTATGTGCCACAGTAATTTCATCTCTTAATTATTTCAAGATAATCAAGATCTGAGGTATCCACACTCGGCCTGAGAATGTCTGTTATGTGTCCAGGTGTTATTTTTATCCATATTAGTGTCCATTAGTTAAGAAAATGATATTAACGTCTTTATTACAGAGTGCTACAGCTGCAACAATTTCACCTGCTACAGATCACAGTTAAACCGGACACGTGATTTGTGTCATCTGTGACATCTGATCATGCCAGGATGCATTAAATGACACCCAGAGAAAAATGTGATTTTACTCAGACTGATGTCAAATTTTCCGGGCCTGATTCGGAGGCAGTGAGGCTCATATTGGAATTTTACATAGTCTGAACACAACTCTGCCACACTATGTGGGTAATGTAAAAACATGGGAAGTAAGAACACATATGGACACATATTTAAATAAATACAGACATGAAACGGACAGAAGACATTCTCAGGCACAGAATCGTGGTATCATAAATTCAGATCTTTTATGTCCCAAAAATTACATTAAAGTGACCAAAGTAACCAGGGTCATAGATTGGTAATAGAGGTAAAGGCAGTCATTAACTGACAATCATGACTGCATGGGTGCTGCCACTCACATCTGGCTGGCAACGGTTGGCTCTGCGTCCATAACTGCTCATTTTGGAGGGTTGGACTGACTGGCGCAGGGGGATGGAGTGGGGCTTGTACTCTTTATCCACATCTTCACCGTCGTAGTGCTTTGGCTTGCAATGCTAGAAATGAAAGAAAATAGAATTGGTTTAGGTCAAAAGACATTTTTGCTTTCGACCAGAACAGAAGCTACAATACCTCATATAGTGAATTAGTGATTAAGCTATTATTCACTAAGGGATCAATTCTTTGTGCCATCTATGACTTGATCACCATTGCTTACACAATGGGAGAGGAGAATGGGTATAGCGTTACCGGCAGGCTTGCACCAGACTGGAACATTTCAAAAGGGTAGACGATCCTCTCATAGTGCGAGCGCAGAAGTGAGCCGATGTTCTTGCCTGCAGGGTAGCCAAGCCTCTGGGCCACACGAGCCCAGCGCCGTTCCTTACATACCATGTCAAAACCTCCTTCTTCTGTCACAATCTGGAACAGAAAACCAACCTATTCATCTATTTGTTTGACAAGTAAATTATAGTATGATATAGGTAAGGAACAAAAAAATGATATTCACTTAAAAAACAAACAAACATCAATACAGTTTTTGAGTAAATACAATTCACATCCAATACCTTTGACAGGCTGAATAGGTCAAGGATGCGCCTTTCGATATTTGGGATTTTCAAGGAGGATCCTTGGATCTCCCAAAACTTGGCAATGCGATCCAAATAATTCAGCTTTACTCGTGTCTCCGCCTGGAGTGAGTACAGTAAGGTACCACCATGATTACAATCACCACTTTCATAAACAGCTACACAAATTATCATCTGTCAACAATGCACAACTTTGGGAAAACATTTTTTTTTAAAAAGAGGGACAAACCTCAAGCTCATTAAGCCTCTGAATGCGGGGTGTGAAGCGAAAGGTATCCAACTCCACTGAAAAAGGTGGTTGCCAGTCCTATGTAGAAGCAAAGAGATGTAATTATAATTTTAAGCAACAGCTTATAATTCACTTGTTGTTGAAATAAAGATTATTTCAGACATTAGACATTATTTAAACATAATCTAAACACATGAGCAAAGATTTACCGGAGGAGGTCGAATCTTGCAGATTCCAGACTTCTCTGCAATTGGACGAATCTTGGCAATGTAGCCCAGGGGATCTTGAAACTCCTCCCATGATGGCTCAAACACTGGGCACTCCGGAGGAGGCACAAACTCTTCCCCTTCCATCGCCCTAACAACAATATCCAAAATGCAAAACAAGTTAATGAACTCTGGCAGGCTTTAAGAATGGGCAGCATTGAGAGTATCAGGATGGTTGGCAAGTCCTATATTATCCCTACATATCAATGCTACTGCTTTGATTAGTTGTAGATCTGATTGGAACGTTGATATAGCGCTGCAAATTCAAAAGGTGGTGCAGCACTGAGGTCAGGCCACTGAGGACAGTACGGTCACTGGCCAGCTTTTTGTCTACAGAAGACGACATATTCAAGACATAAGACTGTCTGAATGAATATTCTTGTCATTAATGACATGGAATTTAGTTTTTAGTATCAGCAATTTGTAGACCGGTTCAAATGTACAAGGAACATAAGCAATGTAAATTTTGCGCACAAGCTTAATAATTCATTGGGGAGCTATGAATTAGATCATACTTTTTTTCTAAATTCATATTCTTTTCCCAAATGAGCCTAGTATATTTGTTTACTCTGGCCAAACTCTGGCTTCCTGGACCAGTGGGACATCATGCTGCCATAACATGAAGGTCTATTAAGGGGTTATGTACTTGATATTGACTTCCTCTGCATTTTTCATAACTTATCATTTCACAATAGACACCTAGTATACAAAGTCAACAACAAAATCCAGACTTAATGTAAACAAAATAGGGTGGGTGGAGTTTTTGTCTTGAAACTGCTCCCTGTTCAACCCCCCTCCCCCAACATCAAAGACACAATAAAACAAACGCTAAGTCCTAGTGAATTCAACAAGGCCCAGTTAGAAAAAAAACAGCATGGGTATGATGCTCCAGATAAAAATGTTAAGTGATGCTCCATCTACACTATCACAGAACAGTGTTGTACAATCAGTAGATACATTTCGGTATGCAGAAGTAATACGTAGTTTGAAGTAATACGTAGTTTGATTAATGCTGTATGTATGTATATTTAGTCTGCGATTAATTCAGTCCCTGCGATTTCATACTAAAAGCAACGCAACTTGATAGAAGAACTTTAGTGGCATGTGGCTCGAACAATGCTTTGATTCTTCACGGGCCTTAAAATAAACAATGGCGTGGAGGCCATGAACCCTAAGGTGAAGAACGCCATAAAGGCATCACCACACGCAGGTGGACTGAGGTAGATTAATTCATGACAACCTGTCTCAAGGCACATGAAAATAAATGCCTTATTACAGAATTTGCGATGCCAATAAACTTAACGTTAGCGTGACGTCGTTACCTCACACATCTAGTTACTCAACAAGAGTATAGCTAACAGTTAGCTGGCAACTGTTAGCTAGCTTGTAAACTTGGGGCAGTCGGGGTTGTAACTAATCTTAGCGTATATAAAAAGAACTAGAACAAGAACACCGTAGACAAAGTCAAAGTTGTGAAGTCAATTATTAATAGTGGTTGGTGCCATTCATTTATTTGCTCGTTTCTTTGAGCATTCCTGTAATCTAAGGAGTCCATTGTTCGACGCTTGATCACAATAACGCTGCTTATAGCTAACGTTAGCATTGCGGCCTCCACTTTTTCAGCTCAGTCCCATCACCTCCCACGGTCTAGCGTCACTTAGCTAACTGGCTGGCTGACGCTAGCAAAGAAAACTTAGCAAACGCTATGCTATATAACGCCGGATACTACCGCTTGCGTCCTTAGCTAGCTAGCCATATATATCCCCAAACAAATGCCACATACATTCAATTGTCGTCTAACGTTAGCTACTTTGCCTCGTTACACTCTCGTAACTGACCCGTAGACACCTCGATGTCCCGGGGAATGATAGGGTTGCTGGCAACTCTCCTTCCTCTGTTGTTGTTGTGATGACTGGTGGTTAGCTAACGTTGGCCAGCTGTGCCTGGTCCAGTTGGCTAGCTACGGTTAGCTAGCAAAGTTGACCGTTTTCAGCCTCACTTCTCCATATACTCCGTTCCGTCAAACACATAAGTGCAAAGCATTAACAGCAGAGGCTCATTTAATGGTAAACGAGAGTCTCAGTTATTCGACTGTGCCACTATCAATCGATTTCCGACCAACATCATCACTATCCTCGGGCATCCTATCTTTCTTAACGCGACGCCATCTTAGTTTTTTTTCTCACGGCCGAAGCACAACCTCAAGTCTCGAGACGGCCAGCTACGTCGAAATCACGACGGAGTACGGAGAGCAGCGAATAATCCTTCCACGTTTGCACGTCCTCTCTGAAAGTAGTACCCGTGTAGCCTTATAAAACACCACGAAATGAAGACAAATCTTTACACTTATACTAAATTATTCACTGATACTAAACGACTTGCCGACATGTATCTGAGATAACAATTTACTGGGTCAATAGCTATTTGAGCAAGTTCGAAGATTAGTATTTGATAATCACTCTAAATTTCATACAGCGGTGATAACGGCTATAGTGCATCCCTCCTATTAAGCCGTCTTCCTATTGAACATTAACGATAAAGTAACGAATAGTTTTATTTTTTATTTTATTTTTTCTAACCAAGGGAAAAATGTAATCATGAAATACCTTTTCCACAGTTATGAAACAGACAGCCTACGGAGTCAACATGCGCCCGAGTTTGAGAAGTTATAAAATACCCAAGTCATGATTTTGAGATGCTATATGAGATAAACAAGTCATCCACAATGCGATAGGGTTGTTTTTTTTATCATGCTTTTATTTTATTTTAAGTGACTTTATTCTCAGTATTTTATCACAAATATTTGTATTTATGTGGAGTGATTTTTATAATAGGTAGAAAAATGCCGTAAAATATAAGTTAAGATTGTTTCCAGGATGCTAAATCCTAGTTTGTGACATGAGCTTCAAAAACATTCATACAGTTTAGAACAGGCACTCCTCGCCTACATGCATTTTACATGTTGCTTTGCCTGTATTTTGACATAATATTTACCCATGCAGTTAGTAGTAAAAAAAAAAAGGTTATATGTTTTTCCTTTTGGAGTAGTTTGGAGACACAGGGTGGGAGGCCTCTAATTCGAATTAAGGTCATCCTCATAAACTTGGGGAATGCCTCTGTTTTCATATCTCACTTGCAAACATTAGTAAATAGAACTTAAATATATATAATTTAATTTCTTTTTATCTTAAATATACAAAATATACATATATAGTGTCTGGTCCTCTGTTAGGAGTTGATGCATGATAACCTGAAGCAGGTTTCTATATTATATAAACACTAGACACAGGTTATTTCACTGCAAGGACACTTTTTAATTTATCAGAAGCAATAAATATTCACATCTCAATTCTCAATTCTTTCAGTACACATAATACATACACAAATGAAAATTTCGAAATCCTATGTTTAAAATAATATCAATAAGCGCTCTGACATATAAACACTTGTAGGCTTTAATTTTTATCACGGTAATTCACTCTCTCACCTTCAGTCTAAAATAATAATAATTTTTAAAAAATCAATAATCCTTTTGGCCAACATCTCCTATCACAGTCCCTCTCTCATATGTACATACTTAGTGGCACTCACATGCACACACCTGAATGCAGAATGGGAGTAATTTATCCCAAAGTAATCGATAAGAAGCCTATGTATAATATAATATGTACATTCAGGTTTATACAGTACAATCCATTCAATAAGTGCAGATATATTCATGCAAGAAGAGTCAAATAGGACACCATAAAAGGAATAGGCTAGCCAACACATACCCCTAAAAACTTCTTACATACCACATTCCTAAATCTCTCCCAACATCTTGTTCTCGGTCCTCTGTTATAGGTCTTTGATGTGTCTTCTTCTGCATCTCTTATTCAGTAGCTAGTTCCATGGACTTCACATCCTAAAGCAGCCTTCTCTCATTTGTCCTCACCCACACATCCTCTCTTTGATCAGAATGTCACTTTCCCTCCGTGATCAATGGCACTGGTGCTGATCCACATCAGCACTCTGTTACAAGCCCATAAATCGCAGTAGCAAAAGGGATAACACACACATGAGGGTCCACTGAGAAAAGGGAAAGATGTATTTTACATTCTTGACTCGTGTTATGTTCTTAAACAAGAAGTAGGATGCCGAGGTGTCAGAAAATCTGAGAAGAGATCTCTAAAAGTGGTAGGAGGTGGAAGATTAGAAGAAGGCCATTTCTGACTTAAGACATCACATGTGTGCAAAACCACAAAACTGCATGTATAAGCGTGCTTATTCAAAACATAGAAAACACGCAATGAGTAAGTTTTAATGCCTGTGAGGAAGTGAGCACAGCTGCCCTGAATAACTATGAGGGAATGGCAGCTTCCTAAGAGGAATTTGGGTCATTTTCCAAATTCCATGGCCAGGTTAAAGCCCTTTTCCTATACTACGCCTTATACAAAACTCAAAAATAAAACAGATAACTCAGATACCCTTTCTAATTGCAAGTTTTTTAAATCACCCCATTTAAGAAAGTGTGCCCCTGTTTGCTCACATTATCTCCTCAAACAGAAGAGAAAAGGAGGAATATAGTGGAGGCGCAAATCTATTGGAACAAAACAGTCCTAAATCTCATTAATTATTTTCAACAATCAATAATAATAATTATTAAAAAGAGGAACTCAATGGAAATCATGATACTATGGAAATAAATCACACTACACATATTATCAACACCCTCAAGTGGTTATCACAGACTGAGGGAATTAATATATGTGCGTATACTCTCTATAATCATGTACGAACATCTGCTGATATAATTAATCACTGATCAAAACAATTATTGGACAATATTCATCATACTCATAGCAGGTATATAATATTGATACAACAGCAAAAAGCTTCAGAAACATTCAAATATATTATTGTTTCATTAATTCCCACACCCCACAAGGAATGCATATAAATCATAATGAAGCCAGATGGCTTCGGTTGACATGTAAAAGACCATTGAGCAAAAGACGTGCACTGGTCGTAAAAGACAAAGCAAACATATCTGAGGACTACATTAGAAAAAGATGCCTTTCAGCAAAGCAGAACCTGCAAGAATGGACAGAGACATCATGAAGCCAAGTAAATTATTGCAAGGTCAAGGGACATTTTTTACGACTCTCCGCTATGATTGTTACAATGCCAAACCCCGCTGGAATGTATTTGGTGGTTTAGTCTTTTTTACATCCATGTGTAAGCAGCTGGTCTCGCCGACGGTCATCTTTGTTCCAGCGTTGCTTCACCACATGTGGTAGTATACGTGTAAACAGTCTTGGGCTTCTGTCTCGCACGGTCGTTCTACTCAGGTAAATACAATTGAGGCCATATACCCATTTATTTAGTTTCAGCTTAAGTTATATGGCTATAGATTTCTTTGACTGTGTGTGTGTTCATGTGGGTGAGCATGTATATGTGTTTCTGTGTGTGCTTGTTTCTAGGATGTGTGCGCCGTTCAACTCCAACCGTACTTGCTATCACCATTTACATGTGCGGGAAGCGGAGGTGAAAGTAACAGAGACGGAGTAAGCTGCGTTTCCTCTTGTCACTACCGCTGCTGCTGTTGCTTTCCGTCCTACTAGACCTGGTCCTAGCCCTGGCCCTGCCCACCTCCTCCACTCTTTCATCTGACCTCTGACCCCTGTAACCCCACATCCTGCTCAGACCACGGTGCTTATCCGGTTGATAGGCTTGGATTTGGAGCTGGCCCCTGTACCTGTCGCTCCAGCCCCCGTCACCTGCGGCCCCTGCTGGGGCTGCCCTGGGTGCTGGGGGGGGTGAGGGGAGAGAGGCGTAAGAGGGGTAAGGGGGGAGGAAGGGGGGGGGTAAAGGGGAGTGTGGTGGGGGAGGGGGGATGGAAGAGAGAGGAGGGTACTGGGGCAGATACTGGGCGGTGGTGGCTGCGTGATGAGCATTGACGGAGGCGGAAGGTTGCTGGTGGGGCAGGGTGCCAAAGATGAAGTGGGTCTGATGGGTAGCGTGGCTTGCTGGGTGTGGCGTGTGCACGTGCACGTGTCCGGGGTGGGTGTGGGAGTGTGCGTGGGGGTGCGGGTGGGAGTGAGACAACGTTAGAGGAAGCTTGGTGCCAGGGACGGCGCCCCCTCTGACAGAGTGTGTGGGCTGCATGTGGTAGAGGGCGAACTGCGGGTTCTGCGAATGTTGGGAGTGAGGAGAAAGGGGGGGAGGGAAGCCCACAACCATGTTGGCGTAACGACCCGGAAGCCCATGCTGGGAGAGCTGGGAGAGATGGGCCAGCTGCTGGTGCTGGGCGTGTGGGGGGCCAAGCGGTGGGCGACAGGGTAGTGGGCCTCTCTGTATAGTATGAGGGGGCACGCCCTGCAAAGGAGAAGGGACAGTTTGGACGTGGTAGCGATGGTGATGGTAGTACGGGGGCGGGGGCTGCACGGTGCCCGTGTGACAGTACTGTGCATGTAGGGCCTGGATTTTGGAGGGCCCCCCCTCCAACTGGCACAGAGATGAAGGGGAGTGAGGAGGGGGCCCTCCTGTAGTCGGTGGGGGGACAGGTGCGGGGTACGGTGGCCCCGGTGGAATAAGGGGCCCTGGTGGTTTGGCACGTTTGCTGCCGAATAAGGACCCCAGGAAGGAGCCACTGTTGTTGCTCCCCCCGGGGCCACTCCCCACTCCTGCTCTCTCTACACTGCTGGAGACTCCCCCAACTCCTGTCCCAGCAGTGGTGTGTTGCTGCCCCGGCCCACCCCCCACCCCCGTTCCGGGGCTCAGGATGGGGCGGTGAGGCCGGTAGTCTTCTGTTCCGTAGCAGCCAGGGACCACACCTGGCACTGGGTAGCGCTGGTGGGGCTGTGGGCTGCTAATGATAGGAGCCCTGGGAGGATAAAGTAGCATCATACTTTAGATGAATCACTGGATCATTGCACTACAACCCCTGTGACTACTACATGAACACACACAGGAAACATCTGTACCTGAAGGTAAAGGTAAGGACATACTGGAGCATTTTTTAAAAGCACACAGGCATGCAAGGGGTGTAAAGGTCACTGCAGGCACATGTGCACACAGGCACATGCATGTGCACGCGCATGCCCACTGATACACATACGTTACACACACTGAGCGTGCTAAGGAAGGGATGGACTCGGTATTTATAGTTCTAGTAAAGGGAAGTGCAGGTCTGTTAAAGGTTACAGGTCCACATCTACCTAGTGAGACTTACTTCCATGGTACTGTCCAGAGAACCAACACTGTTCCTGCGACCACGTTTCCCTGCACCCCACCAGGAAGAGTCGGGTTAGCAAAGAGTGGAAAATTGGAATGTTTCATACGTTTATGTGTTTGAAAAAGATATGAACTGCATAAGCTGCGTCTGAATGGCAGTGAAAAGTAGAACAAGATATAGCAATAGCAAGCAGAGGAAGAAATCATCGTAGAAGCTCTGTTACGCTATCCGACCCAGCCGAGAGGAAGGAAATGGACTTGACCCCATCACTGAGGTGTTGTTGTCTCACCTGTCTCCGATAGGTCCCTGAGAGATGAGCTGAGCGCCGTGCGTTTGAGACCCTCTCCCGCTGAGTAGTTGTCGTCAAGGCTGGGCCTTCCCAGAGTGCCATTCACAACATCACTCTTCACACCTACACCTCCAACCACACTTCCAGTCAGCAAGCTGGGTCGCATCACACCTTTCTGTTTCTCCAACTCCGCTGTAAATAAGGACAGAGGGCACAGGGGAATTGAAAGAGAGAGGGAGAAATGCATGGGAGAGGATCTCTAACAAGAGTCCATACACCAACAAACACTTGACTGTCATTCTGCTTTCTCATAAATGAACAGAATCATCACTGTAATCCCTTCAGAACATCTTTACAGCTCCTCAAAGTTATAGTTCACAGTAACGACCAGTAGGTGGGGTGCTGGTGCTTACACTCGACTCTGTATTTCTCCATCTCCTGCACCTCAGCAATACTCTCCCTGAGGTCGCTGACAAAGCGGGTGCGGTCCTGCTGACTGGGTGCCATGAAGACGATAAGGACCTTCCTCTCCCCACCCAGGACGGCTGAAGGTCAGACGGATACCATGAGGGTAGTCTAGGAGATGCAAACATAGGGACACGAAAATGTTTATTATTATTTATTTATATTTCATCTTATAATATATTATTATTCAATCTGTTTGCCATGATATGTATAGATGTATTTTATTATTATAGATGACAATTTAAAGAAAACTTCATTCACTCAGAAAATAAGGGGAAATAATAATAATTGAAAGTTAAGAATTATTAAATTATATAAGGAGAAAGTGGTCTCACATGAGTTCTGGAACATGTGGACTTGCATCTCAACCAAAGGGAAAGATTGTCTGAAACTATATGTCACTGAGGTTTTCTTCTTCTGGAAGATCTTTGTCACCTGATGCAGCACGGATAGGAGAGGGAGGAATAGATTACTATTGACTTTGAATGCCCGTCCACTGACATTGATTTCTTAACAAAAGCAGACGCCATCTCTTAGAAGTTATGAAAGTGAGTCTTACCACCAGAAGGTCATTAAAGAGGAAGACCTCTCGTTGATGCACTCCTGTCCTCTGAGGTCTGTTCGGGTCAGGCACCTCATAGAGCTGGCAGCAACACACCAACCTGCGGTGGGGAAGGGACAGCACCTATACAAACACACAAGTAGTCCAATAAATGATTACCAGGTCTCTTCACAAGTCATCCCTACATGCTGTCTTGTCCAGTCACAAAACGGGGCACTGGTTACAACACCATCAATAAACCAGGGAATGTTATGAGTTGAAACTTTGCCCCAGCAAACTCACAGGCTTCTTTCCCACAATGACTCTCTCCACCGCCTGCACTTGGGATACATGGTCATCGTTGGTCCGTAGCTCCCACTTCTGAATGCGCTGGTAGATCCCAACCAGCAGGTCCCTGGGTATATCCTGACCATTGTCTACCCCTTGAATGCAGACAAGGAAAGGGAATGATTAGGAAATGATGACACTGCAAGTCAAATGCTTACCAAATTGAAATGACCCAGAACTGAAATGTACAGTTTTGTCACACAAGGGGGAGCCAGATCAAGAAAGACCTACCCCTTATAAAACACATTTATATGGACAATTATGAAACACATACAGTACTGTTCAAAAGTCTTAGGCACTCTAGATGTCATTTATATAAATTTGGTCATAGATGTTTTTTCTTTGTTTTGTTACATTACTGCTCTTTATAGTAATCTTTTTGATGTTTAGAAACTTTTCATGTCATTATTTTTGAAAGCATCTTCACTTTACAGATTTGTTTTTACATGTGCCCAAGACCTTTGCATAGTACTATATATTTTAGTGTATAAGATATGTAGACCCTTATATATCCTTATGTATAAATTTAGACACCATGTGTAAAAGTCTCTTTATACATTATGTGTAAGAGTGTATAATGGTTAAGGGGACTTTTACACATAGTGTCCATACAAAGTGATGTCCTTACAAAACACATGATACGTCTTTGACACTCTTTCATATGTGTTTTATGATTGTCTGTATTAAAGCCTGTATCAAGTCATGTCCATTATTTAGACAGAAGTGTTTTTCTGTTTAGCAACACCTCTCAAATTCTTGATGAAGTCCTCTATCTTCATCTTCCTCTCAGCTTTGACGTTGGGGCTGTACATATCTGTGTTGAGGAGGATGATGGCAAAGGCCAATATGAAGATGGTGTCGGGGTTCTGGAACTGGCGAACCAGGGTTGGGTTACACACACAGTACCTCTGACTGCATGAGAGACAGAAAAATACACATTCAAACATCAACTTTTAAAGATTCAGCAAAAAACGCAGCCCTGTCTCTACTGTAAATCCATGGTGTCTAACACATACAAACCTGAAAGCCTCTATGAGCCTCTCGACTTTCTGGGCTTCTCCTTGAACTCTAATCTGAGCCTGGAACTTCCTCAGGGCGTCATCCAGGTCCATACCTGAGAAGTCCATCTCATCCACCACACAGCTGAAACACACAGTCACAGTCATATTTCCACATTCTTATACCCCATCTTATATCTTATATCTTATATCTTCTTATATCTTATATCTTATATCTTATATCATCTACCACCCCATCTTATATCTTATGAAATCTTCCAGAAATCCTCTCCTTCATTCTCCCATACTCACTCTAAAACATCCTTGTTGAATTGTTTCTGTCGGTTTCCCAGGAACTCTCCAATCATCTGCCTGCTCAGGCCCTTCCTCTCCAGGATGAAGCGAGCAATCCCAACCGGGGTGTCCGATACAAAGCCTCTCTCTATCAGGTACTGGATGCCTTTCTCTGGCTTCCTATGGCCGGTGAGAAAATAGAGAGGGGAAGTTGGTTATTCAACTACTTATTGCTGCATATGTGGCATCAAAGGAATCAAACAGTACTCCTGCGTATTTACATTATACCACCCTTGCAGTCTTACTTGTTGAAGAGGTTGAGGCCTATGCGGTACTGGCGTCGCTGCACCACATCATTGTTGAAAGGTGGAGAGTCCCAGCTATGGCGGCTCTCTCTCTGGTAGGTCTGCTTGCCCAGAGGAGGCAGCGGCTCCCGCAGGCTGTCCTGAGATGAGGAGCCAGAGCTGCAGTTGACCGTCTCATTGGAGTTGGTAGTGGAGTTGAGCGAGTCGTTGTCTCCATCAGAGCAGCATGGCTGCTCCAGACCCCCGGGGGGCAGAGCTGTAGAGGAGGAGGAGGACAGAGGAGTGGTGGGGGGCTGCTGTGGCGAGGAGGAGGAGGAGGGCGTGTCAGGGTACTGATGGTGGTGGATAGGGTGGTGGTGATGGTGGTGGTGTGCCACGTGGTGAGGGATGTGAGTGGGTAAGGGTCTGCCAGGTGCCCGGGTCTGACCCTGGGCAGCGACTGTGGAGGATGGGCGAGTACCTGTATTGGGGGAGTGTTTGAGGGTTCCCTGAGGGGAGCCAGCACCTACCCCAGGCTCCTGCTCGTAGACCAGCTGTCTGCTCAGAGAGCCACGGTCTGAACGGTCACTCATGTCCACCGAGCTGTCACTAGGCGGCTCAATGGTTAGGAGGGGCAGATGGGCGCCCCTCAGACGATAGTCCCGACACTCAGTACAGGGAGTGCTGCGACGACTGTTACTGCTGCCCCCTCCCTCGGTGTCCCTGCTGTCCTCGCGCACCCCAACACCACCGGGGCCCCAGTACTCTGTGTCTGTGCTGCTGGGGGCCCGGTCCAGGGACAACGGGGAGGAGGGCATGCAATCATCCATGTAAAGGGTGACGTCACTGTACGAGGTGGCTGTGCTGTCCCCGTGCATGCTGAGTCCTCCTCCACCACCCCGGGCTCTCTCTCCTAAACCTCTCTGGGAAGAGGGGTTGCTGCTGCTGCTCCACACACACTCCCCAAAGTCCTCGCTGATACCCCCACCCTCCCTGCTGCCCTCCTGGGAGTCATCGCGACCGGCGCGGCAGGTAAGGGCGTCATCTATGGAGTCAGCTAGGGACTTCACCTAGGAGGAACACACAAGGGGAGGACTCAGCAGGACTGAACATACAGGTGAGCATCTCACATGACAGAAAGTCAAGCTTCACTTTATTATTGTAACACATGCATTACATTTCTAAAGTACATGTGTAATAGGCCTTAACAGTAATATGTAATGGCCCCATCAGACTAATAAACCCTTAAAGAAGTCACCTGTTTGGAGAAGGAGTCCTCTAAGTGTGTGTAGTCTCCTGGGCGGTCGGTGTCTGGGGAGTGAGGTGGTCCGATGGCCACGCTGTGGGTGAAGTTGGTCTGTGTCTGGGCCTGCTGCTGAGGCTGGCGCTCATCAAAGGAATACTGCAGTCTCATGTTGGACAGGATGATGCGACGTGTCATGCGGCTTTCAGAGGCGGAGCTCCGGAGGCGCTCAAAGTTTTTGTTCATGCGGTACTGGCGGAAGGCCGTCTGAATGATCCTAGCTGCTCTGCGGCTTACGAAGGAGCCACCATACTTCCTCTCCAGCATCTCCACCTGAGGGGAGGGGAGAGGACAGGAGAATGAGGAGCAAGACAGATTAAATACTCATTGTCTGGATGTCTTGCATCCATGAACGTCACTGAAAGGCATCATCGACACAAAACTACACAACCTCTGACCAACACTATCCTTAGCAATAATACCTTCTTGTCCTGCAGGTCTGTTGAGAGCTCATAGCTGTCTGAAAGGACCTTGCATCTCTTGTTCTCCTCTTCCTCTTGTTTGCGGAGGGCCAGGCTGGCAGGTTGGTGGCGTGTGCGCAGTGCCCAGGCCAAGCTGGCTGAGGTGGAGGGGGCCACACATGGAGGGCCCCTGGGGCCTGAGGGAGCGCTGCTGTTGTCACTGTAGCGTTCTGAGCCACGCAGGTAAGGGGGCTGGCCGTAGGAGCTGTCTGTGTGGGGACTCGTCTCCGGACACTGGGACTCCCCTTCCACACTAGAGGAGGAGAAGGTGAGAGGCTGGAGTCAGAGTGACAATTACCTTGTTGAAACACTAGAGCAAAGACATTGTACTATGCAACGTGCAGACTAGAGACTTAATGAATTGAGTTCATTATTACTGAACATGCAAGTATTAGTTTAGAGGAGCTAACGGATGAGGGACTCACTTGTAGACATTAGCTCGGCGAGGAACTAACCATCTCTTAGTGGATCTCATGTGGGAAGAGCGTCAGACACAGCGATGTTACAATGATAGACCTATATATTCTCCGGTGTCTCAGATTATACAATCTGTTAGATTATACCGCTCACGAGTGTCTTTATGTAGTAGGAACAACCCTCTCATAAATCCATGAAATAATAAAATATCATCTGATCAGGATATCCCAGGACTTGACCACACTCCATATCCTTTTCTACTTTGAAAGTGGAAACTCGCGATGGTAGGGTCTCTGCCCTCACTGCACTTTTTTAAAATTCAAGTTTGAAGCAAATCCCAGGAAGAGATACTGAATGAAGCCAGTCTTACCGGTGTTTATGCACTCTCTCTATTTCTCTATCTTTCTCTCCCTCTCTCAGACTCTCTCAGTCTCACAGCATGGGTAGCACACATTTAAGCAGCCATTAGTCACTAACACACTTCTCCACTGCCACATACCAGCAGCACCATACTGACTGGAAAGACCAGGTTATTACATTAACAGCCGGTACAAAACAGGCCTGCAGCTGAATGGGTTTATTCAGCTGTGAGAAATATTGTGAGACAAAACAAATGCAAAAAACATCTCCTCCTCCTTCACTCTAGCTCACTCTTTCTATAATGCAGAAGACTTAGCATCCAAAGTCCAACCAAAATCACCAATGGAAATCAACTTGGTTCTTCCTATGTGCTGTCAGCGTAGCAAGTCAATCACAAAATCTTATCTCAAGTAAGTCCAAAGAATCCTCCAGTGTCCTGCTATGTACTTTTCCACCCAGAGAGTCAGTTAGTGAATCAGTCCGTGGTTGGGAGAACAACTGCAGTCACATGCTCCTGCCTACATTTCCTCCCTGTCGTAGCCGCACCCCCGTCTGTCAGCTGTGCCATGTCCCATAACAAGACAGAAAGTAGAAAAGCAGGGTCAGGGAAGTGTGGGAGCCAGCTAAGTTATGAGGAGGCATTTACATTCAGCACTGGAAATGGGCGAACCTTGTGGCAAACCATTCCTTTGTGGTTTTCCCCTTTTGCATTGTAAAAACCCAGACGGACTAATTCAGATTAAAAAAAGGGGTTGAGATGGAGCTCTTTTGACTTTATAAGGCCATATTACTGTGGGCCAGTAAAGCCAGCCAACCAACGTCCTCCCTCTCTCCTCACGTTGTTCGTGTTCCGTTTAGTAGCGGGGATTTCCTGTGTTAGTGTTAAGCTGGGCGAAAAAATGTCAACAAGGAAGAGACATTATGGAGAACAAAGAAACAGCTCATTTATGTTTTTAGATGTTACACTTTTGATATTGTAACTGATACCTAAATGGCATCACCTCGTGTTCAGGCCCATGCCAGGACCTAGGATCATAGTGCAAAGAGAGGAAAGTGTGTTGTGATGTGTGGTCTTCCAACAGGACTTCCTGTGCCTAATGCATGACCTGGCTAAATTGTTGTAGAGTCTAAGAACAAGAACTAAGGACCCCTCCATTATGTTGCATAACACAGGAATTATACAAGGGCCCAGTAATAAAAAGGCACAACTCTGACATCTACTGGAAAGTACATACCACCACAGGTAAGGTCAGAGAGTTTGCAGGCTGTGTGAAAGCCAGGGTCCATGTATGTTGTAACCGGAGAATGAATCATGACATTACCTTCTGCAGTCTTGTTCTCGTTTTTATTTAATGCAAATCAATAACTTGTAACGAGTTGTTGTATACATCTCTACTTCCTCTTGAAAAGCTTTTTTCTCTCTATGTATCATCATTTATCATTCCTCCTCCTCTGCTCCCTTAAATAGAGAAACTGAGAAGAGGGAGGGGGTTGCTTGGTGACGGTTGCTGTGGCACCTTTGTGGGCGGTGAGGCAGTTGTTAGGATGAGAAGTGTAGTTGCCATGGCTATGTATTGACTGTTAGCACCATTTAAGTGGATGCCGAACATGCTACACAGATTGTGAATGACGGTCATCGTAATGATCAACAAAAAACTATTCAAATATTACAGTATATCTGTGCAGTGGAAAGCACACACACACCACACGGTCGAAACAAATGAAACAAAAGTTGCATTTTTGCTAGTTATTTACATGCTGTCTTGTATAAATAGAAAATCCTGTCTCCTTTAGAGCTGCTGAAGTTGCTCCTTTTAAGGAATGGAAACTAGCTGCGAATGCCTCTGTTCAGAGCCAACAGGTAGAGACAGACAGAGAGACAGCCTTACTGTAACTTCCTGCCGTGCACATCAGCAGGAGCAGATGGTATTTTCATTCAACTGGCTCTCATACTAAGCTGAACCCAGGATGCATGGCACTCAACATTAGGGAGCCATGAGCCTGGCTGCAGCGCCTGCAGAGTGTCTGAATATCCACGGCTAACTTGTTGAACATCCTTGGTCTAATTTTACCCTGTATCTTCTTAGACCCCATCATCTTTCAACTCTGCTTAATAGAGAAAATCCATCCTAAAACAATATGTTTCTTTTAATACATACGACATTTCAGTCCAGACTGGTGAGCATGAGCAATTCTCTCTTAAAGTCAGACTCATTGATCCTCAAGGGATACTTGTGGCTCTACTGCCAACTATGGAGACCAACTATGTGGATGCTGTGACACTATCCAGGTTTATTTTCACTTTAATAAAATCTCACTAAAACAGTCTGGAGTCCACAGAGCCGGTCTCCAATTCACTGTATATGCAGTAGCTTGTGTGCAGATAAAACCACATATTTGAGACTTGTTTTTCTTCTTTCAAGTTTTGGGAGACAGATATTCATATTTAGAGATAGGCTACATATTAAATTGCCCAAGATCACTGAAATAAATGAAATAAAATAAATGGAATAACACAAATTCTGTTTTAGCACGGTTCTACCCTGTGTAGGGCCCCATTTCCCACCTCCCGCTGTCCATGCATTAAACATGACTTTCATTCGGTTTTGCCCGCAGCGAGAGTAATAAGTGGTGAGAGACAAGATGAGGATGATATACGAGTAAAAAGTTTGTTGTATAAAACATGAGCGTGGCCATATCGCAGCTGCTATCTGGCCCTCATTACTTATGTAGGAAACCCTGTATTCCTGTTACAGTGCCACGGAGAGGTTCTCTCTAGTGACACGCTCATGAGGACCAGCCCCGAGTTTCACTCCCTTCAAACATTTAATTGGAGCTGAAACAGATGGTTGGAATCTGATAAACAGGGTAGTGACCACAGACAGCATGAAAAAGAACAGAGGAAGTGGGCAGAAATTGAGAAGAGCGCCGAAGAGAGAAGACGAGAAGCGAACGGAGGTGTGTGCAGTGAAGTACAGTGTCAACTCTATGCAGCGCTCTGCCTCCTGTCCCTCTTGCATATATTATTGATGTGCTGTCAGTGCATACACACACAGACCTGTACGTGTGTGTGTGTGTGTGTGCGAAGGAGCCAGCAGTAGGTCTGACTGTGCCATCGAACCCACAGCAGGAGATGGAGGCTGGGAGATTAACGTCTCTGCTGCCAATAATTGCATTGATCTGTCTGTTACCTCATTTCTGACTGAGCTCAGACACACGATAGTTATTATCTCACGTCCCTTCTCATCTCTCTAGTCTTTTGTCAGTTCCTTTTATTATCTGTTCCCATACTCCCTACCCACAGTACACCTCACATGTAACCCATATAACTCAAATGTGAGGTAATTCACAACATTAGCATCTGGATAATAAAATGAGCATCAATTCAGACAGAAGTGTATCTGAATTGGCTACACACAAGGAGAAATCAAATAATATTTACCATTACTTGGGGAACTTGAACTCTCTTGAACTTCAACTTCAACTTGAAGAAAAGAATTGTAGCCAAACTGATGAAGGCCAGAGTGTTAAAAACACTGTCCGTCATGAAACTGAATCTAATACTGACATAGGCTGTATTCTCTTTCCTTCAAATGGCAAAACTGAATGGAAACAATCACATCATTCATTCGGATCCCAGCATTCCTCTGCCGCCAACACTCTCCGTCCACCTCGCCGTCTAACTGGGAGCTTCCCATAACACTCACTATTCGCTTCTCTCATTCTTTTCATCCCCAAACCACAAGTTCAAAGCTCAAGTAGGCACTGTGTTTTTGCTAAGGCTTTGTCACCATGGGAATGTAATAAACTCCCTTCATGCTGAACCCAATGAACAAATTAGGGAGATAAATGCCACGTGCAGAGTGACCTAGTTGAAAATTGGGCTTTGTAAGCTTTGTCATACATACTTGTCAGTGAACCATGAGTTAATTAGGAGATGAACGTCTCGTATGTATGTACATGTTTTTACGAACCTGCTAGATGACAGCCTAACAGGTTAGTCAGTCCTTTCAAAGGTATGTCTGCTGTCATCTAAACGGCATGCACACTCTGTCACACAAGTAATTGTTAGTGATCCACGCAGCCAATTTGTTATCACACTCTCTCCTTCCACTTACATCTCAGTGCCACCCTCCACCCCATTTCTATCTTTAGAAAACATATGACATGATGGACTAACTACTGTATGAAGTCACTCACTCAGTATCACCACTGTGCACTCTGGATGCTGTGTTGCTGTCTGCCCCTGTGGCTCTTATACGCACTGAAATGGTTGAAAAGGTCAGGTACACACTGCATACAGCACACAGACTAGAGGTGAGTCGAAAAGAACACACATCATGGACACTACATCACTGCAGGATAGCAAAGACTGTCATTGCGGGTTGCAACAAGTAAAGTCACATGTGTCAAACGAATTGCTCTTTGTGTTTCTGTTTGCAAGTTAAAGAAAAGTTAAAAGTTTCTGAGTTCTTACCATGCTGCTACTGTCAAAGAGAGGTCCCACACTGACTGGTGGAGCTTGATAACAAACACACCCTCCCTCTCTCTCTCTCTCTCTCTCTCTCTCTCTCTCTCACACACACACACACACACACACGCACACATACTCACTTTCACATTCAGTCCTGTTCACCCTGCAGAGCTGTACAGGCTACATTCTTGACAGTCATTTGACAGCTATGAACTTCCCTCATACTGCCCAACCTTTCCCCTCCACCCTCACCCTCAGACACATCTCTGACACAGGCACGCTCACTTTTATTACACAGCACCAAACCAAACAAAAACATGCCACTGTGATATCGGATCTAGGCAGAGAGATGGAGATACACATGGAAGTAATACATTCATTTATCAATGACTGAATGTTTTTTTGAGATGTATTTCCTCTTTTCATGTCAAATTTCACTTCTGAGAGAAAATCTTAATTCACAGCAATAACTACACATCAAACAATTCACTTTCACACATTCTTTAAATGAAAGAAATTAAATGTCTTCAGCAACTAGAGATCTTTATTTTGGTCTTAAATAAACATGATTCAACACATGAGTAGACAAGAGAGTAAATACCAGATATGCATCAACAATCCAAAGTAAAATCGTAAACAAATTACACACGATAAATCTCTTCATGTCACATAGGAGCCTAGCTTCCCTAACACTGAATAATGGCTAGTGACGGGAAAGTGTAGTAATTTCCACAGATAACAAATAGTGACTACTGAGCACATCCGAACTGACATGACTCAACTAGTACATCCAAGATAAGCATGAGTGTGACAGTAATGAGCCGACATGGGGGATGCATTCTGACAGCTTGACATGTCTGAAAGTAAACAAGTAAACAGTGAAGAAACCAGAGTGAAGACAACATCAAGGTTCTTTCAAATGTAAATTAGTGGAGAAATCATAAGACACATGGATGAATCAATGATATCACAAGTACTACCTTTCACAGTGAGACTAGAAGTTGCATGCATGTCTAAGATTTTTTTCCCAGCTGAAATCCAGCTACACTTGATCTCTGTCTTGATGTTGTTTTTAGTGCACAGTGAGGTCTCAGTTTTCTGGCAGTAAAGTGTAATAGCCCCTATATAATAAAGAGTCTTTTCACAGGGAACGAGTCGGGCCTGACTCGTTGTGTGGTCAGTCACACCTCAGCTCAGCGAGAGGAGGGGCTGCTGCAGCCTGAGGCAGGGCAACAGAATTGATGGGCTCCCTCATCCTCATCCTCCTCTCTTGGAGAGCAACGGGGATGAGTCAAGAGACAGGTAGATAGACAGGAAGGCAGACAGAAAGAAACACAGACAGACAGACAGACAGACAGACAGTGGCACAGCAAAACAGAGAGAAAAAGAAAGAGGAGGACAGAGAGTGAAAAATAATGTGAGACAAAAATATGAGAAAAGGCAGAAAAGCAATCTGGTGGAAACCTTGACGGCGTTTTCAGTTAAAACATGAATAACAACTGTGACGACAACAGCAAGCAGACATCATCAAATAACAGTGTTTTCTGTTTCTACTTTGGGCTCAGTGCTTATGGACATTATGGCCAATGCCATTAGATGGCAGTGTTGGAGCATCATGCGCTGATGTGTCTCTGAACATCAGAGAAAGGAGAGACAGCTGGAGAGAATTCACCAGGTTCACTTGTGACTCAGTCCACCTCAGCCCCCTGTCTTATTGAAGATGACTGCTCTCTCTCTCTCTAAGTGAGGAGCTGTGTCTTCTTCAAGCCAATAGAAAGGCCTAACTCCCTCTATTAGTCACATCTGTGAGCAGAAGGAGGCTAACGCACAGGCTCCTGGTAAGGATGGAGAGCCGGGGGGAATAGCGGCACTAGAGATGGGGTGGGGAAGTATCCCAGGTGAAGTGGTTTATCAATACAGTGACACATGTATGGTATGGCAGGTAAAGGCAGGCAGGCAAGGAAAAGTTGTGAAGAAGGTGATGGTGACGGTCTTGCACATGGATTCAAGCTGTGGGATTCTTGCAGGTGACTTGTCGGGGCTTCTTATGGGGGTTTAAGGTTGTTTTATTTTATTTTTTTGGGAGGTGGTGGGGGGGGTACTCACTGTACTTCAGGCCCTGTGGTGGCCCTTACCTTTCCTCCTGCTGTAAGCTTTTGTCAGTAGCGGGGCAGCAGTACTGATGGAGGCTGACGAAGCTGTGAACGGTCAGACTGGTGGGGAAGAGAGTGGCATGGGCAGCGCTGCACGCTGCAGTAGGGGTGGTGGGAGCAGAGATGGGCTGCCCTGAGATAGACGGCTGCCTGACACTGACAGGAAAGACCAGAAGGGGAAGACACACACACACACACACACACACAGAGACACGGAGAAAGCAGAGAACACACACACACACAAAGAGTCAGCGCAAAAGCAAAGATGAGAGAGAGAGAGAGAGAGAGAGAGAGAGAGAGAGAGAGAGAGAGCATTGATTTGAGGCAGCACATTGATAGTGACAGATTGTAAAGCGACAATGGTAGTACAAAGAATGAGAATAAGAGGCAGACGTGTGACAATTTGCTCAGATTGCGACAGCACCAATGTGACTAACATCCTGTGGTAACGAGCTTTGTTGAAATCAACTCCCGACAAATAGCGAGTGTGTCAGCTGACTGACAGCTCTGCCTATATTGACAAGCAGCGAGGAGAGCAGAGACGGAGGTTAGCTCACCAAAGATGCATGGTAGAAAAGAAACAGTATGCAAAGTAATACTCAGTCAGCATCATTAAATAGAGAGAGAGAGAGAGAGAGAGAGAGAGAGAACTCCAGCTACTCTTATGGATTATATAACCCGTTATCAAACTTGAGTACAGTTCAGAGCTCTTTTGTGGCTCCTGTATAAAAACCACTCTCGGTAATACATGCACACAACACAAAAGCCTCTCTAAGTCTTTCTGCTCCCCCACTACTCTGGCAGACATTACAGTTGTTCCATCTGCAGAATGTGAGTGAGCAGCTGAAGGGTGAGCAGTGGTTCAGATTAGCATGTAAATGGCAAGCTTCTCACTGGGGCCAGCTGCTGTGCTGTCAAGGACACACAGTCCCTGTCATTTGAGCACTGAAAACACACTGAGAAGGGCAGGGGAAGGAGACGAGACAGCGAGAGAGAGAGAGAGAGAGGGAGAGAAGTGAGTTACTGCAGGACTTCAGCAGTCCATCTACAGCACACTAGCTGAAGTTTTATGGCTGGTTGTGCCACTTAAGATGAGACAACCAAATAGGATGTCAGATCTTATGTGTTATTTAGTCTCACTGAGATGGTTTAGTTAGGGAAGCCTGTTTTTATTGGAAGCAATAAGCAATATTCTACTGACCCTGAAACTGAAGGACGATTCATTCATTTGACAGGGTTTAAAATTGAATGGGCCAAGTCTGAAGGTGACAGGGTTGAGAAGACCTCAGTGTAGCACATTGGTACAGAGCGGTTAACAAGAGCTAGGGGTTTCCAACCGGAGGAGAATGAGAGTGATTAAAACATGAGCGTTTAAGAATATGATCATGTAGGAGGAGCGCTCGTTTGCACAGCGCAGATAATAAGAAGGTCCAATTAAATGAGAATAACTTGTCAGGTGCTGCTTTAGTGGAGCTGCATGTGGAAGATGAGCCCCTGTGTTCATTCCTATTCATAGAGATTACACTATTGTTGTGTGTGTGTGTGTTTCGTGAATCTGCAGGCACGGATTCTGGCAAACACTAATAAGGTGTGACCTGTGACTCATCAATGTTCCCCAATGATCATCACAATGCATTCACAACTATATAAAGATCAGAGTGAAGAGTAGCAGAGGTGCTGTTATGTAAGACCTAGCCATGCTTGCACACACTGTGTCGTCCCGCACTGCCAAGACTAGTATTTCACCAACAGTAGCTAATGCCTCCTGTTAGAGTATCCCCAGTGTGCAAAGTGTTGCCATGCTCATCTGATTTCTGCTTCATGAGCCTTTATGCCTGGAGTCCCTGAATGCGACACGAGCAGCACACTTGAACGCACACACATGCATGCACACAAATACACACAATGCTCCCATCTTCCCTCTCCTCCTCCATATGGAAACAAAACACACACGCTACCCACACACGCTGCTGGTGTGTGCCCACTGGAATGTATGTGTAGCCGCCCCCCCCCCATCTCTCTTTCTCTTTCTCCCCCCCTCTGACTCTCTCCCTCCCCCTCTCTCTCTCTGTATAATAATAACAATACACATGAGAAGATGAGGAGGAAAAATAAAGAGGCATGAACTTGACAAACGTGAATCAACAGAGCACAGGTCAAAGGTCATTGGTGAAGGGCAGAGACTACGGGAAAGTCAAGGCTAAAACAGAAAGCGGTGCATTGAGAGAGTGTGAGAGTGTGTATTTAAAGCTGTGAGTCTAGAGGCTGGAGGGAGGAAGAGAAGAGTGGGAGGAGAGCAAGCTACAGGAGAGTGGGAGAGGTTGAACATGGAGGAGGGCAAGGGTGAAAATAATCAAGAGAGGAGGAAGGGAGGGAAGACTGGTGGCGGGGGGAGGAGGAATGTGAAATGGAGAAGTGACGGTTGCTGTGAGTATAAAGTACTTCCTCCAACTCGCACGGTGGCAGCGGGGTGTCAGTGTGTAGGTGAGTCTATCTATAGATGTGAGTGGGAAAGACTCACATGCAACAATCACAGAAAGACATCACCTGCCCCGTCGTAGCTGTGTTTCATGACACCTGGAGATCCACCTGGAGGCAACCGAAACCAGCTTACGGTCAGAGTGATCTCCCGTTGACATCCACGCGAATCTATCCAGCCACTTCCACTGTGGTGCGAGCCACTTCACATCGTGGTTTTCACCGTTTTCTCCATTGTCTACAGATGAGCGTGTGGGAGCGCACTGCGTCATACCACCTCCAGTGTGTGACCCCCTGACTCCTTCTGACAAAGAGAGACGTTTGATAACCACACGCGCTGTGTTGTAGCATAAAGTTAAGTGTTTCTCACCCCCCCCCCCCCACCACACCCCCCACACACACACACATACAAACACCCCCCACCCCCCCCCCCCCCCACTTCCCACTCTGAGCTTGAGTCTCCTGCTGCTTGGCAACAGTGTGGACTGCCTGTGTGGGCGTTTGGCGCTGAGTGCCAGGCGAAAGCACTGACAAGGAGGGGCACAGTTACAGTTACGACTCAACTACACACACCAGGACCTGCTGTACTCTGTGAGTTTGTCTGTGTGTGTGTGTGTGTGTGTGTGTGTGTGTGTGTGTGTGTGTGTGTGTGATGTTAACATCGGCTATGATTCACCCAATGAAAAAACAATTAGACTTCATTAAAGGAAATGGGCGAGAGGCAACGAAGACAGATTAATTCAAGAAACTGATATCCCTGAATATCACCATAGGGCTATTCTGTCAAACCTGAAACAGATCCTGTTCCTAATGCATGACTAATAGTCAAAAGTTCACAGCCACAGAAAGTACACAGCGACCTGGAAGCCGTAATAAAACAGTCACTAGTCATCTGTCTTCAACACGTCTCCTCCAACCCGATCTATCCATCATTCAATCCTGCTTCTGTCTTTCACCCTGCTCCTGCTCCCACTCCTACCCTCTCTTCTCTTCACTTCTCTCCCTCTCTCTATTCTATGTCTCTCGCCCACAGAGTTCTTCACAGTAGAGCTCACAGCGTTCCCACGGTAACCAGTCTTCCTATTCTATACCACAGAGCATGCACACAAGTGTTTGACAAACATCCCGCCTCAAAGTGCCACTTATCTGCATTTAAACAGGAAAGAGAATGACTAAAGTCACGGCTACAACAGTCCCAGAACCAGGACTGGGGGAAAGTGGACCTGTAGGACGGCTAATCCAACAGTGACAAACACTAGGCCGGTTCGAACGCTGGAGAGAGTGAGAGAGAGTGTTTTCACAAGCTGTGGCGATGATGTGTAAAACTCCAAATACTACGCCAGGGGTCATGATTTGATGTTTAACCCCCCGATGAATGTTCACAAACCCTCCTCTGTCCACGCCGGTAACAAAAGCAAGAGCGCCAATCTCCGCTCTATTTTACCGTGGCTGTTGTTTGAGCATGATTGCTATCTGCACACAGCTGCCATTTTAACAGAGCAAATGAGTAATAGAGGGCCATGGCTATTCCAAGCTGTGTACTGAAAGGGGGCAAGAGGAGGGAGGAGGAGGAGGAGGAGGAGGAGAAGGTGGGGGGGGGTTGTGTCAGGGTGTTTAGCTGCATCCCACCCCTGGGTAGGTGAGGGGACCTGGAGTTGGAGGGGGCGGACGGAAATGCAATATTGTAACTGCCTCGGGGACAGCTTTACAGTTTCCACAGCAACCGTATCTTTTGCAATACTGTAGAATCCTGGCCCAAGGACATTTCAGTTCCCGTAAAAAACTTTACTCTGCATCAGTGTTGTCTCCTAACACTACGCTGAGTCCATTTCAACAAAGATATAAAGTGACGGTATGTGTTGATAGGTACTGTATGATAAATTCACTGCAGAGGGGGTAGCCATGTGACATGTGTCTTATTAAAAACAAACATATTCTCTCTGACTCCCGAGGAAGGTGAGCTGAGTGTTTCATTGTGCTGAATATAGCCATGTGCAGAGACAGCATCATTGGTCAGGCTACTCTGAGAAAGGACGCAACGGCTCATGTTTCATTGGGTAAGTCGGATTTGACAACGTGTGACCTAATAAATTCTGAGTGACACGTGACTGGATACAAATATGGAAAAAATAAGATATCCTGTATGCACATATGAACGCTCACGCTGCACTTGGATGATTGGAAGGCAAAAACATCACCCACATACATTTCCCTCCTACACACTTCCATCATTTAAATTCCCATCAAGCAAAACCGCACCATGGTAATCATTAGCGTCATCCTCCTTGGACAATATTTTAGTTTCTACCCAAAATGAAACTGTGACAATTCTCATTGGCCAGGCTTAATCTACTATATGATCTGAAATAGACAATATAGAAATATAGAAACCAGCAGCTGCAGCTTCAGGGTATTTCTTCTAGATAGTCATGCTGAGTCCAGAGAGAATGTGTTGTCTTACATCACATCACACATTCAGCAGGTCAATATAGGCTCAGCTGAGCTTACCCACACACTTGCCCGGGGCTCACATTTTTCTCTACCTTGTATCTGCACTATGTTAGCTACTATATGATCTACAATACTATTAAAAAACACTGATTCACCATTTAACAAGGTCTCCATAATCTAATCAGTAAGATACTTCATCTCTCAATGGAAGTGGAGTAAGGGAGAGAGTAAGCAAGGAGAAATGAGGTAGAAAAAGAAAGAGCACAAAAGTAATTTCTGCGGCTTCTCTGAGTCATATCTGCAGCAGTGGGAAACAGAAACAGCGAGGGGGAGATAGAGTGAGTGTGTGTAAGTGGGTATGTGAAAGAGAGAGAGAGAAAGAGAGAGAAGGAGGGAGGGGGGGGGGACATAGAGAGAGAGAGAGAGAGGGAGAGAATGTGTGTAGTAGAGCCATAACTAAGTTGGCTTCCTCTGAAATAAAAGCCTGTTACCATTCTTCACATTCCAAAAAACACAATTAATGTCAATTTCAAAAGCACAGAATATGCCCTGTGTGGAGAGGGAGACGGACGGAGGGAGGACAATGATGGAAGAAGAAAGAGATGAGCAGAGACACAAGCACCTTCACAGTGCTCTTTTGAGCTTACGAACACTCCCACCATGACAGTGGAAGTGAAGCGAAAGAGGGAAAAGATAGCTTAGGTCCTTTTTTTGCCGTTATATAATACTGCTTAGTGCATCAGCAACACTCCAAACCCCAGCGCGGGGCTGTCGCCGAGACCTCTAGCTGCCGCTATTTCTCATCCTATGGACCGAGCGGTGTCAGCCGGATGAGCTGCATGTACGCGGAGCATGATGAAGGATGCACTCGCTCACCCACGCCGTCAGGGCTGGCACATCACCCCAACACAACAGACTCCACGACAGTCTGCAGGGTCACATTAGCTGTCTAATAATGGACATCCCAGGTGATGTCCTACAGTGCACACACACACACACAGCAGTAATTATCACCCTTGGGCCAGCGGTAATTATACTCTGGTCACACTAATTAATCTCTCATGCTCCCTCTGTGTGACTCCCTCCCTGTTTCACACATTGCCTTCGCTGACACACACACATCCTCACACAGACACATGCATTAGACAAAGACATGCACATGCACACACACAAAAGGGATGCAGACTTACATGAACTCTCCCAAAATAACAACAGCAACAACATCTGCTGCACTCACACTGTGCTGTGGCCATGCCCTCAACGCGGCCGCTTCTTAGAGCGGCGACTTGACGTCAGATATCATTTAACCCCGAGGCCTTCGACTCACATTGTTTACACGGCCATTAACGGAGGAAAAGGAAGGGGATAGGGTAGTATTGGGGACAGCTGTTTTACGATGTACTGTGGGGAGAGGAGATGAGCCGCGCTACTTTGTCTGATGCCGCTGCTGCGTGGCTCTGAAATGACAGTTTCCTTGTCTGAAATCAAGGCAGAGAGAGCAGAGGGCAGTGATAAGGGCTCCTGCTGGAGAAACCGAAAACTAATTGGACTGAAAAAAAGACAGCTCTCCTCTCCTCTCCCCTCCTCTCCTCTCCTCTCCTCTCCTCTCCTCTCCTCTCCTTCCTCTCTCTCTCTCTCTCTCTCTCTCTCTCTCTCTCTCGCCCTGTTAACAGATGGCAAATCAGTGTGTGTGTTCCACCTTTTCTCTTTTAGAGTGAGGCATGCTGGGATGAGGTCGCACACTTGCTTTCCTCCCCCTTGTCATCTTTTTCCTCTCACTGTCCCTCTCCCACTCTTTCCTTCTGTCTCTCTCTCGCTCTATGATCTGAGCCACATTTAGAGTGGCATGGGCACTGAAGATGAAGAAATTCGTGTTCTTATCTCAGCCATTATTAGAGTAGAGCTTCTGTCACTGACCTAAGCTAATAGACCAATGTTGGGTTAGCCTGAGTCACAGCCAGGCAGGGAAATTACGGCTCTTCGGGACTGGTGACTCTTTATTAAAAGTGACACTTCGTATGATACGCTTGTCTGAGTCTGGGTCCAGAATCAGCTACAATCGCTACTGGCAATTAACAAGGGAGGATCGGCAAGATCTACATTTGCAATTCATCACTGCATTTGACACCCACATAAATAACTAATATGTGCTTCTGTCTAATGACTAACTCACCCCCTAGGATGAGAGGAGGGGGCCAGAGAGTGGAGGAAAAGACAGCTCTAATCAATAGGGGATTTGGTAAAGTCTGAATCAATCACGGATAGGGGGACTGGGACCATACGAAGACAGACAGGGACACCATTAGCCATAATCCAACTAAGTAATAATTGCTAAAATGATTATGTGTTGATACATAATAACCAATGGCTTCTGTCACTGAGAACCACTATATTTCACTGTGGTCTTTTTCACATGAATTGCTTCCTACTGCCCAAGCTTAATGCTGCCAGAATAAAAGCAGACTCTATAGGTGTGTTGCTTGTCTGTGCGTGGTAAAGCAAAAACAAGGACAGATTTCTTGCTTGTTTGCCAAAGCTATGTTTGCAACACTCTTCAGGTCAACTTTGAGTTTCAGTCTTTGGGCAAAGAATTCTCAGAAACCAACCAACCAACCAACCTACAGTTCAGAGTGACGAGGAAAGAAAAACAAAAGTTCAAATCAAGACAAAAAAGACCCATAACCCTCCTACTTGGACCAGAATTTTCCCCTGCATACTATACAACTCCCACACACCTCACATAATCCACCACAATCATTCCTTCAAACAAATCAAACAAAATCACAAAATCTGCACACACACACACACGTGGAAGGCACACACACGCACACACACAGGCCACAACACACACTAAGCAGCCCACAAACTTTGCTAAGGGTGAGCAAGAAGAGAAAAAAGCTCTTTCTCTCGGTCTCTGACACACACACACACACACACAGTCAAACCGTATGTTTAAATGGACACCTCAAGCACTTACATCAATCTACCCATAATCCTTCAGCATTCATAGTGGTGTATTAAAATATCCCTCCTTACGCCCCATTAGAGGGAGGATTAGCTCTAATGACTAGAAAGTCATCTGATCCATTCAGGATAAAACATACTGTCAAAAGTTAGATACACTTCTGTAGACCATGACTACAATCTGTAGCATCAAACCTTGTGAAGCAGCAACAAGACCCACATCACGGCAGTTCCTGTAACATGACTTGTAGCCACACTAATCATCCCTTGTTGGTCCCTGGGAGGATAAAAACCAGAGAGGAGGCCCGTGTTAACTTACTTTCTGCGAATGGTGGAACTAGTGTTGGTGTCGGTGCTGTCGGTGCGTTCCAGCCTGTCTCGGTCTTGCTCGGCCGCAGAGGAGCCGCAGGACAGACCTCGGGTCAGCCTGGTGTGGGTCCTCCTCTCCCTGCTGGGCCCAGGAGCTGTGGCTGCTGGTGCTGCTGGCGCTGCTGGTGGAGCTGTTGGGGTGCTGCCACTCACACTGCCACTGCCACCACCACTGCCCTGATGGATGGGGAGGGACAGAGGCTGGTTGTGGTTGTGGTTCTGCTCAGGGGCGTCGGAGCCAGGGGTCCGTGGGTTGTGCTCCAGCCTCAGGTCCTGGTTCTCCTGGCTGACCCGGTCCAGCTGGCCCTCCAGCTCCTCGATGCGCCGGCGTTGGGTCTCCAGGAGCTTGGCCTGGCTCTCAATGATGTTGTTGAGCTCCAGGAGGTACTCCACTGCCCGGTTGGGGCTCTCTGGGCTGGTCTCCATTGTGGGAGGCCTGCCTCTAGGGTATTACCACTACCACCACCACGGGTTCGACCCCGGAGGGCCAAGATCCACCCCCCCCACCAGCCCTGATGAGTGGGGGGGAGGGAGGGACGGACGTGGGCTCTGACGGAGATGAGCTATGGGTTTCAGAGGCTCAGAAACAGGAAGTCACACAGATGAAGATGTCAAGAAATTTAGAATGATTACATATCCCTAAACCTTAGGGCAGAAATATCAGATTATAGCTTCTAAGTAACCATTAAAAATGTTGCAATGCCAAGAAGATAGTTCAAAGTTCAAGAAGAAGCTAAAAATACTACTGATTGTCTGAATTCCCAGAGTCATTATGAGCATCTTGTAAGACCATGCCAAGTCAGCATAGTGGAGGTCCAGAGTTTGGGGCATCATGTTGCATTGTAATTCATCCACCAAAATCTCGAAAAAACAACAAGAGATTGTTTGGGGGAACTAGAGAGGTAATGGACTAAAGGAGGCTGTTGAAATGTCTAATACCATTAACACCACTAATGGGCATCCAGCATTGTTTCTATAGCTCTCTGTGGTATATTGATCTACCCATTGACTTGTGTCATATTGCCCTGCTCATCAACTCAAACTGAGTTCCGATATCCATTAAAAAAAGAAAACAGCTCGGATACTCTCCTAAAATAGACCAGCCTTTCTCTTGCCTGCTTGACATAGGGGAAGGGGGAGAGGGGGGTACGGGGGAGTGATGTTAGTTATGATCTACCACTAATTATTAGGTACTGCCAATCATTACATAACACGGAAAATTCTGTTCCCTCCCACGTTGAATATCCCCGCAGTCTATCATCGTCGTTTTCAACCCATGGCTTGATGTGTCTTTATAAAACACAAAGAAACCATGACGGGTGGCTCACTAATTTCATCCTCGAGGTCCAAATCCTCCCTTCTGCTCCGGCCAAACTACATCCAGGTGCCTTAAATTCAATTTCCCAAAGTGTTTTTTTTCCCCCCACAAGAAGACACAGTTCACCTCCACGTCACGCATCCATACAGAATGGTCTTGGGCCACAATTTAACACCTTTTAGAAAAGTCCAACTTCTATCCAGATTATTTGGACTGTCCGAAACTCTCAAATATGCATACGCGCGCCGCTTTTTGCCGCCGACCTCGGTGGTTTAAACAAACCGGTTGCGTCCTTTCCCACCTATATGAAATGAGTTTCGGCTGTACTGAAATCGGTAATCCATACAGGAATATAGCGGTCTCCCCTTGATGATGGCGCAGAAACACAGATTAGATTGACTCCTTGCGCGTCTGAACTGCAATGGTGCGTGCGCCTTTTCCTCAGGAGCGCACCAGTGTCAAGTCAGACAGAATAGAATATGGGACATCCGGTAAAAACCTTCAAAATAAAACGATTACAGCTGAGCATACGTGGCTAAGTATTTTGTTTAATACAAAGTAAAGTAGACGTACCAAAATGAAAATAAGGAATATAAATCTGTCAGAAATGAAAATAAAACTGTTGTTTTCTCCATAATTTCCTTGTAACAGCATATTTTCATAGTCTTATAGGTCTATGCAAGATGCAGCATAGGCTATGTAAGGCTACACAAATTTGCAAACACGCAAACAAAAAAAAAATATATCAAACATATTGGAATGTCCACAACCTTGGAAAAGTCGATTTTAACCTCGCAGCAGTGGGACAAATTGTTCCAAAGGCTTTGGAGTGTCAAGCCATCCTTTTATATTGAAGGCCAAATCACAGAATTGCCTGTTTTATTATTGCTGTCTCTGGTTGGCTTGACGCGCAGCTCAGGAGCGCAGCTGTAGAGAGCGTCTCCGAGTCCGGAGCGCACATGTAGGCACTTTAAAGACACTGATGCAAGTGTCTGTCCTCCCGTCACAACCTATTTTGCTAGAATCCCTCATGTTTCCGCATATTTGGAGTTTGAAAATTTGATCTGAAGTCGTTTGAATATTTGTGTCAAAAGTGTTCCTTGGCTGCAAGTCCTCTCCTGACTTGAAAGCCAGTGCGCCTAATTACACACAGCGCTGTCATTATTGCGGCGCTATTTTGCGTCTGAGCTGACTTGAATTGAAGGATGGGACAAGACAGGCCTCAGAGCGACGTTATTTTTAGTGGCATCACTTAAGTGCTCGTATCTGAACAGAGACGCGATGCAGGTTATAAAAGACACCCACCTCTCTCTGTCTGTCTGACACAGGTGAGGCTGAGTGAGTATAGGATACTAATATTAAACAGAGTGGGGAGAAAAATGTGAAATGGCTGCTCTCGCAAAGAGCAGGTTAAATAATTTATTTGTGGCAAAATGATCAGCCTTTTACCATCTCTCCTTCACGGCTTTCATTCTTCTAATATTCCTGCTTTATTCACTCAAATCTCTCTCCCTCTCTCTCTCTTTGTCACACTCTGTTGATCTCAATATATTTTTACTTTATTTTAATTTGTATCATCCCTCCTTATGCAAACACAAACAGACTGTTCGAGACCTATACAGCTCACAGCTCTCTCTCTGTCTCTCTCTCTCTCTCACACACACACACACACACACACACACACACAGGAAAGCTATTATTCTCATGTGGCCCAATCCTTCTATCTTCCCTAAATATAATTTTGCTGCCACCTACTGTCCATTAGTGGAGCTGGTCCTTCGGTGTTCAAATGCAAGAAGACCTCTAAGGAAATTGCATCAAACAATATCAGCAGTTTATTTGCAGTTCATCAGAATTTGTTTTACAGTTTATAGCCATATATGAATGAAAATTTAAAAAAAGAACAATAGCAAACATTAGAAAATAAGTCTCATGTAGGCTACCAAGCTACACTTTACTGGTCATTGGTTGGGGAATGGAAATATGTTGGTTTACTGTACTACCATGTGCCATTCTGGGCAGCATAACAATAAAGACTAATGGACAGGGCACAACGATTCATGTCATCGATGTGTTTTGTTTCAAGTGGATAAAAATGAAAGGAATGACTTCACTCACAGCACCATGACCTTTAGATAATTATGGACTGGTACCAAATAACAGCTGCACAGAAGCTTCCATCAGTCTGAGGGTCTCCTAATGCTGCCATTAAGAATCAACACAGCATGGTCTTTAAAACAATTAACTTTGTGGTATGAATGTGGTTTAAAGTCATTCTATAGCTTTTTCTTTCTAATGGCTTATCTAGAGCAAAGTATCTGAAAACCTGAGTACTTCAAAAAGATAGTTTTGTAGAAAAATAACATCTCACAGTATCCACCTAGAAGGACTGGCTCCTGTTTTCCCAAACAGAATCTTAAAAAAGAGAGCAAAACACAACGATGTGCTATTTTGTCATCTCAGATGCAACACTGAGCTCAGGTTTTACAGAAGCTTAACCATATCAATTATTATTTTCATGGATTTACAGTGAGAACCTTTTACGGCAAAACTGAAATTACTAAATGACCCACCCACCTCTCATGCGTTAGAGACCTCAGAGCAAGGGTTAGACCTTCACAGTACGAAAAATCAGTGGTTAGGATAATGTGGTTTGTGTTACCAAGGCAACTGTACGTGGCACTATGGGCACAGCACTTTCTAGACGCTAGATAGTGGTTTTGTTCTGACCCCAGATACACAATAATAACAGTACTGGAAATATGCACACTGGATGCATACTTTTGGCATCTTTTGCTGATTTCCTTAGAAGGGTACATAGAACACAGAACATCCTAATCCACACTCAAGCAGCATATTACAAAACATTCATTTTATGAAAACATGGACAAGATACAATATAGTTCTTAGTCTGTGTTTACATTTTGAGCCATGAAAGCTATATATCACCTTGTCACACAATGCTTAATAATATGAATGGGTAGCATATGTTGTATCATATATAGGCTTATCATGATGTATTACTCTATACTTATAGAAATCAGGGCTGGGCTCCAGTAAGATCAATATTTACAATAGGTGCTGTCATTTATTTCTCTACAAATATTTACAGAATATAGATTTCACGCCTGCTATCAAAAATGATTTGCATTGAAATTCATCACAATCAGATAATCAGATACATGGAACGACATTACGAGTCTAAGCAAGTGTCCACGTGGAAGGATAACATGAAGCAGATATCGTACAAACATGGTACCACCCCTTCCTCTCAAACCATATCTACATGGTATGGTGGATGCGGATGGTTGATAGTCTTGGACAGTTGCATTATTATTGCTCAGTATCTTCATGAGGTATAAGTCAATGTCTTTCTACAGTAAGGGGTGCTTCAGAGGGGAAGATGCTTAAATCACCGCAGAGAGGCAGAGAGGAACAAGTCATTGAAGGATAGGAAGTAGGTTAAACCAAGGTGTCAGCAATATTGTTTTGTGTCCAGAAAACATTTATCACAAGTGCTGTAAAAGTAAAGAGAGGGATGTAACATAAGGAGTGCAAGAGAGCCTCAGAAAAACAGACAATGTGATTTATGTTTCACAAGTAAAATAGACTTCACTTTACTATCCTGGCCCCACATTGACATTGACATGTAATATCAACGTTTAACATCAGCCAGAAGTCTTCTGTAAAAAGGCACAAAGAATATTACTTGATACTACTGTAGGTATCAAAAGTGAAGTGAAAAATGTGAGTAATGTGGGTAGCTGCAGAAACCAAGTGGAGAATTAACAGTGTGAAACTGACCCTGGGCCCTCACAATAACAGACACAATATCACTCAACTACTGCATGTCCTACATCCTGTGAAAGTCACGAGACAGCTCTTCTTCCTCCTCCCTGTCCCGCCCCCCTCTCCCGGGCAGCCTGTTCTCCTCTAAGACCTGAGCCACCCTCTGCTGCTTGGGTGTGAGCCAAGGGCCCGGGAGCACCGCGCCCCTCCGCTCGTCTGTTTCAGCGGCGGCCAGAGAGAGGCCTGAGATGCTGGCAGCCGACGCGCTGCCGTCAGAGTGGCTGCCACCCGACTCTGACTCGGCGTCGCCCAGCTGCTCCACGGTCAGCGTGGAGGTGAGGAAGGAGAAGGGCTCTCTCTGTGACACAGGATCTATTACAACGCGGCCTGGCAGCGTCGTCTCCGCCCACTCGCTCTGTGCATCTTCCTCTCTCTGCCTCTCGTTCAACTGCTCACTTTCTCTTTCCCTTTTGTCATCGCTGTCACCGTCCCATCCCCTCTCTCCTCTCACCCGGTCACCCTCCGGTTCTCTCACCCGCTGCGATTCCCTGAGCTTTCCTCCCATCTCCCAGTTCTCACCATCCTCCTCCTCCCAGTTTTGTTCGGGTTTGGGCAGCTTTTGGTTAGGATTAGGAATGGGTAGTACAACATGCTCTTCCCTGTCTTCCCTGTCTTCTCTCTCTAACTCCACATTCTCCCCTATCTCCTCCACCTCTTCTTCCACCTTCTCCTCAACAATTTCCTCCTCTTGCTCCTCCTCTTGTGCGGGCTCTTCGCTCTCTGCCTTCCTCCCCCTCTCCTCGCTCCTGCTTTTCCTCCCTCTGCTTGCGCTCCTCCCCCTCTCCCTTTTCCTCCCCTTCTCCTCGCTCCTGCTTTTCCTCCCTCTGCTTGTGCTCTTCCCCCTCTCCCTTTTCCTCCCCCTCGCTGTCCCTCTGTGTGTGTCATTATCATCATGATTCCTGAGGGCGTCTCTGGGTAAACTCTTAGATCCTCTCTTTCTCCTCGTTCTGTCCCGGGCCACCTGAGACCTCTCTCCCTGTCTGCCCTCCTCTTCCTCAAGCTCAGAGTCAGGGCTCTGTATCCCCAAGCCTCCTTCTTCTCCTTCTGAGTACCGTCTTCTCCTTCTCGTCCCCTCTCCTTTCTCTTTTTCTCGTCCCTTCGAAGACCTGCTCCTTCTCTTCTGCTTGGAGCTGCGCCCCCTCCGCTTGGCGGGGTCTACTGCAGCCAGACTCTGCTCCTTGGGGGGCTGTGGGAGGGAGGGGGAGGTGACTCTGTGCTCAGGGCCTGGGCACACATGGAGGTAGGGGGGGGCGACAGATTGAATAGACAGGTAAGAGGGAGAGAGAGATCTGGCAGTGAGCATTATGTAATCTGTTATTAAGGAGCTCCAAAATTCAGGGAGGTATTTTGTAGGAGCTGCATTAGTTCAGCTTGTATAAGAACAGCTGCTCTTTTAATGCGACCTCCGGATAACCCTTCATTAGAAATATAACAGATCTGATTAGCAGTATAATAACGGCATTCTGCCTGTAATACCATTTTCTAGCTTTAATCATTCAATGTGCTCATTCTATTGTTTTGAATTACGTTTGATATTCAGTTCTCAAGGGCATGAAATTGGGTAAAAATCAGCAGAACATTGTTTAATTCCACACAATTACTACGGGCGATGATGATCAAGATGATGATCATCATCATCTCACATCATCTCACAATGAGGACGTCCAACACATACAGTGACACATGCTGTAAGGTCTTTTCACCAGAGGTGAAGACAACAGTGGGGAGTGAGTGGAAGAATGTAGAGAGACAGAAAATGGGAGAACTAACAGGAACAACTACCAACCGCGTATTCTCTGTCCGTCCAATGACATAGAAGCAAGGCTCGCCTAGCTTGGAGTTGGTCATACACAGAGACAAACTGGAGAGCTCCACTGAGAGGGAAAAAGGAAGAAGAAAGAAAAAAAAAAGGAAGAAGTGGAGCAGAAAGGAAAGGAACATTTGCAAGGAGAAATAAATAAAAGGAGAGGGAGAACACAGAAACAGACCAAAGGCAGAGAAAAAACGTAAGTTTAAAGTAAAGAGATCAAATGAACCAGAAATGGGAGGGAGACAAATCCCACCGAAAGATAGACAAAGAGTAAAAAGATACATGTTTTTTGTTAGCTCTACCCTAGAAGAGAAGAGAAGAGATTATACACCCAAGAAAAATACAGACTGAAGGGAAGAGAGTACGTGTAGAGGTTCCCCTCATTAATGTCTTATCCCTTAATATCCCATGTCTTTATTCTTGCACATTTTCACGTCTCCTTTTGACAGTTCTCCTCTGTGTCTTACCATAGTCAGGCACATAGCCATTTCCTCTCTTGAGGACCAGGTGGATGCGGTGGCCTCCTCTGCGGATCTGCTCCACGGCCTGGCTGTGGGTCATCCCTGCAGTGCTGTCCCCGTTAATCTCCACAAGCTGATCACTCACCTACAGACACAATATGCAGCGCAACGTACACAATGTGGGTTTCTACTAGTGCTACAGATTATCAGATAGAATATGCACACGGTTGTACGTACTGTGTGTGCGTGCAAATCGCCATACGTGTGAAATATCTTGCAGTAAACTAACACACCTGCATTTTGTGGCTCCGTGAGGCAGGCCCCCCCTCCATTAGCCCCAGGACATAGAGGCCCATGTTGTACTCACTGCCCCCTCGCAGGCTGAAGCCAAACCCTGTAGGGCCGCGGTCCAGGTCTACACTGTAATACCTGGAGTCATGCTGGGAGATAAGGGTAGATGGGGGGTGGGGGTGGGGGTGGAAATCATCACTGCTGAACAGAAATATCATATACTGGCCAGTGGATAAGATGAGCTGTATGAATCCAGTCAATTGAGCTATCAAAACCAAACAGAACCACACAAGAAGGATACAGATGAGTAGAGAGGATGCTATCGCAGGAGAAGCAACTGCATTGACTTTATATTGACATTCTCTCACTTGGGCAGAGATAACGAATGGTGCCGCCCTCACCTTTGGGCGTGACCTGTGACCCTTCCTGCTTCTGTGACTGGGGTCATAGTCAGTGGATTCAGAAAGGCTTGAGGAGTCTAGGAGAGAGGACGAGCCAGGTTAGATTATGGATTTAGATATGAGGCATGCGGTGTGTGTGTGTACTGCATGTTGGAAGCTGTATATTTATTTATATGTTGTCTATTAGTACCATGTAATGTGATATACCATGTTCCAACTATACTCACAGGTGCTGGGCCGGGGGACGATGGTGAGGCGTAGCGTATTTCCTGCTCGGCGGAGGATGTGAGCGAGTTCCCGGTGAGGCAGGGTCACCACTGAGCGTCCCTCTACCGCCTCTAATCGATCGCCGGGCCGGATCTGACCGCTCCTGGCCGCTGGGCTGCCTCGACGGACCGTCACAAACCGGTGAGGGAGAAGGGACGCGGCTGAACGGAGGGCAGAAAACATTTTCAACAATATTACCAATAGCGTGAATGACTTGTTGAATAGTTCGTATAAGATGGGGAAAAGTTGCAAAAGTTGCAGTTGGAAGATAAATCTCAGCCCCGAAACTTTCCTCTTAACTAAAGGCAGTGACTAATGTGTGGGGTCAGATGTGATAACATATAAAAGAAGGACAATGTGTGCCAGAATGCCTAAAACAAGCTGTTATTAAGCCTCGGATGGATTTTGGCAGCGTTTACATTATAAATTACTCCCCTCAACAGCCTCTCTACACCTCCCCCACTCTGTCTCCTTGAAACACTCTCCCCTTCTCCTTCATCTTCCCATCTATCAACCTATCTCTCCATCCGCTGACACACCGGGAACCGTTTTGTCAGCTCAGTGATTTGTCTTTCTCCTCTAGAACACACTGTCATCGAACACAAGCTCTCCGCCCTTTATTTTTCTACCCTGAATCAGTCAAACTGCGTATGACAACAGAGTGTAGATATTTTCAACGTCAGCATTGCTCAACTGAGCTCCTGAGCTCCCCTCCTCACAAAACAAACCTGTGGCCTGTCTGCATTAGTATGCCACTGGCAATGTGGAAACAGGACACACACACACACACACACACACACACACACACACACACACACACACACACACACATCAGTACTTAGTGCTTTGATTTTTGTGCTGGCACCACAGAACATCTTTTCTCTGCTGTGTGGGAAAATACTGTCCATCTTCTCCCAGCCTCTACACTGCTCACACCCAAAACTATCACCCATACCAACTTCCTACTGAGCCAGTATACACAGGACCATGTAGCTAAGGGCACACATGATATGTATGTATGTGTGTGTGTGTGCGTGTGTGTGTGTCTGTCAACCGAGCTACAGCTGCTGAATTACAAGCGAGGGTTGATGTTGTGTAAAATGTGAGGACTTACAAATATGTTATATAATGCTTCCTTTATATAAGCTTTTCTTCAGGTGGGTCTCGCGTACTGGGAACTCACTTTGTCTCATCTGTGACTAAATCGCTCTCGATAAAGCTCAGCTCCGTTCAGACTGGAAGGCTGATGAGAAAAATATTGAGCTGTCTAAAAATAAACTTACTTCCATTAATCTCCTGCACTAACTAAAAAGCTTCTTACAGTTTTCCTTTGGATCTATCTGCCTTCATCTGTTTGCATGTCCAGTTCTATCTACTAGTCCCCTTTCTGTATCTTAATAAAGCCCCTATTACTCTCTTCCTGACCCCTCTCTTATGTGTCCTTATATAACCCATCAGGCTCTGCTGGGTTATTTTTAACATTTTCAAATTTTCCTTTAGCCAGGGTACACAACTCGCCTTCCATTCTACATCCTGCATGTATACTCTGGTTTAGATTCATCAACAGTGTGAGATCGTTGTAATTGGGGGGGGGCTATGAATATTTCCTATGAGATGTAGTGTCTGTAAGTCACATCCAGATGATCATCCATTTGAAAGGTAGAGCCTATAATTCACAGCCGAGCGACGCATCTCCAGATCCAGGCCTAATCTGGGTGACCCAGGCAGAAACGGCAATCAGGTCACATCAAAGCCAAGGCAGCTTTGCAAATAGTCTCCTTATCATACATAATACATCAGTGACAGAACGCCAGTCACCCAACACATACGTGCAATAGCCATGCTCACATGCATGAGACCACTGCACACGTACACACACACACACACACACAGTGACACACATTCAGAGGGAGATGGACAGATGTACTCACACACACAGTTTCACGCACCAACAGGCACACACACACACACACACACACACACAAACACACACAGAGAGAGAGAGAGAGAGACATCCAAATGGACTGCTTTAAATCCTAGTGTCTTTTCCTCTGGCTCTCCGTGTTCTCCTGTCCAGAGTAATCCCACTGCGGTATGCCCAGCAGCCAGCCATCCTCTGACGCGCTGCACTGATCACCGCTCAGGAGTGATAGCAGCCCCCCTCCCCGCCATCGTAAAAAAAAAACCTCTGCAGCCCAGATGCATCAGCCAGTGCAGACATCCCGACAGCAGCCTGCAGATACCTACTACATGTCAGAGACGGGAGAAGAGAGAACACTGTTGATACTGTGTGCCACCTCAATCAGAGCAGTGCAGGTTAGTTAATGCAAGCTCCCACTGCTAATACTATCCATTAAATGCATTAATGTTACTGCATGTATAGCACACTAATGGCTCTAACACACTAAGCAGCGGCAAATCCCCAGAGCTGTTCATGGCTTTAGCGCTCTGAACGTCTCGCATACTACTGCAACTCTGGCTGGAGTCACTATTATTCTTCAATTCACCATCTGTTGCTATAGTTGCAATCACCAGCCACTATCTACTGGCATAACCACACTACCTATCTACCACTTGTGGGATTACAACATCGTTTTGATAAACCTGCCTGAAATCCAGAACATATGTGAGCATGTGCATGTAACTTTCATGACGCCAGAGTCAACAGCATCGCAGCTGCACACAACAAGTAGCGTGTCATATCTGACAAGGCAAACTTTACAACACACAATACTGCACCTAACCAGAACTTTACCACCTTGGTGAACATGAAATGAGAACTGAAGCATATAATTACGTTTGGACTCCTTCACAGTTTTCAAAGCGGACTGTAGCCTCTCCAGCATGGCTCTCTAGCATGTGTTGAAAAACAAAAATCCTAAATTCCGTGTCAAGCAGCTTGAAGGTGTTGAGATTCGCATGCATGTAAGCCTGGTCAACGGGAGCTAACAGCGGTTTGTTGTTCTCTCTCTTTCCCTCTGTTGCTCCTCTGCTACGGAAATGTTCAGTGTTGCATGAGAGAGCGAGAGATAGGTGGGAGGTGGAGGGAGAGAGAGAGAGAGAGAGAGAGAGAGAGAGAGAGAGAGAGGCACAGGGAGGCACAGGGAGAGTTTTAATCTTTTGAAAAACCAGACTGAATGCTTTTACTGCAGAGTAAAGGGGTGTGGAGAGAGTGGGCGGGAGCTTGTGTGTGAGAGAGAGAGAGAGAGTGAGAGAATCATGAAGAGAAGAGTGGTGGAAAGAAAGAGTGATGAGAGGATGAGGGCAAAGAAGAGAGATAGATGGGAAGAGCAAGAGATGGAGAGAAAAAAAAAGAGACGTGGAGAGAGACGCAGGGGAGAATGAGGACAGGGAGGAAACAGAGAGGGTCTCTGTACTGCAGAGGGAGGTGGACCTACAACCTTAATCTCAGCATGACAACATAAATGTATGTTAGCTCGGCCCATAAAGCAAATTGAACTGCATCAAAATGGAACAGGGGGCAGCCAGGGAGGGATGAAGGGGTAATATATCATAGGGATGCTGTGGCTAACCTGCCATTAATAAACACTGCACTAAAAGCTAATAAGGGTGCAATGTGTTCCCTTCCCAGACAGAACATAAACCAGCCCCATTGTTCTGTCAGAAGAAGAGAAACACAGTGTAAGATATGACTGTGTGAGACCCGAACAGCCGATCAACGGAAGGTTATTCTGCTACACAGTGATCTCGAAAGAGGCAGAACAGGCCCAGGCCGCGGGGCTTCACACAGGATAATCTCACTATTGATTCCATCGACTCTCAGCAAGTGCACAGTAAACAAAAACACACACATGCTCACTCAGGAGCACACATAGGTGCACGCACCCCTATGCACGCACAACCACAGACGCAAAAATGCACACATAACACATAACAAGAACGAATACTACTACTACTACTACTACTACTACTACTAATAATAATAATAATAATAATAATAATACACACACACATGCAAAGGTTTTGCAAGTGATGGCTTTCTGTTTGTCTGTTTGCTCATATAGGCAAACATTATTATTAAACATTATTATTATTATTATTATTATGTTGTTATATTATAATAATAATAATAATAATAATAATATTAGTTTTTGTTATCCTGTGCCTCTGAGAGATGAAGTTATCACATCCAGCATGATGGCAGCACGGGGAAGAG